>JAULUF010000016.1:4125000-5325000 GCA_031834385.1 Semotilus atromaculatus | reverse complement strand
CGTTTTTCGGTTGATGTAGAATTCAGGCAGATCAATATGACACCGCTCACACAGATGACCGTAGTTATTACTATTTGGCGTGCTGTCAGACGGCAGTCCACTTCCCACTGTGAAGTGTAAAACTAACACACTTGCGTGGGTGTTCTTTAAATCAGCCTTGCAACCATTTCAGGCTTTGTCTCGCGCTCTCTCTCCTCAACCACTGCATGCTCTTATGTTCATAATCTTTGATGCCATATTTATACTTGCTCATCACATTCAATGGTACTTTGCTTGTTATGTGGTATGCTTATTAATTGGGAAAATTTTAAAGACAAAATATTTAGCATCCCATTCATTGACAAACATACACATTTTACCACACTATCTATAGTCAGCTTGCTGACGATTCTGGAATTTCGGTTAAATACGGGCTATTTTTTGCTGTATAAAACATGCAATACGCTTCAAATGATTATTAAAATTTGTAAATATGCACTACTTTAACGACAAGACAAGGTGATGTAGATGTTGTGGAAAAAACTAATAAAGAACACCAGTCACAGCGGCAATGGTTCTCCCCTCCTCCATGCTTAAAGTTTGTGGGCTGCCCATCTCATTATCCCAGAGCTTCCCATTGGTATATACGACTTGAGAGGGCGTTCATGTTAAAATTTTAACTAGGAAACTCGTATTTACGATAATTCTGATAGCTCGTGAAGGCAGCATTAGCCCCAGTGCCACAAATGGAAGAAAAAAATATGGGCGTTCACTTTATCTTTATGATCAAGTTAAAAGGAACAGGGAAGTGCTTTAAAGTCACACTTCTTTCTTTTGTGTGTTTAAAGCTGCTAGCCTAAAAGAGAGAGAAACGCAGACAGCAGCTGTAATTTCGGCCTGAGGGAATATACAACATGTATTTTTGGAAGAGAGAAACAGCCCATAGTATCAGTTATTACTTTGAAGATCTGTAACGATGAACAGGAAGTGAAATAACTGGTTCAAGCATGGCATTGTGATTAAATAACTATATTTTATGGTTAATGGTATATTTTCCTGACTGTATAAAACTCACTGTTAATTAAGTCTCACGGGGTTTGATAGTCCACTGCTAAGTTGTTTTCTGAGTGGTTTAGGATGTTGCCAAGGTATCCTGGGTGATTTCTTAGATGTTTTGTATGGTCGAAACTTGAAATGTGAAAAGAGCCCATTCTCAAGACTTTTTTTCTCTTAAAAGTGTGGTCACATTAGCTAATTTTTTGGGGGTAAAATCCATTGTCTATTGTCAAATAGTCAGAAGTGAAGTGATTTATGAATTAGAGCAAAGCTCACACAAAAGCCACTTTTAAATCATCAGCTTTTTGATGGTCAACGCGTCACATCTGTGTGACCAAATTGAACCCGTTGCGAAATCGGCTGTGAGGAAATCTTTCACCCTCAAGTTAAAATTCTAGATAGTGTGGATTTCAATTTCAAGCTACTGGATTTGCAGCACTTTAAAACTTCCTGTTCAAATAGCAAATTATTTGTGGCTGGGTATGATTTTGTTTGTTTTATGCTGTTGTTTTTGCACATCCACATATTGTAACAAGCCATCATAGAACAAAGTACGAACAAACCATTTAAAAGCCCGATTGTTCAAAGTAAGTGAGGAAAAAATGGATTTAGAGCTACCTACAAAGATGATGTATATGGCTTGGATCCCTCCTTAACAGCAAGATTATGCTTTTTTTTTATCCACCTAGTGAAAATCATAAGACGGATCACTTAGATAAGTGACAGCACTCCTTTCCTCAACAGTGCTTGTAAAATATGCACCAAATTTAGCATGTACCAAAAAAAAAATCTCAATAAGATATTTGTGCACTAATTTTTGGCTCACCATGCCAGTGCTTCAGTGCACTGATGACTAAATTATTTCAGGTGCAAAAATACCTGAGAGAGACACGAGCATATTTGCTACAGAAAGATGAAAAAACACACAGAACTTTGTAGCTGTGCTGTGGTGAACCATTAGGTGCAATAAATTAATTGTTCACTTTTAAAGGTGGGGTATGGGATTTGCAAAATGGCCGGCAGATTTTGAAAATACACAACTCAAATGGTCCTACCTTCTTTCCTCCAACGCTGGCCCTGATTCGCGCGAGGGGGATGGGGGGAGGGGGGTATGGTACGACCGTTTGATTGACGGACTTACTGTCCAATGATTCTAGGTGGTCCTGGAAATGATTGGCTGGAGTTTTTCGAGTCCTGCCCGTTCCACTGATGATTAAATTGATTAATTTTGATTTCAGTGCTTCTAACTCAGAAGTAAGTGGGTTATGAATAGGATTTCAAGTGATTTTGAAAAAATGGACAAAAAAGAGAATCACATACCCCACCTTTAAGAGGCACTCTGCGTGCTTCTTCATTTTCAGAGTCTATACACACAAACACACACACAGAGGCTCATGCTCTCTCACTCTTTAAGCTCATCATGTGAGGTGGGAGGTATGTAACCCAATTTTCACTCTTCCCTCTCTCTCTCAGTCTAGCTAATCCCAAATTAAAGGAGAGATTAGGATTACACATCTACCCTCTCACTAGCAAATGCCCAGACTCCTCTGGAAAAGTTGTTGTTGTTTGTTGTTGGTGGATTTTTCTCGCCTTTCGGTGCCCAATTTCACTAATTACTCTCTCCATCTCTTTCTCTTGCCGTAGGACACAAAATTATGGATCATTATGGAGTATTTAGGCGGTGGATCTGCCCTGGATTTGGTATGATATAGGACGTTTTTTCCCTTAAACCTAATAGAGCCTAATGCAACTTTGTTTTATAACGTCTTATCGTTGATCTTCCACTTAAATATGTGTCCACTTGAAGTCTTAAACATACTGTATATATATATATACCCATGTCTTTTGTTGTCATGATCGACTAGGCTTGTGTTTGATCATTCTTCTCTTTCAGCTGGAGCCTGGTGCCCTGGATGAAACGCAGATCGCCACCATCCTGAGAGAGATCTTGAAAGGCCTGGAGTATCTACACTCTGAGAAGAAGATCCACAGAGACATCAAAGGTATGGATGTAAGAATCGAGGTCATCTTGACCTTAGACGGCATGACCATCTTATGCATATTGCACAGAAAAATGAAAGCGCGGGGCAAAATTTCAAGTTCAGATCTCCTTTGCAACTTCAGGATACACTGTTTTTATCAGTCTACCAGGACAGTGTCATTTACAAAGTACCAAGTTTCTTCACTAAACATTTTTCTGGGGCTTATTTATCATGTCTGCGTAAGGGCGCCCTCTGGCTTTCAAAGGGAGCAGCATTTACTACAGGTCAGCCGCACTGCACTGAAAACCTTTGCCAAATGCGTGCGTTTTTTTTGCGATTAATTATACAGATCTACAAGGGAGTCAGTTCTGGATTCTTCCTCTGCTGTTCATGAGCACTAGAAATTTGTGGTTTTATATAACAGCAGCGTCTCTGGGCATGTGACCAAAATTACGAATCTCATTGGTTGGGCAGTTTTCTTTGCATTGCTATGGAAAGTATTAGGACATCTCTCCGTAAAAAATATAAAAAAAACCACAGAAAGGGGTCACATTGACAACATGCGAATGTTTGCGTTGGTCTTGTTAACAGATGCTCGTTTAAATTAAAATGTTACCGCACCAAATATTCACCTCAAATATTTGTCTTGGTGTGAACAGGCCTTTATGGTTTTTCAATCCGTTAAAGTCCCCCTGTGGTGAAAATCAAGTTTTTAATGTTGTTTATATTTGTCTGTGGTGTTTTAATATGAATTTGCACATGGTTTGTCTTAAAGCATAAGTCAACACCATTAAATATTTTCTTCTTAAAACTGGAACCAAAGACAGTCTCATACACACGGTTTGAAATCACTGGTGTTTCTGACGTCACAAACTACCTTGTTGAATCATGTCAACGTGTGATCTCGCGTATACTAAATGAGGCAAGGGTGTAGAGTTACATTCAAGCTATTTTAAGGCATAACAAAATTTTTTACAAATAAGGGCGTGGTTAACTTCGATTGACAGCTGATAACTGGCTGCGCCGTGTGGAATTCCTGAAATTTGACGTCTCGGCCATGATCTGACACAACACATCATACCACCTCTGGATCCTTCCTGAACATTTGTATTGAAATATCGATAGATTTTCCAAGATGGCGCCGCCCATACCCCCCATAAACAGCCTCAAAACCGTTCTTCAGAAAGTCTATGGGTGACGTCACAGATGCTTTGTCCATATTTTTTACAGTCTATGGTAATCGCATATCATTTTTGAAATGGTAATGTCAAATTTGGTCAGTGTGAGTTAAAAAAAAGTTTGAATATATTCCATTAATATCTTGCACATTAATAGTATATAAAAAAGTTAAATTAAATAAAATAATCCTCTAAAAATTCATTTTGTAATGCATTTCTCTGTATTTTCGTGGACCCCCTAGCACCCCTTTGACCCCAGTTTGAACCCCTGACATAGATAACGTATCTCACTGTTTGTTGGTACACTCTAGCTAACACGCACTTTCCCTCCTTCCCTTCTTTGTTTCTTTCAGCTGCAAATGTGTTGTTGTCGGAGCAAGGGGAGGTGAAGCTAGCAGATTTCGGTGTGGCCGGTCAGCTCACAGACACACAGATCAAGCGCAACACATTTGTGGGAACGCCCTTCTGGATGGCACCAGAGGTCATTAAACAGTCTGCCTATGACTCAAAGGTGAGGGTCCCTGTAGACAATTGAAGGGTGAATTGGTAGCTGGAAATCAGTCATTACCTCAGACGTCTGGTTCTGTATTTGGTGTTGATTTGTAATGTCTTGTTCGTTTTTTCCGTGTGATTCATTCTGAAATCATCTGGAAGTGGAACGGTCATGAAAACATTTTGCATTTTTCCAGGCTGATATTTGGTCGTTGGGCATCACAGCGATTGAGCTGGCTAAAGGAGAGCCGCCCCACTCCGATCTGCACCCCATGAAGGTGCTGTTCCTCATTCCAAAGAACAACCCCCCTACACTAGAGGGCAACTACTGCAAACCTCTCAAAGAGTTTATCGAGGCCTGTCTAAACAAAGAGCCCAGTTTTGTGAGTATGATCATAGGGGATTCCCAGAGGTCATTTCCTGCTGTCTGGTTCACTGATCCTTCTGGCAAAACAGTTTATTCTATTTCTGCTAGTCAGGTCATGATCTTTTTGTGGTTATCATGTACTATAATTGTACATGCATCAACATTAAAGTTTAATTTCAAAGGACTCATCTCACTCTTTTTGTTTTTGTCTTCATCTCAGAGACCGACAGCCAAAGAGTTGCTGAAACACAAGCTAATCGTGCGCTACGCAAAGAAAACGTCCTATCTGACGGAGCTCATCGACAAATACAAGCGCTGGAAGGCCGAACAGTCCCGAGCAGAATCCAGCTCCGATGAGTCTGACTCGTACGACACTCAAATCACAACTGAAATGCTGTTCATAATATGCTTAATTATTATTCTGTCGTCATTTACTCACCCTCGTGTCTTTTCATACTGGTTATGCATTTATTTATTTTGTGGAACATGAAAGATATTTAGATGAACGTCTTGAAACCTCTTATGTTTCACAAAATAAAGAAAGTCATAGAGTTTTGGAAGGAGATGATGGTAAAATTGACATTTCATTTAACCCAGAGTTAATTGAAATGTAAGAAATATTCACATTCTGTTTTATGTCAGCATCTTCAGAAATGGTGACAGAAACATGTTCAATTGTTTTACTTTTAATTGATCAAAGCTTATTCAAGACGAACTGGTTGACCAGAGCAAATTTACATTTTCCACAGATGGTAAAAAGGGTAACAATTTACTTAAAGCCTTTATGTATAATGCATTATATAGGTGTTCGTGTACATTATAATGCATTATACTTTCTAAAGGTGTGTTCAATTAATAGATAAGTACTATAATGTATATTATAGCTGTGGTTATAATGCATTTTATGGTCTCACAAATAATTGTAAGGTGCATTATTAATGCATTAAAAATACTTTTATAATGCATTATATATATAAAGGCTTTAAGTAAAGGGTAACTGAAAACGGATTCAAACAGGCAGCATGCTTGTTGCATGTTGTAGTTGTCCAATCAATGTTTTTAACATTGTAAACATCCAAAAAATAAATAATGTTAACCCACCTTAGTGTGAAATTTGGAAACTTGACTAACCAGGGTTATAAACCATGTAAAACACGAAAGAATAAGTTCCATAATATGAATAAATTAAATAGCTAACTGTACCAGTTGTGTAATCTATATGATAGTGATTATAGTTACACACTCTTAAAATCTTAAGCCTTTCTTATGCATCCTATTTCATTTCCTTTTCTTTTATTCCTTTGAGATGAATCCCTCCTATTTTCTCTTTTCCTCTCAGAGAACCCGATGGCCAGGCGTCTGGTGGGAAGGACTTTGGCAGTGATGACTGGATCTTCACCATTCGAGAGAAAGACCCCAAAAAGCTGCAGAACGGAGCCAGTCTAACAGGAGAAGAGGTAGAAGACAGAGCTCAAGGCCACACCTGACTCGTGTTGAGTAAACGGTTCATCTCAGTGTGTGACATGATGTTTTATGCTTCCACAGGAGCCCATCAAGAGGCCCCTGTCCCAGAGTCTGTCCACTGTCATCACTCCAGTCTTAACTGAGGTAGGAAGTGACATCACTGCCACAGTTGAACTGTCAATACTAAAATCAGCCAGTATATTTGTACTTAACAACAGTGAGGTCACATATTGGATATGGTGTTACTGGTCCAACCCTATTTGGGGTTGAAAACCATTTTGGGACACCAAAGTTTTTTTTTTTTTCCTTCTTGTGAAAGTTTTCTTATTTCCTATTATTTTCTTATGTAGGCTCCTATTTCACCAAGGTCCCCTCACTTTTATATTTATGGCTTTGCCACTGGTATGTAAAAGATATCAGAATGAAGATTAAAAGTGTCCCTTGAATGCCTTATTATATCTTAAAAGCATATCTTGAAGGTGGCCGTCACTCCCTCAGGCCTCTTACTAATCAGTGTGGAGCAATGAGGTATTTGAGGCGGAGAGCGGAAAATAGAGGGATGCTGGGAAAAAAGCCCAGGGACAAGTGGCTGCACACTAATTTGTTCCACCCTCTTCTTCGTTCAAGGACATATCCTTCCATTTCCTGTCATTCTCTTCATAAGAGTGCACTGTAGTCTTAACTGGACTCTTGACTCTTAGAAGATAGTCTTTAAAGTTGGCGATATTATGGGACATCATGTGACGATTCACAATTTAAGACGATCAACAAATTACTTCAAACTGCATTGTAAAGCTTTGCTGAAAAAATGAGCAGTTTGGTTTTTACTTTGGTCTATTACTATATTATTTTTAACAATATAATACGCTTAACTAAACCCTTATTATAACTAACATATAGTTTTATAGGTAACAATATAAGGTCTGACTTTCATTTGTTAATATTAGTAACTGCATTTGCTATCTTTAACTAACTAGTATTACATCTTAATATTTATAATTCATAATTATTATATTATTCAGTATCATATTATAATATAAAATACTATTATAAGATTATCAGTTAAATTATATAATATGACATAATATCATATAATTACATACACTACCGGTCAAAAGTTTTAGATCAGTAAGATTTTTTATGTTTTTAAAAGAAGTCTCTTCTGCTCACCAAGGCTGCAATTATTTGATAAAAAATACAAAAAAAACAGTAATATTGTGAAATATTATTACAATTTAAAACAGCGGTTTTCTATGTGAATATATAGTGAAGTGTAATTTATTCCTGTGATCAAAGCTGAATTTACAGCATCATTACTCCAGTCTTCAGTGTCACATTTTTTTAATTATTATAATATGAAATTATTATAATATGATGCTCAAGAAACATTTATGATTATTATCCATGTTGAAAACAGTTTTTTACATTTTTATTTCAGGATTCTTTGATGAATAGAAAGCTGAAAAACACAGCATTGATCTGAAATGGAAAGCTTTTGTAACATTAATCACTACCATTCAAAAGTTTGGGGTCAGTAAGAATTTATTTTTTATTTTTGGGGGAAAGAAATTAGAAAATACTTTTATTCATCAAGGATGAGTTAAATTGATCAAAAGTTACAGTAAAGACATTTATAATGTTAGAAAATATTATATTTTAAATAAATGCTGTTCTTTTGAACTTTCTATTCATCATAGAATTTTTTGGGAAAAATGGTACACGACTGTTTTCAACATTGAAACATTGTTTTTTGAGCATAAAATCAGCATATTAGAATGATTTCTGAAGGATCATGTGACACTGAAGACTGGAGTAATGATGCTGTAAATTCAGCTTTGATCACAGGAATAAATTACACTTCACTATATATTCACATAGAAAACCGCTGTTTTAAGTTGTAATAATATTTCACAATATTACTGGGTTTTTTAAAAATATTTTTTATCAAATAATTGCAGCCTTGGTGAGCAGAAGAGACTTCATTTAAAAACATAAAAAATCTTACTGATCTAAAACTTTTGACCGGTACTGTATATATTTGCGTTATTTAGTTTGCATGCATCAAATGAAATCCTTTGATGAAAAAAAAGAATCCAGTTCTTTTACAAAGAAATATGTATTACTTTGTAATTTATGTAATATCTAAAACAAAACTGGTTTGAATTTCCTGCAAAAACAGCAAGATTGTGACGTATACTGTTATATAAAAATACTTGCACTTAGTTTTGTTGCCTAGTGGTCAGTGATCTGAGCTTGTAAAAGTAAAGTTATGGGTTACGCTCTCCTTACTGCTGTCACTTCAGTTTACTCCGAGGATGCTGCTTGTGTAAGGCATCAGCTGCATGTGTAATGATGTGTGTCCTCAGCTGAAGGAAGGGGCAGGAGAGGCTGCAGCAGCGACGGTAAAGCCTGAAGTTCTGGAACAGCTCGGGGAGGCCATTTTCCTCGCTGAGGAGGCATATCCTGGGATCTCGGATGTCATGGTCACCCAACTCGTTCAAAGGCTACAACGGTAAGGATTGAACACATTTTTCCCAAGATATTTTTTTTGTTAGACTTTCCAGTTGTAATCATTTTAGTATATTTACAAATCACCATGACATGCTTCTACTCTAGAGCCATAGCAACCAACATTTCAAATGAATCAAAATTAACCAAAATTTTGTTAACAAATGGATGAGTAGATGAAGTGAGGGTGTGAGAATGAATACCAAACATTCAGAGAGAAAGTACACTACCATTAAAATATATATATATTTTTTTTTTCTATTTGAATATATTTTTTAAATGTCATTTATTCCTGTGATGGCAAAGCTGGCTTTTCAACATCATTCCTCCAGTCTTCAGTGTCACATGATCCTTCAGAAATCAATCTAATATGTTGATTTGTTGCTCAAACATTTAGTTTTTATCAATGTTGAAAACTCTTGTGCTGCATAATATTTTTGTAGAAACCTTGATCATTTTTTTTTCAATATTCTTTGATGCATAGAAAGTCCAAGAGAACAACATTTCTTTGAAATATCAAGCTTTTGTAACATTATAAGCGGTTTTACTGTCACACTTGATTGATTGAATGCATCCTTGCTAAAGTATTAATTTATTTAAACTCCAAACTTTATATATCATGTTTTGCTTTTTGAAAACACACCGCGGAACATACCAAAAGAATGCAGGGGGGTTCTAGAGGCATACCTAAAGTGGTTAACAGAACTTCGCACACTGGATTAGAAGCATCAAGTTTTTGAAACAAGATAACATTTCAGAATCTTGCATTATAATTTTCCCAAATCCGTAATGTACATACATACTTCTGCTAATAGTATAAGTTAGATCCCAGATACTATTACATATTCTTTTAACCTTAATTTATGATTCTGGATAATCCGGACAATTTTATTTTTTATAAATCGAGATCACGATTCTGAAAACAATAAATTAGACAACTAAACAAAATAACATGTAATTTATTTGGGGTTCTGTCAAATGTGTATATATATATATATATATATATATATATATATGCGTGTTAAAAATGTCAAATGTGTACACAAAACAAATTCAAGTGTAACATAAGTTTCAATGGTCATTTACACATTTTAATCACTACCACAACGCGTTTATATCCGAACTAAATATTTTTCTCCCAATACTTTCTGCGCTTCCATGACCACTGCTCTCTCTGGGTCAACGGCAGCGTGAAAACCGGTATAAATATTCTGGTGACATCGTAATTTCAAAGGTTTAATAGACATGGTGGAATCATTAAGGAATAAGATGGCATGTGTGTTTGAATTGAATTTAAAAAATTTTTTTATGAATAACCATGCATGCGTATGGGCCTATAGCCTATATATTTTTCTATGTCATATTTGAACCAAAGTAACCTGGGCGCCCCACCGCTTCCGCAATCCATGGTTGCTTTGATCTAATGGCCTATAAACTATAAAGCATATATTGATCAACTAGTAAGCTTCCTTCATGCACAGATTTCTCAGCTTTCATTTTTCTCACATGCAGGTTCTCTAGGGAAAGAACATCATCCTCATCGCACCAGTGATTATTCCATTCGCCTGTCCGTCTCTCTACAGTCCCGCCCCCCCCGGCATCAGCTCAGCGAATCCTGACACCAGCAGACTCTGTGACGTCTACCCTGGAGGGCCAACTGTCCTTCACTAGCTTATCAACAGAACTTATCAAACTCCTCAAGCTTCCCCTAGTTTCACTTTTCTTTTATAATTTCCTTGAACACTCTTTGGAGCGTGTGTGTATGTGTGCGTGCGTGTATGTGTCATAGTGTGTTTGTAATGGAGGCTGCTTAAGCAATGGACAAAACGTAGATGTAACTCCTTTGGCTAAGTACAGAGTGAGATGGAGGCAGGCCGTTTTTGCATTGTTGCACCCGAGCTTTTGGAAGAATGCATTAAGTGTATGCCATCACAGGGCGAGGAGACCGGTCTGTCACCGCCTCCTTCACCTGAAACAAAATACAAGATAGTGTGCATGACTCTGAACAAAATGCTTGTGTGAAGACGGATGTCTGTTGGTGTGCGTGTGCGTGCGCGTGCCCTGACATGTCCAAGCCCTGACATGAAGGAGATTGCAGTTCTCACGCTGAAATCTCAGGTAATCTGCCAACATGCAGACCAGTCATCCAGGAAGACAGAGGGCGCTATGTTTGGATTTGTGTACAGATCTGTGTAAATAGTCTCAATTTTACAGACCTTTAAAAGAGATGATGGATTTTTGCAAATGAATCACTGTGTACAGATGGCCAAGAGCTTCTGTAGATATTGTTAGAAACAAAAGAAAGGTAAATATTTAAAAAAAGATCAAGCTTCTGAAATGGCCATTACTGAAATGCCTTGCCTTTTTATCAAATGTACATTTTTGGGGGTGCTCTGTTAATTTTAATAAGAAATTAAAGGGTTTTACTCAAGATTTGAGATCCTACCAACTTTTTTTGTCTGTTTTGGTGTGAAAAATAATCTATTCAATATCATTCTAGTAGTAATATTCACAAAAATTATCCTAATTTACAAAATGATAATTATATCGTTATTTGATTTTATCAAGTATTTTTAATTGGCAAAACACTTTCATTGTGAGGCACAAGCACAGTAGCCATATTTATTTTTTATTGAAGCACTTCATCAAAAGTTAATTCTTTCATAGCTTATTGAACCCAATATATCCATTTACAGCTTTATGTAGAAAAAATATTTTTTAATTTAAAAATACATCCAGCAAACTGCTCATAGTGGTAGGCAAGTTATTATTGTACCCCATCAAGTGATGCAAATCTAGGCACAAAATAAAAGCATTAACTAAGGTGAAAATGAATTACTTCACACAATACTGTCTTGAATGGCTATTTATACAAATTATTAAGAGGCACTTTAGAATATTTTCTCAAAGATTCAAAACCACAATTACAGAAACAGGACGAGTGTTGCTTGAAGTACGATAAGGAATCGGCATTTAAAACAGAACCGATACCAGTGTGAATGCAGTTTTTTGCCTAAAAAGAGCAGCAATCGTTTCTACTCCCTTAACTGATAGTAACATAATACACCTATAAATAAAACCTGCCTGCAAAGGCACCAACACGTGTGACAGTGACACACTGCCACTTTAACATTGATCTTAACAGTCTGATACTCTGTGAAACCACCTTGGCCGCTTGGCCTTGGCCGGTGTCCTAAACACCATTCAATTTTAGATAGAATTAGCTTTTTCTTGGGCTGATTGTCTTTTCTGCAATAAGAAATCCAAGCACTATCTGTGATAAAAATGGTGAATCAGTTCTTTGATCAGCAGTAAATGGAACACCAACACTTTTACACCACAGATGAGGAGAAAAAAGAAAGCGACGTGTCTAGATCTTCGTTTGTTTGACGTCCGTGTTCTCGCCGTGTGCGTACGCCAGATTGTCTTTCGTTGTCATTTCAAACTCTTTCTTTTTCTTATCTTCTGGCTCGAGCTCCATAAATTGAGCCTCGATTTCTGTCGGGTCAATGTAGGTGTAGAAGTAAGCCATGATGGCAAAGATGATACTCACGGCCACCAGGAGCGACGCGAACAGCAGGTATTCCGCCCACTGGAAGGACACATGCCCATGAGCTCAGAGCAACACAGATGCCAACAGAAATCACTTTAGACTAGGAAGTGGAAGTACCTGATCTGGAAGTGAGCCTGCCTCAGCCACGATGAGCACGACGATGTTCCCCACAGCAACAGTCAACAGCCAACCAGCCTGGAGGACTGACTTCATATTGCTTGGTGCCTAAAAAGAAGCACAGCCAAGTTATGAGACATGATGGAAAAAAAAAAAGGTTGATTTGAGTGTTTTTTCCATACCTGTGAATAGGAGAAGTCCAGGCCGGTGACGGAGAAGACCACTTCTCCACAGGTCATCAGAAAGTACTGAATGATCTGCCAGGCCATGTGGACTCCGTTCGGCTCAATCTCCTGCACTGCTTTAATGCTCTCGTCACACTGCGCACATTCACACATGGCTGCTTTATCTACACTTTCGAGATGAACAACCAATCAAAACATTGCTAGATTTGCTATTTAGCGACTATAGGTACAGTAAGTCAACAGTAGTTTAACGCAGTGCTTCTCAACCTCTGACCTGAGGGCCCCGCATAATCCAACACAATATTCAAAGGCACTATTTCTGCTGTAATTATGACAAAGCTGCTTGTTTCCAAGTTTGTTATGTGTAATTATCCACAATTCATTTTGTGGTTACAAAATATATATATAAATATGATTGTAGTTTACATCTTGATTATATGTTTTAGCATTACAATCAAGTTGGTATATTTTAATAAATCAAGAATATTAATATAACGTTTTATTTATAATAATATATTTAAGTAATCCGGCAGGCCCCTTAAAAGTTAGCACATTTTTATAATATATATATATATATATATATATACACACACACAATTAATGCAATAATTTTTACAGCACTATAAACACACCGTTCAAAAGTTGTTGTTTTTTAACATAAGGTAAGGCTGCATTTATTTGATAAAAAAAAAAAAAAACAGTAAAGACAGGAATATTGTTTAATATTATTACAATTCTTTTCTATTTAATAATTTGAAATGTAATTTATTCCTGTGATGGCAAAGCTGACTTTTCAGAATCATTCCTCCAGTCTTCAGTGTCACATGATCCTTCAGAAATCATTCTAATTTGCTGGTTTGCTGCTTAAGAAACATTTATTATTATTATAAATGTTTTTTTCAGGATTCTTTAATAAATAGAAAGTTCAAAAGAACAGCATTTATCTGAAATAGAAATATTTTATAACATAATGAATGTCGTCTTTACGGTTTTAATCAATTTAATGCACCCTTGCTAAATAAAAGTTTTATTTCATTTTATTTTTTTATCTTACTGACTGACCCCAAACTTTTGAACGGTAGTGTACAATGTTGCAAAAGCTGTCTATTTCAGAGAAATGCTGTTCTTTTGAACTTTCTGTTCACTGTTGTTCTGGACCCCATTGACTTGTATTATATATGGCCAGATTGAACTAAATAATTGCTTCTAATGTTCTCCTCATCTGTAAGCCACATTGGACAAAAGCATTTGCTAAATGATTAAATGTAAATAACTAAATGGATAAGTAGCAGAATCTTCATATGGATGAACTATTTCTAGTCCTAACCTTTCCTAAAAGTGTTCAATCTCTAATCTGTGGCTGTAAAGTTGTGACTTACATTTAGTCCAAAACTGAAGTTGCTGGGGATCAGGACTGTGTAGGAGCTTCCAAAGCCCAGCTGCATGACGTATGAGCACTTCTGTCCGTCTACGTTCACAAGAGTAAAGTTGGCTCTGGGAAAGGGACATCAAATCAATGAAGAAAAGCAGCCTAGGAACTTATTTTATCTGTACGACAGCTATTGTGTATGTGTGTTATATATTTGTACACGACAGCACGTACTTGCCATGGGAAACCATTAAGTATTCTGATCCTTCTAAGGGAGAGATGGAACTCAGCTCATCAGACTTTATCGTGATGTTCAGCGGAGTCCTAAAGCTATTCACAAACCTAAAACATATGTTGGCTGTTAATAAATTTGAATTGGGCACTAATTTTCAATATTGCAAAATAATTAAAAATGCACCGCACCTGATGGCATTCATGCCTTGGCTCGGTTTCTCACGTGTGTCGTTGAGCTGTGAATGATCAGAACACGTGAACAGAATGCCACAAATATAACTACTCTGTCCTCGTGACATTAAAATAAGAAAAATAGTCAACAGATATGCAAGGAAATAGCAAAATTAGCACTTACGGTCGCAAGCATTCCATCAGCATTTATTAAAACTGTGTGCCTCATTCCGTTCAGGAAAGAACCTGTCGTGTTTCTTCCTCCCACAGAGACTGCAGCGTTCATAGCGTCAAGTGTCATGTATTCGTCTGAGGACTGGGGGAGCACAACAACATACAAGAGTTTACTTACAGATCTACAGTTCTCACTGCATGTGCATACTGTTTCTTCAACCACAGACATCTTTATGTCCCAGGGGTTGATTTTCAGGGGTTGAACAGATTGCTAGTTTTATTCATATATCATTTAAAAGTGTTTGGAAATATTTTATTGTGTTTTTGAAAGACACACCAAGGGTGCATTTATTTGTTCAAAAATACAATAAAACTGTTATATTGTGAAATATTATTGCATTATTTAAAATAAAGGGTTTTCAGCATCATTCCTCCAGTCTTCAGTGTCACATGATCCTTCAGAAATCATTCTAATATGCTGATTTGCTGCTCAAGAAACTTTTCTTATCATTATCTATTTAGTAAACAGTTGTGCTTCTTACAGTTTTTGTGGAAACATGATCATTTTTTTGCAGAACACTGTCATGAATGAAATGTTTTTATATGAAATATAAATAAATACATTTTAAAATAAAATTCTATATAAAGTAAAATGCATCCTTGTTGAATAAAACGAATAATTTCTTAGAAAAAGAAAATGTTACTGACCCCAAACATTTGAATAGTAGTGGGTCTTAGAAAATGTCTTAGAAAGTTTTTATCATGCTTTCATTTATCACAATTTCACTTTTTTTTGTGTGAAAATAACACCAATCATTTCAAAATAAGTCTCTCAGTTATAGTGTCAACCGTAACAAACAATTCTGCCCCCAATAAAGTTTTCTGTGTACAACCGTATCATTGAAGAAAAATATGAAGGGTTAATACCAATAGTGGACAGAGTATCTTATTGGGTAAAAAAAGAAAGAAAAGAAATTTACATTTTATTTAATGGTATGTATTTGTGCTACATAACACTGTAAGACAAAAGTAGGTTTGTTTTATAAAAATTAAAAAATGTCATTTCCACCACAGAACACAACTGAACACATTTAAGATGTGGTGGAAATGACACTATGGTCTGAATTTTTATTTAGTAAGGAAATATATAAAAATGACATTTCTCCTGTGATGTTTGCATATTAGACATATTTAGTAGATTAATAAAAAAAAACTAGCGAGAGTGTAAAAAGTTTCTGTGTATAGAGTTGTATAAGAGTATAGCGCCAAAATGCCCATAGTTTGAGAGACACCCATTTACCCATTTGATACTTTCTTTTAATTCTGGATTTCCAATTCTTTCAAACACTGTTTGTTTGGTTAAATTTGATGTGCCATTGTGTGGACTTACATCAAAACCAGGAACAACAAATGGTTCTTGTCCCTCCACTATAACAGGCAGAGATGTGTTCCCCAAGTTCAGGAACTTCACCTGGGTTTCAGAGCTTGATGGGAACTTGGGGATTGTTTTCTGTTGGATTACAAGACAGGCATTGATTTTCTTAGCAGAGAACGAATAGAATATAAAATGTTTTGTGATGATTATTGTGCCAGAAAGATAAGGCATAAATCAAGCCAATAAGCATCAAGTACCAATTACAATCTTCAAGCATCAGATGTTATTGCAACATATCTGCTAGATTGCAAAGGATCCGTTTGATACTTACGTCAATTTCAATCTGCAAAAGCGCAGCAGCCACAAACGCCAACGCCGCGAGCAGCATACCGACTGTCATCCTCCGCAGGGGCCTGGGAACAACGGCAAATCACACAATCACAAAACGTGTTGTGTCGCAGTCACAAATGCAACTTCAACACGTTGCCCAGTACTTACGTGAAGTTAATATGACACTTTTTGATAAGTGGGTAAATTGCAGAGTCCATGATCGGCACCATAATCACAATCAGCACGGGATTCACGATCTGCACCAGAACACAAATGATGACATCAGGGCGAGCACAAATGCACAATTAGAATTATATAATATATATACACAGATATATATATATAATGCTGAAAATTCAACTTTGACATCACAGAAATAAATGACATTTTAGAGAAAACAGTTATTTTAAATCATAATAATATTTAAGTTTTTGCTGTATTTTTGATCACGTGAATAAAAATAAAAAACTACAATGTAATATCATCACATATTATCCCGATCATTTCATATCCTGTTAATCAGGATGCAATTATAGTAAAACACAAGAATAAACGGTGTAGCATAAATCGGCCTCACCTGCATCTGATCTGGCTGAATTATAAACGCTCCCTATGAGGACACAGAGAGAGAGAGAGAAAAAGAATTATATAAAATATTGCAATAACTGCCCTGATATGTGCATTTTAGTTTCCTTTAAAACAATTGAAATGCAAATCTTTTTCGAACTTACAAAGTTACCGTCCATAGTGGTGGCCTGAAGAGTCCAACGGGAGCCCTGGAAAAACAACACAGCTCACATTTAACATCAAGCCGGAAAACAGACGAGTGTTTGTGTAAGAACACGTAGTTGAGTATGGCATTTGTAGCATCATTGTGTGTTTGTGCACTGACCTGCTGGTCAAACAAGGCCCAGAACATTGGCAGAGGAATATAGAGGAACAGCACCTTCAATACCATCTTCACCTGAGCAATCAGGAGTTTCTGTAAAGAGACAGAGACAGTGTCTCATTATATCAGTCAAGGTCTTCGTTATGTCTGTGGACATCTTCCTGTTGTCATGTAACGTACATCATATTTCTCATCTGCCCAGTCCATCCAGTGCTCTCTCTTTGGGTATTGCTTACTGCGGTGTTTAAACCGGTTTGTAACAGCAAACTGTAGAAGAAAACAAAAACAACAATCATCTAGTTAGACTGGATAGTCCTTTCCCATGTGACTTGATGTTGCATACCACAACAGTTACATATGTAAGGGATAAGCCATGGATTATCCCGCTTATACCGTGGTCATTGGCCAGCATTGACAACTCAAAGCTGTTATTGATGTTTGGAGCGCAACATTTGACAGGAAGGGTAAAGTTGATGGTTATTTTTGTCAGTTATGGCTTGTTAGATAGCAGTCTGCCCACTTTAAATCATACACAGAGATAAAGTAGTGCGTAAGATTACATTTATTTGAATGAATGAATTATAGCATTTATTTAAATTAATTTTAAGAGGTATAAGCGGGATTTTCCATGGCTAGCTGTGCATTAATGCACTTCACGGAGGCAATATATGTGTGTGTGTGTGTGTGTGTGTGTGTGTGTGTGTGTGTGACTTTTAAGTTTTAAAACTGAATGTTTGGCATTAACTGCCAGTGGTGACATTATTATAATATTTGCATATTCAATTCTAATTGGTGTTTATTAAACATACATAGTTACATAAGGCCAGATGTACTAAACAAGGCAAATTAGAAAATTGTGACGCACAAATTAAAGAACACAGACGCAGCCAGATAATTTCCATAATGACCAACACAATCTACCAAGAACAAAGTACTACCAATACTGACAGTATTTTTTTTATCCCAAAAGAGGGTTTGCGGGCCAGTAAATCTGGTCCATAGTCTATTAATGGAATGTGAACTGTAATTGAGAAGTCTCATTTGATCACAAATTTTTGCTAAAACTTTAACACTATAAGTTGGCATAACTTAAACCGATCATGTAATTTCAACTTAAATATTTTTAGTGGTGGAAACTTGGCTAATTGGTAAGACAATGCTTTGATAGCATTAAAATAGCATAGCAATTGCTGAATGAGTATGGCAATATTGAATATTTACCATATTTTAATGGCAAAAGAGGGTTTGCAGGCAAGTAAAGGCTATTAATCTGGCCCATAGACTATTAATGGAATGTGAACTGTATTTGAGAAGTCTCATTTGATCATTTATTTTTCCAAAAACTTTAACTCTATTTCTTGAAGTAAATATAATGTTGGTACTCTTACTTGAATGCATTTTATGACTTGTAGTAGGATGTTGCCCTTGGGGGATTCCGTGATGTACATGCTATGGCCTGCGACAAACACAACTGCACAGAGAAAAAGAGAGAATAACTTAAGTCCATCAAGGATGCCATCGAGTGGTCATAAATGGTATTGCACATGTCAACATAAATAAGAGTAAATGAAACCTGCTGTAACTTACCAAGAGCAACCACCATGAGAGCTGCAGGGACCCCGAAAGCCAACGGGAAACAGCTCCGCTTTGTGTAGATACCACAGTCCTGAGCTGGAAGACATAACAAATATACACAAAGACAAGATAGATTGTTCGTATGTGTACCAATGCAACATGAAAAATGTAACAACAAATATAACAAAATTGCTATTCTGATTTGAACAAAATACACACATCTCAGAATTGGTGTGATGAGAGTGGAGAGAAGACTGCCAGCGTTAATGGACAGGTAAAATATGGAAAAGAAAGTACTTCTTTGTTTTTCCTGAAATAAAATAACAATAATTATTAATATCACATATATACATACATTCAGATGTTTTGAGAGTTTTTATGCTCAACAAGGCTGCATTTATTTGATTAAAAATACAGTAAAAACAGTACTATTCAGAATTATTATTACAAGTTAAAATAACTGTTTACTTAAAATGTAATTTATTCCTGTGATGACAAAGCTCCAGTATTCAGTGTCACATGATCCTTCAGAAATCAATCTAATATGCTGATTTGGTGCTCAAGAAACATTTCCTATTATTATCAATGTCAAAAAATGTTATTGTAACCCTGATACACTTTTTAAGATTTTTTTTTGATAAATAGAAGAGCATTTATTTAAAATATAAGTCTTTACTGTCACTTTTGATCAATGCATCCTTGCAGAATAAAAGTACAATGTATACCCGAATAAGTTGGCAAAACCCACCAAAAATTAGGTAATCACTTACATCAACATTTTTAAGTTAAGAAATTTAAAGCAGGTCTTGCAGATTTTTATTTTGTACTCATACATTTGAATGACTCTTAACTTGAACTATTTGAGTAAACTAATTCATGCATTTAACTGATCATAATCTCAACTTAAATATTTGTAGTAGAGGAAACTTAGCTTTAACTAGCTATTTCAAAAAATGCTAACTTGCTAATTTGTAACACAATGTTTTGATAACATTAGCATAGCATAGCAATTGCTGAATGACTATGGCAATATTAAATATTTACCATATCATCTTGCACAAAAAAACATTATATAACTCTAAAATTTAGCATTTACTCTCCCTTTCGAGTGTCATGGCATGCTGGAAAATGCTCAGCCCAGTTTCAGTTCAATTTAAGCTTGTCTAAATAAAAAGAAACAAGTTTATAAAACTCAAAACAATGAAACAATTCAGATTACTTAAAAAGTGTCAGTACACTCAAAAGAAAAAGTACGTTCTAAATACTCACAAAAGTTAGTTTGATTGAACTAATTTGTTTAATTTAAGTTTGTCCTACTCAAACCAATTAATTGAGTGTAGTGTTTACAGTGTATTAATTTCTTTCAAACAACAATAATTCTGAACTTTTTCAGTGTTGGAAAAGTACCTCAGAAATGTGCACTGCCTGAAAACATGCAAGCGTTTGTGAAACAAAATGTTACAATATGAGGAATGTTGATCTGTTACCCTAATTGATACATACGTTTTTCTCATACTGTAACATTCGGCTTCAATGTGTCACAGCATGTTTCACACTTTGTCCTCTGGCCTTTAGACCTCACGTCCCTGTGGCAGGGGTGGAGAGGGTGTAGGACTCTTCCTGTAGTCACTTCATATCTCTATTTGTTAATGTCTAACACTCAATATCAGAGACTTAACCTTGAGCCGATAACAGCTGATTTACACGGACACAAGAATGTGCTGCTGAATTCAGTTCATCCTCTTTAATATCTGATTGGGGTTGGGTGTGTGTCTGTTAAATGCATGTTTATGTGTGTGTGTGTGTGTATAAGAGTCCACATGCCTGGTGATCTTCAAACTGATCTCCTCCAAACGCTGCCACACAGGGTTTAATACCTCCAGTTCCCAAGGCAATGAGGATGAGTCCCAGCATGGACAAGGCACTAAGATAAGAGAGGAAATTTAAATTCACACTGAAGACACTCTGATCATGTATATAATGTGATGGAATAAACTAACAATAGCAATGTCAGCAATGTCGATAAAGAACATGCTATTTGTTTTCTTTGGCTCAGATTCACAATAATATCATATATTTCCAATTTGTTAATGATAAAGCATGTCCCAAGCGGACTCACATATGAAAGGTCATGTTATCAGGAACACCGTCTCTATTGCTATCTGTGATGTCATGGATGGCACTGACAGCCATGACCACCTGGCCAGTGGTGTACACTATGGACAGGTACACGATAGTCCTGTGAAAAGTCGAGATGAGGGGTAAATGTTCAAATACATACACACACACATAAGTCTTTTGACTATGGGTACTTAGTAGGGTAGACCATGTACAGTTGGAACAGAGGGACAGTAGTAACACCTTAAGTTACGTGCACAACACTCCTTAACCGAGATATTTGCTCCAAATTATGCACAGTAATTTTCTACGATCAAAGAGGATGCATGTGTGGAGTGTGTTTCAGAATTTCAACATTTGAACACTGAACATTTAAACATTTGAACATTAAATTATTAATAGTTAGTAAGGTAGTTGTTAAGTTTAGGTATTTTTGTAGGAATTGGATAGGGTTAAAGGATGTAGAATATGGTGATGCAGAATAAGGCATTTGTATGTGATTTATACTAATAAACAAATAATATCCTAGTAAAATGCATGCTAATAAGCAACTGGTGAATAGTGATAATTGGATCCTAAACTAAAGTGTTACCAAAAATTAAATTAAATTATTATGCAAATAGAGTTTTTGATACTTATTTGAAATGTAATCATATTTCCATGATTGTTTTAAAATAAATGGTAATTATTTCATCTTTAATTCCACACTTACTATTTGCCACACAATGGGTTTTAAATGGGTTTTCGAAAGATGTTTCCTATGCTCATTTATTTGATCAAAAATACAGTAAAAAAAAAAAAATCTTACTATTTAAAAGAACTGTCTTCTATTTTAGTATATGTTTAAATAATTAGTTCAGCCATAATAATCATCCCTGCGCGCTATGCAAATGCCCAGATCTGCAGGTCTTCAGTCACATGATCTTTCACAAATCATTCTAATATGCTGATCTGCTGCTCAAGAAACAATTATTATTATTATTATCAGAACAGCATTGTTTAAAATGGAAATCTTTTGTTAGAATGTAAAAGTCTTTACTTTCACTTTTAATTAATTGAATGCATCCTTGATGAATAAAAGTATTCATTTCTTTCAAAAAATTAAATAAACAATCTTACTGACCCCAAACTTTAGCTGTTGTGAAATTTTAGGCAAATTGTCCTTTACATCATCACCAGATCATCATAGATAGGGTCCTTAGAATCAAAAAGTCCCTATCTTGGTATACTGCATATTGCATTCCTAAAGTAGTACTCAGTCCATTTCTAACATGATTCTGAAACTCACTTGAACTTGCCCAGCCATGAGTCTGCGATTATGGCCCCCATGATGGGGGTTAGGTAGCACAGAGCCACGAACGTGTGGTAGATGGTGGTGGAAAAATCATTGTCCCAACCGATAAAATACTTGAAGTACAGCACCAGCACCGCTGCAAAACAGAGACAGGAAAGAAAAGCACAGCGAGTCAGCTGTGTGAGAACATCATGCAGAATTTTGCAGGAACAAGTAAAACAGAGATGAAAGTTGACATTATTTCATGTGTGTGTTTTTTGTGTATTCTTACCTTTCATGCCATAGTAGGAGAATCGCTCACAGAACTCATTCACCACAATGAAAAATATACTGACGGGATATCCCAAGCAACTTGGCTACAATGAAAAATCACAGCTTAATTAAAATATTTCCTAATGATGTGCTCTGGCATATTAGTATTATAATATGTTTTATATGATTATACTATAAAATCATAATGCTTACTAATTATGTGTTGGTGTGTATATATATACATGTATAATATAGAGTTCTCACCCTTTCTTTCCTCTCCTTTTTTCCCTCTGTGTCTGCAAACATTATGTAAAATGAAAATGTCATTAAATCAGTCCTAATATGGATTCAGTTTGAATTGAGTTATTTCAAATGTCTTCACATTGTAACATATACTTGCGCAAATTGTGCATCATCTTGTTTAAGCAACATCCAGGTTTACTCACCTGCCATGATGACTGAGGCCGCCTACTAGTCCTCTTGTAAAGAATATCCTTTAATATAGAGATGCACACTCACTCTCTCGCTCTCTCACATACACACAAAGACACACAGACACACACACACTCACACTATCTGGGACAGACAGAGATGTACTCTGACGGAGACAGGTAACAAGGTTTTATAGACTCTGGACAATTAAATGTTTCCTTGGCCACCACTGCACTGGGTTAAAGAAAGTTTGAGGTAAATGTTTATGACAGTATTTGTAACCCGTGACTATGTATGTGTGTGCGTATGAGTGGGAGGAGGCAATTGAGGAACAGTTTGGTTATTTATGGAACTCTTATCAAGTTATACAGCCAATCAAACGATAGGACTTTTTGTCCTTTGTAATAAAACAGGCAATTTAATGAGTCATTAGTATATTTATTTTTTCATCATTCCAAAAGAAAAAAAGAAAGAAAAAAAAAACCTTTAAAAAAAAACTAATTTTCTATATTATATAGGCTATATATATATTTATATAGTTTTTTTGTTTGTAAAATCAAAGATTTAAACATGAAACAACAAATAAAGTTATTTTTATTTTATTATATTCTTTTAAAACCCATTTTCAAGTAACCTTTCTGGTGTTAATATTGTATCTACCCAATAATAATTCTGTTTATCTTACCAAACCTTAAAATATTGAAGGCTGATTTAAAATAATATTTAACTTTCTGAAACAGCTTACTAAAAGCATGTTGATTAGATATGATGAATAATGCTGGTGCATCAAAACATTCCCAACAACACATCACATGATTGTTCTAAATACCCCCAATAACGCCATTTATAACGTTGTCCAGAGAAATCCCCATAACAGACAGACACAGCAGCCGCATAAGTCCCATTTACATTATGGGATTTACTGACTGTTAAGTTAGAATGGTGTGAATGACACTTTCACAAAGCACACTGTCAGCTGTTAAACAATGTTGAAATGGCTTCCATAAACTAAGTGCACTGAAAAGCAGAAGATAACCTGCACATGAAGACTCACATTAGATGAAAGGTGTTTGGAGATGTCTAATTCATTGGAAGAGAGAAGTAAACAAACTGCCCTCATCCACACAGAGATGTTGCTGCGATACAATGGTGACAATGCCGGAGAGGGGGCAGGGGCAGTACGGCATGGGCGACTGTGTGTGTAGATTGAGAGCAAGTCAGCAGGTTTTATTCAGAATGCAAGCTAAATTAAGTCTTATACTACACCAAAATTCTCTATCTCTTTTGAACAATAAATAATTTATGGGTGCTTTAAAAGTGCCAACAATCACATATAACAGCATAAAAGATAGGCCTGTGTTATTGCAATCGTGCTAAAGGTGGTACGCCATAAACCATACTTGTAGATATGTATTTTACAGATGAGGAAAACAAATTAGTTACACAAACACAAGATAACAAAATAAATATGTTTATATCGGGAGCAACTTTGAATGAAAAACAAGAACTTATGTAAGATAATACATTTTATTCAGAGATTTAGGGACATTAATATCTTTCCAGAACAGATTCTTTTAAATAAAAATACCCCCCATATCTAACCCCCGATACAAAACAATTTACATTTAAACAAACATAAATGGTTATAAAAATCCTTGTTTATTCTTTTGTCCATATATATATATATATATTTCACATCTAGCCTTTGGCAAGAGATCTTAAGGGAACCAAAACAAGACAAAGACAGAATTATTGCACCTCAGCTACAAAGAAACAGCACTTGTTCCTTGGCTCTTAACTAAACAAAGGGAAAAAATGGAAGTGTGGGCTAAAAAGCTTGAGTGGCTCAGGTGATCATGGGTATTTTGTACAGTAAAGCTCAAACTTCCTGCTACACTAAAGCACAGTTATATTCTCTTTGCTACCAATCGATGGATCGCTACTGCCTCGGACACAGGAAGTGATGTCGCAGCTTCTCTCTCAGCACAGAGCAGCAATTAACTTCTGGAATGGGGAAATACATGGAAAGATGAAGCATGAAGATGTAAGAATCGAAAAGTAAAAAGGCATTTTTTTTTTCAAGTTGTTCTGGTTGTGGAAATAAAAGTGATAGTCTCTACAGGAAACACCTGTGAACGGAGGACTGGAGAGGATGAGAGAAGAACAAAAACACCCTCTTTCAATTATGTCAGTCATACGGGACTAGTAACAGGCCATTCCAAAGACCGGACACACCTGATCTGTCCTCGTGTCCTGGATTCTGATAGAGGGGCGATCCATTCCAGACTGAGTCGAAACCAGGCTGACAATGAAATACCATTCTTTTTTTGTTCTTCCGCTTTCGATGCATTCCAGTCTGTCCGTCTCTCCGGCTGTGGGAAGGGTCAGAGCTTTAAGGCCAGGGGTGAGAAGTCACACGGAGGAGGCGGAGCTAGGCATGCCATGCAGGGTGGTGCCGGTGGGCGTGCCACTGATGGCATTGAAAATATGCAGCGAATCAGAAAGAGCGCTCTTGGTTCCGCCCTCCACAGCGGAGATCTGATAAAGAGGAAGAGTGCAGGATGAGAAAGAACACTGAAACTTGAGGTGTACTGAATTTTTAAAAATATGAAGAATTCATTGCATTATTACCATCCGATCTACAAAGGCCAGCACAAAAGAGAGAGAGAACGATGTGAATATTAAACATAAACCAAACATTCACGGTAAACTACTAGTGTATTTCTTATTCCATCTGTTTCCATTGGCGTAAAGGCCCCGATACACTTCAATTGAAATCGAAGAACGAACTGGTGTGATGTCATTTCGAACAAAATAAGGCCAAAACGAAGTTCATTTGGAGTTTGTTTTCGGGAATTTGAAACAGCTTTCCAAAGCAAACTTCCCGAAAAAGTTTGCTCCAGCTGGTAACAAACTACCATTGGTCCTTGCCGACTATGTAATAGGCAGGCTCTGAAGCCCCGTCTCTTTGATGGTGAAATCTTCCGTTTAGACCATTGAAGTCAGACATGAGTAAAAACATGAACACAATGGAGAGCTACTTTATAGTAGAAACTGAAGGTGTTTTTTTTATATACTGTAAAGCTGCTTGCTTTAAAGCAACCTATTGTATAAAGTGCTTTAAATTAATATAACGTGACATGACACTTGTTTTTTCACCACACATTTCTGTTGAGTGTTTATTTTGTTATTGAGAGGAAAGCGCATATTAACATATTCATTTAAACGCTGCTCCTAGGGGTAGCGTCGGGATGTTTGCTAACAGTATATTGAAAAAGTGAAAAGTGAAAAAGAACTTCCCCGTGAGTATATCGAGGCCATTAGGGAACCAAGGCTTGTGTGTATGTGTGTGGTTACCTGTTCATGCATGATGTGTGAAAGCTCTCTGGCCAGGTCTTTGTAACTGGCTTTCATCTCATCATGATATTCCTGTTGGTCCTCCTTGATCAGCCTTTCATTAACAGCTAAAGCCTGTCCACATGCCTCAACAAACTGCCTGCAAACACAAATACATCATATAAACACGTATAATAAGAAAGCAGGCATTTGTGTGGAGATCTTGAAAGGCTTTTCAAATGCTGGTTATATACCTGAAAACCTCTTTAAGCTGTTTGACTTTGTTATCTGGGTATTTTTTGGCGCAGGCGTCATCAAGAAAAGCTCTGGCATACGCAAGCGGCCCAGCATTGACCTAAAGAGAAAGTATTTAGGAAAAAATAGATCAGTCCAAATCTGTGTGTGTGTCATGTAATGGTAGAAGTGTACTTGGGCCAGTTTCTTTTTTATTTTTTTTGCAGGAATTAAATGACTGAACGTGTCACCATGAAAATAACCCAAAAATGTAACGTCAGTGCAAAAGGAAGAATGTCTCTACAAGGAAGAAAGGAACTAAATAATGGGTAACTGAATTCTAAACATGCCAAACTTGGGGTGAAAGTGTTTGCGAATCAACACGATTGCTTTGTTTCAATACCTATTGACGTGCCTAGTCTACTGACAGAGATTTTAATTTTAGACATTACCAAGTTGCTGTATTATTAGTCCTTAGTAGGTGTTCCTACTGATGAACAGGCCAAAATGTTAACACAACTATAAGTATGAATTTAGTTTTTTATAGTTATACATTACTGTTCAAAAGTTTGGGTTCTGCAAGATTTGTTTGAATGTTTTTGAAATAATAAAGGCTGCATTTATTTGAAAAAAATTCAGTAAAAACAGTAATAATGTGAAATATTATTACAATTAATGTAATCTATTACTGTGATGGCAAGGCTGAATATTTAGCATCATTACTCCAGTCTTTATTGTCACATGATCCTTCAGACTAATATCCTAATTTGTTACTCAGGAAACATTTCTTATTATAACCATTGTGTTGTATTTTTGTGAAATCCATAATACATTATTTTTGCAGGATTCTTTGAAAAGAACAGCATTTAGATGTATTTTTTGTAACATTATAATGTCTTTAAATTCAATGTTGATCCATTGAATGTGTCCTTGATGAATAAAAGAGAATACAGTTATTTTCAAAAATCTTACTGACCCCAGTAGTGTATTTTTTATTGTAGCTACAGAAAATCCGATCAAAAACAGGATGTTTTGCCAGAAAAAAATATCACTGGATCAGTTTTCATGGCACTAAAAACATTATGAAGCATTTGCATATAAATTGCTGCAGTTCATAATGTGTAATTAAAAAGTAATTGATTCTGTACATGAGGAGCAACTTAAGGGTAAACATGTTGCTTAGATAACAACATAGCACATACAAATATTGGCTAAAATAGTAAATTTTTAATTAAATTAAATAAAAACGTCTCTGTTGCTGGACGTCTTGGATTTTATTCTAATTGCAGTGGATTCTGGTATTCTGCATTCTGACTAGTGTTAGTTTGAGTATTATTGTCTCGTTCTGTTGTTGTTTCCGTTTTCATTTTCATTTTCAAGGACTTTTAGTTTGTCGACATTATTTCCTGTTTCCTTTGTTGTTATGGTTGCTAAGTACGTTTTCATTTGCTGCGTCGTAGCCCTTCTATTCAAAGATCTTCAAGTGCTTGGACGGGAATTATGCATTTCTATGGCACTGCTATCACCAGGTGTGCTCGACTTGAAGTGGCGCTGCGCAGACCGACTTGTGTGTGACATCAAAGTATTCAAAATACTTTGCGATTCGAAAACACATGTAGCCGTCTGCTCACGCTGAACTTTGATGTCATACACCGATCGGTCTGTGCAGCGCAGCTTCAAGTCAAACTAACCTAGAGCTTAAATAAAGATGTGTTCACACCATGTGGTAATTGCCGTAATGATTTGAACTATAAAAAGCCTTCACGTGCTTGTAGAACCTGCAAAACTGTAGTAATTACAAAACGTAAACTCACAATGACGATTTTATTTTAGCGTTATTTCAATTAACAAAAACAAATTTTAATAGTGCCAGAGGAAAACAAAGAATCTCTTTATAATGCAGCGTAACTTTTGCCACAGGCTCTGTATCAATGTCTAAAATGTTGCCTAGGGTGCTTTTGAAACAAACCTATGAGGGTTCATTTGTGTCTCACACACCTGTACACTAATGCTTCCCTGAAGCTTAAGTTGCAGGCGGATCATGTCGACCTCGCTGGTTGCACAGAGGGCTCTGAGTTCCGCCACCTTCCCACTCATCTCATCGATGGCCACCTCGATGGGGCTCAGGTCTGTGTGGTGCTGATACATCACTGCTATGCGCTTTTTCACATACGGGAAACAGTGTGTGGCTGAAACAGAACGATTGGAGAAGAAAGAGTAAATAAACATAAAATGGATGCAACGGTACGATTAGAGTGGCTAGAACAAACATTAAGGTTCCATCTGAAATCTACTCATGTTTGTGCAGTAATCAGGGTTTATGTTCCCTGTAGATGGCAGACCCTGAAAATGTGAAAAGTGTTTTATTTACAACACACTCTCAAAGAAGGTCATTCTGCCTCAATGGTCAGATCTGATCTGAAAATTTATGAGAGGATGAAGATCAGGGTTAAACTTTGACATTTCCTGGTTGCTTTTATAGCACTGAATAACAGTAAACTTTTATTGAGAAAGATTAAGAAGACTTTGATTAATTGTTTTGGAACACCACCGCTCAAGATCAGGGTGTAACAGTGTTAATACAGGAAGTACAGATCAAAATTTAATAATTAAAGATTATTGTTCCTGGACTAGCTGGTTAAATGTATTAAACCATAAGGAGGTCAAAGACATAGGCTACTCTATGTGTTTCCCTGTCTACTGGTGCACTTATATGGTAAACACAATAAAATCAATTATTTTCATCGAATCAATGGATGTTATGGATTAAGGTAAAACATGTAAAATATCATTCAAAAGTTTGGGGTCAGAATTTGTTTGTTTGTTTCAAAGTTCCTTTTCAGCAAGGAAGCACTGAAATGACAATAAAGAGATTTGTGTTACAAAAGGTTTCTATTTCAAATAAATTCTGAATCCTAAAAAAAAAAAAAACACACACAATTGACCCTTCGCAAAGACCCGCCCCCCTTAGTTACTGTCGCTATGTCCGACAAGCTACGCCGCTCATGTTCTCACGCAGTGAAAAATACATCGCGGAGCAGAGAGGAGACTGACGATACGCTGACAGACAGGACAGACCAGGTTACTTTTCGGTTACTTTTGATATTAAACATATTAAACAAAGCCTCACCTTTCAAATTTGGTCATTTTTTAAAAGAAATTTAATACAATAAATACCGTTTTGTGGCTCTTTAATGTGTCGTCACAGATCGCTGTAGAGCATCAGTTAAAGCTGCTCGTGATCCGATCATCTCTTCCTTCTGGTTAATTTATAGCATCAAATAAACATGAATGAACATAAGAAGGAATGTTGTTTTAACCGCGCAAAGGAGCCAGTACACTCCGTTTTTCAAGCTCAAATCCTCCCATGTTAAAGGAGAACTGCGGTCAATTTTAACATTGAGCTAATTTTTTTGTAAATTTGGAGTGCTGTCAGTACAGAGAACAATGACAAAAATCGGCGTTGCCTACACCGTGTTATTGTCTTTTTAAAATGTGCTCCCTGTTGACTTCAATGGGGCAAGTTTTAAACCTGCTTTTAGCCTCTTAACATCCTTGATATGTCATTACAAGTGCACAGCCATGTGAGTGGTGTTATTAAGAGTGAACACGGTCAATCTGACTGCAGTAGATGTGAAAGATATTAATAAAAAATAATGTTAATTCAGCCAGCTCACGTACCTGTATTTTCTTCCTGTTTTCGTTCGAAGTCCAAAGTAGCCGATTATCGAGTTGGGAGAATGGGATCTCATACAGCCTGGTCGCGCGCGTGAACTCGATAATCGACTAATTTGGACTTCGACCGAAAACAGGAAGAAAATACAGGTATGTGAGCTGGCTGAATTAACATCATTTTTATTCATATCTTTCACATCTACTGCAGTCAGATTGACCGTGTTCACTCTTAATAACATCAGTCACATGGCTGTGCACTTTAATGACACATCAAGGATGTTAAGAGGCTAAAATCAGGTTTAAAACTTGCCCCATTGAAGTCAACAGGGTGCAAATTTTAAAAAGAAAATAACACGGTGTAGGCAACACCGATTTTTGTCGTTGTTCTCTGTACTGACAACACTCCAAATTTACAAAAATATTAGCTCAATGTTAAAATTGACCGGAGTTCTCCTTTAATCTACTATCTCTCCTGACTGCTTTGTCGGACAAAATGGCGGATGGCGAAGCATGATTGGTCAGATCACCTGTCAATCAAGCTCCACGCGAAGGGTCAATTGCAGTTTCCACACTAAATAATGCAGCACATTTTTTAAAACTGTGATAATAAATTAGAAATATTCCTTGAACATCAAATCAGCATATTAGAATGATTTCTGAAGGATCATGTGACACTGAAGACTGGAGTAATGATGCTGAAAATTTAGCTATCATCACAGAAATAAATTAACTTTAATTAAAATTAATAAATTAAAATTAATGTTTTTATATCAAATAAATGCAGTCTTGGTGAACAAAAGAATTATCTTTTAAAACATTAAAAAGTCTTGATGACCCCAAACTTTTTGAACGGTAGTGTAAATAATAATACAATTATAATTTTGTTGAAGCCTTGTAGACAGTCCTCTGAAACGTGGTTGCATTTCAGGCAAACCAAGTTTGAATCCTGGCTTGTGGTTTTCTCTCTCCTCCACTTCCTGACCAATTTAACTTCTGTCTTTTACCAATAAAAGCTAAAATGTCAAAAGTACATCTTCTAGTCTTAAAACATATAATATTTCTTTAAATAATAAATAAATACAGAATCGTGGCTCAAAGTGTTTTCAAACCAAGCGGAAAAGAACAATAACAAAAGTAAGACTTCTAATTCTAAAAGTAAAAGTTTCTCATTTTAAAGCTAAAATGAAACTGTTTTTCAATTATTATTATTTTGACTGCTTAATAAACCGTAAAACTCTTTTCCACCATTGGGCCAAACATTTATTTTTGTGAAACCATGCCTTATCATGCTGATCTGGGTCAGCTGGCACAGTTAAACATTGAAGCAAGCGTGCAATGGGGATTATCACATCATACAGAAAGGTAAAAGTTTCTAATATTATTATTTCAATATAATATTATAGGAGTAAAAGATGAGTTAGCTAATGTTAATGGAAGTTAACAATATAGAAGTATGGAAGTAAACTTCTTCACTCTTCCTATATGTTTCTAGCCTGGGAAAACCCAGACAACTTCCGGCAAATTTAGATTTGCTCTGCAAGTTAGTCTGGCAAAGAGCTCATTCAAACCCATTTCCAATTCGCCGAAATCGCGGCACCAATCAGAAACGTTGGGGCGGGCTTTACATGATGACGACAGCGCAACAACTGTGAAGCAGATTTTGTACATTACAAAGATGGATGCCGCCGTGGAACATCACTCGTTCGAATCAGCTATCACGTCTTTTTTAAGTGATTTGAACGTTTACTTTTTGTTAAAGGAACACTCCACCGTTTTTTCATATTAAACTATGTTATTCCCTTAACTAAGACGAGTTGATACATACCTCTCTCGTCTCAGTGCGTGCACTCAATCTCTCTGGCGCGCCACGACACTTTGATACTGATAGATAGCTCGTTCATTAGAATCCAAACAGAGATGAAGTTAGAAGCGATCAAGCACCTCCACGGTTTCTCTATTTAAATACAGTTACACAAGTAGTTACACGATCAAGTATGGTGACAAAATAAAACGTGGAGGTGCTTGATCGCTTCTAACTTCATCTCTGTTTGGATTCTAATGAACGAGCTGGGCTATCAGTATCAAAGTGTCGGCATTTGAGCGACGTCCGTTGGTGATGCCCCTCTGGAAATGGGTTCTCTATGACGCTTTGCCAGACCCTAACTCAGTTACAACTGAGAATAGTCTGGTTTTAACCAGGCTAATATGTTTCATGTGCACTTTTTTCCACAACAGTAACGGGTCAGAGGTAGTGATCACTCACTGGTGAGCACCGTCCTGCGTTTACACTGTTCCTCGACCCCGCCGTGCTTCTTTCCTGAATCTGTGAATGGAGTCTCAAACACAAAACGGCGAATGTTGTGACTTCTCTCAAAGTCAGTCTTCCTCTCTTCCAGCTCCTTTTCCTCTAAATACGGCGTCACATGCGTCACTTGGATGTAGGCAAACTTTGCCTCCAGATCTTTAGGGTTCACCTGAGACAGATGAGGAGAAGGTCAAAGGTTAGGGTGGGAGGAGACCAGTAAAATGCGGATGAAGCATGAATAAACAGAAAACCTGTCTGTAAGTGCATTGAGGTTAAAGGAACAAGCCTACTTTTTGGGACTTATGAGACACAGCAACCTTTAACCGTATACATACTGGGAACTATATTCTCAGAAGGCGAAGCACTGCTACTTGGGCGGAGTGATTAGCGCAACACTCTGAGCGAACTCTCTGCTCCTCACCACGGGACTTCTCAGGTGCTGAGAGCAAATCACTCCACCCAAGTAGCAGTGCTTCGCCTACTGAGAATATAGTTCGCAGTATGTATATGGTTAAAAGATAGCTGTATCTCATATGACCTTGTTATTTGTACACTCTGTGACTATAGAAATCACAACATATAAATAGGAAAATGTTGGCGTTATTTTGTCACTTATTGGGAGCAGTAGGCTATGCTAGCTGGAGCCATTTACTTCCAGTCTTTGTGCTAAGCTAGGCTATCGGTGTGTGCGTCAGACAGAGCACGCACGGAGATGAAAAGGGTATGTATGGACTTATCTAACTCTGGGGGATACAGTGAATAAGCTAAAGTCCCAAAAAGTCGGCTTGTTCTTTTAAGGTGTGTCTGGATTGCGTATCAGGTCTGTTGTCGAAAATTATGGTGCTATAAACTTCTTGTGTGTGTTTGTATAAACAGTATAAAAATGAGTCTTGGATAAATTAAATACTTTTAATATAGCTTTTCTACTTTACTACATACACTATACTCGTAAGTCAAACCAACAAGCATAGCAAGTGAGCTGGATTAATTTTTTAAGCAAATAGGCCTAAACCAAAAAAAGTTTGGTTTTGTGGATGCTGCCTATTTCCCAGCATGCAATGGGCCATACATACTTAATATGCTGACATTGTTTGACTGTTTGTCAGTTTCATTTACATCGCAAGACAATAGTTTACTGGTTTAATTTCAAATGTCAAGATAAGTTTATTCCTTACTTGTTCCTAACACATTTAATGAATTTGACTGTTACCTTGTTGTTATTCATGAACCGAGTACTGAGGTCTGTGTGTATTTCACACATGTGTGTGCTCATCACATCACGTCGTGGAATTGTCAAGCACTTTGCTCTCCGTGATATAAGCATTTGACATAGGAATGTATATTAGATGAGGAGTTTTCAAATATTTGAAGGCCACGGACTCCTTTTTTATTATTTATATTTTTTATAAATAAAGACTTATTTATTTACAATAACTTTTTTTCAGAGTTTGAAAACCCCTGCTTTAGCTAAACATGTAAACATGACATTTTAAGACATTCTAACTGTTGCCTTCATTTCTAAAGTGACACTCCACCCAAAAATGAAAATTCTATCATGTCATGTGGTTCCAAACCTGTGTGCATTTCTTTCTTCTGCGGAACACAAAAGAAGATACTTTGAAGCATGTTGGGAACCGAACAACATTGGAGCTTGGTGACTCAGATGTTCCACAGAAAAAATAAATTCATACAGTTTTGAAACAACATGAGCCTATTAAATGATGAGTTATGTTTTGTTTTGTTTTTTACAGTGAATGTGTGTACTAGTGTAATCTATGTTTGTATGCTCGGATTAAACACAGTTGCCTGAGCTTTCACCTATTCACAGAATGCTGAAAATATGAGTGTGCAAGTGCTCACCCTGCCGGAGTCCTGGATCATTTTGACATTTTCTTGGCCAAATTTGTCTGAGTAAAGTTTGAGGAGACGCTGGGAAATCTCTGAGAGAGGAGTGAATTTTGGTTCTTTATAGATATATTCCTTTCCATCCTCATCTTCAAAGAAACCCTGAAACACACACCACATCTCCATCACAATCTATGCATGACATATTTCCCAGCATGCACTGTTGGTGTTATTAAATGTACAGCCAACAAAAGCTGGTTTCAATCCCATAATCAACAAACCTCTACATCACAAGTGGAAATGAAAAGTTATGACTGATGGACATTTAACTGTCTTAAAAACCTCCAACGAATTCAGAATTTCAAAGCAATCCTGATAACACACCATGGCAGAGCTCAGACTATGAATATATTTCTTCTTGCACGTCATAGAATTAGTGTTATCCTTAAACAATCAGTGCTATCTTTTATCCTCTGTTGTCCGACATAGACACTTTTAAGACATCAGCACTTAAGCAGCACACAAAGCTTTCACTGTGTTTTCACTGAAACAGCTCAAGCCATAAAATCGCATAGCTTCTGTGAGGTTAATGGGCACAGCGTATAGCGAAAGAGCTCACTAAGTGTTGCCTAGCTCATTTTTATGATCCGAACCCATTTAAAAATGGCTTCCATATTAAACAATAGGTCAGAGTGCTGCCTGGCTCAACCCGGAATGAAGAAATGACAGGATGTACAGATGAGAGACTGTGTTATGCGTTTAAAGATTGATGAAGAACACTAGCAGCACACAGAAAAAGGCCTTCTCCTCTAAACCAAAAGCATTACGCACGCAAACAAACAAGCAGGAATTTAGTGAGACTGTTATGGTCAAAGCAAAATTTTGCCTGACAATGAGTGGGACAGCACACACACACAGTCCACAACAACACTTACCGCAGCCTTAGGAAAGAAAAAAAAAAGAGCAGAAAAGATTGATTAACTGAGCCCCACAATGACTTAGACATGCTTTAAACAAGACTCAAGCTATCATGCAGGGTATATTATCATGCATACAGAAATGCTTATTTTTAAAGAGGTCACATCATACAGTTTCGTTTTAAGTGACCATTTTCCACCTTCTCTACTTTTTAAAAACTTTTCTGGTAGTTTCTGATAACCAAATAAACACATATAAAAAATACAAAGACTATTATATTTTGAGTTTTTGATTGCTGGTTTTTTTTTTGGTCAGAAATCCAAACATTTAAAAAATGAGATGAACATCAGTTTCAATAGAAAAATCAAGGACAATTTGGTACCACATAATATGATCCCTTTAAAATAAAATACAGCTATATTTTTCCTATTGTGCAGCTCAATCCTTAAACTGTTTGTGTTAGATGGACTGGTAAAAACGTTATATTGTCTTACCTGGCCGAAAAATGCCACTCTGAAAAAGGTGCCAAGTAGCCTCTTCCCAGAATGCATCACTTCCATCACTTTAGTGTAAGCCCGATGTAATGTGTCATACAGGTGGGCCAGTTTCTAAACAACAGCACAAAGCTACATTCATACCGTCTACATTTGAGTATATACTACATTTCTGGTAAATGTTAAATTTGAATTTCCAATAATACATAAACAGTGTGTGTGCACCTCAAAGTCTCTGCGTTGTTCGTAAATTGGGATGATGAGTTTGTATATATCTGAAATAAGTTCGTAACGTTCAGCTTTCCATAAACCATCAGCACAAGCTTCTAGCAACTCCATCAGCACCTCCTGCAGATAGACATGCATATATAATTACATACTTCCCCATACCCATGTGCAATATGCACGATATATCGGCCACCATATCAGTATCGGCCGACATGTCATTTTTAATGTTATTGGCCCGATAAGAAAATTTGGTCGATATATTAAAAACGATAAATAATGGATAATTTCCTTCCGCTGAGACACTTCAGATGCGCACTGTTTGCCATGATGGTTTTGAATTGCTTGAAATATGATGGAATCATTTAAAAAAAAAGGAAAATACAGTTAAGTAAAACATGTGCAGCGCAAGTCTGTCATATAGGCTACATAAAATTATAATGAAAATATTCTAATTGTGTGTTTGGGACATGGCTTGTAATGGTGAGACTTTGGTTTTTGTGTCAGGCTTTCAAAATATATTTAAAAAAATTGGATTTCGATTTATCAGCCAATATATCGGTTATCGGCTTTCAAATCTAAAGAATTACCGGTTATCGGCCAACATTTTCAAATAGGTGCATCCCTAATCTCAACATCAATGGACTAACATGATGCCTCCAAATGCAACACTCTCAGAATAAAAGATACAAAAGCTGAACCTTGGGGTGGTACACTAATATGTAGCACTAATATGTACCTAACTAAAAATATGCACATTTTAGGGGTAAATAAGGTCCAAAGGTGAACCTTTTGAAAAGGTACTGCCCCATTGAATTCTTTTGAACCTTTTTTTCTTATTTTCTCACAACAAATTGTGACAAAACTGCTTTTCTAAGAACGAATCTGTCATTTAATTTAATCCAATTGTCTTTCTAAAGGGCACAATGTTAATGGGTTTGAAAATACAACCTTTTGGCTATCAATCCAGACCTTTCACCACTAGTTCACACTATGGGAACTGAACTGATTTCTAATTCCTGTGGGTTTTAGTTTAACCAGCCTGATTCAGTGTTAACTTTCTCTAGTGATTTGGTTCATCTCTGCGTGTTTATTGGGCTTTTGCTGGTTATACACCACATGCACATTGAAGCAATCGAAGGAAATTTACTCCAACACTCCAACAAGTCCAAAAGCATTTCATGAACCTTGACCGCAAAGACGATCTTTTATCACAAGTGTATGCACCGAACAAAATGTAAATGTTACTCAAAGAGTTAATTAAATACGCAAACTGACTATTCACAGTGATGAGGGACTCTCAGGGCTAATTAAGGCTCATTATCTGGACTTCCTTTACTAACACACCCTCTGGACAGGGACAATTGATACTGATTAGATAAGAAACGAGAACATTTGACTGACGTTGTTTTAAAGGAGTTTTGAATTCATTCCAGTGCTTCTTCAAAGGAAGAGAGTGGCAGGATTAAAGGGCCGTGATTCATGAACTATATAAATGTGATCAGTAGCAAGCTGGTTTGAACCTCATTGAAATGAACGTCCTGCATGCCCACATCCTCCATCATGGCTGCCTCTTCATCGATGTTGGGTGTGATCACACGAAATGCCAAGCAGCCCTGACGAAACATTCCTGCCAAGGAGAAGATATAGTAGTGGAATAGGTTAAAGCAGGTTTAATAAACTGCAAATCTTTACCAAAATGTCAGGCATTTGGACACACACACACTAGGTATTAAGAGAAAGATTACACCTACAGAATACCCTCTGTAAATAATGTTCACATTTCCTAATATGTGAGTGTGTTTGTTTGCATAGATGTGCACTATTTCTTGACCCTGCATTATTAGAGCTGTTATCACACAGTGATTATCTCCTGAGATTCACAAAGAACTCCAGATTGCAAAATATAGTTGAACCTTGAACAAGACGCCTTTATAAATATATGTGTGTGTGTGCACGTGCATTCAAGCGAGAGAAAATGTTAAATCACCTTTTACCTGAATACTATAAAAATAAGCTCAATTATCACAGCCTTCAAAACATAATGAAAAGCCAGCCAAAACATAGAGCTCAAGTTCTTTAAAGGTGCCATGTGTCAGAATTGAGGTAAAAATATCCAAAAAATGAGCTACACGCATCAAAAGAATGAGAAGAAATAAGGGCGATGGTGTCATTAAAAAAATGACAAGTTATAGTGCTGCCGAGATATCAACCTGAATTAGCATGCTAAATTACTAGCCCCGGCCCGACAGGTGTCATAATACCAGTTTCGGCCATGGGAGGCGGTATGCGGTCTCTTGTCATAACCACCAGCCAAACTGCAATACACGAATAACTTGCGCGGCTTGTGGGCGTACTTGAACCTGATGTCCAGCCCACTACTACATTTCAGTTCAGGGAAGAGAGCGGAAGAATGGCTGAAGCCCTTGGCAAGAGACCTTTACCTCACGCATTGGCCGTGAGACACACGGATTTGATTGATTTTAAACGCTCACACGCCACACCCCCGATTTCTCACGCTGAAGTGTCAACCCGGTCGGTCAAATGCCTGAAAGATGAGTTTATCTATAGATCTCCCTGTTGAGCCACTCGTGATCGACTATTTATACCGCAAATTAGTTAAAATCTCCCGGAATCTAGATCGAGCGTGCATGCCTGACAGAGACTGCTCCAAACCATAGCTCCAAACCGCGTAGCGTGCGCACGGCAGAGAGGGAGAGTGAGCGAGAGACCTTGCGTGTGCAGAGAGCACCCCTGGGAACACCCGAAATTGCAACATTTCTTTTGGATTGGTGAGTAAGATGCTGTTAGTATTTCGCTAGAAGTTTGTTTTATATGTTTGTGTAGTTTTTTCGGGAAGTTATAACATAGAAATGTATCGAAGGCTGTTAGATAAAAGTGCTAATGTTAGCGATGGCTAACCGTACACATATATGGCAAAATACTGTCTATAGCTCTTTTTTTCTTGCCAACTACGTGACCTATATTATGTTTATTAAATGGCTTTCCTGAGGTAAATCTGATATATTTGTTCTCCAGCTATGTTATTGACCTCTAGCCTGGGAAAACCCAGACAACTTCCGGCAAATTTAGATTTGCTCTGAAAGTTAGTCTGGCAAAGAGCTAATTCAAGCCCATTTCCAATCCGTCGAAATCGCGGCACCAATCAGAAACGTTGGGGCGGGCTTTACACGATGACGACAGCGCTGGGATTTTGAAGCCTACATTACAAAGATGGATGCCGTGGTCGAACATCACTCGTTCGAATCAGCTATGGCGTCTGTTTTAAGCGATTTAAAATTTCCTTTTCGTTATAACCAGAGCAAAGAACAACACAAAGCCTTCATGTCTAAAAAATATGTTATCGCTGTCTTACCGACTGGATTCGGCAAAAGTCTGACGGTGAAGATCGAGAGAGGACAGGCCTGAATTTTATTTGATGTTTTGTTTTATTATGTGTGGCGGCAGTCGACCGTGAGGGACTTTGTATTGTTTTATTTTGTCATTAAAATGTGTGAATGTTCGCCGGTTTCCGCCTCCTCCTTTCCATAACAACGAGCCCCGTTGGTCAATACTAAACGAATGGGTGGGTCTTAGCTAGCGATTTCTCCCAAATACGATCATTTTGAGCTTCTGGTACGATACTTGGATATTTCCAATCTGGCAACACTGCATTTGAGGGACGTCCGTTGGTGACGCCCCTTTGGAAATGATTTGTCTATGGAGCTTTGCCAGACCCTAACTCAGTTTCAACTGAGAAGGGTCTGGTTTTAACCAGGCAAATTGACCTCTGCACGCTGATTAAAAAAATTATTGGTCGATATTATCTATGAGGAATACATTTTGGTAACTTAAAGGGGTCATGACATGAGAAACCAATTTTGCCTTGATCTTTTGGTATATAAGAGATCTATGTACTATTAAAACTTCCTGCAAATTTCATAGCTTAAGACGTCCTCGATTCGCGAGCCAGCTGATATTGAAGGAAGGTTCAGTACCAAGTTTATTTGGATCAGCTTCCTCCTACGAATCACAACCTGTAAGTATTATTAATATTAATAATTGTTGCTTTTATGTTTTATGTAGCATGCTCAATAATTATTTTGTGTGTTGTGTAAGTTACGCACAGCGCAGCTTCTATAACGTTAGTCTTCAATGTCAATTGTATTGAAATATGTGAAGTGTTTGTCGTTGTTATTGGAGTTGTCATCCAGAATAGAGCAATACTTCGTAGTACTGCATTATCAATATGTTTATGCGTTGGGCTAACGGAAACAAAGACTGAATGTGCTTTACCACTGAACTTTGGGCTATGGTCGCTAACATAACTCAACTTAAATTCCTTCTCTTATTTAGAATTTTTTACTACAAAGCGGTGCACTTTAATCATTATTATAACACAATGTAATTGATAAAAGCATTGTACACTGTACTCCGTGTTAACCAACTGACTGGTTGTTGACTCTCCGTGTTAACCGAGCTGAGTCACTGAGCAAATCAGGTAAAAATAAATGCATATTACAAAACAACAAAAGTGTTTTTTGTCATTGCATGCTTGAAAAACTGTTGTTAGGGACTCCCAAAACAATATTAGGAACATTTTAAACGCCATAATAGGTGCCCTTAAATGAAAAGAACTTTATCTTACAAATTAATTATTGCTAATAAAATAGTTCCAAAACTTTTTATGATTCATTCTTTTGACCAAACCTATTAATATATCATATACTGTATCTCATACTGTTACATGTTCCCTGCTGCATTGCTTGTTTTTTTTCTTATTTGGAATTCTATTTTGAAGTTCCCATTGTTCACTTCCTGCGTTCAGTTCCTGTTTTACTTTGTTCCCACTTGTTATCATAGTGATTGATTACCCACACCTGCTCCTTGTTTGCATCTTGTTACCCTGTGTATTTATACCCCAGTGTGTCCTTCGTGGATGATGTGCATTGTTATTAGTTCTGTTTTGCCTGCCTTGCCCCGTGTTTGGATATACTCTGGATATACTTTTTCTTGCATGTGTCTCCCTTTGATTTGATTTATTTTGTTACTTTTTTAATAAATGTTCTATGTTGCAATTGAATCTTCTCTTCTCTTCTCTGTCTTTCTGAAACACCTCACATTACAGGGTACACTAAACACATGAAGTGAACACTTCTTCTTCTTCTTCTTCTTCTTTCTTTTAATGGCGGTTGGCAAACAACTTTTAAGTGTGCATTACCGCCACCTTCTGAAATGGAGTGTGGATCACAATAGCCTTTTCTCACTACCCTTAAAATAAATAAATACATACCTACACAAATAAATAAATACATACCTACACAAATAAATAAAACCAATAAATAACTTCATATATATCTAATAACACTATTAACATTCATACATTATCATTATTATTAAATACAACTTTCTAAGACAACTAAACTCAAATCCTTCTACTAAGCCCTGTTTTACTCAAAAACACATGCCCTGAATTCATTTGCAATATTTCCTTCATTTCAAATCTAACTTTTTCTTTTCTAAACCAGTCCTTCAGCCTCATCATTTCCTCCTTATACCTATGACAATTAATAATTACATGTTCTATTGTTTCGTTAATATTACAGACCTCACACATCCCAGTTTCATGTTTCCCTATTACTTTAAGCATACTATTTAATGCAGTATGCCCAAATCTCATTCTCGAAATAATATCCTCTTCCCTTTTACTCCTACTATTTTCTCTCATACCTCCTACCCTCTTCTGGATACTGTAGTACGTTCTCGCTTTTGTTTCTATATTCCACTCCTCTTGCCACTTCTTTCTCATTTCTGCTTTAATTATGCTTTTAACTTCCGCCTTACTATAACTTATTACCATATCTATCTCTGTTTTTTTTTGTTGCATTTTTGGCATATTTGTCTGCCAATTCATTTCCTTCTACTCCTATATGTGCTGGAATCCAGATGAATTTTACTACAACTCCTACTCTATTAATTCTATAAACAACTTGGGCTATTTCCAACAAAATATCCTGTCTTGCTTCTGATTGCATGTTCTTAATACTGGTTAACGCACTACTTGAGTCTGACCCTATTAACACTTCCCTTGACCCACTATTTTCAACCCACTCAAGGGCTAAGAGAATGGCCAGCATTTCTCCTGTAAACACTGATAATTTATCATTTACTCTCTTATTTAACATAACATTCACTTCTGATATAATAAACGCAGCTCCTACTCTATTATCTTCTGTTTTTGATGCATCTGTATATATCTTAATAAACATAGAATATTTCTCCTCTATATATCTATTAACCTGACTCCTATCAATACTATTTTCTTTTTTCAACTCTAAAAGTTGCAAATCTACCTCTAACTCCCCTAATAGCCAAGGTGGAACATTAGATAATGGCACAGTTGGACTTACCATCATATCTCCTATCCCTATCACATCGACTGCATCCCTTATTATCCATCCAAAGCTCTTAATCGGTCGTCTTTCCCTTTCTTGACATGGTTGTAACACCTTCTGAGTCGGGTGTCTTTCCTCATGCCCTTTTAAATGTGCCCAGTACGTTAATGCTATCTGATTTCTTCTAATCTCCAATGGCATCTCATTCATTTCTACTTGTAATGCCGCTACTGGGGTTGATTTAAAAGCACCACAACAGAGTCTCAACGCCTGACTTTGAATAACATCCAACTTTTTTAGTAATGTTCTTGAAGCAGACTGGTAAACTGTACATCCATAGTCAATAACTGCCCTAATTAATCCAATATATACTACTTTCAATGAGGTCCTACTTGCTCCCCACTCTCTACCTCTCAGACATCTTACTACATTCAATATTTTTTTACATTTTTCAACAACATTCTCAATATGTATTTTCCAGTCAAGTTTTTTGTCAAACCATATCCCGAGATATTTAAAACATTCTACTATCTCTAAATTTTTGTCATAAAGTTTAAGTTGAATTTGTTCTTGATTTTTCCTTTGAGAAAAACAGATTACTTTTCCACTGAAAACCTAAAACCCCAATCCATTCCCCAACTCTCTACCTTCCCAATTGCCTCTTGCATCTTCTTCACTATATAATCTATATTTCATGAAGTGAACACTGGGAACAATGAGAACAGAAAATACACTTCAAAATAAAAGTCCAAATAACAAAAGCAAGAAACACAAAATCAAGAAACATACATTTAGCTATTCTTGTATTTAATGTTTGATTTTACAAGCCATAATTTTTCAAAATGTGACATTTGTTTTAATTAACGATTTTACTAGCAAAGTATTTGACAAATAGATAACAGTGTGTTTAAATGCGCTCATAAAAGGCAAAAATGCATCTGAATTTTCATTCCAAATATCGCATACTGATTGATTTTTTTTAATCTAGTACATTACATGCAAACTATGTTTAGTGTGCCCCCTAGTGAACCCTCACCTTTCCTCTTCAGGTACTCAGCCACCAGTGCTGCCACATGCACGTAACACATTGCTGCCTAAAGAAAAATAAGCCCTTGATGATGTCATTGGTGTAACACATATATCCACCAACCATTGATTTATTGCACCACCAAACCAACTGATACTAAATGAAATGTTAAACTAAATACAGCGCATACACAGCGAAATGAAGGATCTTAAAATATAAGTAATTTATGGATTTAAAGAGCCTTTAATTTATTAATTAGAATTATTTGGCTGGCTTACCTCAGACAGATCTCCGTTCTTGACATGGATTTTGGCCATACTATCCAGCCAGGTTTTACGCAGCTCTGGGGTGCTGGTGTAGGATTTGGCCAGGCTGTATTGCAGGTCCACCAGCATCTCTGGGTCTTTTTCATGTTCCTTCATCTGCTCAGTGGCCATGAGAACCGTCCGGATGCGCTTGGTCAGGTCCTTCACATCCGAGGGAAAAGCAGTGTGCTGGGGCAACAGGAAGAGAGAGTGCAGGATGAGCAAAGTGTCACATCTGAAGTGACTTATACATGTGATTTGAATATGAAAAGCTGATGATCTACTAGTTTATGGTGTTCAGTGTTATTCTAACATCCATATTTATTGTTAACATTGATTTTCTTAGCAGATGCTACTTACTCAAATAGCAATCTATAATATGTGTGCTGTAAAGTAAAGTATATATATATTGAAATCTGATCTTTCATACTCTTTTTAAATAGATTATTGTTTTGCAAATGAAATAAAAAAATAAGGAATTAACCTGAAGGTTTTACCTTTACAGTTTTATCACTGTTGGCACAATTATTAATAATGGACAGTGACTGCTGGAACCGTGTCCCACCAATCCCGATGACATCAGCGATCAGCTGACTGACTGCAATCACCACCTGAGAATTTTTTTTCAAAATACATTGGAAGGTATTTTAGCCAGATTATGTCAAAATATTTAAAAGAAAAAAAAAGGTCAGTATGAAGCTCTCTAGATCAGTGATTCTCAACCCGGGACCAACTCGGGACCGAATAAGGGGCCTCATCAAACTACCAAGTGAGCTGAAAGATTACTTAAAATTATTATATATAAGATAAAGCAAGCTGAAAATCAAGATGTAAGATTATTTTTATTGTAATTTGTTTTCCCAACAACTGCCGGTTATATTTAAGAACCAGGATTCTCATTATCTTGGAAAACCTGGATATTTGAGGGAATTTTAAAACTGTGAATTCTTGACCTGGAAAAAGTCACAGAAATTAATAAAATCTTAAAGCCAAAAAAAATTATTATGCATTTAAATGTATTATTGAACCCTGAAGAACATTAAGTTCTGGAATTATTTAATGTAATTATTTTAATTATTCATAGTTCTGTACTAATTCATAGTACAGTTGACATCACCCATTGACTTCCATTTTTTTACCTACTATGGAAGTCAATGGATGCAGTCAACTGTCTGGTTACCAACATTATTTAAAATATTTTCTTTTGAGTTCAACAGAAAAAAGAAATGTATACAGGTTTGGAACAACTTGAGGGTGAGTACACAATGACAACATTTTCATTTTTGGGTGAACTATCCCTTTAATATCATTGAGGACCTTCAAATATTTTCTTTGACACTGGGGGTCAAGTAGGTTGGGAACCGCTGCTCTAGATTGACACCTCACCCATTACCCTCTTATCCCTCTCTTGCCTGCAGGTGTGTGCGGACAAAGGACCTCCTGTCATTGTACTCAAAGTTGCTCTTCATGAGGAAATAGAGCAGGTGGGCGGCATCACTGCGTATGGAGCTCAGTTTGGAATTACAGCACTTCAGAATCTCGTAACAAAAACAGGCACACATATCCGCCCGGCCGTCAAAAAACGTACAGGGAAACTGAGAGAGAGAGAAAAAGACACATGTAGTGTAAGATGAGGCTTATTATAAAAATAATGAACAACACGATGTGTACACTCATGTCGGACATTTAATTCCATAATTATGTGGACACAAAACAAAAATCAGTGGCAGGAAGTGTAAATTGACTGAAATGCTATACAAAGGGCTGGTGAGAGTATATCAGAAAATATTCTATTTTACTGACTTTACCTAGCTAGCAAAAATATGTTCTCAGAACGTTTTGCTAACATTGCCATTAAGTTATCATTTCTGAATGTTCAAAACAGCTTTAAAATCGTTTTTTTTCTTGGTTATGCAAACGTTAAGGGAACATTCCTTTCTGCAAACTTTATAGGAATGTTACTTTTGAATGTTCTCTGAACATTCTGAAACGATAAGTAACATTTAAAAATGTTAGATGAATGTCCAGCTAAATGTTCTATGAATGATGTATAGATAATGTTTATTTTTTTTTGTGCTAACATTTTGAGAACATAATTAACTCTTTCCCCGCCATTGACGAAAATTTTCGTCATTTGTGAGACGACGCTTCCCTGCCAAATTTCCGGCTTTCCGTGTTTTCACTGTTATACGATAGGGGGCGCTATGACACATCCTCTGAAAGTGTACACTACTGAATCTCCTGATCAAGACACCGGTGAAGAAGAATCAGAAACAAACTCACATATGTAAAATAATGTGATCATCAACATTAAACCACATATAAATCAAAACTGCCTTATGTTACTGAAACGAATGTGGACCCAGGACTATATAACTGTGAAGTTCTGAGAACATTCCCTGTTAGCTATTACTATTTTGCTTGTTTGATCCCTGAATAAACCATTCCTAACTGAAACTGTCAGATTCCGGTGCACTATTGATGGTCTCCAGAAGTTTATGTATTTAAAACGGTGTCTTTGGGGATTTTTCTCCTCTCATATCCCATGAATCGACAGTAAGAATACCTTGTAAATGAAGGTACGTAGGGAGGTGAAGACCTGCTTCAGTGCCGTCTCTGACTGGGGGATCTGAAGGAAACAGAGGTGAACCTGGAAAACCTTCTTCATCAGCGGGTTATGACCCAAATCAGCACACAGCTGCGTCTGTGGATACATGGTTTAATATGAAAGCGCTTCAGAGAAGAACTGAACTTTGTTCATTTGTACTAATAAACACATTTCCACTTGTTGCCGGTACCTTAAAGCCCATGATGAAGACACTGAGTGTGTCCAGCACAGTCAAGCACACCTCCGTTGAGACGTTAGCCTCCAGGAGACACGCGTCAGCATCACCATGGCAAGATGCTGGAGGAGAAAGAGGAAAAGAAAGATAACTTTAAGTGAACCTGGCAAAAAACGTTAACCCAAGTTCTGAGACCGTTCCCTATTAGCTGGGTGGTCCTGGAAGACAGTGTTGGGAGTACTTGGGAGCCACTGGACTGCAAAACTTAATTTATTCTGCATTGAAGGTGTGCCAAAATTGCGCAAAGGATGACGTGTGTAAAATATACATAGTGCTGTTTTGGTTCCCTTGCAACCCAAGAAGCTCTTACCGGTTATTCTACAAAGATTCCAAGAACAAATTCTCAGACTGAAACATACACATACAAAGTGTAATTTTCATGATTGTCAGTGCATATCAAGTTCTTCAAAATGTTCATTTTAGATAGGCTGTGAAGGATGAGGAGTGATCAATGAATGTGTGTTAATGTGTCTTACTGTGGTTGAAAGTGTGTGCGTTCTCCAGGTTGCCCAGCTGGTGTAAGCGTGTGTGCATGATGCCCCCTCTGTTACGAGACACAGGAAGAGTCAACGACTTCCTGTCCGGAGCTATAAACCCCACCCCCTCCTGGCTTCTGAGGAAAAACAAACCTTTATGAGAGGTCTAGTAAGCTGTCTTTCATATATATATATATATATATATATATATATATATATATATATATATATATATAAAGTATAAAAATACAAGCATGTAGAGGTCATATCACAGTTTTTATGTTGCACAGAGTATAATGTTGGTGAAGGGTTTTTAGACCATGTTCCTCTTAGCATTATACAGGCTGTACAGTACCATTCAAAAGTTTGGGGATGTTCATTTTAAGTTCAATTTAAGTTTAAAGTCTCTAAAACAGTTGTATTGTGAAATATGATTATTTAAAATAATATTTGTATTTTAAAATGTAGTTTATTCCTGTGATGGCAAAGCTGAATTTTCAGCATCATTACTCCAGTCTTCATTGTCACATAATCCTTCAGAAATCGCCTCGGTTACGTATGGTAACCCACTTTCCCCTGAAAGAGGAAATGGACACATTTGTCGGAGGGATCCGACAGAAATGAAATCTTCGCAGAGATACCAATTTACTTCGAGAGAAACTAAACGAACCAATGCGATAATTGCGGCAGCTGCTTCTATCACGCAGTGTGGGTATATAATGAGCAGCAGGTGCAACGCATCTTTGGTTTTCGCTGAGGAGCTGAGCCAGGGACCCGGCCGTCTGCAGCGATGGTACAACAACATGGCGACGGGACGAACTTCTCCGTTCCCTCTTTCAGGGAACGTGGGTTACCATACATAACCGAGACATTCCCTTTCATGTCGGTCACTCCAAAATTTGTTGGAGGGATCCGACAGAAATGGGATCCCTACCAACATGCCATGTTGTTGGCCTTTCCAGTGCCCTGCATAAGCCTCACTTCTCTCCCTTTATTAGGGGCAGAAGCTTATGCGGGAAGTCCTGGCCACTGATGTTCCGCAAGACCCACTCAGTGAGAACATTGGATAACACTAGGAAAGCATTCCCTGCCGAGGGGAAGGAGAACGCTGCGGAAGCCACGACCTGCCCGGAGGGAGGTAACGTGGATAATACACATACTGTATGGACTAGCCAAGCAGGGTAGTGCAACATATGGAAGTCTCTGGGGTGGTTCCAACCTAATCCTATGGGGGTAGTGCACCGGCAGAGAAAGGAACTGGCTGGCTGATAGGGTAGCCATAACGTGAAATTTACACACATGGGCTTGCCACAGGGACCGCTACATATGGACACCCAGCCTAGCACAGGTTCCTCAATGCATTCGAGTGTTAGGCCTGGCGTCAGACGCTCCGCAACGTCTGGCTGCCGTAGAGGAACACACTGGAGCAAATTATGCACGTATCTGGCCGACCAGGCGAGAATGGCATAGCAAGCCGACACTTGAGCTGGTTCCCCGTGCTTCTGGCTACTTGAGGCGAGTACACGGGAGGATACCGGCTCAACACGAGCCGACTACTCATCATCTAGCGAACGTGTTGGGTGTCGCCCAGACCACACCTCTACATATATCTGTCAGCGAGGAGCCTTGAGCCAAAGCCCAGGAAGAAGCAACACTTCTAGTTGAGTGCGCTCGCATCCCGAAAGGGCAAGGCACGTCTTGGGATTGATTTGCCAAGACAAGACATCTAGTGGGCTAACCTCTGCTTGGAGACAGCCTTTCCCTTCTGCTGGCCTCCGTAACAGACGAAGAGCTGGTCTGAGGTCCTAAAACGTTGCGTTCTCTCAACATATAACCGCAAGGAGCGGACGGGACTGAGAAAAGCCAGGGCTGGGTCTGTCTTCTCCGAGGGCAGCACTTGCAGGTTCACTACCTGGTCTAAAGGGCATGGTAGGAACTTTGGGCACATATCGGGGCTGGGGTCTCAGGACAACGTTAGAGTCAGCTGGTCCGAATTCTAGGCACGATTCGTCGACCAAAAACGCTTGCAGGTCCCTACCCTCTTGACAGAAGCCAGCGCTGTCAGAAGCACTGTCTTTAGTGACAGGATCTTTAGCTCTACAGACTTCAGCGGTTCGAAGGGAGGTCTCTGCAGTGCGCTGAGCACCAGCGACAGGTCCCAAGAGGGTATAGAGGGCGGTATAGAGGCGAATTTAGTCTCCTTACCCCCGTCAGGAACCTGACGATCAGGTCATGCTTTTCCAATGACTTACCTTCAACTGCATCGTGATGCGGAAAAGCAGGTCCTTCCTCAGAGGAATGGGCCAGGGAGGGACTGTCGCGAGGAGTACTAGTTCTGGGAACCAGGTCAAGTTGGGCCAACAGGGGGCCACTAACAGGACCTACTCCTCTTCCTCCCAACTTTGCACAAGGTCTGTGCAAGAAGGCTCACTGGGGGAAAAGCATACTTGCGTAGGCCCCGGGGCCATCTGTGTGCCAGTGCATCTGTGCTGAGGGTTCTGTCGGTCAGGGAGAAGAACAACTGGCAATGTGACATGTTTGGCGGGGGCAAACGGGTCTACCTGTGCGGCCCCGAACCGCCTCCAAATCAGCTGGACCACCTGGGGATGAAGTCGCCACTCTCCCAGAAGCATAAGCTGTCGTGAGAGCTCGACGGCTGCACGATTGAGCTCGCCAGGGATGTGAATCGCACAAAGCGACCCCAGATCCTTCTGACTAGGGTTGGGCATCGAGAACCGGTTCCAACTTGGAACCGTTTAAAAAATAACGATGCCATTGGAATCGTTTACAAAATTTGTTTTCGATTCCGATCATCGGTTCCAAACGCGCAAGTTTTGGTCCATAGTGGCCAACGGATTTCTGGAAGTGCTTGCCGCGCCCGCTTGTTCTGTTGCAGCCATGAGCACGGTATGGATGTGACGGTGAGGATATTTTCCCACTGGTTAATCTACGTGTGTCACCGGCGGAGACTTTTAAATCTTCTGTTATCGCTTTTAAATCGCTATGTTAAAGGCAAACTTAAAATGTGCGCGTTTGCACTGGCATGCATACTGGTGCGGTTTTGCGGAGCAGCACTGTTTTGTTATTGTGCCCTGAATTGGCGGTAATTTGAAAACTAAACACATTTTTTTACATCGCTTATAAAAAAGCTGGACAGTGTGCAGTGTGCACTTCTCTTTTAAATTAGCGTCAATTCATCCATAGCAGAGAGTTTGATTGACATGCTGCTGACCAATCTAAATCCACAATTTTTGTCCAACAAAGCAGTCAGGAGAGTTAGATTAAGTCATGGATTTGAACTTGGCTGAGGCAATCTTTCACGACACATCAAAGAGTCACAAAAACTGTAGGCTTACTATTTAATTTTCTTTGACGGACCAAATTTTTAAGTTGAGACTTTGTTTCATATTAAATATTACCTGCTCGGTCTTGTCTGTCAGCACGCTGTCAGTGTCCTCTATTTTTCACTGGTTGAATCCGAAATCACCCTCTAAACCCTCATTCCCTAAATTAGGCCTATTCCCTACGTTAGTCCACTAATACTGTTCAAGTGAATGAGGGAATGAAAACGAGTGAGTGAATTCGGACAGCCGTTGAGCGTTCATAAGCTGTACGTACACAAAACGGACATTTTGGCATAATGTGTGTGTGCTATGGTTTGTTCAAGCCTGCGTCTTTGTGGGTTGTGTGTGTGTGTGTAATAGGCAGGACTTAACAGATACTGCGTAATTGCGTTAAATATTTAAATACAAAACTAAAACTCATTGAATCAAAATAAAATGTGAAATGAGCCTGTGACATGTTTTGACCCCACCCCTCAAAGAATCGGAATCGAGAATCGAAAAGAACCGAAATCGAAAAGAAGAATCGGAATCGGAATCCGAATCGTTCAAATCAAACCGATGCCCAACAACAATGGCAAGTTGCCATATGCGACGGGAGCGCAGACCACCTTGTCGTTGATGTACTCAACAGTCGCAGTGCTGTCCATACCGGCCAGTATATGCTTGTCTCGAAGCAGCACCTTGAAGCGGCTGAGAGCAAAATGTAGTGCAAGCAACTCAAGGCATTTGAGGCCCCGATTCAAAACTCACAGGTCAAAGATTGGCCATAACCCACGCCTTTCTTGGGTACAATGAAGTAGGGACTCTAGAATCGCATAGCCGAGTCTGATGATGTGGATGAGCCAGCGGGGTGATCTGGGGAGTGCTAGCCAGGCTCAGAGAGACCAGCAGGACCAATAGAACCACAGATGAACCGCAGAGGGGCAGCGAGGTGGAGGACAGGGACCTGACCCGAGAGGCACTGAGGCGGCTCGGAGTGGGGTCTGGGTGTGCGGTGCAACCCTCACCTGGCTCCACGGGTGGACACAGGATGCGTGGGAAGGCTTGACTGCGTTCTCGAACCACATGCTGCAGTCCGCTGGCGATTGCAGAAGGGGATGAGAATGGAGAGATTTCGTAACGGTGCACACTGTCAACCTCGCCTTCTTGTGAAGAGGGGAACGAGAGTGACGAGACATAGAGTCATGCACAGTCATTCTCATCCTCTTGCCAAGAGGGGAATGAGAGCTGCGAGGTATAGCGTTGCAAGCTGCCATTCTGGTCCTCTTGGGGAGAGGGGAACGAGAGCGGCGAGGCATGGCGATGCACGCTGTCGTCCCCCACCCTCGTGGCACCCAGAGATTTCAGAAACTGCTCTTTATTGAAGGTGTGGGTACCGCTAGCTGAGAGGTAAAATTTGCACAAAAAAAATTTATTCTACACCCCACCCTTCTTCGGAGAAAGAGCAGCTTCATCCCGGTCCGGGTCGCCCGCTCGGCAGCTGAGACGGAATAGGCAAAGGTACTCCACCTCGTGTGTGAGGTACTCGAGTCTCGACCGCGCATTTAGAGCGTCACACGGCTCGACGGCACACACCGCGTTGAACGCTCAAGCCCTTGCGACAAAGGGAAGATGAACAACGTGCCCACGAATGCAGTTTCGGCATGCTTTTAAGCCAATGTGAGACAGTGATCGTGGCCGTCACATGAGGACAGGGAACGACCGCATCCAGAAACACACGAGTGGAATGTCACACTCGTGTAAGCTCTTTTAGGAAAATTTGCTCTCTCTAGTGCTGAAGCGCACAGGGGGATGTCCACGGCCAACAGCGGAAAATAGTGCAATGAAATCCGCTAAAGCACTCAAACCACCACGCTCAGAGCTGTGAAAACAGCTGTTTTTTTTTGTTTTTTTTTAGGTGATCCTGCTGTAGCACGCCGTGACACCAACATGAAGGAGAGGGCTTTTTCCAAAAAGAACACTCGAAAAGTGGTTTAGTTTCGTTTAGTTTCTCTGGAAGTAGATTGGTCTGCGAAGATCCCATTTCTGTCAGATCCCTCCGACAAAGGTTGGAGTGACCGACATGAAAGGGAACAGTCTAATATGCCGATTTGCTCCTCGTAAACTTGCATACTTGTTATTATCAATGTTGAAGATAATACAGGATTATTTTTTACATGATTCTTTGATATATAGATAGTTCGAAAGCCACAGGGAAAATTTATTTGAAAATTATTTTTTGTACCCTTATAATCGAATACTCCCCAGCAAAATAAAAGTATTTATTTATTTAAACAACAAATCTTACTGACCCCAAACTTTTGAACGGAAGTATACCTTAAACACTTTTATGAGAATGTTTCTTTGAAATGAGTAACAGCGGCTTATGATCAGCAGTTTTGTTGACAAGTCAATACAGTTTCCATCAATACAAGCCTCTTTGCAAAGCTTGCATTACTTTATGACAAGTTCACAACATAATCCATGCGAAAATGCGCCACACAAACTATCAAGGAGGTATTGAAATATGGAAGGAGCTGTTTTGGCAGCTAGTTTCAATAGATGATTTTGTTGACTATGGAGTACATTTTGAAGTTATCAAAGAAAACTAGATTTCTCATGATATGACCCATTTAAAACATCTACATTCACTATGGTTAACTTCTATACTTCTGTATATTGTACACTTCACATTAGGACTGGGTAATAAATATCGATTTCTCGATATTAATCGATTCTCATTTTTACGAACCGATATCGATTCTTAAATCTCAAGAATCGATTAGTCATCCTGTTTCATTTGAATGAATGGAACATTGTAGCACGCATCCAAAACATCGCAATAACCTTTGTCCTTTGTCACTATTGATATGAAACAGTCTAAATTTTCAAATTACGTCCATTTTCTTTCGAAATTCAAAAACATAAATACCGTTTTGGCGCTGTGGCGAGATCGCTCTCGCGCAGCTCAAGAGCAGCAGCGGGGATCGCTTTGATCTCTTCCGCCTTAATAATACCAATACAGCGCGAAATAAACATGAATGAGCATCTGAAAGTGTGTTAAAAGATAGAGTACAGCTTATCGAAATCCGTATCATGTCACATTGATTCGCTCAATCAGTGTTTCAACCGTGGAAAGACGTCAGTTAAACAGCTTGTAATCAATGTCATGTAGGCCTATCGTCATATTTACCGAGTATATTGTGACCATAAACTCGTTATGCCTAGTTCACACTACATGATTTTAAGCCCGATTTGAGCCCGATTTGCAAATCGTTGAGCTCGCCGACAGGTCAGGGTGTTATCGCGTGCAAATCGCTGGTGATTAGCGCGCGATGAACGCTGGCAATCTGTTAGTATGAAAGAGCCAACAACGCATCAAAGACGCTCGCAGACGCCTCGCAGACGCGTCGCCGAGCCCCTGAAAAATATCTAGCATGCAGCATGCTAGATATCCAGAGCTGTCGCGCGACTCAACCTCACGTGATGTCGAGAGCTGCAGCCAATCAGAGCAACTACAGATTAAACATACAAGTATGTAGACATAAAAATATAATTACTTATGCTTTTCGGAAGAATATCCCTGTTTGTAATCATATGTTTTACTAAAATACTTTTAGGAAAAAGGAAAGTCAACTGTATATATGCCGATGTCACAATGTTTATGTTCTGGGTGTTCTTTTTTTTTGTAGTGTATATATTTTCTCAGAGCTAATCATCACGCAAACAGTTTGCAGCACTAGTTTCTGTCTGACGCCCATACGCGAGTTGTGTTCTTCTTCCCTGAGTATTGGCGCGCGTGCTGTTTCGCGTCATTTTCGGTTCATTTTATCGCGTGATTTTTCGTGAGAAAACGTGGTTTGTGGACAAGATAGAATCGTTGGGTGACAGAGTTGTTGTCAACTCGTGTAGTGCGTTACCTCCTGTCGCGGATCAATCACGTTGTGTCGTGTGGTGTGAACAGCTCAACAACTTGAACACTCCTGATTTCACAGAGAGCAAGTCATGTAGTGTGAACTGCACAGTTCAGCCCGACGTTTTAAAATCGTGTAGTGTGAACTAGGCATAAGTCAGCCAGAAAAATTAACTCTAGAGAGGAGCATTTTGCTAAATATATGCACCATATTACATAATATGCATTATAATCTTAATGTTCTTCAATATTTAATGCATATTTGAATAAATCTGGCAAGTTTTTATGACAGCCACAATTTAAATGTTTATATTTCATATAATCTTCTTATTATAAAATAAATAAAAGTGTAATTTAAAGTCCCTGTAAAGGCAATTAAAAAAAAAAATTTCTAAACACATTATAAATGTTAGAAATGTATTGCTAAAACATATTACAAAGACTGAACTGTGAAGTAGTGTTTGTATAGCTACAAAACAGTTAATTATTACCTTCATATTAGGCTAATGAAGCCTAGTAGGAAGCCTTGATTTCCTTGAGAAAATTTGCCATTTATTGTAACTGATATCCAAAATAATCAATATTGAATCGAATCGAATCGTAATCGAAATCGAATCGAATTGCAAGCTTGTGAATCGAAATCGAATCGAATTGTGAAATTTGTGTCAATACCCAGCCCTACTTCACATTATCTACACTACAGTAACTAGCCAATATATATCTGTATTGTAACTCATGATTCTAGATGGTTCATAAAAGATGTTACTATAGTATATTAGATGCTGGTATCCATTAATCGTGTGACTGATTGCCCACTGGACAAAGAGCAAGACATGATGATATAAGCACTAAGTACATAGGTGTGATTATATTATTGTAATTTTTGTGTTTGATGGACACATGCAGGTGATTTACTGTATAACTAAATATGATACCACAAAACCTTCTACTCTTACACTACTAAGAAAGCGTGAATTTGGAAATACCTCAGCACACATACACACAGAGCAGTGAGTTAGTTGAATGAGTCAGCATGCTGTTAGTGAAGGCCACTCAAAAGCACACAGCTCTTACCCTGTTCAGGGGTGCCAGGATGCTACAGTATCACTGACTAACTGAACCCTCGCCAGCATTTCAGCCAGTAAAACATATACACACATAAAGGAGTAGCGTCATTCAAGGTATGATTATAGATAGTGTAGGACTTGATGCTGTGTGTATGTATGTGTGAGTACATGTGAGTTAAAGGCAAGAGAGAGAGAGAAGTAAATATGAGATGGCAGCAGTGGTTGTATTGAGCTTGTATTTGTACTGTATGTCTGGTTCTACAGAAGAAAAGTGGTAAAATCATTTGTAAAAAAAATTAGAACTAGGGCTGTCAATCAATTAGAATTTTTTATTGAATTAATTATTCATGATATCCAGATGATTTATTTCAATAAATGAATGAATCACAATGATTAATAATTGCTGACAAGGGTTTAGCAAATGAGGATACTTCAAATGCAATAAAAATTGCCTGCCACTGTGATGAATAGACATCAGAAAAAGTGGATTTAGAAGTAAACATATATTGTTTGTTTATTTCCATATCACTGATCATAAGCCTAGCACTGGTATTGAGCTTACAGGCAATAATGACAAGAACAAGAAATAAACATTATAACAATAACAAATAATGATAAAATTAGTATTAAAATACTATAATAACCTTATTATTATTATTATTATTATATAATACTATATAAATAGTATACAATATAATCTTATATACGTAAAACAATATATTAAATAATTATAATTATATAGAACAGACATTTAAGACAGTATGAATAAAATATAAATAAAATATGAATAATATTATTTTGTTTAATTATACAAATTATGTAATACAATTTTTTTTAAATAAATAATGGTTGTAAATTGATACATTCAATTGACAGCCCTAATTACAATAATGTTTTTTAATGGTTTGGCATAAGTATCCTGTTTAACAAAAATATGATTACTTAATGGCTGCCTTAATTTTTTCTGATTTTACACAAAATGTACGATTCGACAGCAAAAAAATTTGACTATTAGGAGTAAAAAAATGTTTTACCTGGCAATGAATCTCTTTCCCATATACCTGAACTGATGCAGACACACTCTGTGTGTAAGAGAGAGAGAGAAATGAACTGACTGCTCAGTATTAAGTTACATGACCTCAATGCTCTGATGTGATTAGTACCAGTCTTGATGACTTACTCTACTAAAGTGAAAAAGTCCATCAGCTCAGAGGTTGTGGCTTTGTTCCAGTATGTAAATAAGGCATCTGGAAAAAATAGTAAAAAGTGAACAAATTCATTAAAAAAATAAGTGGCCTTTGAAAATTAGAGTCATGTGAGCATGTTCTTACCTTCAGACATGCTCTTTAAGACATGGAGGAAACACATGAGCAGGTTTTTGATTTCTTCTCTGTCCAATTTATCACAACGTAGCATAGAGCTACCCAGAGCAGAGGCTGACTGAGTCTGTCATACACACACACATATAGTATATAATGGAAGACAACAACAAAAATCACATCATAGAACACTGTTTTATCAGAAGCTTTGAGCAGAGGAATCATTCATTGCCTAAATGACTTTAAGGGTGCAAAAGACACACACCTCACCACATGCACAGAGCTGGAAAAATTAAATATGAGAACGACATGCAACACCCTCATAAACTATGGGATGAAAGAGATGAAAGCACACACACCCCCCAGACGGGGACACTCTAGTGTTGCTCTACTTGTATGGTGTCAGTAATTCTGTTAGTGTCGTTGTCGTAGAGGGCGGGGCTTGAGAGCAGTGAGAAATCCATTGTGACACGTTTGGCTGCTCGGCTGAGAGGGGCGGAGTCCTCGGGTTCAAGGGGGAGGGGCAACACGGTGAGGGTGTGTCTACGTGTAAACCTCTCTTTCGGCTAAGAGGTCAGAGGTTAGGGTCAAGAGGGGAGGATAAGAGTTATCAGTGATTAGGGGAAATTCATGAGCAACAGCAAAATCCAGCTGAATGAAACCACAGTGAGGTCATTTGTGTCCTCATGATATTTCAATATATTTAACTTTGTTTAGTGAGTAATACAAAATAATACATAAATTAAAACATCAACCCTGAAACATTTGAAAGATTATATTTGCCAGTTTGCATGTACTCATTCCGTCTCAAGACATTTCAAAAATGTTCAGTGAAAATATTATGATTTCAATGTAAATACATTTATGTATTTTAAACGAAAAGTAAGTTTCTCAACTCACACTTTTATGAGGGAAATCATCTGCAATCAGTATGAAAATATTGACATTTTGATATTGTGGTGCAAAGATTTTTGATAATTAAGACAATTATTATAACCTTCAACCTTATATCCTCCAACCCTGACAATCTAACAGGGTTGGCATAAAACATGAAAACAAGAGATATATCAGTATATGTACCACATTATACTGTGATATATTAATGAATATATCATATATATTATGAATCTTCCAAACTTACTCTGACAGGATTGAAATAATGTGGTGGTTTTCGTTTAAGGTTGCTAAAGAAAAATAACTATTGGTACAGTTCTTTCAAAGATTATTAAGATTTGGCCCTGAGGGAGAATAAAAATGTGATTTCTTTTCAATTGAAACTTTCTGGCATCGTTACATAGAAATGACCCAGGGAGTGAGAAATGTAGCATAACAGATGTTTTATGACCTCACGTCACAAGTAATATATTAGACACATGTGGAAAAGTGAATACATCACAGCTTCAGTTAAAGGGCCTCTGAGAACCCCAAATCTCCCCCAACTGAACATTTTATGCCTCCACTTAATATTGTTTTTAAAACACAAAGTGAAGTCAAATGTTATTTGTAATGGGCTTTTTACAATGCATATTATCATAGTAGGAGATAATATTTAAACAAGGCAGATAGTCCGATTATTTTGGGCCCGAGAGACAACATCCCTGTCATTCTACTTTACCTTATCGAGGGTGCTGGTCTTCTCAGGGAGGCTGTTCCCCGAGTCTGTGCTGACCAGAGAACCTCGAGAGTCAGCATGGCGCACCGAACCGATGTTAGGCGTGGAGGTGTGAGGAGAGGCTACGCACAGAAGAAACGTAACTCATATAATAAAGTCATTCACAGAAACATCTGCTGATAATCTCAATAATACTAGCAGCAGGTGAAAGGCCTGAGATGCTGGAAAGGAATGTTTTTTATTGGTCATCACTCACCAGTTCCTGAGATGACCCCAAATACATCTTTATGAAGGCTGTTGTCAAGGTTACCAACAGGCTTTTGGGGTGTTGCCGTAGAGATGCTGGCAAGGTGTTCATCTCGCCCATTCTGAGGAGAAATAAAAGAGTTCAACCTAACATTTCAGATGGCATGTGAAATCTAAGCTGCTCAAGAATAGAGAGAGTAAAGGAGAAAAGGTTCAAAAAGATGATTCACCTGGTTGCTGTTAAAATTAGACGTGTCTTTCACATTTACTCTGTGAACGTTCTCCTGTAGCAACCCAAACAAGGGTAGATAAAGTGTTGCCAACCTGGCCTGCTGACTCTGCACAAACATAAACAAATACACAGGTTAGCTATACCAGTTAAAAATCAATTATATAAATATATATTTGAAACAAAGGTTTTCAACATTGATAATAAGAAATGTTTCTCAAGCACCAAATCAGCATATCTGAAGGATCATGTGACACTGTAATGATGCTGAAAATTCAGCTTTGCCATCACAGGAATGAATTACATTTTAAAATATATTAACATTTAAATCGGCTATTTTAAATTGTAATAATATTTCACAATATTACTGTTTTTACTAAATTTTTTGATCAAATAAATTATGAATTGGAATTTGGGGAGCATAAGATACTTAAAATAACAGTTAGCATTTTAAGCTCAAATCTGTCAGGATAAACCAGAGGGAGAACATTGGAGACTTATGAGCTAAACCACCAAGGTAAGTCGAGCAGGTAAGGAGTCTGTATCCATGACAAAATTATGTTCATTTCTCAGTGCATGGACATTCCAGAGTAAAACATTAAACAAAACTGGCAAGGCCTTTATCCAATCCAATCCAACCCAATCCAATCCAACTTTTTTTTATAAAGCACATAATAAAACAACATAGTTGATCACAGTGCCCTACAATGAAATTTAAAAAAACACACATTGTTCAAGACTAACCTGATTTTACAGGTAGCAGCAGCGACAATACCTCAGCTCTCATACTTAATCAAAAGCTAATGTAAAAAAATTTTTTTAAACTGTTTCTTAAAATCATTCAGAGATGATGATTGTCTCGAATACGCTGGTAAACTGTTCCACAGCCTTGGGGCAGCTACCGCAAATCCGCGGTCAACTCCGGACTTTAGTTTTGATCACAGAACGTGTAAGAGATTTTGTGCATTAGATCGCAATGATCTCTTTGACTAATTAACATGAATGAGATCAGCAATGTATGGAGGGGCTGTACCATGCAAAGATTTAAAAACACAGATTAAAATCTTAAAATTAATTCTATAAGGTACTGGTAACCAGTTTATCAAAAAAGATGACTGAAAGGTGGGCCTTCCATACTGAATATTGCAATCTCTTTCAATCATGTTTCTAGCTACTGTACTATACTCTTTATTGAAATTGACTGGAGACCACTTTTCCCAGATATAGATATATTCATATTTATTTGTTAAGCTAAGTTTCTAAGGCGGTTAAAATTTTTTTAAGAAATCCCTTAGTGCTAATGCCCTTAATATAAATAAAGTGTTATTTAACTTTAAGGGGTTTGCAATTGGGCACTGACCTTTGAGACATAGCGATCGTCAAATGTGTGTTTGATCATCAGACTCTTGAGAACTTGAATGCCAATCTGACGGACTTCCCCAAACTCCTGAAGGGCCCCACACACCTCCCTCAACAACAAACCCACTAGGAAGTGATTCCTGCAGAAATCATCAGTCAGTGAGTAGTCCAACTGCAGATCTATGAAGACAGAGAAAAGAAAGAGAAAGAAAGACATTACACCGCAGATACTGAAAGTAACCTCCAGCTATCTTAAAAAGACCAGAGGCACTAGTTGAGAAAAATCCTTTTAATTCCATAAACAAAAATGTTCTACAGCTTTTTTGTAATAAAACCAAAAGCATGGCATTGACAAATATGATCCTAAATAATTTCACTGAAGGTATGGTACAGCAAATTACAAAGAACACACATACATTAGAAGATCTTTGACAGACAGACTCAATGGCCATTTCACAAGTTATTCAGAAAATACAACAGTTTTAAACACCCAATCAATCAAGATATAGACTAGAATCTAGACTGATGAATGAATTAGCAACATGTAAGACAGAGGGGACTAGGACACTGAAGAGAGACATAGACTGTGTCATTAAGACTAGACACACGAACATTGTTCAGTCACAGGCAAGCAGGACTGCTCACCTACACTTCTGGCATGAGTCTCCTTAATGTGACACAGAAAAGCTAGCACACACAAAGAAAGAGGAAACAGTGCAAAGGCATGGCAGAATATGAGCAAAAGGCACAGAACGCCCAAAGGACAGAAGCATCAGAGAGAGGAAGGGAGAGTTCTATTAAATCTAATTTTCCTGAATGAACAACTTAACCTTTCAAGAGGGATGTCAGACAATTTCTAAGACTATTTCAACAACAGCACACAGTAGAATATCCCTGTATGTTTACCTTGAAACCTCTGAATGCGGCCCTTCCCAAAAGGCATGGGCAGATTGAGGGGTACATAGTGTTCATGATTACACACTACCCGCAGAAACTCAAACTTAAACTCGTACAGCGTCTGCAAGACACAAAGAGTCAAAATGATATTATATTGATCAAATAAAAGCTGCATTAGAGATCTTACCGACCACAGACCTTTGAACATTAAATTGTATTTGATTATAACAGTATATTTTATTGTATATTGTAGAATTAGCACTTTATATAACAATGTTGTTGTGTACCTTGGGATCTCCAGGTATGAAACAGGTGATGTAATTGTTTATCAGCTTGAAGACAAATCCTCGATCCATAAAGGTAAAACAGCGCTGTAGGACAGTTAGTGAGATAGCACTGTTGTTAAATGATTACTTCAAATTGTCATGAAATATACAAGCCTTTAAAGACAACTTCATAAAGGATGAAATGATCAAATATTGGTCAGTTTTTTTAGAGTATAAATCAATTGCTCATATAACAGAGAGAGCAGCTCTTCTTATGGCGGTACCTTTATGAAGACTGCCAGGCTGTGATTGGCATTGCGGGCAGCATCCAGGTTATCCTTATACTTCTGTGTGATGTGGGGCATCAGCATGTTTACCAGTGTCTCCACAGCATGGTGGAACGAAGCCGTGAAGCGCTGGTTCCTGGACAGCTACATATACAACAACACGGCTCAGACAAATAATAAAAGGAACATGGTTAACTACCTAATACAGCAAACCATGGTAAAAAAAAAAAAAATCTAAAATCCATAGTTATTACAGCAACTGTTACTACAGTAAAAACTCTGGGATCTCTTTCAAAAGTCTAAGGAGCTTTCAGAATCTTTTAATTTTGGTTAATTTCCATTGTTGAGGCAAATACCATTTTTTATTGTTTTAACAAAGATATTCCAGCGAAAAACATGGGTACCATTGAAAAGTTTGTAAGGAGTAGTTCTGAGAGAGGCATATGATTATGTTTACCTTGACCTTGCCACTTTCCATCAGGAACTGTGCCATTGACTTCACCAGGGCTTCAAAAAAATACCACGAATACTGAAACACCAAAGTATACATTTTCACCGATGACAAATACAACCTTCAGAGATTGAAGAGTATTAAAACCGAGCATTGCTTTCAGTACCTTGAGAAGCTTGTTGCTGGTAAGGAAGTCAGTTGAAGGCTTTAAGATGGATGTCATGGCTTTGGCCAGTTCTTCATGCACTGTCTTACCGTTACTGGTTAAATAGGACTCTGTTTTAAACACGTACTGGAATAACATGAAGAAAATCATGTAACCAAGTCTACTTTAGAAACCGCACAAAAAGTAGGACATGATTGTACATATCCATAACCATGGTCAAATGTTTCAGAACTTGATTTACCTTGACATATGACCTCAGGTAATGTTCTAGACCCTCTTCGTGGCACTGAGCAACAATGTGGACCATGACCCTGCAGAGGAGACAGATAAACAACAAGAGAGCATGTGAGAAACAGAAAGGAGAGGATGCAGTGTTCTGATTTTTGGCAACTCCTGCTCTCTCACCTGGTGGTGTTTACAGCCACATCCTCATTACTGGCGTTGGTCAGAACATGAACCAGTTGGTTTAAAATGGTCGGCAGGAAGTTGATCATAACATGACCTTGCATGGCATGAAGACTCTGGGAATTTATGGGTAATGTTTTTTTCCAACATAATAATAATTAAATCAGAATAAACCTGCTTCTCTAACTTTTCTATGCTCACCTTGAGGTATTTGACAAGCTCACCCTCAGCTGGACGGGTGGCACCAGACTGCATACTCTGGAAATGATGGAAAAAATTGTGCAGGTGCTGATCCTGAGCAGAAGAGAGATGTTTAAATTACATAGTGGGACTACATTAATAAAGAACCTATGACTAATCCTAGCAGTAGCAGCATTCATAGCAGATCTAGTTCACCATGACCAAGTACATTACCACTGCCCTTTTCATTAGCATTCCAAAACTACAGTACTTGAAATATACCTGAATTGATTCTGAATGTAAATAACATCATAATTAGGATCTATACCCTTTATAAGTCATACCTGAGTGTATATGGTAGAGACCAGATGTGTGGACACTTTGAAGAGAGGACGTCCTCCATCCACCCACTTTATTTCGGGACTAGAGTGCTGCAAACACAACATCAATTTTAAATGGTTTATTTTAATTATACTGACAGATCATCCAATGAAAGATCTCTTTAATGTCTCAATTAGTTCTCCTAGACAGCAATGAGATTAAAAGAGGACAAATAGAGACTTTTGATGAAGTTACATGCCTTCTCAGATTTCTTAATTTCATTTTCCTGAGAAAAGAGCTCAGTGATTTTTATGTCTCTGTTTATGTGCTAATGTGTTTCAAAAGAGATTTCAACAAAGTCAGAGATTTCAATACGAACTCAAAGATTCCTCATCAAATTCTCAAAGACACTTTTACGGAATTTTAGGAGAAATATCTAAATATCTAAAGTTGATGTTAGCCATGAAAGAGCAACCTCTGTGATATAAAAAAAACTAATAATATGCAATAAGATCCACTAAGACAAAAGATCAATAATAATTAGATCTTGATATTCACAAAGTATATCCAAATAGCAAATTAGACTACTCTCTCACACACACACACACACACACACACACACACACACACACACACACACACACACACACTCTCAACAGATACAGGTTCACATTTGGTCCACAAATGGCTGCAATTTCTGCCAAGATGGGGAGGTTTTTGTTATGACTATGCATAGGGTTTACCTTGCTTACACCCTCCTGGCAGCTGAGGTAACCATTTGGTAGGTTGGATGCCACAGAGATGAGTTGCTCACTCATAACAACACGACCATCTTTAAGCAAAGGAAGCCAGGCAGAGCCCACTGACAGAGAAACAGACAGAAGTGAGAGAAAACATTCAGCACATCCAAAGACCACTTCTCTGATATGCCTCTCTAGCCTTGTCTGCTTTATTCAGCATGCTGTACCTGGGGTCTCCACTATGTCCCGTTTCTTTGTGCTGCTGTCACAGCTGATGTGGTAAAAAGTGAAGAGCAGGTGATGCTTTTCATGAAGCTGTGTGGGCAACTCGATTTTTATCTGCAAGATATATACACAGAATAATTTGTAAATGTAAGTTCAGTCTGAACACGTCATCTTACTGTATAGCAATAAAAAAAATGAAGTGGGACCAAAAAGGAAAGAATCCTGAATATTTGAAATATATAAAAATAAACACTGTATACCTAAATCTGAAAATACAGTGATAATATCTCTCATATTTTGATAACTGGCGTACTATTATCATTATACTAAAGAAATGAACTACCAATACAAATAAAAATTCTTTCAATAATAATAAATGTATTATAATCTTATATTATGAACATACAACAATTTGAGTGAAAAGTTCAGATAAAAATTTTGTAAATCACATTTATGCTCTGTTTAAAATATTTCAAAAACCTAAAATGTTGTGTTTATTTTCTGGTTTAAATTAGATTTTAATTTTAACCCCCAGATTGCCAATATGATCGCACACTTTTGGACCCCATAGTATAGATAATTTCTCCACATATATAATTATGTCCTGCATTGCTATAATATGTATTTCAGTCCCTCATTCATCATCAATCACCTCATCATAGAACTCTGGGTTTTGCTGGTGGTGCAGTACAGCTGCATAGGCATGTTTGGTGAAGAGAGGACCTCCTGGACGACCATAGATACACTACACATAACAATGACATGCATAAACATGGAGCAATATTATCTTCTGGTCAAATTAAGCATATTCTACTCTTTATAAGTCTTGGGGCCGATGTTTACCTTCAAAGGTTGAGCATCCTCTTCATCCGACTCCCTGAATTCCACACATACTGCAATGTTCCTCGCCTGAGTTAGAGAAAGAAAAAACATGATCCTGAAAACTACTTACTGTCAAATCTCTAAGTGCAAATTTTATGAGCGGCAAGTGTAAACAGAGCTTTCATTACACTGACCATCTCTTATGTCAATACCTCTGGCCGAAGGTACTTATTTTGCAAGAAAACGCTAATGCTAAAAGGCTAAATGCTAATGTACCTTGGCGAAAGACTTCTGGTTGTCATATTTGAGGTGCTTGGGATAGACATATAGATGATTGTTGTAGGTGGTGAAAGGTTGAGAGCACTTGGCAATACAGGGAACAAACTCCTCCACCTCCAACAGAACACCATTGCTTGGCCCATTATTTTCAAAAGGCCTCACTGGGATGTAGGATGGAGTGACACAATCTAGGCAACGGAGAGGAAAATTTTAGTTCAAGTGACCAATTCATGGCACACAAGGAAGGCATACACAATCAGAGAATCAGGGAAGAAAATATGACGAAAATATCATCAGAAAAGATGTGCATTCGATAAGGGTTACATTAACAAATATTTTGAAGACTTACTAGCCATATCAGGAGGGACATTATCAATGGTCACATCCAGGTTACCCAGGATGACAGGTAATTTAGCCATCTTCTCAGGTCTGTGGATACAATTTTGATATACTGTACAGTACGTTTATTTTAGAAGCGCATTTCTCTGTAGGGGGACTGAAAAAGTGTCCCTTTGAGAAGTACTACAAAACACATTCCTAACAGTGGGACCATCCACCGCTGGAAATACACAGCAGAGGAATATGATGATTTACCCTCTTTCCCTGCCAGCGAAAAAAAAAGAAAAGAAAAAAAAAAGTAGTCACTGGCAGCATTTTTGATCATTTTCACAAAATTTTCCTGGCCCCCAGAATTTGTATGCTATTAAACAACAAAAAAGTGTTTTAATCAAGCTTAATGCGTTCTTCTTCTTTTTTTATCAACACTTGAATGTGGGTAAGTTTCATAAAAAAATTTGTATATTTCAAGCCAAAAAAACAAACATGTTTTTGACTACATCTAGATTGGATTCAGAACGATAATCGAAACATAGATGGAGTAGATGAGTCCATCAACACCCCCAAAGCTTGCACAGTTCTATAGCTCGTCCTGTATCGACATTTGTCTTTCGGTAACATTATGGCATTTTGATTAATATGCTGTTTAATGTTGTTGATGATCGCGTTATTTTACATATGCATTTGCTGACACATGTCATCGCTTGTTTCTGCTTCTTCTTCGCCTGTGTTTTGATCAGGATATTCAGTACTCTTTCAAAGGATGTGTAATAGCGCCCCCCTACCGTATAACAGTGAAAACACAGAAAGCCGAAAATTTCCGTAAATGGCAGGGAAAGAGTTAATAGATTGAAACTACTGTAAAGGGGACAAGAAAGAAAATCAGAGTGAAGACAAGTTTGTGAATACTGACTTCCTAAAATCCGCCAAGAGTTTGAAAAGATCCTCTTCTGAGAGTTTATTACTGTCTTGCCGGTACAGCGCGGAGAACCGAGCGCTTTTATCCAGAGTTCCTGAGGCATCTTTAAACACAGGCCTGTGGAAAAGAACAAAATGATTAAATATTGTGTTTGACATCACACAGAGCGAAGAACAAAGCATTTCCAGACAGTTTTGTCTCACCGGGCTGCCCATGCGAAAGGCATCCTGTACTGGCCCAGTCTGCTGCAGGCCATCTTGGCATTCTTCAAAACCTTCTGAGCAACCTGTGAAGCAAATTACACACAGTGTTCCCCACAACCTCTCAAGAGACATTTTATTAACAGTAAACTGGGCAGACAGCATGTTCCCGTGAGCCTTGCGGGAGTTTTAGTTGGTAACGTAGAGTAGATTTTGGCAGGATATTCCAAGGGTCATTGTGGGATGTGGTAGAATTGTTTGCAATTTGATTTGACATTGTGTATTTGGTACTTCTGTTTTGTTTGTGTATATGTTTGGATCAGCTGTGTGTGTTGTTTATGCACTGTGTGTGTGTGTGTGGTTATGTTAAGCCCATTGCCTTGCTGGAGTCGGAGCTCTTCATGTAGGGCTCAGCGCAGTGGGTAATGCCTCCCTGCAGAACTTTCTCGATTCGTGCGACCAGAAAGATGTCAGGGTGAGGACACGTCACAGAGAAGACACCCTAAAACAGAAATGAGCACATAGACTTCTCTTAATGAAAGGATTGTGTATTTTATTTATGTATATTTTTTCCAAATAAGAATGCCACCAAAGGGAGGTTAGATATAGCTAACTTCTGTGGACAAACTGTCCCTAAAGTATAGCTAAGTAAACACAAACACACACACGTTGGGTTTTCATGTTTTATGGGGACATTCCATAGACATAATGATTTTTAAACTGGACAAACTACATATTCTTACAGCTATATATATCCTAACCCTAGAAATCTATCTATCTATCTATCTATCTATCTATCTATCTATCTATCTATCTATCTATCTATCTATCTATCTATCTATCTATCTATCTATCTATCTATCTATCTATCCATCCATCCATCCATATCAAAATATAATGATCAGCCCTATTACTTTTCTGGGGTACTGCAGCATGCCCTCCAGCAGTTCACTAAGCAGCATTTCTCCATGAGGAGCGTCCACCCCTCCGTTTATCTGCACGCCAGGTGGTGGGATCATAGATCGGACCAGTAGGTGGTTTAGATCCACATGAAAATCTGCAGATATTTTTCTACTGTTCTGCACGTCGAACAGGGAGAGAACCACGAAGAAGGGCTCCACCTGAAGAAAACATTGAGAGCTGAATCTAACCTTACGAAACAAAAATATATGGGAATATACTGGAAAATATAATGTAATTTATGACATAATACATTTCCATTTATTGGAAACTATTGTTTATGGTTTTCATATACTGCTATATATGGACCAGTATGACCATGCATATATTGATATACCTAAAAAAAATATATAGTAACGAAGAAAAAAAACTGCACTACATTTTTACATGCAATGGATTTGTTGATACACTCAGTTAATTCATTTCTCTTTCGTGAGTTAACATAAAGCTGAACACTTATTCATAAACTTTTATTTCACTTTTTTTTGCTTAGTTACAATTTCATATATGAAAATATGTGATGGTATAAGAAAAAAAGTGTTAATATATTGTAATATATTAACATAATATATACTTCTGTATATGTAAAATATACAATAGATAATTTAATATATTGATCATTCATACATAAGCAAATATATTTTCTTTCCATAAGGGTAATCTGTACCAGAAGTGTGTGCTGAGCTAAGGTTGACATGTTGGACCGCTCCAACAAACAGTAATTTTTAAAAAAGCGCCACAGAGGCACAGTATTTATACTCATAGCCTATTAAGAACTCAAGTCTTCTATGTGTGTGTGCAAATTAAATTGAAATAGGAGAAAGGGGTTTAACATTCAAATAATTACACATTTACGTTGATGTAATCATGTACAGGGCTAACTATCAATATACACACAATTCTCCCTTTCCCATAGAGTTTGGCATACTTAGCCAATGAAAATAGCTTTATAACCACAGAACCACTGTGAGTGTGTGTGTGTGTGTGTGTGTGTGTGTGTGTGTGTGTGTGTGTGTGTGTGTGTGTGTGTGTGTGTGTGTGAATCTTACGTTAGTAGTAGGTCCCTCCTCATTCTCTGCTACACAGCTCTGAAGGTTGAAAGACAGATCATTGCAGCTGACCAAAACTCTCTTCCCAAACTTCTCCTCAAACTGCTTCACGTCAGGTTCGATGCCAGACAAATCGAGTCTCTACAAGCCAAAACATACACACAGAGCTCGAAACCAGTAGCTCACCCTGTGATTTAATGGACTGTTTATTATTGGAGCTGTGGCTCACCTGTGTGTCAGGGTCCAGAGTGAAGAGTTTCAGACGAGTCTCACTCCTCATCTTGGTCTCAATGTCTCTCGCACTCTAAAAAGCAAAAACAGGACAGCATTCACTAATTACTGCATCTGATTGTGTTTCCTGTTCCCGCATATTGTATGACAAAAAATTCTTGGTGTCCAGTAAAATATCTAAACATCCTTAAAATCAGCATGAAACGGATGTTGCATTAGTCTTTTCATTCTTATTGTGACGTATATGCGAGTAAAACAGCTTCTCGAACAATACAAAATGTAGGGCGGAACTAGATTTTGTCCATCGAGAATTGATTGGATGGTTGTGAGTGACAGGTTCAGTTCAGTGACATCATCAGAGAAGAGAAGAGATACTGGTGTGAAGGGAATTTATTTTGATTACATATTACAAGGGCACATTAATTAAAAAAAATTCTATAATGATCAGCATGGATACATCATTTATAATAAATAATGCAATATTACTTAAATAGAAATTGTCAATTTTGAGTTTGAGTTACGTTTGGTAACTTTAAAACAAGATGAATGCAAAATTACATTGCAAACAAGTCAGATTATCATAACAATATAAATGTGAATGATAAACAAATATTCTAATAAATTATAAATAGATTTCTTGCCATATAGACAATCTGTTTGATTGTGTAAACCATACTAAATGTAGGTAAATGAAAAAAAAATTAAAAATATATATTTTTTAAATGAATAATAAAAAAAAAAATTATCCATCATTATTATTAAATAAACACTACTTTCTGTGCATTTGCTTTTTTTTTTTTTTTTTATAATATTCTTTACATTACACAATTTAGCTCCTCAAGAAAGGATTTTGTTTGGATATTTTTACTGGAAAAAAAGACATTGAACTACTATAAAACTACTGAAGTGATCATGGGATGTGAGAAAATATCCTTATTTTAGAGAGAAGCGGCGCCTAGACGATTGATTCCAGGGAGGAGAGAAAAGGAGGACAGGAGAATAAAGAGCAAGAGAGAGAGAGAGAGAGAGAGAGAGAGAGATGAGAGAGATGAGAAAGACTGTGTGTGTGTGTGTGTGTGTGTGTGTGTGTGTGTGTGTGTGTGTGTGTGTGTGTGTGTGTCTCTCCAAAGTGTGGGTGGTTGGAAAACATTAGCCGAGAAGACTAAGGGTGGGTGGAAAAACTGTGGATGTGTAGAGAGAGGGCAGACAGTGAGGACGCCAGCGTTGAGATCATACTACAGTCAAGACACAGGAGCCGAAAAGCAGTATTTACCTTCACACACATACACCCTGTGAAACTGTAGATGATTGTTTGTATAATCAGCTAATCAGGACATACTGTGTCTACATGTTCACAATACCTGGAAACTGTCTTGAAAATTCCCTGGTGATATGTCTGTCTTGCCCAGCTCATCGTCTGTGTGAGAGAAAACACACATGCTGTACTGAAACTCTCAGAACCAGCAAATTCAGTGGTACAGCCATGAGTCTCTGACTGCTAGGGTATTTAGAATGGTTTCTAGGGCATTACTATGCTATAATTTCTAAAGTATTGTTGTGCTTTCTCGTGTCCGTGGATTCGTGAAGAGAAGCACAAAACAAAGAGAATCTGTTCAGGAACTTCACTTTACTGATTCAGACATAGCATACTGTACAGTACATAACGGGGTTTTATGCTCTTGCCCAGCGCCGATGGGTTTATGTACAACCATCCGCACCGGAGCCTGCGAGCATACTGACGCTAAATGTGAACAAGCAGAACTAATCCCTACATAATGACGTAGCCACATCTGATAGGCTAATAAGAGCACATGATGTATACATGAAATAACGGTAACAACAATGTATACTGAACTAACACTATAACAGTATTCTGTTTTGAAAATGAATATCTCCGGTATGTGTTGTATATCTGTATATGTGGTTGTTAGAGTGTTTTGTTTGATTGCTAGGGTGTTGTTAGGGTATTGTGGGTGGTTGTTAAGGCATTGCTATATGGTTTCTAAGGTGTTCTGAATGGCTTTAAACATGTTAAAATTATGTTTGTAGGATGTTCTGGTTAGGTCATTTCTGTCCCAAGATATTCAGCACTCTAAATATGAACCTAAAAACACAGGTTCTCTTTCAAGGGATTTTTTCTCTTCAGCAATCTGCATGATTTGAGGTATCATTTGTGTCTGTAGCACATTGCGGGACAAGTTAGGCACCAAAATGAACTTAAACTGAACTTTTTTTTTTCTTCAAATACCAAAACCTAATTATGACTAATAGCAACAGTCATGCTGCTCCACTAGTAATTAGTTCATTTGGTTCTGCACTCTGATTGGCCAGTAGATGTTTGTTGTTTTATACTAGGCGACAAGAAAGGAATGTGCTGTCTCCTTTGAAACTCATCAAACGTAAATAAAGACTCCCAACCTCCTCTCCAGTGTGAAATCCGAAGGGTTTAAGAGGTGTTAAGTGTTACTCTTTGTGTATGGCTATGTGTGCATAGAGTTGGATATATGCATATATCCATTAAAATACGTTTAAAGAGTGGGTGGTCTCTTCAAAGAAAACATACACATATAGGAACACGACCACTCAGCTGGCTCTTCAAATACAGGTCTGTGTGCTCAAACTGTGTCAACAATCTTGTATTATCATATAGTAATGTATCAACACACTCCACCTATGTCTTACATGACATCTGACACACACTGTGAATTGCACACACTCTTACTGGCCCAAACACATACCATCGTGCAGTTCTCCGTTCCTCCTCTCCTGCATGGCAAGCTCAAAACTGCTGTGGAGGATCTTGTTGAGAGTGCTGATCCAGTCATCCATCTCTCCTTCACTGTCTGCAGCCAGAAGATACGTGCTTTTATCCTGCATCTTCAGCTCAAACGCGAAACGCCGCACTTTACTGTTCTGCACACAGACAAACGGTGACAGAGAAAGAGAGACATTTCTAATCACGTCGCCGGCAGTGAATAGCATAGATCTTGGCAAATCTGAGCACAGTCTTCTCAAACTAATGTGTAGAAAAGTGGTGGGGTATTTTTTGTGGGAGAAAAATCGGAGAAGTAGGAGACTCCACGCCATCATTTAATCTCATTGCTGTCTAGAAGACAAAATAAGACTAAGAGGTCTCATTTGTGACTTTTCTTTCCTATGGGAATGTGAGAGCACCAGAGACTTTGGGATGATTTTACACTTAATGCATTTATGATGAATTTACACCAGAAATGACTATGGAAAATATATCTATCCTGCAGGAGCTGAAAGCCATTTATTCCCAGACGCCTGCTGAGGAATATCTGGCCGCTTTGCATGTGCACCTGTTGAAATGTTTAGGTTTTGGAGCTAGAAATAACTTTTACTATTTCTCTTTTGTCCGAAATGTGGAAAACTGACAAAATGTCAAAAAACAGATGTCGAAAAAAGACAAAACAGGTTGTGCATACCAAAGGAATGCTTTCAGGAGAGGCTGGTGAATCGAGGAATGTGATCACATTTGCACTCACACACACACACACACACACACACACACACACTGAGCGCACCACAGAGTGGAAATATTTGACCCTGGGAGAAATAATGCGTGAATTAAGCTGGACTTTATCTTTCTCTTTCTCTGCAACCCCGAGTAGCCCCATCTGAGGAACTGACCATCCAAACACTGATATCCCCTCTTGGTTGAGACAAAGGAAGAGACTCATGAGGATGTTATTAGAGATCTGAACTGCTTTTATAAAATGCTTTGTACTGCAGTAAATACACAAAACAAAGCATTTTTTTCTTCAGGCGCCCTTATGAACTTTAAAGGAATGTTCCAGGTTCAATACAAGTTAAGCTCTATCGATAACATTTGTGGAGCAGTTAGAATTCTAACTTGATTTGCTCCCTCATTAAAAAAAAAAAAAAAAAGCAAAAAAATTACAGAAGAATAAGTAACAATAGAAGTAAACAGAGCAATTTAATAAATAAATAACATTTACTTTACGCACTGAATAAATGTGTAAACTTCTCAACTGTGTAAACATCTTAATACTTATTTTCAAGAAAAAGATTTGCAAATATTTGTTCTTATTTTTCATGTATTTTGAAATATTGTTTTATGAATATAACTTTTAAGGGAGTCACACCACATGACATTTTACAACATTCTACAACAAACTTTAACTTAATTAACCTTGAAGTTAACACATTTTTTAATTAACCTTGTAATAAAAATAATATGCTTTTTTTAAGAGTCCTGGTAGGGGGTATTTCATGTTTTCTGCAGGTTTAGAATTTATTTTAGTTAAAATATTTTTATAAACATTTTATAAAAATATTTATTTCATAAAATAAATGTAATTGAATTTTTTTCCTCACAAATTTCTTTAGAAAATGCCTTTTTCTTTATGACAAACAAGACAGCTGTATAATTAACAATTTTTTTTTTACTTTATGCCCCCAGAAAATATCAAAATTCATTTTCAGAAGTTGGAAAGATGTTAATCATAAATGTCTTTTCAAGTCACTAAATACTAATATGATTAATTTACTACCATAGTACGAAGCGTCATTGGAGAAACTAACCAACTATTCTGAAACCGAAGTAACATGGTTGACCTCTATCATTTGAGGTGGAGGTGTAATAACTTCTCCTAATTAATCTTTTCGAGATCTCAGAGATGCTGCTGCAACTAACATGGCACCTAATGACTACTTTACTGTTTTTGTTCCATGTCATTTTGCTGTATTTGGTGTTTGATTCATCGCGGATTCCTTCATCATACCTCGAAGATCCCTTGTGCATTTTATGCACATGTGCACTCTTCAAAAACACTGCTGACTGTATGTATATATATATATATTTAAATAGAAAGGAAGATACAGAATGTACTGATTGTTACTTTACTTATTGTGCCCAAGAGCATTATCTATTTTAGTCCACATGTAATTTAACAAGAAACTATGCTTCTAACCACAGCTCGAGGGCCGTAGTAACTTCCAACCACGTGCGTTTGCGATGCTGTTTGCTAATGTTCATTGGAACTATGGTTTCAGGAAACGCCATATCGGTGAACTATGTTGGTAATGAAGGAACTTGCAAACATAGTTGGCTAACAATGCTTTGGGGAAACAACCCAGGACAACAATCTGAGCATCATGTCATTGATTTTTATACTGATAGTTACCTGGATGACACCCATGCATGAGTCCAGGAAGATGGATCCCTTGGGTTCTTTAGATATTTTCTCATCTTTGTAAAAGTTCAAATTGTATGATCCATCTCCCAGCTGCGTTAAGTGGAAATACCTTCTCTTAAAAGACTAAAGGGAAAGAAATTTGGGAGGGAAAGAAAGAACACAAAAAGCATTAAATGAAAACAGCAGATTTAAACACGCTATGTTTAGATGTATAACTAGTGGCTGTTCTAAAAATAACATCTAGGGGTAAGGGACCATGGGAAAATGAATTAGTGAGAACTGGAAGTTGGTGCAGCCCCACTTCCTGTCTATGACATGGTGAGCACAGATCTGCTAAGAGGAGGACAGGGTCAGGGTTTGCTTTACTCCGTCCATGACTGAAAGCAACCAGCTGAACACAAAACTGCACCCCGTCTCACTTCTCGTATGTGTGGATCCAACGTCAAGACTGTGAATTTATGGCATGCTGCTTTTGATATGGTGTCAACTTTTCTTAACATCTATGTTTTATTTTTATTTTTATTAATTTGTGTGTTTACATTCAGTTTGTATTTTATTTGTATATTCCTGAAGTCTACCAGGGGTTGGATGGTGTGGGGTGGGTTCCAGATTTGTATAGTTGTTTTTTGCTTTATATTTTTGTATTTCTTGACCTTAAAAAAAAAAAAAGACAACTCAAACAGTTGTTAACAAAACAAATAAACTGCACCCCGTGTCATGTCAATGACATCAGCACTTGATTTGATGGCTATGTTTGGAATGAATCACTACCATACTACTTATTGTGCAGTATGCATATCATGCACAATAATGTGCAGTATGCAACCAGAGCACACTGCTTGGAATAATACATCCCACAATGCATTGCACTCCAATTGACCTTTCAAGTGTGACTATAATGATTAATATCAACCATAATTTCGACTTTAATAAAAATGTTTGAGATAATAACTGAATGCCACTTGCTGAATTAAGCATGAATTAAGTGTGCATTGGTGTAAAATAAATTTTCACTCAGAAATTGCTAGTAAATTCCATAATTAATTATAAAAGAAACAACAAGTAACAAATTGAATTAAGCGTGAAATTCTGAAAGACTGAAAAAGAATTGTCTTGTAAAGCATACTCCAATAGACTTTGTTTTATTCACAACTTCGAAAAATTATTTTTACAGTGTGGTGACAGCAAAACAGCCTACTACTTTTTGAAAAGTTCACCTTTGTATAATGTGTTGTTTTGTCTTTTAAAAAATATACAGTATAAACTGTGTAACCCCTCAGGTTCTACTTGGCAGTATTCAGTATGCTAGTATTTAATTCTGAACATAGGGATCATCGTGTTTAAGACATTTTATTACACCATGACATTTTATTATCAAATCAGAAAAGGGCTTATGTATATGGATAACTCACCCTCATGGTAACACTGATGGCACTGTTCATGTTTGCTTTATAAAGCCAGCCGTGCTTGGACACGCCCCCTCTTTGAGAACCCAATGATGCGGCATCCTTCAGGAACCAGAGATCAAGAGCACACATAAGAACACACAGAAGCGCAATCATACACCCACACAGTCTGACTTCATCTGTTTCTTCAAAACATGTCGATATCTAACACAGTTTCCCACATTAGAGCCTCTGGACGCCCTCTCCGTGTTTCAACATGAAGTCCATTTTCACCTGACCCCCTCAATTATTCACGTTCTCCCTCATCCCTACAGGGAGCAGCCTTCAAACTGAACAAACAAACTCCATCCCTGAGCAAGCGCTTAGACAGAATGGCAGACATGGAGCTGGAATTCTGGGAAATGTAGGTGAAACCCAATCAGGGGAACAAATGGCCAATAGACAGCCGAGTCATGCGTCTGTTCTGTCTCGAAGGCTAATGTAGTCCCAGAGGCTCTACACAAACGCATTACTAATAAGCTGTAAGTTCCATATTATTTATTTATTCTGCTTATCAGCCAGTGGGAACAGAGAGGAGAGTGAGGGAAATCACTGTTGTGATGAAGTATGGTGCATGGAAGTACAGTACGGTGAATATCATTCTGTCAATGAATGTAGTCAAATAGTTGCTCACCTGTCTAATTAAACACATAATATATTAAGGCGTCTTTGGTGTTTCCATGGTTTCCATAGTAAATCGAGGGTAAAGCGGGTATGATGTCATTGATAGGTGATGCACTAGTTAAAATTGCTTATTTCTCTGGATTTAAACATTCTTGGAAACATTTTGGATAATGTAAGTACACAAGTCAACAAAATATATAACATTGCTCTAATGGTTTTTGGATATTTTAATCCAAAAATCTTACATATTGCGCCTTCAAGAGCTCTTTTGGCCCAATGGACTGGTACCCCTGGTACATTAAAAAAAAGTGCTGAAAGTGTTGATGAAACACTCACTTATAGACACAATAAAAATAAAAAAATAAAAAAATCACAATGCAGAATCATGGGTAATTTTCTCTTACCTCCTCCTTATCTGCATCCTCGTCCACCTCAAACACGTGACTCGCTAGCTTCTCTGGCCGAGGAACTTTACTGAAATAAAAAGAAAGAAAAAAAAAGAAAGTACATTCATATTTTCTGCCTGTGTGCAAGTACAAGATAGAATATTGAGGGTCGTTGCCAGAGTGTTGCTAACGTTTGCTAAATTACTTATATTAAGTGTCTTTAACTGTATATTAACATTGAAATTAATCATTTGATACAATGCACTTATTGTGTACACACGTTTTAACCCCTTCACTTACCCCTTAACCCACCCTTAAATCTATACCACCACCAAACCTGTCCATAACCTTACCCGTATCCCACTTCAATACCAGCAAAAGTGTTTTGCAATACAATATGAACACGATAAGTACATTGTACTTATTTTTTTAGGTTACTACATAGCAGTTAGACACTTAATATAAAGTGTGATCATTTTTTTTTGTGTCGCAATGTGGTTACTTAGTGAAAAAAATCTCCTCAACAAGCTAAACGATTTGAGGCATCATTCATGACTATATCACTCACATACTGTATATTTGGCAGAAAGGCTCAGCACTTATAACTCAAGGACACAGTTGCTCTTATTCTTCACACAGCTGATGCAGAATGTGCACATGTGCTTGTGTGTTCAAGCAAACTGCATTAGCAGAATTATCATGAAGGCATGGGGGCGTAATGATGATGATCATGATGTTGAAGCTTAACAAACACAGCACACATTATCGTCACTTCCATCACCATCATCCCTCATGCTTCTTCTGCGACCTTTTGCCAAATGCCAGACACTGGCTGGCTCCGGATCTCCACACAATGTGATTTGCCAGTTATTGACCGTTCTAAAAATTGTTCTGTTAGATGAGACAGGAAGTGACATCAGTGGATTACAGACACTTGTCTGAGGTTTGGTTGCTGCCTTGTCCTGAAACAGGTAGAATATTTATGTGCTGAATGACAAAAAGAAAGAGGAAGAGAAAGGAAAAGTGAGGAGGAAATAGGAAAAGAGCTGCTGATGGGTTGTTGCTATTGTGTGAAGAACGGCACTTTCCAGATTTAGCTCAGGACGAGACCTCGCTGTCAACACTGGGGCAGGACAGGATGAGGACACTGATAAAAATGTGTGTGTAAAACACCATCTCTCCCTCTTTCACACAGAAACACACTGCAAACACAAACAATGACTCATTGGCTCTCTTCCAAAGCTGCCTTGCTGTCATCTGCCTGCATTGGCAGTTGTCCTCTAAATAGTGGTTGACCTGTAGGTTTTCTATAGGCCGATGCCGATATCCTAAACTGGAGGGTGGCTGATGGCTGATATAATGGCGGAAATCTAACACTATTTATTTTAAACATAGTAAATACTTGATAAAAAAAATTATCTGTAAAATAAACAAAGTTAGCAAAGTTCTTGGCATTAAATGTTTATAAGATGTTGAAAGTATATGAAAAGGATATGTTTTATAGCGTTTTGTCATGAGGGACCATACAGGAAACTCTAAATACACATCAATAGAGCTGCACACACAACGGATGTGGGAGACTAGCTTTAAAAGTTTGCTGTTAGCATATTGCTATAGTTATGTTACAATACACAAAAATATTGGCTAAAACAATCCATATTTATTTTGATTAATAACTAAGCAATAAGGTACTAGAGGCTGTGCTATATCGTGAATAAGTCACGGTCAACTACTTACTACATTTCATAAGGAAAATACCGAAGAACTTGAGTCAAAACAAACCACATTTGTGTTCCGAAGATAAACGAAGTTCTCTTTCATCATCTCGTTTCGAGATCCACCTATGGGAAGGGCATCCGTACCTGACCTCTGCAGAAGCATCCAATTGCACCAAGTCTGGGCGCGCAGCCACTGCCAGGTAAGGCCACACCCCCTTACCTACGGGCATATAACAGCTGGGCGCGCTACTATTCCTCAGTTGACATTCGCTTCTCGCGATCTCTGCATTGACACAGTTCGGTTGGATTAACGTTACGCTGCTCACTTTCGAGTCTTCAGGAGGACATATCGCCAGATCAGCCTCCGCCAGACGTGAGTGACAGTTGTTTCTTCAGCCTATCCGCTGTGTTTTTTGCATCCGGAGCCGCCCGAGCTCTCGCTGTCCTTCACCTGCTCCTCCCTAACGTTACATGGCTGCCCGCCATGGATTTTTCCGAGCTCTTCACCGCTGGCCCATCCATGGCTATGTGACCGTATAAACAGCCGCTTCCCCCGGGGAACAGCCTATCACGATGAGCCTGCCCGGCCGCGTGTGGTGCTCTCATCGCCGCTAAGGACCCTCTCGTCCTGCGCGGTCTGCTTGGGCTTAACACGCTCCAGAAGCTTTGGAGAACCCGGAGAATTGCGGTCATTGTAATTGCTGCCCATGTAGCTTTTACTTAGCCGGCCTTTAGTTGCACGACCCACCGCGCCGTGCTCGGCCTTTCTGACTCGGAGGGGAGACACGGTGATGATGACGCGCTACCGGGGGACTCCCGGAGCGCCACCTCTCTAAAATATTTGAGCTGACATCAGCCCAATCCGCATTCCCTGAAGAGGACATCTTCGCGGGAAAAACCCCACTCTCGTTGATGAACCGGTCGGGGATGACGCGGTCCTTTTAGCGTTCCAGAAAAAGAAAAAAAAGAATTACGAATTCACAGTTCTTCTGTTCGGGTCCCCGAACGTTCTGTCTGTGTGCGGAGGTGGCCGTGGCGCCCCTGAGACTACAAAGCAGAACGACTGGTTCACATCAGTCGATCTGAAAGATGCTTTCTTTCACATAAGCATCTACCCGGCCTCCACACAGGAAATATCTTCGTTTCGCCTACCAAGGCATTTGTTACGAATTCACAGTTCTTCTGTTCGGGTCCCCGAACGTTCTGTCTGTGTGCGGAGGTGGGCGTGGCGCCCCTGAGACTATAAAGCAGAACGACTGGTTCACATCAGTCGATCTGAAAGATGCTTTCTTTCACATAAGCATCTACCCGGCCTCCACACAGGAAATATCTTCGTTTCGCCTACCAAGGCATTTGTTACGAATTCACAGTTCTTCTGTTCGGGTCCCCGAACGTTCTGTCTGTGTGCGGAGGGCTGAGACTATCAGGGCTGAGAATTCTGACTTACATAGACGATTGGCTCATCATAGCCAAATCGAAGGAGAAGGTGTCGCTGGACACCGGCCGGGTGCTCGTGCACATCACATCCCTCGGGTTCTAGGTGATTGCGAGCAAAACAATCTCACTCCCAGTCAGAATGTCATTTTCCTGGGCTTGGAATTGAACTCAGTCTCTCTGATGAACTGTCTGTCGCAGTTCAGAGAAGGGGCGAGAGTACAATATCGCACATCCCTCAGGCTGCAGGGTCTCATGGCTTCATCTATCCAAGTTGTGCCGTTGGTCTCCTGAGAATGAGAGCGTTCACGAAATGGGTTTTGTCACTACATTTCAGCCCGAATCGCGATCTCTGCCGCTCGGTAACGGTGACGCGCGCCTGCTCGGCGGCCCTGCGCCATTGGGAGAGCGAGAACTTTTACGCACGGGGAACCCCCCTCGGGACGGTTACTATGCGGAAAGTTGTGACGACAGATGCGTCCTTAACAGGCTGGGGAACCACCCAGGAAGGCAGAACGGTGAACGGTCTGTGGCTGAGCAGACTACGTTCAGCGCACATGAACTATTTAGAGCTCTTACCAGTTGGAAAGCTCTGAATCATTTTCTGCCTTGCCTGCAGGGACATCCCGTTCTAGTACGGTGCGATAATACCACGGCAGTGGCTTATATCAACCGTCAGGGCGGCATGCGCTCGTCGAAACTCCATGCTCTAGCTTACAGGCTTTTGGTGTGGAGCAGACGGGTTTTTCTGTCATTACGCGTGACTCATGTCCCAGACATTCTGAACAGAGGCGCGGATCTGCTATCGAGGGGAAACCCAATCTACGGGGATTGGCGTCTTCACCCGCAGATAGTGCAGAGATTATGGATGAGATTCGGACAGGCAGCCATAGATCTTTTCGCCTCGCGCGAAAATCACCCATTGTCCTATGTTCTTCTCGCTAAAGGACATGGACGCGCCCCTCGGGGCAGACGCACTGGCCCACCCATGGCCCAAAGTGCTGCTGTATGCTTTTCCTCCCCTGTGCCTGATAATTTTCACACTGGCCAGGGTGAGAGAGCACGACCTGTCTCTCATTCTGATAGCACCCAGGTGGCCCAAAGCCCTGTGGCTGGCAGAGATAATCCCTCTGTTATACGCCAAGCCATGGCGCCTTCCCGTTCGTACGGACATACTGTCCCAAGCCAACAGGGAGATTTACCACCCCCACCCGGACAGGGTGGCTCTCTGGGCCTGGCCCGTGAGAGGACGAACCTAAATGCACTGGGGCTCCCGCCGCGTGTAATCGCCACTACTCAGAATGCCAGGGCCGTTTCCACGCGATCCCTATATGGCTGTAAGTGGCAAGTGTTCGAAGGGTGGTATGATGGGCATGGTCTCACATCTTATCAGTGCTCTGTGCCTGATATTTTGTGTTTCCTGCAAGACCTCATGGAAAGAGGCAGGTCCTTTTCCACTATTAAGGTCTACCTGGCTGCATTTTCAGCCTGTCATGTGGGTTTCGAGGGCTCCACCGTCAGGCAGCACCCTCTAACCCGCAGTTTTATGAAGGGTGCCGTCCGTGCTCTGCAAGCATATATGACCAGGACCAGTGCTTTCCACAAGAGCGACCAGCTCTTTGTTTCAAGGGCTCCCCTGCATAAGGGGAGTCCCATTTCAAAGCAATGCCTCTCACATTGGCTTGTGGACGCTATACTATGGCTTATGAAGCAAAGGGAGTGCAGCCCCCAAGGGGCATCAGAGCTCATTCCACAAGGGGCTTAGCCGCCTCTTGGGCTTTGTTCAGGGGAGTGCCACTGCAGGACATCTGCTCCGCGGCCAGTTGGTCCTCTCCTCATACCTTTGAGCGTTACAACCGGTTGGATGTCACCAGAACTTCGGTGGCACACTCGGTCCTAGGGGTAGGGTCCTCTTAGCCCTTTCCCACAACCCCGTTTGGTTAACCAACGAGGAGTGAATGGGCCGGCTGGCCATGTTCATTCCTGTCACCAAGCATTCGCATTCCTTCTTGGGTTTAGCTATGTGCATTGGTGGTGCGGGGGCCATTATCATGTATGTGTATCATGCATGTTTCATGCCCTGCTTGTCCACAGCAGTTTAGCGTGGCGGAAAACTTGCAGGGTCATGTGTGTGGGATGTGTCAGGCACCGCCTCTCTGAGGTGACCGTCCTTCTCTGGCCTTCAGAACCTCACTGTGAGTGTATTGGGCAATCGGGGAGCTGTCCATGTCTCTCCCATAGGTGGATCTCGAAACGAGATGATGAAAGAGAACAATAGGTTACTGTCGTAACCCCGGTTCTCTGAAACATCGAGTGGAGAGATCCACCAGCTTTGCCCCGCTTGCCGCACGAGAAGCGAATATACTTACTGAGGAATAGTAGCGCGCCCAGCTGTTATATGCCCGTAGGTAAGGGGGTGTGGCCTTACCTGGCAGTGGCTGCGCGGTTCTGTCTGTTAGCCAGACTTGGTGCAATTGGATGCTTCTGCAGAGGTCAGGTACGGATGCCCTTCCCATAGGTGGATCTCTCCACTCGATGTTTCAGAGACGGTTGGTACGGGGTTGGTACAGCATGGGGGTGAGTAATTAATGACTTAATTTTCATTTTTGGGTGAACTATCCCTTTAAAATCCCGCCTACATAGGTAGCTAACAAGGTTTTCGGGATTTCAAGGTTTTAGCTAACAACAGTGCCGTTATATAGATATGATGTTTCAATAAAGACCAGTACTTGTACTCGTACTTTTCACCTCTTTTCTTTCGATCAGTCTTATGGTCCTTACTTTGGAAGTTGGCGGAAGTCTCCAGAATAATCCTCGTATTTGTAGTTCACCACATGCCAATCAGAGTTGTAGGTCTTGATGCACTAGAAAAAAAAATAAAAACATGTCTGTTTCCTCTGTCAAATGGAAAGCAAATAAACACATACCAGCACGCACGTTAACACACACGTAAAGACCCCAAATCCCCAAAAGGCTAATACTTTTCCAGTAATCTAATAAGTATCATGTTTTTCATAGCAATCCGTGGCAACAGCTTTTTAGAAAATAATTTCCTCACTGGGCGGCACTGCCTGTATCCCTAATCACTGGAAAAGCTGTCACCACACCGCACCACAAACAGACACTAACATATCCTCTGGGCATTACATTACAGAAGATTCAATTCTATTTGCTTTGTTGGCAAGGCAATCATTTAGTCCTCAGCAGTTCTTAAAGGGATAAGATGAAACTAAAAGCCTCTAAAACCCAAAACGGCTTTCTCACTCTTATTTTAAATCCAATTAATGCAGAGAAAGAGGAAGTGAGTGAGAGAGTAGATGAGTTGACAAAGTAAATTTAAGACTGTTTGGAACTACAGTAAGCATTCAAGCATTGATTCTAAACTAAACATCTCTGTGCTACATCTGTAACTTTTCTTTTTCCTTTAGGGTAAAATAGAGATATAATAAAATAAATATATAGTTAAAGCTGCAGTCCGTAGTTTTTCCTCTGTCGGCATCTCTGTATGAAATCTGCAAATGCAGTTATTTGCGGAATTATCAACTTTACGTGGGTTGTGCCTCGGCATGGCACAGCGCGGATGAATCCAATGTTTTGAGGAGAATGTGCGGCTGTCATTCACCGTGCCGGTGTGGATACTGGCATTCGGGATCACAGATTCTACTTTTTGGATGTATGACCAACATAAGAATTTTCACCGTAAAATGTCATCTGAACAAGTAAGTAACATCCACTTTTGTTCTGACCAACTACGTGAAAAAAAGCACTGCAGTAAATCGCGCTGATTAAATCTAACGATCGCTTATCATATCACGTCAAACCGTGAAAATTATACTTTGTTCTCAAATTGTTAATGTTAACAACATCAGCATTGCGTGACTACATTTAATCCCCTTCCAAATGTTTTCCTTGTTTTCCGAAGTCTTTTGCATTTTAAAACGGGTCAATCTCCAGTTGTCACTGGTGATTGTCGTTTAAACCTTTCTGGATCCGCCATCAAATTGATAAGTTTAATTATATCAAGTGCTGTGAGAAAAGGCTATAAAGCTCCACCTCCAACATCCTCACACGCAACATAGCCTACTAGCCGTGACTACTTCTTTATGTGTACAGGTGTGACGTAATGACGCAAACACATGCTCGAATTTCCCGCGGAAATCCAGCTGGAATTAAAAACATTATTACAACCTTACCGTTAAGGCAAGCAGATAGTTTTGAACACTGGCTGGTTATGTACTTGCTAAAAAAATTTTACCCAAAAAATGTGCGTGATACCATGCAGGGTTTTTGGGGGGTCTCATCTTAAAATGAGAAAGCCACAATATATTACAGTACATACAATACAATATAAGTGGATACGCTATATAGCAGAAATGGGACAAGTTATGTTTAATATTAATAGAGCAATAGTGATGCTTGACTATCATTTGGTATATTTAAGCTGTTGTTTTTTTTATACTAAAACAAAGAGCATTAAGACAACTTAACCACCAGCACTGATGACTTATGACATTACAAAACAAAACAGATTTAAAAAAAAAAGTTATTGGGCAGCTCATCTTGTTTAGTTTCCTCTGTGGATTAGATTTAATTACAACTCTTACAAAACAAAATGACAAATGTTTACTCAATGTTTCAATTGAACATATTTTATGGCAGAAGTTGTTGTCTCCAAGAACGTGTTTGCAAGTTTACCACAGCAATCCTACAGAATGAATGTTGTTCTGGAGTGTACACAGGACATGTGCGCTTGGCTAATGGTCGAGGCAGATGTTTTGATTAGTAAAAATCTGGAAAACTGCCTGGCTTTGGCCCAGCTGCCCTTGATGATGTCACTGAGCTCTTTAGTGGGAGGAAGTATCGTTTTACGCTCTCCGCTGTCGACGCCCAGTGCCTGTGATATCCACACAAACATAGCCTTGACCCAGACCTCACACACACGTACGCTTTTTCTAACACAAATGCATGAATTATTGAAGATACACCATGAAAATTGCCTTGAGGAACCTCTCGGGAATTTGCTTTGTCCTGTTTCACCATTTTATTCAATGACAGTTCCTGTTCTATTAACCTTATTTCGCAATGCAGAAGTAATCTATTTTCTGTGAATGTGTGAGATTTTCAATTCAAATGGGTAAACAAATAAAAGAAAATAAAGTGCAGTAAACTGTAAAATATTTACACTACAACCCAGAGTTTATAATTCAAATACATTCAAATAACATGATAAGAAATACTAGTTTGCAATATCAAGCAACAAATAAGGTGGATAAATCAGACTGGTTTTAGTTGTATCTAAAACCTTAGTCCTTCCAATATGATTATTAATAACCTAAGGTACAGATTTTGTGCATTGTATATGAGGGCTTATGGCAGTGGTTCCCAATTCAGGTCCCGGGCCGGATCAAATCATCACCTTGTTAAAAGAATGCTCCATGAACTGAGCTTCATTCCGATTGACAAGGTCTCTACATAGTGTTCACTGCTCCTCGGGACCAGATTTGGGAACCACTGGCTTAAAGCAAGAGACCACAGGTGAATATGTAAAAAAAACAGATATCAGATTAACAGATATCACCATACTTCCCCATTGATTGATTGCATTAAGAAATGCAAACATTTTGTTGTATTAAAATTGTTCTAAATATGCAAATCAGGCATTATCTTCTAAATACATACAGTATGCAGTCATTTGCATACATTTCCAGAACAGAAACATGACCCTTAAATAAAACCAGGTTCAAATTTCTAATTTCATTTTGTTGACATAAGAGTCAAAGCTTTTATTAAGGGGTTTTTGTATACATACAAAGATGAAACTCTAGATGGCACAGGCTGATAGGTCCTTAACTCAATCTGCATGCAATCACATCATTCTCTATAGGGCACAGCTGATTGGTTGCTCAACCTTCAAATACAGATCAGCCTTTTCTGTAGCATTTTCAGCGTGCTTTCAGAAACCCTCCACCTCCCCCAGCTCCACCTGTATATATCTGCTACGGGTAATTCATGTACGCTATATTGTGCATCAGCAGTCTTACTTGCTCACAGCAGAATGCAGTTAATGTATATGCAGTGGCAAATCCTGTACTTGCTCACAGCAGCGTAGCAGATCTATTCTGCCAAGACTAAACATATCAACATTGTCATATCCATTACCATGCCAAACACTCTGAGACGTGTCATGGCAGAACTATTTATCACTCAGCCAGAAGAAAAAATAAATGTTCACCATGCTTTTAGGAATAAAATGTAGTATAAAATCAGTCAAATTATATGAATAACCCCCTCTGTAAAAAAAACATGAGAATATGGAAGGGAATAATACTGTAAAGTTTGGTCTATGTAAGTGCTAAGTGGAGATTTCTAGGTTGCGTGCATGAGAAAAAACACAAATTGAGAAAATGGCCTTTAAAGATATGTTTTGTAAATGAAACCTACATACGTAAATACATGCGTATAAAAAGAGTAATAAAGTATATTTTAGATGTTTTCTTTCCACTAGTCTGAAACAACACATTATAGAAAGCCAAATAGCCCAAAATCTCAAAAAGCCCACAATCTCAAAATTGACCAGTGCATGAAAAAACTGTTTTTGCCTGTAGTGTCTTGCCTTAAACTGCTATTCAGGTTAACCAGACACTAAATGCACTTAAATAGTTCAATTAAGTCATGATTATTCTTAGAAGATAAAACATCTTCTTTTAACTTTTTTAACTTCTTTTAATGTAAATTATGCTTAGCATTAGGCTTAGATTCCACCTTATTTTCAAAGCTCAGCGCTATTTTCCTAACACAAGGAGTGACTTTGACTTTGAACTATTCCCGCCTGTAGAAAGCAAGATGTTTGTGTGCATTTTTGATCTGGACAGCAGAATTTCATCAAACAATGATCAACTGCAAGAGAAGAGAAGCGTAACCGGGCATATATCCAGACACGTGGTCAAGTGCATGTTTAAGAGATGATTCAGGTTCATAGGGTGAAGTCTCAGTAAATTGTACCAGATTGCGGTATTCTAATGCATCCTCTAAGAACTCACCTTTGAATGTAAGTAGCAGCATACAAATAGCGTTTAACTAAGCAAGTTTTGGGAGTGTTTGCAACATGATTTGTATAATTCCTTAATTGCACTAAAACAATACAGACAATGTGCAAATCAGAATGCAATTGATGAATTCATTCTGTTGTTTTGCTCTGATGTATGAGTTTATGTTGAGCTCTTACCTCCTGCACTAGCAGGCTGCTGGCTCTCTTTTCTGCCCCATCTGGAACTGAAGAGTACAGTGTTCTGCCCTGACGCTTCAAAATGGAGATCTATGCAGAAACATGTGCAAACGTTCCAGATATTAAATAAAGACAAACACATGGACACACATAAAGAAAGATTTGTCAATGTAAAAAAAAGCAATAAAATGAATCATGTTGGACTACAAACAAAAGAGAGGTTTTAATCTTAACAATGGACTAAGAGGATTTTGGTACACTGATAAAAGTTAGACGACCTTCATTTATTTAAAATTAATTTCTTTATTGGTCTAATCGAAAATCATTGTTTCCGTGTTTATACCTGTTTTGTTCAGTTTGTCTAAAAGCAAATAACCCTCCACCACAGAAAAAATGTAAAGAAAAAGTGTTTAAATATGATTTTTGCTTAACACCAGGAATATTGATTTGGACAACACATACTGACTAGCTTTACTGACTGCAGAAATCATTGTAGTTTTTATAAAATTATATTTTTTGGGGGTGGGGGGTGTTTGTTAGTACATAACAGAAGATTTAACGCATATTTTAAAAAGACATCACAATAAACATAATCTTTTTTTTATAGCACTAAATTAAACATTGATGAACGAAGTGTGAAAATTCTATTTTCTGTAACGCGGTGTTTTAGTAAAATAAGTGCGACTAAAAGACGCTTATACGCAAACCCACATACAGGGAGACAGGCAAAAACAGAGTAAATCCAATCTCAGCACAAGGCAGGCAAAACAGAGCTGAAGACTTCACACACATAACATTCACAAAAGACAACACCAGACACTTGGGTATAAACACACAAGATAATGACAGGCTAACTAGGAAGAGGAGGGGGTAATCAATCACTATGGCAACATAGAAGGGTAAAGAAAAGCAGGAAATAAAAAAACAGTACGTGAACACTGGGAATGATGGGAAGAGAAAATACACTTCAAAATAAAAGTTCAAATAGCAAAAACAAGAAAAACAAAACCAGAGAACATAAAACAATTTTTTACTATAGCTAATTTATTACATACTGAAATTATAATTTTTTAAAGCCTATCAATTAATATATAGACTTACATTAAATAATATTTTAGCTTATGTCTAAGGGAATATATTGATTAAGTATGGTCTTCATAATAAATGATCTTTTTTACTTTGAATGTTTGTGTCTTTGGGGAATTTTTTTAGTTGTTGATTAGTATTAAATCAATGTAAGATTTAAATTAAACCAATACATTTGGCAGTAAAAAAAATGGTTTAAGTTGGTCAAAAATATGTATATTTTTGTGGATGTGGAGTGATTTAAAAAAACTAGAATATACAGTTGGAGTTCCGGTCATATCTCTGGCTTTATCATTATACAGAGACTCAGGTGTGTCTTCCTAAGACATTCATATTCCACCAAACAATGCCTTTGTGTTCATAGAGCCTGAGGCCTGATGTGAAACCAACATTGAAGATGAAGCTAAATTGCGCATAGCTATAGATCCATAGGTTTTACATGAAGCACTGCATTCATTATAACCAGCTTGTATGCTTGTGGTGCCTCTAATATGAACTGTAAAAACATAAATAATCAAACTATGCTTTCAATTAATCATAATATTGGTTACGATTATCAACCATATTCATAAACACTGCGTTGTATGGCAGCGTGAGTGTGTGTGTGTGTTACGCACAGGCATCATCTAATGCCAAAAATGTACAGACAGGGAACTATTAAACTCTGGTGTATGTGGTATAATTTGGGAAGAGCTACAAGTTAATGTATAAAATATAATGTAAAACATTTTGTAATTAAAAAATACTAAAGATTTTTACTTTTGCAGAGAGGTTTGTGCGCGTGTTAGGTTTATGCTTTAGGTTGAATGTGACCACATATACTTTATGTCATATACAAATAAATTGAATGCCAGTCATAACATAGGGTACTTCTGCTTTGGCTTCACAAAACTATTAGATTTTGGATTTGAGATTAGGTTTAGAATTTATAATTAGATTTATGGTCTAATTTCCTAACACTAATCTTTAAATTGAATTATAATTGTTTGGTTTCAGCTAGCTGCAGTGCATGGGCAGTTATTTGCAGAACACAGTTTTTTTCTGTTCCCCATAAACCAAATCCCATAACAATGATCTTTCGCATACACACCCATTTCTAAAGGTAAAAAAGAAGATGTTTCCATTCAGAGAAGCAGCTTGAAAAATCCCCTGAGACAATGTTACTGTAATGCTATTTGAGGGTTGAATTATGGTTGTGATGGAAAAGCAGGCCCTCATGAACACAGAAAGAACAGAGATGTATGACTAATGAGAAAACAAACTCAAGACACACCACTGAGAGACTGTGAAATCTAACATCTGCACAGGTTACTCATCACTCAGCTCTCTGAATGCTGAAAAAGAATATTTCAGAGGAATCACAGCATGATTTCAGATAAGAAGAGAACAAAAAATACTGACAGAAATGAAACTTTACATGAGTCTCTAGCAGGGAAAAATGGAAAGGAGAACAATTTAGGAATGGATACTGATGGGAGAGCAGATGCTCTGAGAGCTGGACGTGTACGGTAGATTAACAGACGTTCTTACCTGAAAGTCATCAATAGGAAACTGCAGCATGTCTCTGAGGACATCACTGAGTATCTGAGTTTTCCTCTGGACAAGTACACTCTCATAGTCCAACGGCTCGATCACTTTTGGTTTTACCTGGAGACAAACACACAGACACACGCAGAAGTTCAACAGGAGCAAATTAGATGGAACAAATAAAATGTTCAGGATTTCAAATAAACTATAAATGACTATAATATATCAATGACACAGGTTTACGGAAGGGTCATAATATAAAAGTGACTGCAGATCCTCACACGTGACATGTCTGGTGTGTTATCAGAAACATTCTGCTGAATTCAGTCAAGACATTAATGGAGTCATGTACAATTCTCTAACATTTTCTCCTGATGTACACTTTCAAAGAGGGTTTAAAGAATAAGTGTTTTCTTCGAGGAGGCAAGGGAGGTAATGTCTCCAAAACAATTATGAGAAAATAACCAACATCCATCTATTTATTCTCTTAACCACTTCTCCTTAGAGTAGAAGGAAAAATTATCAACAGTACAACAATACACAAAGAATAGTAATAAGAGATCAAATAAGAGATCAGATCAACGTGTATAAATCACTAATTTTTGTAAAATGACACTGTCACATAAAATTGAACGTGGAATTCATTAATGTAAATTAATGTACATTAAGCTCCAAACCCAGAGAGGAGACTTATGCGCTGTATAGTATGAATATTGTTAGTGTAAATGAAATTCGGATGTACTAAAAAGGCCATGCTGACACGTCACCAACCAGCGCCGGTTGTGTTACTTCACTGCCATTCACAACTCATGTCCAGTGATAGTAAACTGTTCATAAGATGCGCATTTCAGAATCTCACCAAAAGTAGAAGGTCATCCGGGAACTTTTCACCTACAGTTTCATGAATGCTATGAACTTATGCTCGACTCACATACTGTATATTTTGTTGTTGCCTACCATATAGTAGAGAAGTAGGCATATTTGGATGCAGGGTTTGTCCTCTCATTTCAGAAGTCCACTGTGTACCACTGATTTGCATTAGATTTGCATTTTACTCTTAGTTCTTCTGCTATTACGAGCAATATATATATATATATATATATATACAGTATATATATATATATATATATATATATATTACTTCTCCTTATTACCTCACTGTGATGTTGCTGATGTCAAATACGTCATTCATTCATTAGTTTGCTCATTCTTTCCAAATTACAAAAGTTTAGAATACATTTTTTCTTTCTTAGTGTCTGGGGACTAGGGGTGTTCTGAGGGTTATAGTTTAAATTCATAGTATAATGAACATTGCTATCTCAAAAGATCAAGTTAAATTTGATTTATCACTACATGATCCCTTTAAGGTATTCTGATTGTCATGTAAACTCTGGTGCATTATCCTCTAGCATATAATCCTTTAATGCAATACTTAATAAATGTGGTACAAAATTTCAAAATACCATATACAGTATTGTATGATGTGACAACATCAACAGGAACTGAAGAAAAACACAAATGTCTTTGTGCACAGATACTCTGTTCTGTTTGTTAGTGAGTAAGAGATAGTTGTGAATGAGTATTGTGTTGAACTGTACCAGGCAGTTCACACACTGCTTCCCATAATCCACGCTATGATCCGCGCCAACAGTCTACATCACCCAATAAAGACGGGTGAACAGGTCTCTGTTTCAATGTCCATTGTGACATCATCGCTTCAGCACGGGACGGCAGGACTCTGACACAGGCACTAACTGGCTAAGATATAAAGATGGAAACCTCTGGGGAGAAATATTTCCTGTCCAACACACACACACACACACACACACACACACACACACACACACACACACACACACACACACACACAGACACACACACACACACACACACACTTTCATGCCACATGCACACAGCTGTCTCTGATATGTGTTCAAACAATAAAGTCAAGCACATAACACAATATGCCTTTGATTTACAATAAACACCTTTAATATTGCGATGTTAATATCTGTCTTAAATATATTAACGTGCAGACAATGCAATGGAAAATAAAAGTACCAGTAGACGATCAAGTGACATTCATTAAAAACAGGGAAAAACCATCAGTCAAAAATGAGAACATTCTTTTCAGCCAAACTCTACAATGACATGGAACATTTCCTGTTCATGAGATTAAATGATGGAATCTCAGATCTTTCCTTCTCAGGAAAAGTATACAGCAGAGTTTCAAAAACGAATGAAAACAACTACCGGTATGTTGTCAACAATGTCACAAATTATGCTCTGATTCATAATCATCAAGATACCAATGTTTGCAGCAGAATTTTTCATCTAATTCATCCAAGAAATAAATGTTTCAGATGTTCAATACTAATGTATATATACAAAAAATAGAAAATGTAAAATAACAATTTAATTACAGAAGACAATGTTAATACTATAAAGGAACAAATTTGAGATCACCATAAAGTCTTTTTTTTTTTATCCTGTGGTTTTACTGCGTGTGTGTGTGTGTGTGTGTGTGTGTGTGTGTGTGTGTGTGTGTGCGCATGTGCATGTGTGTGTGTTGGATTTCTTGGCCGTAATCCATTTATCGCGTGCGTTGATGGGGACTCCCTTCTGAGGAATGCGCTGGAACTACACTATTACATTGTTTCCATAAATTCATATAAAGCACATTACAGAAACATCACATCACATACAATTTATCAGGTCTGTTCTACCAATCAGTCAACTCATAATCGCTAGTCAGCTGAACATTAGACATTTGTTTGATGCGTATTTACTGCACCCAAGACTAAAAATCGGAATGTGCTCTGTGAATTGTCATATTTTCATCATTCAGAATGAAGTGTTTTAGTCAGACACTTTCTATGGCTTTAAAAAATAATCAATATTCTGGCAACACAAGCACCCAATGTGCCAGTCTGAATGCCAACCTCCATTCCCACAGGTCACTCAGCACAGCCAACACAAACACCTACTAATGAATACAATATGATGCTAATTAGGAACTTGCCATGGCTAGGCACGGCCATTTAAACACTCGCACACTCTTTTACACACACAGCATTTGGAAGATTGCTGATGCTTCTTTGTGAAGAACATCCTGACAAACTTCTCTGGCACACTCCTTTGCTCACACACATGTTTATGTGTGCAGGACTGCAGAAATGTGTTGAGTCAAAATGTCAAGCTGGAACTGAAAAGGAAGAGGAGGGGAAAGGGAATCTCATTAAACTGTATCCCTCCCTTCAGGCCGGAGGAGGATCTTAAGGTGGAAGCAGACGGCCCTCGCTGTTTAACTGGGCTGTAAATCCTTGTACTCTTGCTCTGATTTGCCACAGACACATGAGCACACACTATTGTATATAGACACAGACAAACACACACAACTTCATTCTGCAAATCTATAAATCAGCAAAAGTTTTTGAAGCGAAACTTTGAAAGCTGATCTGAGCAACACTGCAGGCCAGTAAAGAGGGAATGCGGCACGCCAACACAGGTGCAACAACTCAGAAATCAAACCATAAGAAAACAATGGTGTGCATTAAGAAAATGAAGCTTTTTATACATTTATTTTAATCAACTTAATAATTAAGTACATTTTCCTACGCAAATTCCCATCATCATACTGCAAAAAAAAAAGTATTATTATATATTTATTATATTTATATTTAGCATTTAAGCATTTAAACATGATGGCAGAATTAGTTGTTTTTTTCCTTTTAGAATAATGGGAATTACTAACCAACTCTAAAGTACATTTTCCAGAATACAGTATTTAGTCAGAATACAGTCTGTTTTACAGTAATAAGAATTTGGAGGGAAAATGTGCATGTACTTATTTCAAATATAATTCCTTTGTTTTCTTATGATTTGGGGGTGAAATGTGACCTGGGATTCTGCAAAATTCACTCTGTTCTAGTACAGTGTATTGTACAGTTTCATAGCCACTACAGTATGTTACAGTATATCCTACGAAGTCTGACCAACTAGCAGTTAGTCAAGGGGTAATCAGTTTTACTTTTTGGATTCAAATTAGACCAATCTACTTTTTTCTGTAACTGTAATAAAAAAGTTATGACCAGTCCTAAAAGAAAATATCAGATGACTAACTTCTAAGACTAGACTAACCGACCACAGAATTCCTGGACTTATATGTTCCTTGTGCTTTAAATGGTCACATAAGAGACTTACCCCTATGGGTGCAGCTGTTTCCCCCTCTACCTCCATCTCCCCCAGACTCCTGCCCTGCTGAGGTGTTTCACACACTGCATCTTTACGGGCGGCTCGTCCAGCCCTGCCCTGCATGATCCACAAACACGCTCCCTCCAGAAAAACTGAGCTCAAATCAACTTCACTCGCAGAATTAAAAAAACAGGCTCTGTCTCGCACAGGATTGAGAGGCAAACTAACACTGGAGCTCTGCAATAGCCCGAGGCTATTCTCCGTTCTCTGCTACTCTCCCCCCGGCTGAGTCTCTCTTTCTGTTCTTCCACTCTTCTCTGTTTCTGAACTTTACCATGTGGAGTTCTCAAGAGTGTTTTCCTCTATCAGTTCAGGCCCTCCCTCCCTCTCTCTCTCATTCTCTCACTCTCTCTTTTCCCTATGGGAAGCAAAGACCCCTCCTTCACACAGCTGTTCTGGTATGGGGGAGTGTGTGTGTGTATGTCCATGTCCACTATTGTGTTGTCATGCTCATCTGTCCTCCCTCTGAGCTTAAACAGAGGTCTTAATTGTCTGTTTCACCTGTCAGAGAGCAACACCCAAAGCCCCATGAGTGAACTTGGAATAGAACAAATAAAGAGACAAAAAGTCTCAAATAAAAGAGACAAAAATATCCCATTAGATCTATTACAGATTTCACCATATAGGCCTACAGAGTAAGGAAACTTACTATTAACTATTTAACAGGTTTTAATCTTTTACGATTACAATTACAAATATTTTTTGCACAGTTTTCCTTAAAGAGAAAGACGGTAAGATTTAAATGTGTATATTTACTAAAAGTACTCTACAGAATACACTACTGCATATAACCCCAAAACAAACAGTAATGGACTAAAAGCAACAACACAACACAAGATTTTTAATTATCCTGATCTCTGTGAAAACACAAGATATCACACCGCATCCATCTGTTTCTTTAATTCCATATATAGAACTTCATAAGAAAAAATGGTCTCATATTATAAACAACTCATTTCCTTCAAAGTACATTCACACAGCGGGATAAGACACACAATTACAGATCTGCTTATCTGCACCAGTCCAGCACTCTGGCGTCCTCAGAAAAGGTCAGATGACAGTCCGACATGGCGTACGATTAACATTCATTCATATTCAGAAACTCAGCAAGAGCACATAATGTACAAAAACACAATACCCTGAATTCGGAACCGCATACTACTCATCAATACACACATATTACTATAGACACCTCTCAGGGGTCAAAAGTCATCCTTAGGAAGAGCAGGATATCAGGCAATAGTCCACAGAAATGTATTATTATATTTCATGTTTTAAAAATTAATATTAATAATAATATATTTTTATTCAGATTTTCTGAACTCGCTGACATAATTCTAAGGTGTTCTCGAGGGTTGCCAGGACATTGCTATGTGTTTGATAATGTGTTCTAAGTGTTTGTTACAGTGTTCCTAGGCAGCTACTAGGTCATCGCTAAGTGGGTGCTTGCTGGCCCAAATTTAAAAGAGTCTATTCCAATGTCTTTATGACATTCTGATCCCCTGATATGGCAAAGATCCCTCCTTAAATGCAATTTTCAAAAAAATTGTCTCGGACGCGGAGCTCTCGGCATCTCGAAAACGCCACGCTGATATTGATCCTCATTTTAGTTCTCCTTTTTTGTCCCAAAGTCTGCTTGCCATGGTCTATAATGTTTGAACGAAACAAGAACAGTTAATTTATCAACACTTCTTTATTAATACACAATTAAAATATCTCCTTGCTATATTTTACATATTCATAATCATTACTTTTGCCGGTTCTTTGTGACAGAATGTAGGTGCTTTATTGGAAGCGCCACCCTTACGTTAGGCTACATGAACGCGTCACCACCGCATCACCGCACCCACCAGAATAGACCTTTTTAGACTTTAGACATTCTTTGCCGTTTATGGACATCTTTAGTCTCCGCCATCGCGCCAACTAAATTCAAAATGTATCACGCGCTACGGTGCTTCTTGAACATTGAACAAAGGTCAGTGTGAAACAATCAGATCCCTGCGCGTATAGTGCGCGTCATAGGAATTTAACGAGGCTTCGAGGCAGAGTTTTTGCCTCAAGGATTTTTTGTAATCGAGTTAATCGAGTAACTCGATGAATCGTTTCAGCCCAAGTAAACATTTCTTAAAAAATCCGTAAACAAAGGCATAGCAAAGGAATTATAGTACTTCAAATACAGACAACATAGTTGTCTGGAGCTAAAACCTGATTTTGGTAATGGCCTGACACATGGCCTGTGTCTGAAATTGACCCCTTATAGCCTTAAATAGGGCATTATTTGAGGGGACAGCCATTGGTAGTGGTGTCCGAAACCATAGTGGCAATTCTTTAGTGCACTCAATCCCACAATTCACCACAATAACCAGTTTACAACCGTTGTACACTCAACAGCTAAAGAATACCCACAATGCACTGTGACGGGTGTGCCGAATAAATTCCAACTTCTCGCTAGAAGATGGCACCCGCAGCTTAATCATCGATCCATCCATTTTCCAAACTGTTGATCCAATGTGGGTACAGCATAATATCATACAGGTATAAATTCATTTTAATTGATTATTAAATAGTTCAATTAAGGTGTATACATGCTAGTTTCCATTACAGAGATCAAAATAAATCTTTTCATTACTACTGGAGCTGCCAGTTTGCTAAGTTTCAAATTGTTATTAAACGGCAAGCACAAATTATGCAAAAGCGACAGCCCTTCTGGTGCACTCAGTGTCCGAATTCACTCACTCGTTTTCATTCACTCCTTCAAGTGGACTATATTAGAGGAGTTATGTAGTGAATGAGGGTATAGGGGGCGATTTCGAACACAGCCATGATCTAAGCAATCACAACAGACTGGGCCAGCCAAAACAGAGCGTTTTAGGCAGAGAGTGAAAAGAGGTGCTGCAGCTTTAAACTTTAAATCATGTAAATGTATACGAGAAGACTCCAAAAATAATGTGACTATGTCATTGTGTTTCTACGCATTAAATCGATAACATCTTGTCTATGTACAACTGCAATCAAACACATGAAACAAATCAAAAACCTACACACATATGTACGCACTACATTCCCCACACCCTTGAGTTACGGCATTAGCTTGGGAGAGTTGCATAATCCCACTTTGACGCAATAATTGGGAAGATTCCCAAAGGGGGTCAGGGCAGGAAGCCAGGGCGGGGACCACTGACTGAAAAAAAAAAATACATCCAGAAACCCCGACCGTACTGTATACACCCATCCACAGTGGGAGATTCACAGCTGGGCCTGAACTTTAGCCAGCTGGTGCTGTGTAACAGCTGACAGTGATGAGAGCATTTTATGGAGTTATACGCACCTTTCAGTGAAACCATAAGCTGTGGAGAGCAGCATATTATCTAGAGATGAGCTGAGCACGTCCGATTGAAAGCATGTGTGATATATGATCCCAGCAGAGAGGCTCACAGAACTATCATAGATCATGGAAAAGTCGATTGTGTTTCCACAGTATGAGGAAAGTTTATAGCTGTGATCAAGTCTCGGTTACATGCAGTCCTATTAGTGAGCAGATGGGTCACTCAGAATCAATGTGTGCAAAAATGTGGTGCTGTTCTGTTCACATTCTCTGTTTGTCTGTCTTTAAAACTGCCATGTTGTAGCTGTATTTCAAGATTATGTGGCACTTGGGGTCATGGTCTTGCTGAGGAGCACATGCTTCAGATAAGTTATTTCAGCCACATCTTCCTCTCATCTGTGTTGCAGAGCCACACATTCTGCCAGTTTCGGTCTGTACGTGCCAGACAGCAAGAAATACATCACTGGCCACTATTGCATCCATTTATGCCGAGTTCACACTACACAACTTTAAACGTCGGCAGATTGCTGTGCTGTTCAGACTACATGACTTGCTCTGGAGTCTTGAAGTCGGTGTGGTGTTCACACTACGTGACACTACGTAAATGATCTGCAACAGGGGGTTACACACTACACAAGCTGACAACAACTTGGTCACCCAACGACACTATCCGGTCCCCAAACCACGTTTTGTCATGAAAACACACGCGAGAAGTGGAATGGGAAATGACAGGAGGAGCTGTCTATTTGAAAATAGACGGCGGGACAAAATTAGCGGTGCAAGTTGCTTGCGCAATGATATGTTCAGAACCCCGAAAAAAACTGAAAAAAAGAATATGGGTGAAAGGCTGGAATTCAGAATTTTGCTCCATTTCTTGGGTCCAAACTTTTCTTGAAGCCATTGCTGGTGCTGCTACTGTTTTTTTCTTTTCTTTCGGTGACCTCATGCCTTGCTCTCTCATTGGCTGTTGCTCGTCGCGACACGTGACACCACAGGCTATCGAGTCGGCCGACAGCTCCAGATATTTAGCATGCTAGATATTTGTCTGGCGTCGGCGAGTGTTTTTGATGAATCGTTTAGTATTTCACACATAAAGATTGGCGAGCGTGGATCACCCGCAGATTTGCACGCGATTACAGACCGACCTGTCGTCGAGCTCGTTAACTTGCAAATCGGGCTTAAAATCCTGTAGTGTGAACTTGGCATTAGGAATGACTCCAATTCTTACATTTACAATACACAAAAGTAGCAATACACTAAAATAATGTCTATTTCCAATAAATGTTGTTCTTTTCAACTTTCTGTTCATCAAATAATCCCCAAAAAATGATCACAAATTCCACAAAAATATTAAGCAGAAACTGTTGTCAACATTGATAATAATAAATGTGTCACGGTTCGTAGAAAGGATGACGGAGATGAAAGTAGAACAAACACTTTCTTTAATAAAGCAAACTCAGGAACATGCAAACAAGTGAGACAGCATGTATAACACAAACAATAACGGACAATGAACTGAATGCAGACAGGAACTTAAATACACAGAGATGATGATTACAAATGATAGTCAGCTGTGAGGAAGGTGATCAGTGTCCATGGTTACAGATTGGTGGCGGGAAACAGACAGGGAAACACAGGTGATGAATGAAAACAACTGAAAGTCTATGAACTGAACATAATGGTGACAAAATGTTTCTTTTACCAAAATAAGCATTTTAAAATGATTTCTAAAGGATCATGTGACACTGAAGACTGGAATAATCGCTACAAAAAAACAGCTTTGGATTCACAGGAACTTCTTATATATATATATATATATAGATATATTTATATATAATAAAACAGCTATTTTAAATTGTGATAATATTTCACAATATTACAGTTAGGGGACACACTGAATAATAATAATAATAATAATAATTTGTTACATTTATATAGCGCTTTATCTGGGACCTCAAAGCGCTTTACAAGGAAGGGGGGAATCTCCTCAACCACCACCAATGTGCAGCATCCACCTGGATGATGCGACGGCAGCCATATTGCGCCAGTACGCCCACCACACACCAGCTTACTGGTGGAGAGGAGACAGAGTGATGAAGCCAATCAGTATACAGGGATGATTAGGAGGCCATGATGGAGAGAGGCCAATGGGCAGATTTGGCCAGGATGCTGGGGTTACACCCCTACTCTTTCGAAAGACATCCTGGGATTTTTAATGACCACAGAGAGTCAGGACCTCGGTTTAACGTCTCATCCGAAGGACGGTGCTCTTTGACAGTATAGTGTCCCCATCACTATACTGGGGCGTTAGGACCCACACAGACCACAGGGAGAGCACCCCCTGCTGGCCTCATAACACCTCTTCCAGCAGCAACCTGGTTTTCTCATGAGGTCTCCCATCCAGGTACTAACCAGGCTCAGCCCTGCTTAGCTTCAGTGGGCAACCAGTCTTGGGCTACAGGGTGATATGGCTGCTGGTTACTGAATCGAATCGAATCGGTACTGAATCGAATGATGCTTTGGGGAAAGCCTCAGGCGTGACAGGTGTCTGAAATCACTATCAAATCACGGCAATCACATTGACCGGCGACAGCCGATTACTTCATTAACGTGTAACATAGAAGTATAAAAGGGCGCTTTGCAAACATGATAATCACCTTTTCGTCTTCAGGGACTGTTCTGTCTGTAAGCGCTAGAAAATCAGGTAATTATGAAATGCACTGAGAAGACTGAGTGCTTTCAGAAGTGTGCAGACCAGTGCTCAAGATATTTGACGCTTGATGACACACACTGGGAAGGAAGAGTGCGCACAGGCAGATCTCGAGGGAACTGCCTTGTGCAAGGTGAGCCTTCCATTTCTTCCTCCATATTGAGATCGAGAGGACATGGAGGAACCCATATTCTGCCCGTATCCACCAACATCAGCGGGTTAGTCTCGCTGATGTTGAGGCGATAGGAGAGCAGACATCGACACTAGAAGAGAGCTCCAACCCTGCCAGGTTGAATGGCAGACCATACACGCCAGCGGGTCAGGCTGGTGCTGCCTTGCAAACCATGGCGGTGTTGCAGGTATATACGGCCGATCTGTTGGGGGATCTCGACCAGGGGGTGGGGCCCAGGCGGTGACTGAGCTGCGCCACACCACAGATCTAGCTCCCTGGGCCACTAAACAGATTGCTGCCGCAATCGGCCGGTCGATGGCAGCGACAGTGGCAAAGGAGAGACATCTGTGGTTGAACCTGGCCGACATTGGGGAGTAAGAGAAATGCTTTCTCCTTGATTCGCCGGTTTCGCCCTCTGAGCTTTTCGGCACCTCCGTGGAGGTGGTGGTTGGAAAGTTCAGAGAGGCGAAGGTGTAGGCCACCACACATAAATGGAATGTTAGCGGAGAGCTAAGTGGCAGAATGTCATTCTAGAAAGAATGAAAGTGTTTTATGCTGCAGCTTGATTTATTTCTGAGACACATCTGTGTTAGCCCTTGGGCTATTAGCCACCTCGGGATAGAGTAGTTTGGTTTTTGAGTATGGACTGATGCTGGAGCTTCAGATAGATCTTATGTCCAGCTCACAGGGCTGTCTGACATTGTTTGGTCCTGAGTACATCGCTCCCCTGAGCTCTGTTTAGATTTTCATACAGGCTGAGCGTTTTTTGCAGCGCTCATATGAGACATCTGTCTTGGGGCTGTTGCTCCTTCGAGCCCTCAGGCAGATCTATGCTTACTGCTTACTGAGATACCTGTTCGAGCGATGGGTTTTAGGTGGGTGGCTTGCAATCAAGCCCCACTTTCGCAGGCTGGGCGCAGATAAGGTTCTGTTACCCCTAGAGCCACTGGTAGGCCCAAACCCTTTTGAATCTCAGGGTTAGGTGATGGTACTCCCCTGTTGAAACAGGATTGAACCCCACTCTTGAACCCCTGTTGAACCCCACTCTCAATTCTGTATTATTCTACCTTGCACCACTATGGCTCGGGTCGAGCGGAAAGTTCTAACCTTCACTTTCTTTTTTTGGTTCCGAAGTACGCTCCTGTGAAGCCAGAGCATTGCCATGAACTGACACCCATATGTACAGATGGTAGGCCCCTGACTCCTTTGTTTCCTGCTTTGTTGCTGAGTACACTGCCTTTGTTTCCTGCTTTGTTGCTGAGTACACTGCCTTTGGCAATGTGATTAGGTACCAGGATTCTGTAGGCGCTGTATAAACAGCTTATCTGCCAACGAAGGCTGCGCGGTTAGGTGGTAGGCCTTAGCAGGTCTCCTTGACCAGGCAGCCCCCAAGAGGGCTCTTGAGGCCAGCTTACCTCTAGTGGTTGGCATTAGTAGTCCGACCAGTAGACTCACTGATGGCTAGTAGGCCTTAACAGACCTCCTCGATTTGCAACAGAGGTGAGTCCCAACATTGTGGGACATACATTATAGCCGCGACCAGGCCTCCCTGATAGGCGAGTCCCTAGCAGAGTGAAGATGGCTGACAGCACTGACTTGCTTCAGGCTTAGTAGTCCTCTTTAATCCTCTAAAATCCCGAAATCTCGAGTGACGGGTATACAAACAGCTCTGACCTTAGCAGGCCTCCCTGACCCTGAGCCCCATCATGGGGTGCTCGACTGTTATTTCACTGGCCAATCAGACAATTGGCCTCAGTGGGCCTCTCTGGAGGCGAGCCCTGATTACGTAGCTCAGTCCCCAACCTCTCTGATTCGTGGCAGTTAGTTTCTTATATAAGCAGACTTTCAGGAGGCCGGCTTTAACAGACCGCTCCGAGACTGAGCCCCAGGACTGGCTGGCCTTAGCAGGCCACCCTGGGACTGACACCCAGATTCAGGGTTCATAGCAACCAGTTGTTACCTTGCTATCAGGTAGTAGGCTTCTTCAGGCCTCCCTGAAGGTGAGTTCCCACATATGGTGGTTATCAGGTATTAAGCCTCACCAGGCCTCCCTGAGGGCTAAGTCCCAAGGACAGGCAACTGGACTAGCCGGACTAGCTGTCAGGTAGTAGGCCTCACCAGGCCTCCCGGGAGACGAGTTTCCACATTTGTTGGTTACCAGGTAGTAGGCCTCACCAGCCCTCCCTGTAAGTGGTTTCCCAGCGATGCGGTGTTCGGGCAGCTAGTGGCTGCTTGCTATCAGTTCAGCTGGCCTTAGCAGGCAGCTTCTGAAGGTGAGCTTGCGCCCTTGCTCAACTAAAGTATTCATTCTCTGCTACTGGTTCCCTCCCAGAACCTCTTTTTATCCTGCCTACAGCCTGGTTTGCCTAACAGGTGGACCGTGTGCTCCCCTCACTGAGGGTTACTATGAGTATGCAGACTCCTGAGTCTGGTCAGACGGTCGTAGGCCTCTTGTGAGGCCTCCCAGTTAGATCAGCCCTTAGGCCTTCTCAGGCCTCCTCAGTGTTTTGAAACACAAACACTGGGTAGATCTGTGGATTGAGCAGAGAAACTCCCCTCGCTGGCAAGGGTTGTAACCGCTATGCTGAGTCATGCTCTCCGGGATATCCTGTTTCTGAGATCTGGGCCGAGTGGTTAACTGTCAGCTTTGCAGTCCCTCGGGTTGGATGCCTTATCTAAAGGCAAGTGTCCAGAGGCTCTCTCTTCGGACAGACAGGAAGTTGACCAGGCTGAAGTATCCAATGTAAGTGATTCCTGGTGGCATTTCGGGTGAGTACGTTCCCCTGAATAGTGATTGGCTGGGGCTCCTTCAGGTTCGCTAGCCACATTCCCTAGAATGGACCCCTTCTAAAATTGGTCCTAGCTGTGGTCCTAGGCCCTTGAGCAGGCCCAGGTAGGCCTTACATTAAACAATGTTTATGGAGGTTTTCCTGTGGAATGTATAGCTTGGGCTATGACTGTAGGGAATGCTGTCACTAGGCGCGTTTCCATTACAGATTTGTGCAAAACTTTTGGAATTCCAAATGTCGACAAAAAACGATTGCGAAAAGACGACGTTTCCATTAACCGATGTTATGCGACTAAAACTTATTTTTATCCCTCTCGCGATAGGTCATTCCAAAAATCATGGCAACGGATGTTGGTAGGTTTACGTATATCCCAGCTACTGCACTAGCCATTAATCAAAGGAGACGTATGTGTGCTATCCAATCATTTATGGCAAGGAAAGACCCTTATACTGTGAGCGGCACATATGAGATGTTTCTGGGTGTTTCTCCCTCATATCATCTTCGAGGTCTTGATTGTGGCATTTCTTTGAGGTTTAGAATCCAGTATTCCAGTAATTCTTTTGTCTTTTATTAATTTAATAAAGAACTCTGTCTCGTATTCTGTCCAAACCTACCGCGTCATCTACATCAGGTGACCTGTAAATGCGCAAAAACTGTTTCCATTGGGCGTATTTTCGATTTGTGCAATTTTAAGGTTAATGCAAACACAGCTACTGCAATCATGAAAACTCTGCACCTTTCGGCGAAATTCGCCGTTTTAAAACCAAAATGGGTCACCTACGTGATTTGTGCAGATCCGATGAGAATTTTTTTGGGGGGGGGGGGGGGGGGGGGGGGGGGTTTATCTTACCCGCTATATCTCTATAGTTACCATAAACTTTGCAGCTTTAAAAAACCAATCATCATTCCTAACGCCGATACCTGACAGCCAATCAGAGTAGGGCAGAAGTATTTTACACCGCGAGTCTGAAACTGGACACTGCCGAACAGAGACCTGCACGTCGGACAGCAAGCTTGAGGCAAGTTAGCTTACAATGTTAACTGTCCTGTCAGATACACAGTGATTTTGACTAATTTTAGATCAAAAGCGATGGATAAATAAAAATGTTTGGGTATTTTATATATTTAGCTGCTTTTGTGTGTTTCTAAATCATTTCTGCATTTCCTCAATGTTATAAAATTAGCGGTATCGCGAGCGGGCCGTTAGCGCAGAGCAAGGAACGAGCAAGTTAGTGAGTTGTCGTCGAAAAAGATGAATAAAGCAAATAGAAAAAGATAGAGGGGAAAGGAGATGGCATGTCTACTGATGCGACCGCAGCTCAATAAGTGCACGGTGCAAGGCCACAGGTAGGATTCAAAGTGTGACGTCCAGGCATGTAGGCTAATGCCATCGGGACTACCGGGAGATTCCTGGTCCGGTGCTTTTTGGGCCGATACATCTCATACTTTTTTGTTTGTTTGTCTTAACGGCCCATAGAACTCGTACATTGGCCCATTCGTTTTGTTTTGCTTGATTGGCGGCGCTGAGTTAGTGTGCCGGTGTAATGCATTATGCATTGGTCAAAACAAATTCAGCCTTAGTTTGACACCCCATGCAACGCGTAGATCAGCGGCCCATTGGTTCTTTTCTTGATTGACACTGGGCTGGCCCAATCACATCTTTAATGTGAAGTATAGAAATAAACTCTTTCAAGTATAGAAATTAGTACAAGACTAATTATGAAAGTTTGCTTTATTTTTCAGTGTATTTGTTTTACAATATATGGCTATTAATATAATGGGATTAATATTATATACAGTACTGTGCAAAAGTTTTAGATCGGTAAGATTTTTTATGTTTTTAAAAGAAGTATCTTCTGCTCATCAAGGCTGCATTTATTTGATTAAAAATACAAACAAAAACAGTCATAATGTGAAATATTATTACAATTTAAAACAGCTGTTTTCTATGTGAATATACAGTAAAGTGTAATTTATACCTGTGATCAAAGCTGAATTTTCATCATCATTACTCCAGCCTTCAGTGTCACATGATCCTTCAGAAATCATTCTAATATGATGATTTGATGCTCAAAAAACATTCATTATTATTTTCAATGTTGAAAACAGTGTACAATTTTTTTTTCAAAATTCTTTGATGAATAGAAAGTTCAAAAGAACAGCGTTTATTTAAAATAGAATATTTTCTAACATTATAAATGTCTTTACTGTAACTTTTGATCAGTTTAACTCATCCTTGATGAATAAAAGTATTGATTTATTATATTTCTTTCCCCCAAAAATAAAATTTAAATTCTTACTGACCCCAAACTTTTGAAGGGTAGAGTTTAATGTTACAAAAGCTTTAGATTTCAGATAAATGCTGTTCTTTTTTAGTTTCTATTCATCATAGCATCATGAAATAAAAATTTTAAAACTGTTTTCAACACTGATAATAATCATAAATGTTTCTTGAGCATCAAATCATCATATTAGAATGATTTTTGAAGGATCATGTGACACTGAAGACTGGAGTAATGATGATGAAAATTCAGCTTTGATCACAGGAATAAATTACACTTCACTATATATTCACATAGAAAACCACTGTTTTAAATTGTAATAATATTTCACAATATTACTGGTTTTTTTGTATTTTTTATCAAATAATTGCAGCCTTGGTGAGCAGAAGACACTTCTTTTAAAAACATAAAAAATCTTACCGATCTAAAACTTTTGCACAGTACTGTATATATATTTTTTTATATATATATAAAGTTGATTGGATTGGATTTTTTTGGATCTGTTAACTCTCGCTCATTCCTACTCACTCATTAATTTTTTATTTATTTTTTGGGTGGGAGTGGCGGTGTATATATATGTATGTGTATGTATATGTGTATGTATATATATATTTTTTATATATATATATATATATATATATAAAGTTGATTGGATTGGATTTTTTGCTGCCGTATCCTTCTCACCTTTTTTACCCCTGACCCGTTTTCATGCCTGCTACTGACAGCCCAGTGTGACCTGAGGGTAAGTGGGTCTAGCATTTCATTTGAATTTGCTGGTTCTGACAGTTGTCACTGCCAATGGACATGCACTCCCCTTAGCATGGCGGCGTGGGTATATCGTTCCCCAAAGCGGCATTTGATGCAGTGCGAGTTCCCTTTCGAAAGGGAACGTTTCAGGTTACGACTGTAACCTTTGTTACCGGCTGTCACCGGTCAATATGATTGCCGTGATTTGATAGTTCACAGGGAACAAAGGTAACAGTCGTAACCTGAAACGTTTTCCAAACTGTAGAAAATCTAATAAATATGATAAGCATGATCAAGTTTTAAAAACTTTTTAACGTTATTGTATCTATATGCGAGTATGTATGGAGTTTAGATTAATGTGAAAAAAGCAGTTTAACACTGTAATGTGTAGATGAGCACTGTACAAATCAGAATAAATTCCAAAAGTCTTTTTAATAAACACACTTTAACATAAACAAGACTGAACAAAGAACTGAGAGGAACTAATGCAATGGCTTAAATACACAGAGTAAGGTAATTAACTGGAACAGAAACAGGTGCGTGATGAATTAGAAACCATGGAAATGAATAACGACCAGGAACACAGGCAAAACAGGAACAGGGAAAACTATACCTAAACACAGTGAAACTAAACCGACTGAGATTGTTACAGTAGCTCCCCCTTCCGGAAGGCACGTCCTTGCACCAATAAGAGCCTAACTGAGGAAGGAGGGCAGGGGGCTTTGGAGGAGGACAAGGGGCTGTCACCAGGTAGGATGCAGGAGTATATAACGGCAGGAGAAACCAGGGCGTCAATGACTGTGGGAGGAGCCAGGGAGGAGACGAGAGCAGCAACAGCCAGGTGGGACCACAGCACAGCCAGGACGAAGGCCCAAGGTGGAGTCGAGGGAGGGAGGAGCCATGATGAATACTTGGCAGGCGGACCCAGGGGGACGACAGACTGAGACGGAGCCGATGGAGGTAAAAAATCAAGGCGAAGATGAATAGCCGATGAGACTAAGCAACACTGGATCTGGAGGCCCAGGTGGAACTGGAGCGACGACCCTTTGAGGTGGAGCCAGGATGCCAGAGGACTGAGCCGGAGCCAGTGGGACTGAGGACCATGGCAAGGCGGAGCCCAACAGAGCCAAAAGGATGGAGGGCCAAAGTGTAGCCAAAAGCCCCAGAAGTCCATGGTGCAGGCAGAGTGACGGCTGACCAAGGTGAAGCCGGAGGGATGTTGGAGCCCGGTGGAGCCGTAAGGACGACCATCCCAGGTGGAGCCGAAGTAGCCAAGGTGGAGCAGAGGGAGGGAGGAGCCACGGTGGAGCCGACTGGTCGACGGGGAGTGACGGGATCCCCTTGCCAAGGCAGAGCTGGAGACCGGAAGACCCCAAGCAGATCCATGCCACAGGGTGGAGTATACCAAGGGGGAGCTGAGGGACTGAAGGGAACTAGCAGATCCACGCCGCAGAGTGGAGTAAACAAAGGGGGAGCTGAGGGACTGAAGGGAACTAGCAGATCCACGCCGCAGAGTGGAGTAAACAAAGGGGGAGCTGAGGGACTGAAGGGAACTAGCAGATCCACGCCGCAGAGTGGAGTAAACAAAGGGGGAGCTGAGGGACTGAAGGGAACTAGCAGATCCACGCCGCAGAGTGGAGTAAACAAAGGGGGAGCTGAGGGACTGAAGGGAACTAGCAGATCCACGCCGCAGAGTGGAGTAAACAAAGGGGGAGCTGAGGGACTGAAGGGAACTAGCAGATCCACGCCGCAGAGTGGAGTAAACAAAGGGGGAGCTGAGGGACTGAAGGGAACTAGCAGATCCACGCCGCAGAGTGGAGTAAACAAAGGGGGAGCTGAGGGACTGAAGGGAACTAGCAGATCCACGCCGCAGAGTGGAGTAAACAAAGGGGGAGCTGAGGGACTGAAGGGAACTAGCGGAGGCAGGGCCGAAGGACTGGCTGTCCTGGGTAGTGGAGGTGGCTGGGTGGTTGTTATCATCGGAGACACAGGAGATTTAGAGTTGGACGGAACCAACTGAGATGCAGGAGACTTGGAGCTGGGCGGGACCAGAGTAGATAAGAGACTCAGGGAAATATCCTCTATACATAGAGAGAGTCTTGTTGAGGTATTCGTACCCCTTCATTTTTTTTTTTTTACTTTTTATGTTGCAGCCTTATGTTAAACTGCTTTAAAATAATGTGGAAAAAAGTCATCTACACTCCATACACTAAAATGACAATGCAAAAAAAAAAAAAAAAGACGTTATAAATTTATTTACAAAAATAATACTAATAAAAAAAAAAGAAGTCCGGACATACTTTATAACCACTACACGACTTTCAGAGTGATACATAATTCATTAACCCACAGGCACACTTCCACACACACCCACACACACTTGAAGAAACCTTCCGCTCAGCAAACTGCTACTTCAGAGAATGCTGAATAATACTGTTAAAGGGAAAGCCAATAACTCTCCCTTAGACAATTCATGAGGAACATGAAACATGAAATCTCTAATATAAACAGTTATATAAAGTCTAAAGCACAAATTAGACTAAAAAAGCACACAAAACACACACACACATTACCGATGATGCAGCTGCTGGTGGTGTGATTGCCAGCGATTCTCTGTGGCTGAGTGTGTCTTCTTCCTCCGCTGGCTCTGCTGCCTCCAGCTCCGGTTTACACACATATCCACAGTTCCTGTGCAACACACGCCGCAGTCCCTCAAACAGGATCACACTAGCAGTGCAACCCATCGCACCCGGTCCCAGAAACATACACACACTTCTGTGAGCAGATCAGATGTGGCTGATTCTGCTAAAAGACACAAGTCCGTCTGCTAAAGTCTTGCTAAAAGACACAGGTCCGAAGCCCAGCCAGAACTAACCCAGCTCTCAGATATCCAGCCCCAACACAAACCTCTCTGTCCTGAGACACATCACTCCATCATCCGCTTTGAACCAGGATAAGAGCAGAAGGGATGGGAGCAAGCTTCCTCCTCAAGGATGACAGCAGACTGACTTCATCCATTCAAATGAGGGAGATTCTAAGTTGCCAGCTTCCTAAAAGTGTGTTTTAGTTAAAACCGCCCTGGGGGGTGTTACAATGGCACGTTCCTCAGGAGGAAAGTGCTCCACTGAATCTAGGACATGAGGGAGAGGAATGCTGAGGATTGACGGAAGAGAATGAGGAAGTGAGTGATGAGCTGCTTCTGGAATCAGTGCTGGGCGTTGACTTCTCGTCTCTGCCTGGAGATGCTGATCTATTTCTCTCTCTCTTTCTCTCTGTATCTCACTCTCTGTGCTTCCACTACAGCCCCCTCCCCCCCCCCCCCCCCCCTTTTAACATTGCTCTCTGTGATTTCTGACCCATATCTCGCAGCACAGCTTCATTCATGCGCTAGCGCTAACACACACGCAAACATGAGCGCATGTTACAAAGATGTGTTTAAACATAAGAGCATTATATTTAATGTATGCAAGGAAATAATTGTTTCAACCACTTAGCACTAGAAATTGAGAAATATTTTAAGATAGATATCGATATCAATATCAATTATTTTGTCTGAATAAATGTCTGAGAATTGACATACAAACATTATATTAAATTATTAATTATTCTTTTTCAATTATTTAATTGTTTTTTATATTACTAATTATTTTAGTTCTGCTTTTGCACACACTAATAAAATAAATAATCACAAAATAAAAACATGCTTTAAATATAACAATTACTAAAATAAGTCATTTTATTTTTTCCATTGAACACACTGTGCTGTAATGTAGCTGCAAAAACTCGAGTTAGTAATCGATTATGAAAATTATTATGATCAACAACGAATTTGATTATCAATTTAACGCATCTGTGCAGAAAACAAAAATATTTTTTGTTAAACTGATTATTAGTCTATCGAACACACATAAAGACTAACTAAAGATTTCAATCGCTGAAAGTGCAGAAAAGCCCCTCTATGTTAATATTTCATTGGGCGCTGACACAGTCACCTACTTTTTAGAGTAAATGACTCAGACATATCAGGGATGTTATGCTCAAAGACCTGAAGAATGGGGGTGACGTGTGTGACCAATGAGCATATCTGACATCATAGCCAGTACATAATGTGTGCCAAGTGTATGTATCCATAACTGTAAGCAAAAAGTATTTCTATCTGACAGCAACATGGCTTTAAATATGAATTAATTCTACATCTTGTGTGTTGTGTAAATGTTAAGTGCTCGTCTGTGTTAAGACTGACTTAACCCTGCTCCGGATCAGTAGACATTAGTTTGGCATTACATTTAGAGCAGATTTATCAAAGCCTACAGCTCACGCTTCAGTGCTGCTGTGCTGTGACATGATCACTGATTGGTGCTAGTCAAGGGCCTCCACCAATCAGATGTCTATTTTTTTTTTTTTGCTTTTGTGTAACAATTTGGCATGTACTCCAACGCTACATCTAGAATTCAACCTTTAGTCCCAGAAACGCCCCTTGATGTTATCATATGTACTCCTCCCAGTTGTAAGTTGGTTTGAGTTATGTATCAGGACAATTAAGCATTAGGGGGGAAAAAATTAAACCGAGTGTCATCTTCAAACTGATGCTAGAGATTTTCTCAGACTATAAGAATTGTTTTGTCACGTAACATTAAGTGCTTCACGTGGTATCGTCAACATTAACTGATTTAATAAAAGTAAAATAGATTATTTCACAGGTTAGGTAAAATGCCTTAAGCTAAGAACTACACATTTTTAAAAGATTCTTATTGGATGTATGAAGTCCACAAAATAAAATAAAATAAAGTAAAATAAAATAAACTTTTGTAACATTCATTATAAGCCTAGACTCTCCAAGTCCTTCTGTATGAAACATCAAACACAATCTACTACTTTTGAGAACATAAAGATGGATCTCTGACTTATTGCAATGTGGGGTTAACATTCTTTACAAGGGCCTCTTTTGACCAAAGAGAACGATGAGCCTAATGAACAGAAAGAAAGGGATATTTTCAGTACAGACACATCACTGCAGTGACTGCACAGCTTCAAACAGCATATCAGACAAAGAGATCAAAAGCATGCACACTTTGATAACTTTTTGTCTTTCATTCTCTCACACATAAAAACTCCTCAAGAGGAGATTCATTAAAATATTCATTTAGAGTGTGTTTAATTAAAATAAAACCAATAGCCTACACATCCTTTTCTTTAGGGCATATATAGGGACACATACAAAAGAAGAATTAAGTTGGTTAAAATTCCAGAGTATGTAGTGGTCATGGCTAATGTAACAGATCATTTTACTTTTGCTCATACTTAGGCCAGAAACGCACTTTACACATGTGCGCGAATGCAGACGTGAGCACTTTGTCATTGGTTGTACTTGCATTCAGTTATTAGCTTCTAGCGATGCAAGATCGACTTACTTTTCACTCATTGCATTTCAAAATGTGTCGGCACGTATTTCATAATCAAAAGCAAGTATCACTGGCCAAGCACTTGTGTGAAGACTTGTGTTAAGTGTATTTCTGGCCTAAAATGGACAGTCCGTCCAAAAATGAAAATTCTCTCATCATTTACTCATCCTCGTGCCATTCCAGATAAACAAAAAACAAATGTGTTCAGTGAATGGATGCTATAAAGCACACACAGCCATCATGACAGTAATCCATACAACTCCAGTGGATGAATCAATGTCTTCTGAAGCAAAACAATAGGTGTGTGTAAAATAAAAATACTACTATTTTAAACTTGTTTAATTATAAACCAGCCAACTGTTGTACTCGCATTCATGAGAGGGTTGAGTTCATGTTGTGAAGCATGAGGTAAGGATGTTGTGAAGTGACGCGAAAAGTAATTTGCATCTGGGATGGCATGGAGTGAATAAATGATGAGAAAATTCTCAATGTTCTGTGTACTATCCTTTTAAAGTTAGATTTGAATAGACCCCTAATCATAAGTATTAAACATAGCTGATATTTATGCTACATAATAGTGGACAAAAAAGACTTATTAAAGAATATTATAGAGACATACGTAGGTGGGCTTGTCTGATTGGGCCAGTATGCAACCACCCAGAGCACCCTAGCAACCATCTAGCAATGGCCTGACAACCAACCACAACATCTTGTTGTGCATGGAAAAATCTAGTTTAACATTTATAAGCATTATATAATTACCAGACACACAAACTATAATTTAAAAACTGGCAAAAATAAGTCTCATGAGATATGACAGAAACAAAATAAAAGCAAGTTTGCTAGCTTTAGTTTTAAACACTTTTTTACGTGATGTTTTCAAACTCCATTAATTAAAGTGTGAGCTGTTCTGCTTTCATGTGAGTCCAGTCATCTCGTATGAAAGTCTATTTCTAACATTTGTTACTTGGAGCCTGAAGTTTATTTGCTTCATTTTTGCTCCTTGAGGGCACGTTTTGTGCATATTGTTTTGGTCTGCGTCTGGATTTAATTTCTGAACTGGACCTGGTCATAGGGTTACTGACGTCAGAGGCCTGATGGTCTAGGTGATTCATTGCAAAACTATGATGTAATGTGTGGTTTCCATAGAGATAATGTTGCAATACTCAGCACTGGACAATATTATATGAGGCTGAAAACCCATTCTTGTAAACACACACACACACACACACACGACAAAGCTCACAACATCACTACAAATCCATACAATAGTAAGCATATGGCAATAATTGGTGCTGGGGAAAAAATTAGAAAATTCGCTGACAACTTGAATAATTAAACAGCAGGTGTTTCATAGGAGAGAAAATGAAAGACACAGGCGAGAGAAAGAGAGGAAAGAGAACAGAATGCACATTAATGATTAGAAAGCTGAGAAACGTCAGCACACTATTAGCTCAGATCAATACTTTTCAGACAGTCGATAGTCAGAAAGCTATGTGCCATATTTAGGCTCTTCTGCCATCTACAGGCACAAAAAATGCTTTCATAAAAACTATGCTGCTTATGAATTGATTTAGCCTTCCAGCTAATACCAACAGATCAAATGCTTCTCTCTCGGTAAGTAAATCTCATAATAATACTCATCGGTGTAATTTGATTTTGAGTAAGATTTTTTGGGACATACCTATTGACTTTGGGACTTATGGAACTAGAAATGCTAAAATGCTAGATTTTTCAGTAAGAAAAAAAACATTATCCTTGCAGCACTCTACATGGCAGCTGTAGATATTGGAGTTGCAACAGTTACAAGGCCCAATCAACTTTTTGCAAGAGCTTATATAAAATGTTCATGCACATTAACAAGAAAAATCAAAAAATATATTATTTTTAGCATGATTTTAGCAACAGAGCTAATATGATATATGATACTTTTGTTTTACGTAATGGAATATTGACAAATTCTTGCAATTCCCTTCGGTGACGCTCGTGGCATACACTTGTTACACAGACAGCTGGGCTTTTATTCAACATCATGGTTCACATACAGCGAGGTTACATCAGGACAAAGAGAGTTTCTCACACGGCTGGAGTTTGGCTTAAGTTTGGCGGACACTGGCAATGCTCACACATCGCTAACACAGATCCAGCACAGCGCTAATCAGAACACAGGACAGTGTTATCATTGTTCCTCATGTGGAAATGGAGCATGCAAGGACCAGGCCCTCTCTGAACCTATACTGTGTAGAATCTGGACTGGACAGGAGAAAGAATGAAGAATCTGACTTCTAATGGCCAGAAATAGCACACAAATGCTAATCAGAAGAACACATTTTTTTCCAGTTAAGATTTATTAGTCACTGTGATTAAAAAACCAAACCAAACTTAAACTCATAAACCATTACTTATTACATAATAAACCTCAAACATCACCAAAATATGTTTTACTCACAAAGATCTGTGTATTACCACAAAACCTAAAAATGATAGTTTAAAAAACACAACATAAAATCCTCATCAATCAACACAGTAATATCTGTGTGAGACCGGTATTGATGTGGCAGGAGTTTGATTTTCCATTCAAATTGAAGCCATAAATATACAAAAGCTTAAAGCATTACTTCATGGAGCTATGAATTATGGACGGAAAAAATACACTCAGATTCTGTTCTCTCACATATGCAAATACAAACGCATGCATTAGAGTAACAAAAGGAAAATGGAAATCTCTGCTTGTTCTGTATGTAAAATGACTGATATGGCTAATGGATGCTTCAAAAACAAACAGACAGTTCCCAGGCACTGATATAGTTATTTACAAAAACGTCTGTTTTAGTCAGTGAATAAGATGACCCTGTGTGAACTGCATGTTAATCTTGCATTTGAGATTATTCTTATAATGTAACAGCAGATGTAATGATTTATCATTAATGTGTTAGACGAGAAGCTGAGATTGTGATTAATTCTGTCAACGGCTCTAAAAGCTCTAAAGCCATCAGCCGTAGACAATAATTTCTCAGAACTGATGTATGATCATGTGATAGATATAATTATTTATCTCTTGTGCAAGGAGACCTTTATTATAAAAAAGTGGAAATCGACACATACTGGGGAGAGACTTCAAATAAGAAATACTTCTTAAACCTCACCAGGAATAGCACATATTGACATGCTATGTACTTAATTCAGTAAGAACTTTTACACTGATGAAGTGCATTCTTTGTACAGGTGTGTATATTAGTATAAACACATTCCAGGACATACTACATCCACCAGGTTGGCATCGCCAATGTAGATGAATGACAAGATAAAGATACATAAATATGTAGAGAGAGACTATGTGAGAGCCTAAATCAGTCAGTCAGAGCCCAGTCTGACCCACTAGCTGGTTTACCTAATCTTACAACGCGTACGCTGTACAAATATAGGGCGGCAGTTCGAGAGATAATCTACTCCTTTAATCATGGGAAATCCTTTTCACAACAGGCAAGCACTGACACAGAGATGATCCATTAGAGGAGGAGGGCTTTCAGGCCTTCTCTCATCTGCAAACATACAACCATTATCAGTCAAAATTATCCTTGTGTCCAATACACACTGTATGAAATTGAAATCATTGTCAAGTTGCAATACTTCCCTATTCAATCAAATGCTGTTCAAACACACATTTCAGAAGAATAAGCACATTACAATTTAAAACACTGTTCTTCTCAACCTATAATTATATTTCCAAGTGAAACTATATTAAATAAAAAGAAATGTATATGGAACTTGATTTCCTTCATTGTGAAAAGTGGATGTTACAAATGGAGCCAGGATGGAGGGCAGGGTTGAATAAAAAAAAGAGGGATTTATGACATCAGCCACACAAATTTTTTTTTTAAATTTGGAATACTGAGCACCAATGATTCATGCAAAGTGAAATGGGGATACGCACAAAGGAAGTAAACCAGGTCAATTTCTTTAGTTCACGTTCACTTTAACACTATAAATACTTACTAATGGTTCATGCTAGATCTTTTACTATAGCCTTGCATGGTACAGTGTGCATCAAGGGAAATGACTGTTAGTACTTATGGTATTAAAACTAGGGCTGATTTAATGACTATACTGGCAAAGAACAAGCGGTTCTCAATGATGCCAGCTGACACTGCACTTCTAAACAGGAAAATAATTGTGAGTGTATAACAGAGTGAAGCTGGTAAATCACTGACAGAACTGCGGTTCTGACCTTTGAGCTCACTTGCAGGGATGGATTTATGCGTGGGCATTCTAGGTGTTGGGGGCAATTAAGATGAGGAGAAATAATATTTTATTATTATTATTATTTTACTTTAATGCTAAAATTACTTCATTTCTGAAAAAAAGACGAAAACATGGAGATATGAGGTTTCTGCCTGACATTGATAAGATTTAAAATTATTTTATCAATGTCAGGCAGACACCTCATATCTCCATGTTTCATCTTTTTTTCATACTAATTGGTCACCCTTTACGTCTGTCTGTGGGTTTTGCACATATTTAACCAATGAAAAGCATTAAAAAGAGCTTGTGACTAAACCTCGTAGCTCCATTGGCTCCTTTCGGTGAACCCTCATAAACTCCACCCGGCTCTATTGTGAAAGAAGTGGCGCACACATTTCGGACCATCTCTAAAAAGAACAAATAAAAGGTCAATAAAGGTCTCTAAAAGGTCAATAAAGAACTGATTGTTTGAATAATTACAGCGTTTTCTTTACTCAAGAAACATTATATATATATATATAAAGGCTAATCAATCTGTTATGTATTTAAGGAGCATTTGTCGTCGTTTTAAATAGCCTGTTTGTAGCACTTTACCTTTTTATAACATAAGATTATGGCCAAATTTATGTTCTTAAAAACTGAGCACCCACATAGCTACAGTTAAAACAAACTTCATAAAATGTAAGTTGATGAAAACGTAATGCGATGCACTTACTGCCTCAGATGCAGCCCAAAATATTTTGTGTGTCACAATATGAGGTAAATCCAGCCCTGCTCACTTGCATACACTTCTGACAGTATTAAGTTCAATACTTAAGTACCAAATTTAAATACAGGAAAGGTTTAGCTATGAGCCTGCCCAACAACTTCTTTGCAAACAAAATGCCATAAAGAAATACAGATTTGCACAACCAAATACAGACAAATCATAGCTGATTAATTTATACGTAAAGCAAATCAACCATTCAAAAAAGGCAATATTGACCAGACACTTTGATACCAGTGCCGTGCAGAACACAGGAGATCGAATTGTCCGGATGCACAGATGATTCCTGAATTATGCATTCCTGCAGCTCAAACAGTATAGAGCATGGTGCGTGTGACGTCAAGGTCATGGGTTTGATTCCCATGGAATGCATGAACTGAAACAATGCATCTTGAATGCAATGTAAAGTGCTTTGGATTAAACTGTGTGCCAAATGCATAAAAGCTTAATTATCGCCCAGAGATATATGAATAGTTGGATATATATTTCCTACTTTATCTGCATACATTTAGTATATACCCACATAAGCAATATATACATATAGTATACTATATAGCTAATCTCAGCAGAGTGATTGTTTATAATGTCACAAAATATAAGCTAAAATCGCACAGCACTGTATATAAAGTTGTATATGTATTATGTTAAAATGTATCCACATACATAAACTATATATAAACATGCATACATACATAGTACTATCTAAAGCGATATGTATAGCAACTCTCAACTGCCTGATTTTTTTTTCATCATTAAATGTTACTTATATTTATATAAAATTAGATGTAAGTATGTCATTACATAACATTATCAGCATAGAATGTACTCACGTAGGGCGATAACTCAACTGCTTGACTACTTGTAACGCTACAAAATGTAAACTATATTATAGAATGAGTATATTATTTTATATACAGTTTATTTGATTTATTATAAACTGTATTGAGAAAAGCTGTATTGGGGGGCAGGTACATTAAACAACTTTCTCCTTCAGAACATCCTGTGAAATTACAACCTTGTATGACCAAAATACAGATACTATTCATAGTTTATTCTTAATCTGCTAATATGACTATAATGCAGTAGATTCCATAATGCAAAAAACAACATTGGAGTTTCAGGGATTCTCCACTTAAAACTGAAAATGATCTGTGCTGACAGTTGGCCGGAAGCGATGATTTATACGTTTAAAATAAGTATTTTTCTTACACACAGCTATTATTTCACTTCAGAAGACCTTGATTCAGCAACTGGGGTGATATGGATTACGATCGTGTTCGATTTGCGTGGCTTTTAAAGAGTCAACTATGAGAGACCCATCAAATTGCATTAAATAGACTCACAGAGGTGGATTCTGTTTCTAAAAATCTCTGTTCGTGTTAAACAGACGAGAATCACATCTGCTAACTTTAACACTTTTTGAGGCAACTAAAGATACAACGTGTTTGGTAAAAATCATCCTCAGGAAGTCCAAAGCAAGGAAAAGAAAAACAGCTCTCACCACAAATGACAGCTCAACTGTCCACTTGTCCATGCAAACCAGAGACGGAGCTGTTCTCATCAGACAGACTGCTTCAAAGCTCAGGGTATCAGATGAAATCTCCTTCTCAGCAGCCTGGTTTCTCACTTAGGCCTGAGTCAACTGGGTTTACGTAACAAAGACTTCTGTTCTCTCAAAGGGCAGAGTGAGAGGAGAACACATTACAGTACAGTATACACTAACATACACAACTAACTGGGCTGCCTTTATCACCAAAAAGGGTGACATGGGTTGAAGTTGTAGGTCGTAATAGTTTTTCTGAATGTTTGTTTTAAAGATTGTGTGTGAAGAGAAGTTCATGCTGGATTTCCTCTACCATAAACACATAAAACAAACTTCATAGAGTAGAAAAGCATTGATGGAAGCCGTTGATGCCATGACCCTACAGATGGGTATTATGTAACGTCAGCTGCAGGAGCATGTATGTCATGCCTGGGTCACTGCTAGTGATCCCTACTGTGGAACAAATTTAAATCAGCTGGTATCCTTGTATATTTTTAAAAGTTTAACCTTAACATTTGAAACAACCTATGGCTATAAAAAGTAATTCAAAATTAACCATCATTTTAATCAAAAACATGATCATAACTCAAAGCCTGACTTCACCCACAGTGCATTGCACCCAGAATGTTGGCAGAACCAATCATATGTGGATTCCAATTCCAACTACTCATATCTTCCAAGATATTATGCAAATTAATCTGATCTAATTAAGGTTGGGACAGGATGTCATCCTGCAGGTGGAAGCGACAGCCAGATTATTAATTATTTGGAACATAAAAGACAAGAGATTTTTGTCAGTGCATCTTTGTACCTTAAATATCAATTTGTATGTTTAAAAATATCTGTCTATTTTCGGAATGCATGTTATTGTTCTCATTGTGAACAACTTATCCATTTATATGTTTAATTTTTTCATGAATAACAAAATAACATATTTTGACAGACCTCTCTCTGTTGACGTATATGCCAGACTTATTTTAGACCGCATAAACCTCGTCCCGTTCTTACAATTGACATTTAGTTCTGCCTCCATCCAATCAAAATTTTTTTCTTGTTCAATAATCGTTTCACTTGGATATACGTCACAATATGGAAGAAAAGATTTGTCACTACTTCTGTTACATCGCAGCTTAAAATAAAGGGTCACTTAAAAAATCTTCTACGTCATGTTGCTCCAACCCCATTTAGTGTTATTTATTTACAAAAAAGTCATTTTTTTCATGTTGGAGAGCTGAACATGGTCGATATTAACTGTCATTTTAGAAAATAAAAAACCTTTGTGAAGATGGGGGGGGGGGGAGAGAGAGAGAGAGAGAGAGAGAGAGAGAGAGAGAGAGAGAGAGAGAGAGATGCCTTCTGTTTGCTGATGATCTGGGGCTGCTTTCTCCCACCAAAAAGTGTCTAAAACAGCATCTAGACCTCCTGCACAACTTCTGTCAGTCATTGGCCCTGTCAGACATCACATAAGTAATGATATTCTGAAAAAAAAAACTGCCCACCAAGACAAACATCATAGGTTTAAGTAAGACAACATGTTCCTCAAACACACACAAATCTACTCACCTTGGCATAAATATTAGCAACACAGGAAATTTTAACAAAGCTGTTAACGTCCTCCAAGACAAGGCACAGAGAGCTTTTTATGCTATTAAGAGAAATATCAAAATTGGCATCCAAATCAGTGTCTGGCTAAAAATATTAAAATTAATAATAGAACCCATGGTGTGAAGTCTGGGGCCCACTCATAAACCAAGAGTTTACTAAATGGGACAAACCCCCAACAGAGACTCTGCAGACCAAACTATGCAAAATCTTGCTACGAGTACAACGCAAAACCCCAAATAATGCCTGCAGAGCAGACCCTCCATCACAAAGCCCTGAACTACCAAGAGCTGACGCCGGAAAGAAACGACTTCGGCCAATTGGTCTTAGAGCTGACTACACAAACCAAAACATGTCTGACTGAGAATAAGAAATTAGCCAGACCAAACCAAATAATTAAAACACAAAAAGAAAAATACCTAAAACATTGGACAGACGCAACAGCACAACAAAGTAAATTGGAATGCTATTTGGCCCTAAACAGAGAATAAAATTTGGCAGGATACCTGAGTACAGTGACCGACCCTAAGCTTAGAAAAGTCCTGAGCATGTACAAACTCAGTGAACAGTCTCACCATTTCTTTCTATTTGAATCTTGAATCTTGAGAGAGAGAGAGAAAGAAAGAGAAAGAAAGAGAGAGAGAGAGAGAGAGAGCAAAGAGTAAATGAGTGAGAGAAGTTCCCAAAAAATGGAGAATTCAATCTTTCAGTAGTAGTTCCATTCCCTCACTTTCAATGTGGACGTCAGACAAATTTCCACAATAAAAAAACAGGCTTGATAGATTTTCCAGTGGTGTGGTGAGTGTGGATCTGTGAGTAAAAAGGGAAAGGTCTTCATCATTTTACCAAAGCACAGCAATATAAGACACTGAGACATCACGACGTCATGTGAAGAAGGGAAAATCATTAGATGAAGTGTGTGGAAGAGACATTTTCTAGAGCTTTCTTCTTCAGTTGTTAATGATGTAATTGGTGGCAGTTGTAAAATTATGGGTACATTGGCATGGAAACAAGGCTCGAGCTCTATGACAATAACTATGTGGCTTCACAGCCGAAGCGATATGAGTTTGTCAGCCTTTAAAACAAAAGGCTACTTTGCAAGTTCAGGAAACTAAGTAGGCTATTATTAGTCCATACAAAAACTGTGTTGTTTTCCTTTTAAGAGTATGGTACCGAGACCTGTTTAACACAGGTCTACTAATGCAGTCAAGCTAAAAAGCATCAATATCACTGTGGACCAATTAAGCTTGACCTGCTGTTCACATCAGTGGTATAACGTAATGAGAAGGACGCAGTGATGTTCTCTCTGATGTGCTGTTCTATGACGTTTGCTGTAGCCTGGTTCCGGTGTAAATTAAGTTAGGAGTGCAGCTCAGAAGAAGCGAAAGGGACATTGAAAACCCTGCTTGTGGTTTGCATTGAGTATCTAAGATGTCTAGCAGCATAGATTTTACATATTTAAATAAACTGAAAATTCCATGATTAAACCGCAAAAAGAAACTGTCCCTACTTCTATCGGAGAATGGGAAGTGATCATAATACTGAAGCTAAGTGTCTTTTCCATCTTTCCATGCACTGAAATAACGAAATACAGAAATGTCTGCAAGTGGATATTGCCCATTTTCTGTTATAGTAATTGCTTTGCTTACTAATGGATTTAACAAGCAAACCTGTTTTTTGTGAAAAAAATGTTGTGAAATTAAAGGAAAAGCACACTTACTGTACAAATGAAAATTCCGTAATCATTCATTCACCAAAACAACACAAAAAAAGAGTTATTGGATACACTTTATTTTGATGATCCCCTTATTATGTTGACTATTATAGTCATAACCATAACCATAATTATTGCACCTACAACTAACATTCATTACATGTCAACTAACTCTCATTAGAGTGTTAGTAGAGTATTAGTAGACTGTGGATAGGGTTAGTAGAATAAGTTGACATATACATGCAAAGTCAGAATGTCTGTTGGTTGACCATCAAAATAAAGAGTTAGCAGATATTAAGCAGACAGTCTAATAATACTCTAATAAGAGTTAGTTTAAATGTAGGTGCAATGTTACTTATAGTCAATATAGAGTGTCTAAAGGTGACCATCAAAATACAGTGTTACCGAGTTCCTTTGCAGAACTTCATAGCTGCTTTTTCCATTAAATGAAAGCACATGGGAACTGGGCTGTCAAGTAAAAAATGACCAAAGTGCCATAAAAATAGTCTAGATGAACCTGAAACCCATTAAATAGTTTGGTTTCACTTTATTTTGATGGTCCCTTTAGCACATTCGGTTGTCTATAAGTAGCATTGCACCTACACGTCTACTAACTCTCATTAGAGTTTCAGTAGAGTATTAGTAGACTGGTAGGGTTAGGGTTAGATTAAGTTGACATGTAGTTGAAAAGTTACTAATAGTCAGTAGAGTGTCTGTTGGAGGAGCATCACAATAAAGAGTTAGCAGAGATTAAGCAGACAGTCTACTACTGTAATTCTCTTATGAGAGTTAATTGACATATAGTTGCAACAGAATGTTCAAAAGGGACCATCAAAATAAAGTGTTGCCAATAGTTTTGTGTGAGGAACAGAACCCATTGAGTCATGACATGACTTGGACAATTTTAATTTGAGGATGCTTTATTTATTTGTTCTCTTGTTCAAATTAAGGCCACATTGTAATACATTGTTTCCTCATTTTAATTTAGGTAAATCAGGGCCACGACTATTTCGTTACATTATTTTAATTTAGTTAAATTACGGCCAAGATTGAACTAAAACGAGGGAACAAATCAGTACAATGTGGCTGCAAATTAATACGTTGTGGGAACCAATTATTAATACGTGACTACAATATTTTTTTGGCCTCACGTGTCATGTACAGGGGATCCATACCGAAAAAACTTTTCAGATATTAAAACTCCCAGGACAACCAGTGACTAAAGATGTCATCAAACCTCCCATCACTCAGCATTCATACCATCCCGGCAATGTGTAGATCACATGATCGCTGGATTCTCAGTGTCCTTTAACAAGCCCACAGGACAAAGAGCGTTTAAAAATAGAACAGACACCCAAGCTGCTCTCATCCATAATAAATGGTAGTGGATATCCAGTCAGCAGAGCTCACCTGCTCCCTACACACACTCACACACACCAATCACACAGTGTACTAATGAGGCCAGTGAACTACATTTTACACACATTTAGAGTTACGCAAACGAAAAGTATTTCAAACGTCTTACACACTGTTATAGACAACATTATATTAAAGCACAGTACAGATTCTAAATGGAATACAAAATATGATACAGTGCTTTTGGTGACAGTTACATTACAATTTACTCCCCATGTTCATTGTTGATTATTCAGACTAATAGTAACCTGATCTGTAATAGCGAGAGTTCAATCTAACGTATGCTGCCCACACTCCATCTGGGAGGGTAACAGACACCACAGGCAGGGCCTTTGATACGCGTTACAGAACACAGATGCACACATGCACAAACATCATAAAAGAAACAGACACAGACAGCTGTGTGATTGCCGCTGTGAATGAACTGCACTAGCTTACTTGGGGAAGATGTGGGTCATTCATTGAAATGTAACACTCATATTGATCCAAATGCACATTCATGCCTCTGGCCGCCTATCCTCAATCTGATCTCACGACAGCCACAGTGTTATATGGTTTGAACGTTTAAAGGGATCATAACATGAGAAAACAAATTTGCCTTGATCTTTTGGTATTTAAGAGGTCTTTGTATCATTAAAACTTCCTGCAAGTTTCATAGCTTAAGACGTGGATCCATGGTATGAAGTGACGTCACGATACGAAGTGACGTACCAGTCGTTTGCATATGACCGCCTCAAGCGCAAGACAACCACGCCTCATTTCGCATCATCGCATTGTTGTCGCGCGGCTCGCGCCCACAGGTGTTCAATCGTCATGCAGCGACGAGTGGGTCTGTTTACAAGAAGATTGCGATGCCACGCAGATGTGCTGTTCCTGGCTGTGGACAAACAACATGTTTGAATACGCTGACGGCAGGGGAAAATGGATGCAGTTTATTTTTTGTGGACGTCCCAGTCACGGCAGTGTTAATTTAAACGTGTGTTCTCTACATTTCAAGGATGACTATTTTGAGAACAAATCACAGTATGATGCTGGCTTTGCCAGAAAACCTTGCCAGTAAAGATCAGGCCGTGCCCACTATTCTGGGCCCAACAACGATGCCGCAAACTGTAAGTAATATATTTCATCTTAAAACTACTTTTTATGCATAAGCACTGACGTTAGCCAATCATAACAGTAGGCGTTAACACTGAACTCTTAAAGGGGAAACACCTCCAAAACAGACTGTTTGAACCAGAGGATGAGAAACAGGGTGGGAAAAGGTCATAAATCACTCAATTTTAAAAGGTTTTTGTCCAAAAAACTATAGTAATACTATAATTGCACATAAAATACTATAAGGGAACATAATAAAACAAAAAACAAAAACCATGTCATGACCCCTTTAAAGAAAATGAGGAAAGATCAGTCACATAATCTATCGCCAGCAAGTGTAAACCAAGTCTAAATAGAGATAATAAGGAGTGATCAGTCACACAATCTACTATAGTGTGATCAGAAGTGTTAGGCTTTTTACAACATACAGTAAGTGCATACAAGAGCTTGTTAGACCTCATCAATCTGACGCCTTGAATTAATTTGTATATTGAGTGAGCATGTGTTTGTTGGACAGTGACATAGCGATGAAAAAAAAGGAAAAATCATATTTATGGATAAAAGATTTTCAAATATAAATAAGCAGTGTAGTAGTTTTATTAAACAGTTTTTTCCTGAGAAATAATAAACGATTAATCCAAACTACCATTCAAAGGTTTGGGGTCAGTAAGATTTTTTGAGGCAATAATACTTTTATTCAGCAACGATTCATTACACTGATCAACAGTGACGGTAAAGACATTGACATTGTTACAAAAAAATTACTATTTCAAATAAATGCTGTTCTTTTTAACTTTATATTAATCAAAGAATCCAGAAAAGAACCCAGCATCACAGTTTCACAAAAATAGTAAGCAGCATAACTTTTTTACATATAACTCATATTTTTTTGAGTACTAAATCAGCATTTTAGAATGATTTCTGAAAGATCATATGACACTGAAGGACTGGAGTGATGATGCAAATTCTTCATTGCCATTATAGGAATAAATTACATTTAAAAATATATTAAAATAGTATATTACTAATATATTATATTATATTATATCCACAATATTACTGTTTGTACTGTACAAAAACATTTTTAAAAACTTTACACGACCCCAAACTTTTGTACTATTTAAGGTTTCTTTTCAAGAATTTCATTATTTTAATGAAGTTTTTTTCTTCATTATGTTATCATGCCAAAATGTCTGAGAACATTCAGTGTTAGCTGGGGAGACACCGGAAAGAGAAAAAGAGGAAAAATATGCCATAAATGATGTTCTTTTGATTGAGAGCTGAAGTATATTAGGAAAACAAATATAGGAGGCATTGACCCAAAGTTCCATTAGTGGACCACAGCATTCCTGTTTACCAGCCATTACTACCAGTACCAACACTTAACCGAGAAACTGTGTGCATGTTTGTCATACAGTTAAACCATCTTTTTTTTTTCTTTTTTTTTTCGTCTTTCGACATGGATGATAATCAAAAGATGTCATTAAAATGTACAGCACTAAGTCACAAAGCCAAAGTTAATTGATGTCAAAAGGGCAAATCCAAAGTCTAATCCTTGAACCGTGAGTAACCATAGTAATGCAAGCCGGACAGAAAAAACCCTGGTCTGATTCAAAACCTTGTGGGTCGACCCATAAATCTAGGGAACTGTCACTGTGCCTTCCAGTCGCAGGACATGGCCACACAGAGAATTGATTTACTGCGGAAGTGTACATAACAGCATTTTAATGTAGTGACTTCCCATTTAGCTATAAATTTGAGTTCACCAAATGAAGGGAGAGTTCCTCTGGTGTAACCGTTGAGTTTAATGCCCTGCTAATGGCCATACTGGTGACAGATTAAGCCTCAGCAACTTTCATGTTCACTCTTATATTTGGGATTGAACCTGCAATCTTTGTATCATCTACCCAATTTCTTATCAAATAGGGCATTTGAGTGTGTGAAAGTGAAGTTCAACTACTAAGTACAACTACTAAAACTAAAAACAATTAATAAAAGAAAATGATGTCATTATTTCATGTCATCCTTATGTCGTTCCAAACCTGTATGACTTATTCTTATTTATACTGTGGAACACACGCAGAGATATCTTGACGAATCCATACGATGAAAGTGAATAAAAACTGGGCTGTCGAGGTCTAAAATTGACAAAAACTACCATAAAAGTATCTTAAATGTAGTCCATCTAACTAATTAACTAGTCTTCGAAAATCCCTACGGAGACCATGAGTGTGATTTTTTTTTTTTTTACGTACCTTCAGAACAACCAAATCAAGCCCAGTTTGTTTTTGTGTTCAGATAGATATTGTAATAAAAGTTACAAAATTCCATCTGACTGAGATGAAGAACAGAACTGTGTTTTTTAAATGAGGGAACATCAAATGGGTTCCAAACGGACCCGAAAGACCATACGACGGTTAGAGCCTTTCTTCACCCTAGACGGGGTTATGTGCCTATAAGGTGCCGACCAATGTGGCATGCTCTATAGTTTTACAGCCTTTTCTGTCCGCCACCCTTTCGGACGTTGGAGGAAAGATCAAACTTGATATGTCCGGTCAGAGTTCTAAATTGTTACATCCAAAGAGCTGTCCAGTGGCGTTAAACTGACCAGCTGTTGGTATGCTTCGGTTCACCCAGGCAGCGTTCCCCAGCGTCTTAGAAAACTGAAAACTGTAGAAAACTGTATAAAAACAAACAAACTGAAAACAGTCTAGAAAACTGTAAAAAAAATATATATATATATACATATATATTTTTTTTTTTCATAATTCTTTACAGAATAGAAAGCTCAAAGAACAGCATTTACTTGATGCTTTTGTAATGATGTAAGTCTTTGCACTGTCAAAACTGACCCTTTGATCAATTTAATGCATCTTTGCTGAATAAAAGTATTAATTTATAACAAAAATAAAAAATAAAAAAACATATTACTGACCCCAAACCTTTGATTGGTCTTGTATGTACATAATGTAGTTGAAGCTTTTCCATCCAACTTTTTATTTTATGGAAAAAAGAAACATCAACATTCAACTAAATCTTTTTGTGCTCCACGGAAGAAAGTAAGAAAAATTTGTTTAGGACAATGTGAGAGCAAATGATTAAACAATTTAGAGAATTTTTGGGTGAGAGCATGAAATTCCTTGATCTTTAAATGGTGTTCCTGGCACAAAATACTGTTTTGCACAAAATGAAACTTCAGTTCTCCACTTTCATGTGTATTCAAGTGTTACTTTGGTAAGGCAACATCTGAATTATGGAGGAATTGGTAAGGCAACATCTGAATTATGGAGGAATCAGACAGCTCTTAAGGATCTTAGCTGTGCTTATTAGTTCCAGATGGAACTTTTCTTTTCTTTTCTTTTTTTGCATAACAGGTAAAAAATTAAGAGACAGTCTGAGACTCCTTCTGTTCGGAAAGATGAAGTAATGCAGGTGATATTTTAAATGTTAAGAAAGACTGCTATAATCATTTCAGCTCTATGCCCAGGTGAACAGTTCCAGAAGATTAATTTCCCCCAGTTCAATACAATCACAATTAACTGACAAGACACTATAGCGCAAAACTATTCATTTCAAAGAGGTAGCCATGGCTGCAATGATGGAGACTTGACAGGTTGCAGGTACCCAATCTAAGTTTGCCTATAATAGCTCTTTTGAGCAGTTTTACATGCAATGACATTTATCTGATCATGCCCTGTTTTCACCTTTCGGTTAGAAACTCCCAACTTAGCACGTTAATAGCCCTGTCCTATATTTCATATTTAGGTCATTATTGAAAAAAGTAGCCTACAGTGGCTGAAATAGAAAGGCACTAAGACCATAAAAGTGGGACTTGTTGGATCAAACGCAAACTTTAAGGATGCACATACTCACCACCAGTACAGAAGTGCGCACCACCTCGGAGACACTCTGGCGTAACTCAGCCGCGGTGCCGGGCTTACTCAGACCGCGCGTGAACTTTCGTGTCTCGGGCTGAGCCGAGGAGGCCATCGCACCTTGCGTGTATTTAAAAAATAAACTCTATGAATACATGTCTATAGACAAAAAAGCACGCAGTCCTGCGAGGAAGTCCTCGGTTGAGACCTGTCCTTCACAAAAAGAGGCAGCGAGGCATTCCAAGTCCTTACAGTAAACAACACCATAGAGTGAGATTTGTCATCTATCCTCTTCCAAACTCCATAATTCTGTGTTTGTTTTCGCAGCGTCGGATGGAAGCGGAGATGTATAGTGCGTTCCCGTTGCGCTGTTACACTTAGTGAGTGACGGTTCCCCGGAGTCCCGTCCCGCGTCGCTCCGTGCCAGTTTCGAACCGCCCGTGCGTGTCAGTGCGTGATGAAAATCCCGCGTGAGCAGCAACGCCTCCCCTCAGCAGAAACTCAGTTAGAGCCAAGGAGGTAAATTGCTTCCAATAACAGGACATGTCATATTGAATAACGTGTGCTTGATTATTTATTCGATTGAAACGGCATAAAACATAATGCGTCATTTAAAACATCACGGAATGGGCTCAAGTTTGGTTAAACATCTGAACAACAGGGAAATGTTGGGCATTGGGCAACACGTGCTGCATGTACAATAAAATCTAACGGTATTTTTAATGCATGTTAATAACCCGTATGTTAATAGTTTATAATAGCCAACGTTATTATCTAGAAATAAACAAACATTATCAAAGCCGAACATGCATTAGTCTTAATTGTCATTATAGTAAAGCCTACCCAGCTAACAAAAATACGTGACTGTTACGTCGTTTTGTTAGCTGGGTATGTGGTCAAAGGGGAAGTTGCAGTTGTTTATGAAAAGTACTATTATCATCAGAAATATATGAATACCTTTATAGGCTTCCTAACAGGTGTACTAAGTATTGCAAATATATAAATCCCTATAGTCTGTTGTTTCTATTAATATTGTACTTTAGTGTAACGGTAGCAAATCAATAAATGCTTTAATAAAAATGCATGATTTCTTAAGGGTCAAGGTTAGAAGAACATGTTTTAGTGCGTCGACTAGTGGTGATAGTCTCATATTGCAACTCCAAATGTTCACACCAATTGATAGCAGTTACAGCATATACTTTCATGACACTGTAAATAAACTGAGACTATGCAAATGCAAAGCATAATTTAATTTAAATCTGCAGATAACAATACACTTTTACAGTCTGCACCTTCTTATACAAATCACAATTTTCAAAATGTTTCAGCAAGGGGTAATAAAATGATTGATCACGACACTACGATTACAACGATTGTGTTAACAGGTGAATAACATCATACAAACACTCATCCACGCATACATGCACATGTGCATAAACACATCAGGGTCGCAGCTGAAAGTATCTTGTGCTCTTTAAGATGCATTTAAGACATGCAACAGTCAGTTAAGGTGGGGATAATATGGGACTCTGTTTATATGATTATAATGACTAGAGTCCAGTCAATTATCACTGACATGCCAGCGCATTTTGGTAACACAAGAATGTTTGATTTCAGTTTTGATGTCTTTGTGCATAGCATAAAATGCTGCTCTTGTGTACTGTGCTTTGAAAAAAAGGCAACTTTTTTTTAAACTTGTCTCCTTGTTTATCAAATGACTAGAGCAGGTAAGTTCATATGAAGATGCAGATCCCCACAAGAATAGATACAAACATGCAACACAAAAACCTTTCACACGATCAGAGACAAGACACAGGAACAAACACCCAGAGAACTTATCTTGTGCGCTCATGCACACTCACTCACACATAGAAAAATAAGTAAATAACAAGTAGGTCCAAAGTATCATTAGACATTTTAACAGGATCCAGAACAGTCAGTTTACCAGACCCAGTGCAGCTTTGTCTTACGTCTCTGAGTAAAGCTTCTCCAGAAAGCGAGAGGTGTGATGCCTGCGGCTGTTCATATCAGATGTTGCCATGGTCTCTCTGTACTGTCACACCATTTCTAAACATTGTCTTGTTGCAGTCTTGAGTGTGTGATGCTGAGAGATACATAGTGCCACCACGGTGAAATGTGTTGAATTGCTTTTTTATAGTGTGTTAACTCAGAAGGGAATAGGTTTTGCACAGACAACAGCGGTTACAAGTATCAGATGCCATGACCACAGTCACACGGGAACATCAGTAATATCGTCTGATAAATCTCAAAGCTGCAGGAAACCGGGCATGGTAAAGTAGTAGAGAATGTAAACATTTTTTAGGTCTCCATGGGCAAAAATTAAAGCTTTGTCACCTTTCATGCAAAATTCTTAAAATTAATGTTAATGAGTAGCCCTATAATCTTAAAAAAGGGATCCCACAGATTCTGACTAATGAATTTATCACTCTTTTTATATTTTTATAGAGGTTACACTCACAAAGAGAGAGATGAGAATAAATATTGACTATATAAATTTCTATTACTTTTAGAAGATTTTGTTTCCTTTTTTTTCCAGGTCTAGTAATCAGAATTTCGAAAATTCCCTGATATTTCCAGGTTTTTCTTGACCTTGGGAGTGTGATGATTAAGTACACATTTACACTGGTTTAATATTAGGGACCATTCTGAATGGTCAAAATAATTATGATTTATAACTTGTAGCAGAAAAGTGCAACTAAAAAGTGACTTAATTAACCCAAAACATACAAACGTTAAACTAAAAGATGGCTGCATAGCTCTTTTCAATGTAAAGCCACTAAGACTCTTACTGTGCTTACAATTGGGGTTACATTTAAGACGTAAATGGTCCATTCCACATCTGTCTCCACAGCCTTCAGACTGTTTAGAGCTGTAGAGTTGAATGTTTCTATACGATTTTAGCTTGTTTTTCAAGATCAAAGTGAGGTCAAAGTTCAGAAGTCACAGTCATTGGGATCTGAGAAGCGAGATCCTCCTCGACTACCTAAATACACAGCCGAGGCTGATTTAGGTCTGCTGGTACCAGCCTGATTCTGGTTCTGCCCGGGCCCTCCATGACATTTGTTGTTGTTGACTTCAGCATCCATTGTATCCGTGGTGATAACCCAGCTGGCAGGACGCCACTTCTTCAGAGCGTAAGGTGTCTTCACCCGCTTCTTGATTTTATCTCCTGATCCCTCTGTCACGTCGCCGGCAGACTTGCCTCCTGTGGGCGAACCAAGAAATTACAACATTGTTTAGGGGTCAATTGTGTAGATGTGCAAGGTATTTTTCAATCCGAATAAGAAAAGAGTTGGATTTAAGTGTTTATGTGAAAATAGCCCAATCAACAGGAAGCCAGCCAGCCAGGCCATCCGAACCCACATCAATTAACAATAATTATAAATATTATTATTAAATGAAATTTAAGATTTTATTAGCATATAGTCATATGCAATGCTTATATATGTACATGGTGATAGGCGTCCTATTCCTATAGGTAGACGTGGATCAGCTGAGAGTCAGCCTACACTTGATTTTTTACTTTTTGTATTTGTCTGTCACCTGATGGAGTTTTGGTTCCTTGCCACTGTCGCATTTGTCGCTTTTGGCTCGCTTAGTTGGGGACTTTAATTTAATATTCAACAATATTATTGATCTGCTTGCATAGACACCATTATATGAGAACTGAACTGAGCTGGACGATGACATCATAGTTTTCTCCTGTATATATATTAACTAAATTAATAACTTTTTTTACAACAAAAATTAACATTCACTGAACTTACTTATGCTGGACTGTGACGCTACAAACTTTGTTGCATTATTTTCCTGTTATCTCTGTAAAGCTGCAATGAAACAATCTGTACTGTAAAAGGCTCTATATAAATAAAGGTGACTTGACTTGACTTGACTATTTTACTTTATGCACTGTTACAAGATGATTGACAGATTTGGTAAGAGCTCTCCAACAGACAAAAGAAAGGTTTGGAAGACTTTGTAGAAATAATCACAGGAAAAACAAGCTGTGTCTTACAGGCCCAATTATATGTACTTCTGAATTATGAAATGAAGAGTATTAACACATGCAGCTATTCCACAATTCCATGGATTCCAAGTGATGCTCAGTTCAGAGCCAAATGACGTCCAGCTCCCCATCTCTGGACGTAATGGGTGGACATTCCCCTGATTTTACCTTCGAGCTCCAGCCATTATGTTCAGAGAGGGGTAGCTGGATGTTTTCATGTAGCACCCATTGGCTCTGTAGAGAGAATCCTCCAGTGGATTCTGTGTTGCATGTATTCTGTGTCTTGTATACAGTGATAAATGAATTTAACATCAGCAAGTCTAAAAATTAATATTTTATCAAATTTTGAACCCCCATACCCCTTGAAAAAACTTTGATACTGCAAAAAACAAAACGGCAAGTTTCATTAAAAGTTGTTGAGTTTGCAGCACTAATACTCACCCAGTAATGGCAGTGTGGTGATGGACAGATCCAGTGAGTTGGGTCTCTCTGGTCTCCGCACACGGTTCTGTCTGAGCAGGGCCTCTCCGTGTGTCTGAGCTTGGGTTTGGGCCTGTGTAGGAACCACAGTTGGGGCAGGACAAGGGCCAGGCAAAGCAACAGGCTCCACGGTGGAAGCCAATGGAGCGTCCACTGTTGGACCAACACTCTCACTGTTCTCTCCTCCTTCTCCATCCTCAGTGTCTCCATCACCCTCTCCTTCGCCGTTGTTGTTATTGCTGTTATTGTTGTTTGCATTGTCAGGGTGCGCATCTCTTCTCAGAAGAGGCTCCTGCTCATCAGGGCTAGTGTTCAAGAGGCCGAAGGTCAAGTCCTCTGAACTCATGGCGCCCTTCCAATGGACATCGGTGGGGTTGGCTGGGCATCCTGCTGGCTCAGGTGCTGCTCCTGTCGCATATTTATTCACTGCTGTCACAGCATCGTTGTTGGCAACGGTAATTGGCCTGACTTCATGTGCTGTGCTCACCACACTGGCTTTAGCCACACCCATCTCAACTTTTTTCAGATTCGACTTTCCGAGTTTTCCAAACTTCATCCGTAGTGATGAAGATGATGAGGTGGGTGTTTTCCCAGAAGGCTTGGTATGGAGACTTAGGCTACTCGGTCTCTTAGGGACATTCTGCTGCTTAGGTAAGATGGTTATTGGGGTGTTAGCAGCCCTACTGGAACCCTGTGACCCCGAAACCTCAGGCGCCATCTTTGTGAGGGGGTACAACGGCCTGTGCGAGGTCATTGTATCCGGAGAGCAGAACTCTTTCTGCGAATGTTCCATTAGGCTCTCATCTGAGCTCTCCCTCAAGTTCCTTTGGACTTCACTTGGGTCCAGTTTTAGTGTCTCCAGGTCTTCCCGGGTCAGCTGAGCACAGAGGGGACCACTGTTGCCCACTGGTGGCGGCTGAGTGGCATTACATGACTCTAAAACAGGAGTGGGGGAGGAGCTTTCTGTGCCAGACTGACGTGATTGGGCCTGCTGCCACTCATAGTTGATGCAGTTCCTGTTCTTCTCTGCAGGGTTAGACCCTCCCACTGATGTGTCATTGTGGAGGGGTTTATCAGCACCCTCATGGTTTTCAGTGTTTGTGGATGAGTGTTCAAGGAAAGAACCCACCTTAGGTGTCAGCCTTCCAGTAGAGATATTCCTAAAAAATGTAAGTAGTGTTGGTTGAATCACATGAGAAAAAGACGCTGTGTAACATAGACTTATGCACATTTCCAATGCTAACAAATTACCATGATTTATGACAGTTTGTTAATTGATTATTAATTATAATTAATAACTAATATCTGTTACTGATTTTTAATTACCTGTGGTTGAATTAAACTACTGAAATTAAGAAATTTTTATATAAAGAGTTTCTTTAGTTATGCAGTGATTACTGGTTATTTATATCTTGTGGTTGTACAGTGCAATAACAAGGTTGTTCAATCAGTGATTATTGACTACCAGCAGTTGTACAGTGAATGCCAGTGATTACTGGTTATTGATTACTTCTGATTATGCAGTGAGTGGTCAGTTATTATTGGTTATTGATTGCCTGTGGTTGTACAGTGATTATTGGTTATTGATTATCTGTGGTTGTACAGTGAATGGTCAGTGATTACCTATTATTGATTATCTGTGGTTGTACAGTGAATGGTCAGTGATTATGTGTTTTTTTTTATTACCTACGGTTGTACAGTGAGTGACAGTGATTATAGGTTCCCTTTCAGTCAGTCACATTCAACGTTACATCAGAACGGTAACTGCCGAATCGGGATCTCGTCTGGGAGCCCAATCATCTTCGAGTGTAAACTAAACAAGCCAATGGCCGATCGCACTTTAGCATTTCACTTTGGAGCCGAGCGAGTGTGTTCCTGCAAAGAAGCTGCAATCTCTGTTCGACTGTGCTACGGGTGAAGCTCCAGTGTTGGTGTGATGGCGCTACAGCGGTGATTGCGATCTTCAATGAGATACTATTGTCTCATACAGAAAAAGAGCATTGTTGCTGCACACTCCAGGCTGCAATAAATCCCTGCATGTGGTAGACACCATCACTTCAGCGAGGGCACACTCTACAAGGCACGTCATCGAATGCTGCAGGGCGGAGCGAGCGATGCAAATCTTGCACGCCAATGTCCATTGGCTCGTTTAGTTTCACTCGAAGATGATTGGGCTCCCTGGCGAGATCCAAATTCGTCAGTTACCATTGTGGCATAACGTCTCTGTTCCCTCCTTCAGGGAACGGGGGTTACATACGTAACCTAGACGTTACTCAGTCATTACCTGTGGTTTTACTTATTGATTACCTGTGGTTATACAGTGCAGTGCTGGGGTTGAGAGGAGGACTAACTGATTTTTCTCGTTCCCAGATAAGGAGAAGTTCAGTGAGTCTCTCCTCTGCACACTGAGCTGTAAGTCGAGCTTCAGCATCCTGATCCCAGCAGTCTTCCATTGTCTCTTTCAGAGAGTGCACCGTCTGCACATAAGCACACACACATACATCAGCATCAACAAATCTATTTTAGTTCCCTATTTTTTAATAAGCTGTGTGCATGCGTGTTCACATCCTAATTTCTCACCAGACTATTCTCTTTCCAGGCCTCTGGGAATTTGGGTCTTTCTTTTTCTCTCGACACGAGTGCCTGCATGTCCTCTATGGTGGGGTGATTGCCCACCTCTGCCTGAAAAGCCATCTGAAATGCTGGCACTGTCTCACCTGGTGGTAGAGAAGATTTTTATTGAGTACAAACAGCAGCTGTGACATGGAGAGATCTGCACACGTGCACATGCGAGTGGTACCTGGGAAGAGGTCAGCACAACACATAAAGGTCTCCCAGTAAAGCAGACCCAGTGCATAAACATCCACTTGTTTCAGTGCCGACTCACAATCTCTCAGATTCACTGCCCCTTCTAGCACTTCTGGGGCCATGTACCGCACTGTACCAACCTATTCAGTCAGAAAGGGTATAACATATGATTAGTCTGAGGTATTATTGTCCAAATCACTGGTCAGGTTTAGAGTATGCCGGGTTGGATTAGACTGTACCAGTTTGAATTGCTGTTTGCTAACCTCACTGATGGCACTGTTGTCCTCTTCTCCATGCCCAGGTGGTCTCTTTCCCGTCAGAACCATGGAAAGTCCAAAATCACTGATAACACATGAGCCATCTGTCTTCACCAGTACATTCCTACTGTTCAGATCCCGGTGAGACACGGCCGGTTTATACAAGTCTAACAATGGGAAAAAGGGAGAGAGGTGAGAGGGGGAGTGGGATAAGAGAGGAGAGGAGGAGAGAAAATTGCATGAGAGTGAATTACAAAATCAGAATTGCCACTAGAGAGCACTAGAAACCACTTGTGTCTCCAGAAATAATGGTACGTAACAGGGATTTTACTATTGCAAGTTGTCTAGTTACTGCTTAAAACACCTTAATGTAATACACAGCCTCAAGTGGCTTATGTTTGTTTGCTCACTTTTATAAAAACAATATGAAAGGCACTGAATTCGAATAATTCAGTAATATAACATAATAATAATATAATAACTGAAAATAATTAAATAAATAATTACATTTTTATTAAAAAAAAGAATGAAGTAATTTTAATCAGTAGATAGTTACATTTATTGATAATGATAATAATAATAATAATAACCATAATCAGTTTGTCTGCCACTTAATATATTTCATTAACCTTTACAATGTCACTGGTAGTGGTCACTATTGTGTGAAATGAAAATTGGTTTGCACACTTACTGGTTTGACCATGGCCCATCCAAACAGATTTTAGAGCTGAGCTACTTTGTTATATAATAATGCTGTATATGAAAGGACAAATGAGTGTGCATTTGTATGAGGAAGGGTGGTTCGTTTTTGTGAGTTGAAAAGGATGTGTCAGTATATATTAGAATGACTGGGTACACTGGGATGAAGATGAAGACATGGCATTACTTTCTCTCTTTCTTTAGTCTCCCTTTCTGTCACCTTTCATTAACATGACATTTTTCTGACACTAAATAAAATCTGAACACTTTTAGAGCCTTTCATACTGAAAGAAAGACAAAGAAAAAAAAAAAAAGCATTGAGAATTACGCCCCATCCCTGCCTTCCTGCTTTCTCATACTGAGTCTATAAATAAAGTGCACACACACCCATACTGTGACTCCATTTAACACTCCAAATTAAAATCAAAAGTGTATTTTAAGTAGCTTATACTTTTTTGCCATTTTGACAGCCCCTGTTCACAAACACTACTGCTCAAAACTGTAGGGCCAGTATGATTTTTTTATGTTTTTGAAAAAGGTATCTTATGCTCACACAGGCTGCATTTAATTAATACAGTAAAAAAAAATTAGATTGTGAGATATTATTACAATTTTAAAATAACTGTTTTCTATTTTAAGATATTTTAAAATCAAAGCACTCACCTTGCAACCCAAATTCATTAGGTGCTAGGACCTATATACAGTATGTATCAGTAGTTAAAGAATGCAAAAAAGGTCTGCCCTGTTTTATTAAGTTCAGCTGTCTGCCTTCGTCAACTGTCAAATATATTTTAAAATGTAATTTATTCCTAAATTTTCATCATCGTTACTCCAGTCTTCAGTGTCAGTTGATCCATTGGAAATCATTCTAATACTGATTTGGTGCTTAAGAAACATTTCCTATTATTATCGATGTTGAAAAGAGCTGCTTAATGTTTTTGTGGAAACCATGAAGTTTTTTTTAAAGGATTTTTTTATGAATAGAAAAAAGGACAGCATTGTAACATTATAAATGTATTTACTGTCACTTTTGATCAATTTAATGTGCCTTGCTGAAGTATTCATTTCTTTCTTTAAAAAAAAAATCTTTTGAACAGTGGTGTACATCATCATTTCATGAAACCTGGCCAGTCCATACGCCAACATTTTGCTTTTGCATTCCACAGAGGAAAGAAAATCATACGGGTTGGAAAAAAAACCACTTGAGAATGAGTGAATGATGACAAAATGTTTCATTTGTTATTCTGTGTCTCACCCCCTTTCTGTATCTCTGTGTGCAGGTACGCCAACCCTCTGGTGACCGACACAGCCAAACGACAGCAGCCCAGCCAGTCCACAGTCCGCCCGCTCAGATACATGCACAGTGAGCCCTGGGAAAGACAGAGGGAGTACTCTATTCAGAGGAAAACATCTGCAATGTACAGGGAGGAACACAGGGAAAGCAAGGAGAAGCGAGGGAGGATGAGATTAAAGCGCAGAGCGAGAATGAACAGAGCCGGTGTATCTCAAAGTCACAGGAGTAGCACAATTAATGCACTCCTGGCGTACCTCAGGACTACCTCAGGGATGCCTCCTGTCGCTATGGCAACCTGGCTTGAGGCTTGAGGCTGAAAGCCCACGGTTATGAATAATTGAATACTTCGCAGCTCAGTCAATAATCTCTCTCTTCCTCCATAATATCGAGTAAGTGTTTTGTGGGTGTGAATAAGCAACGAGAGAGGTTAAATGAGGATATTCTGCTGAATTGTAACCTTTTTTTTGTTCCATAATTGCAAAAAACAGAGAGGGAGAGAGAGAGAGAAAAAGGATGCGGAGAAAAACATGAGGAAGAGAGTGATATCCGAAGATATCATTTCACACTCGTGGGATGCTGTTACCACAAGATCAAACATGACATCAGATCCCTCAGGTCTCTAAATATAACCACAACATAAATGCGTATGCTTGCACTTTTGGAGTTGTGATGTAGAGAAGAAGGAATGTGAGAGAAAAAATAAGAACAGGCTAAATGGTTGACAGGAAAAGAATCAGACATCTGGAATTAGACTGGAGTTTTTGCTTTTGGTGCATTCTTGGTGCATTCTGTGTTTCTCAGTGTTCTTGCGATACTCACATAAGGGTAAAACTCCAGCAAGAGGAGAAACTCTGTCCTGCCTTCTGTGCCGACACGTTCCTTGCTCTCTAAGAAGTGTGCTATGTTCTCGTGATCCAGGAGATTGCGGTAAATCAAACGCTCGTTAGTAAACTGCTGGCGGTTAGAGGAGATGAAAACTTTCACAGCCACAGATCGATCGTCCAGTGAACCGCGATACACGGTTCCGTACCGGCCCCGGCCAATCAGCTGTGAAGAGCAGAAAGAGATCGAAAATAAGTGAGAAAAGTATGAGTAAAAAGATAATTATTTATAATTATTGTAAGGTGAAGAAGTCTTGTATCACTAACAACAACAAAAAACTGCCACAAAGACATGATTCCTATCTTCCTCTGGGCAGAGTTAGAACAGCATTTTTGTGACATTATAAATGTCTTGATTGTCACTTTTGATAACAATATATATTATCTGACAAAGTTTTGCCTAAATTTCGTACTTGGATTGTTATTTACTGTTGCCACATTTTTTCTTTCTTTCATACCACAGGACTATAGGTCTCCTGGGTAAAGTTTTTTTTTTGTTGTTGCAAATATTATTTTTATATTTAATAAATATTAGAGTACTACAGTACGAAAACACCAATGCCTACAAATAATACTGATCCCGGAAGTCAAATCCAAATGGCCCATTATATTTACATGATTTCTCTTCAAACGATTTCACCATTTATTTTTACATCATTTATGTTGCTTCAAAAATGTTTTTATAAAAAAAAATACATTTTCCCTAGAGGTTTATACACTATTTTGTTTGCTTAAAAAGGGGACGGATCAAGAATCAAGCTGTGATTGGTGTCTTCTACCTCCAGCAGAACGAGGTTGTCCAAATCCAGAGAAGGAGGGGAAAGCGCTGTCTCCAGAATATCCAAGGTATGCAAAGAGTGTTTACCACATCCTGGAATACACACAGGCATATACATTCATAGGTCATTTCCTCGTCATACATTTAATGCATCATAACATCACTACGGTAACGCACCTCTTAGTGTCCGGTAGCCAAAAAAAAGAAAACCGACAAGGACGGCAACCAGGGACACAGTTGCTATAGCGACAACGATGGCTTCCTCTCTGTAGAGTCGGTGCGAGTCTTGAAGGATTCAAAGAGAATATATTATTCAATAGACAAAGTGAATTAGATATTAACAAAATGGCAATACTTTTTGAATTAATCAAATGTTCTTTAACCCGTGTCTTTCATCATTTCATAAATCTGTCGCTCGTACTCATTTGTTTTTATATTCTGAACACTATCTATAAGTGTATGAGCCACACACACTCACATAGAGGCTGTGGGGTGGTTGGGGAAGGAGGTGGGAAGTCCTCTGTGAAGTTTAGGTTGCACATGTCTTTGCTGCAGCAGCAGAATCGAGATGTTCTATTCTGGGCCATTGACGGAGAGTTGGTCACCACACAGCGTTCATGGCACTCCTGATGGTCACCGACATTTGTCCAGCAACCTGTATTAAATGGAGGAAATAAAGTTGAGACTGTGTCTGTGTGTCTGTGTGTGTGTGTGTGTGTGTGTGTGTGTGTGTGTGTGTGTGTGTGTGTGTGTGTGTGTGTGTGTAATGTATTTATATACCTTGCTTCACTAGTTGGATTTCATTATTTTTTTTCCACCAGAGTCCAAAGCAGTGACCTCCGTGATTACAGCGAATGGTGGCGTTCTCAATGCGCTCGGCCAGAGCCTGTGGCTGTTCTGCATACGCGCACTCCCTCTGCTCACTCTGGGCAGCTTAAAAGGACAGTTAAAAACACACAGACAGAGAGAGCATTATTACATAAAGGGATTCAAATACAATGTTAGTATATTCAAATAATTACAATAGATATATATAATTGTTTATCAAACGGTTAGTTCCCGTCCTTGATTACGATTGGTCAATAGCTGTGATTTATTCATGAAAAAACACGGCTATGAGCACTTCACCCAACCGTTCTATGCATCAGTACACAACACCGCTAGTAACCTCTCCTAGCAACTTGATTAGCTATCATTAATTTTATTATATATATATATATATATATACATATATAGTGAACCTACAGTCCTTCGCACTGAAAATTATTATACATGTAGGCTAGTATAAAATCTCTTTTGATAGTATAATTTTGAATAATAATAATATAATAAAAACATTCATGCTACATATTATGTTTTATTACTGGATAATATTTTTGTTTATTGTGCATAAATAAAACAACAACAGAAATCTCGTTCTAAATCAAATTGATTATTTGACATGTAAAAAAATATCTGTTTCCTACTGCATAAAACAATCATAAAAAAAATAGACTCAAGAATCTATATTACAAATAAAATTGTTTCCTTTTTCATACAAAAGACTACTAAAACCAATACAGTTCCTCTCTGCTTCCATCAGGGTTTTTTTTTTTTTGTTTTTTTTTTGGGCATTACCATTTCTACATAAGGTATATGAAGGCCTGCCTTCTTACATGATGGATTCTGGGTCTGAAGGGGGCAGAATGTCATGTAAACAAGTGTTCTGTACTATCTAGCCAATAGCAGAGAAGAAAAAACAGGGTAGGCACGTGACTGGTGTTCTTCTATGTCAACCATCAGTTGTTTTGAGAATGCAATATCTCAGCCAGACAGGCTTTGTGAGAACGAAACTTCTCAAAGCATCTTGCAGACACTAGGTTGTGCAGGTGAGGTTTTTTTCAGAATGCATAATAATAGTTTTTTCTTAAGGGTTGCGGATTGAAGGAGCTATCAGTGAGGAATGCAGATAACGCTCATCTCGGAAAGGAGCTCATCTTTGGTAGATAAAGTCCAAGGTCATCCTTAGCTATGATGTCCACAGAGGCATGCCTCTTTCTCCTCCCACTCTCTCCTCTGCTTGTGGAGGAGGATGTGAACGTTCTCTGATAACAACACAACTGAGCAGTTACCCAGAGGGCTCTATTCTATCAAACAAGCACGCTAACCCTGAGAGTGCATGCAAAGACAAACACGTCACAGCTCATCTGATTTATGCCAACAGGTGCATGCTCGGCTAAAGCTGCACGATGTATCGTTAAAAAAATCGCGATCTCTATTCAAACACCCACGTGATCCCCTGTGTCCAACGGTTCCCCTGTGTCTATTAAACTTTTGACAAAATCACACCAGAACATTTAAATCTGCCTTTCAGAAATGCTGATTCATCCAATAATGAAACAAGTGAAGTATTTAGGAGTCATTTAATCGTTCATTCAAAACGATTTTTTAAAAATAATTCATTTAGATTAAACACTTTAAATAGACTGCAGAAATTAACATTTTGTCAGAACCTAGTAAATTACATTATTTATTTTGTTTAGTTGTCTGTTCAGAATCGTGATCTCAGTTTGAAACCACTCTCAATATATAAGTCAAGCATGTACAAAGATATATTTTTCACATTTTATTAATATATGTCCACACACACACACGGGCAGTTGACATAACATGTAATTATACTGTTTTGAAAGACAAAGTATTTTACTTTTTTTAAATATATTTTTTAAATGTATATATTTTTAATATTACTGTTTTAATTTTTTGCCAATTTGAAATGCATTGAAATCATGAACTGTGAAATACATATCAAAATTATGTGGAGAGAAATACTTATTCACATTATGTAAGTGAGATCTCTATTTTTCAAAATCAATGGTAATATTTAAAATACAACAATTCTGGAAAATCTTTAAAGTTTTTTGACTGATGTTATATATATATTCACACGTTGCATTTGAATTTGAGCATCGTTGAACGAAACCTGTCCATCAGATCTAAGACTAAATTCATTTCTGGATTCTCAGAATAATAATAATAATATAAAGTACTGATTTGAGAAAAAAATCTTTTAGGCTTGTCCTTGCTGAATAAAAGTCAAGTGTTTTATTTATTTACTTATTTTTATTAAATCTTACCCCAAATGGTTTCCACAAAAATATGAAGCAGCATAACTGTTTCCAAACATTGATAATAATAAGAAATGTTTCTTGAGCTGCAAATCAGCAATTAGAATGATTTCTGAAGGATCATGCACTCTTAGAAAAAAGGGTTCATTGGGGTTCTATATATGAAGCATAGGATTCTTTACTCAACTCCAAAGAACCTTCTATGCTAAAAAGGTTCTATAATGACAAGAAAGAACCCTTTTGGCACAAAGGTTCTTTATAGGCTATTATTCATTCATATATTACATTATTCTGCAACATTTTGTAGTTGTAATTAAATTATTGTTTATTAAACTGTTGTAGTAACTTAATATCACATTTTAATCATGCTGATTTTTGGAGGAGAAAAACTGAAATGGCACTCTTCGTGTGATATTGATTAACTACATAAAATGATATAAATATATAAATTTTCTAACCCCCATATCTTGAATTTTGTGATCATTCACATGCATTCATAAATACATTTTAGGGTCTTGATGTTTGTCAATAATATGAAATATTTAATCCAGAAAGGACAAAACAAATGATAATGAATGAACCCCTAAAAGGTTCCATATAGAACCTTTTTCCTGGTTCCAAATACGTAGCGCTGATAGAACCTTTTAAGGTTCTATATAGAACCTTTTCTTCTAAGAGTGTGTGACACTGGAGTAATGGGAATCAGCTTTGCCATCATAAGAATAAATTACATTTTAAAATCTACTCATGCAAATAATTACATTTTGCAGCAAATAAATTATACGTTTTGCTCAAATATTTGTTGTTGATATGTAGAATTTTAAACCTACAAGCAAGTGTATTTTTTTAATAGCGACTATTAATGGGGTAATCAAATGTAGGCTAATATAAGCTCAGATGAGTGAATGTGTGTTCCTCTTACCAGTTAACATTTAGTCTGTGCTTTTGTTTATATTTAGTTTCATTTCAAATATAGTGATTTTAACTTATGCTTTAAAAAGCATTATTTTTGTATTTAGATTGAAATTGTGTTGTTACAATGTTAGAATGTGATGTGATTTGTAACCCTTTTTGTAGCACATAATATATAACATGGTTACATTCACTATATTTGTTTTCATATCCTTCAATATGAACATTGTTTGTAGGACAACACTAAGCAGGATGAAAAAGTTGAAAATACAGACATATATATCATATATGGCCATTCAGACACATTACTCTATGAGGCTGAAAGCTAAATTCAATTTCCAGCAAAGAATCAGCCAATGGTGGTTTCGGACACTGGCTGACACGTCAACCTAATGAGCAGTCAGCCAATGGGAGACTCTGACACAGGATGACATATCAGGATAATAATGTGGTCTATTCATCCCTCTCTGTACTCACATTAGGGAGGGAGAGAGAGAGAGAGAGTGAGAGTGTGTGTGTGTGTGTGTGTGTGTGTGTGTGTGCTTGTTTATGTGATTTATGAGGACACAAATTTGTATAATGATGTGTATTACACTGGTATTACAACTTAAACTTGGTTTATGAGGACATTTCATGAGTCCTCATAATTCAAATAGCTTATTAAAAATGTAAAAATGCAGAATGTTTCCTGTCAAGGGTAGGTTTAGGGATAGGGGCAGTGTAAGTGGATAGAATATACAGTTTGTACAGTATAAAAACAATTACGCCTATGGAGAGTCCTCATAATGTAGTTATGGCATGTATGGCGTGTGTGTGTGTGTGCGTGCGCGTGTGTGTGTGTGTGGTCCTGGTAAATCCTATGTTGTGGGGACCAAATGTCCCAACAATGATAGTTATACCAATTATATTTGACCTTGTGGGGAAAATGTTTGGTCCCCATGAGGAAAAGAGCTAAATCATATAGAAAGTTTTTTGAAAATGTAAAAATGCAGAGTTTTCTGTGATGAGTATGTTTAGGGCTAGGGGATAGAGTATGCAGTTTGTACAGTACACATGGTGCCAATGGAAAGTCTACATAAAACATGAAAACCCAATGTGTGTATGTGTGTATCCAAGATGACCGTTTCTGACAGGGTGAGTAGAAAAAAACTAACTTGCTTTAACATTAAGAAAAAAGTAAGAGAAAAATAAATATATTACACCTTCAAATTTTTCATTGTCACATCAAATTGAATATGGGAACCACTTCTGTCCCGTAACCTTGCTCCATGCCAGCATTTTACTGCCTCCTCATCAAAAAGCTCCAATATAATATCAAATTATAACTTGGGCAACCTGATACCACTGCAATCCAGTTTATGAAGCACTTCGACAGCAAACAAAATCCAACTCAGTGAAGTGGATAATTCATGACTCTCTCCACTTCTAAACAGCACTACAAAGCACAGCAATGTGCTCGCGACCTACATACTGATTCACATCTAACGCTTCTAGCCAAAAACCCTCCCTTGCCTTTCCTCCAATCTGTCCATCCAGCCATACTTTCACCCAGCTGCTCTACTTAACCATTTGAGTACACTAAAATATTCACAAAATAAGGCCTATTTGTGTGCAAGTGTGTGAGGCACCATTAAAGTAGTCCTTAAAACTCCTGTGCTGAATTCCAAAAGGGTAACACTTTATTTTACAGTGTCACGTTATATGTAATTACTATATAGTAAAAGTAAATTATGCATAAAACAAGTAACAAACCCTAGCCCCACCAAGCACATGATGTTAATAAATATTACTCAGGAATAATTTGTGTGATTACGCAGACCCACCTTAAGATAAACTGTAACCTCCAAAAAAAAAAAAACTTAGTTATGGATGCACAATATATGACAGTATTGGGTACATAGGGATAGTTCATCCAAAAATAAAAATGATGTCATTAATTACTCATCCTCATGTCGTTCCAAACCCGTAAGACTTTCAGAACACAAATGAAGATCTTTTTGATGAAATCTGAGAGCTTTCTATCCCTCCATAGACAACTATCACTTTAAGACTTGATCGCTTTATATGATGAACAGATTGAATGTAGTCTTTTATTCATATACACACTGATCAGTTAACATAAACAGAAGATCAGAAGACCTTTACGCGCGAGAACAAACCTCATGCTGAAGCTCAAACGTGCTGCGTAACACAAGAATGAACCTCACTGGTTCTTGCATTTAAAGGTACAATATGTAGCTTTTTGGCCACAAGAGGGCGCAGTTTCCAACAATAACAAAGGCGTATGTTTATGACGCAGTGACGAGCTGAATGATGGGACTTGCTGTCAAGCTGATGGATCTAATAATGTTTATGGATGAGTGAAAACATTCATGTTTTTTAACATTACAGTGGTATGAAGCAGGTCGCGATTGTTAATAAGATATCACACGCGAGTCCCGCGGATATAAAGGAATAAGGACATTTCATCCTAGAACTACACGCAAGTGCTGGATTACTCACACAGGTCAGTTTATTAGACGAATTAAACTTGTGAGGTAATGCAGCGCTGTTTCACTTGGTATAACGTTACACTATCACAATAAACGCATTTAAATGTGTGTTGAAAGTTATGTTATTCTACGTGTTAGTTCGTTTGCTATACGAAACTAGCAGCTAGATTAACATTAGAATAACATACTGACCATATTCTAACATTTCATCATGTCGAGCTAACGTTATAACATTGATTTGTTTTATGAACATTTGCTCACCTGTCTAATAAAGCTGTCAAGTCGTGACTCGTGAAGCTCTGTCAAGTCCATATTAGTCACGGACGCTAGCTCTCTGTCGAGTGGAAGTCAGTCTTGGACGCTAGCTCTCGGCATCTCAAAAACGCCACGCTGATATTGATCCTCATTTTAGTTATCCTTGTTTGTCCCAACATCTGCTTGCCATGGTCTATGTTTGAACGAAACAAGAACTGCGTGCCGCTAAACGTTACTCACTACGCAGTTGTCCACACGTCTGTCGCCATGGTTACGTCACGGCTATGGCAGTACAAGCGGAAACCGAGGATAGCGCGGATATTGCGTCATTGACAGGCGACATTTTTTTCCGGGACGGCCACTTATTTAAAATTGGAATTTCTCTGAAATAAAAAATCTTTGGAGACTTTTGGGATATTGTAAGTACACAACTGCAGGAAATATATCACACTGTGCAAGTGATTTTTGGATATTTTATTACAAAATTCCTACATATTGTATCTTTAAGGCGAACATGCTTGAGCTTCTGTTTATCACAACTGATGTGTGAGTTAATGAATGTTTATATGTGAATAAAAGCCTATTCATCATATAAACCGATCGTTTCTCTTAATTTTGGACAAAAAATTTTGGTCGAAAACTCACAATTTTGGACTAAACCGCTAAATTCATATAGATTAGTTTTACGGTCTCTTTATGAACTTTTTAAACCATTAAAGTGGTAGTTGCGTAGCTGTCAGTGGAGGGGCAGAAATCTCAATTTCATTAAAAATATCTTAATTTGTGTTCCGAAGATCTAAAGTCTTACGGCTTTGAAACAACATGAGGGTGAGTAATTAATGACATAATTTTCATTTTTGGGTGAACTATCTCTTTAACTGTGCATACTTATTTCGCCCTATTTAAGCTCATTGTAAAAACGTGCCTATGATGGTATTTCTGTTAAATGACATCATGTCGCTCCTTGCACAATTCGCAGTTCTTTCAAAGTGAAATGTCCCTTGAGTGGCACTAAAAGCATGTTACATTTTCAGCGAAAGAAATGAAAGCAAACGTTTACATTGGTCGTTGTATGTAACACGGCGGATCGGAAATTAAATGTCTGGTAGTCTACCGCCTAGGCGCCTACACAACCCTAAACCTGACTGATGTTAACAAAAGCAAATGTGAGATAAAAATGCATTTGCTGAAGCAACCATGCCATTTCTACAAGTCTCTGGGCTCTTTTATCGTGACTCATGTTTCACAGCAATTGTAACTGAGTTGATTGTAACATTGTAACAAATGCTGTACCAGATGAGCTACTGAGCAAGTTTATTTACAACATAAAAAAAAATACATATGGAGCTGGTTATGCAATGCAAACGTCAAATGGTAATTAATAAAAGTGTACTGAAGTTATAACACAGTATTGTGCAACTGCACAAAAATAAGTCTTTATTAGTCACTAATCTGTGGCTGTAATCATCATTTGTGTGAAAAGGAAACCGTTGGTGTTTTACTGCGAATGAACTGTAGGTAGCCTGTGTTTAGTAGTTTTGCATGTATTTACATGCCTACATTTACAAACTTAAACGGTTTGAAACAATTGATTTGTTTTTTATTTATTTAGACAAAATATTATACATTTTTAAATCTGCCATTTCTTGATTATCATAGCCATATCATGAAAATAATTGTCTTAACAATATTGTACAGAATCCTTTTCAATATATTTTTTTTTATCAGTAAATCACTAGTTTGTTCCTCACACAAAGTTATGGTATGGCTTCAGAAAACTTGGAATATTGTGCACAAGTCGTATGGACTACATTTATGATTTTCTTTACGAAGTGCACCGTGTTCACTTTGAGATCTGAGTCCACTTTAAATTCCTAAAACAGAATGAATGTAAAAAGTAAGTGGGTTCTTCTTCTACTTGGTTGACTTTAGTGTCTGGTTAACATCCAGACAGGCTGATAATCTGTTTCACTGATCATCCACTTCCCTGTGCAAAACTTTGATATTCTTCCAAAGATTTACGTTCCACGAAAGAAAGAAAATAGCATTATTTATTTTAATGTGAATGCTCCACATGACCTTTAAAGCGAATAAAACCCCCTTTAGCCAATATTTTGCATTCAAAAAGCAAAGCGTTCCATGTTCCTCACTTTATTTTGAGATCTGAGTCCACTTTCAAGGCCAGGAACAGAATTAAACTGGGAACCAGGTTCACTTTAATGTCAACTTCGATTTGACTGATCATCCACTTTCCTGTGTAAAACTGGAAATCACCCTCTTTCACAGAAAAAGAAAATAATATGAAATTGAAAGAGATGGGAATGAGTAAATGATGACAAATGGTTCATTTTGGAGTGAAATATTCTTTTAAACCCGGCCTGGTATGTAAACAAAGCATTTTCAGAGATAAGCCACCCTTATCAACATAATACACAGAGTACAGAACAAATAAGAACTTCACAACTGAAAGGACGTTGTCTCAATGCTTCATAACTCACAGAATCAAATACACGACCTCCTCTATGGCAACATGACATTTACTGTCCTGCTGGGATTGTACGGTTATACCAAACTACACAAAAACCCAGACAATCCTACACTATGGAATGCAATGACTATTTCAGCAAGCGCATAAAATTACTGTCACAAGCAACAGAAGAATTATTGGGGAGGAAACTGCACACACAAAAACACACAGGTTTGGTGGACAAATGTTGAAAGTTTCAAAATGAAACTGGACTAGAACGCACTGATGCAAAGTGGAAAATCAGAAGGTGTTTTCATACTAACTTTGTTGAATCCCTATGTCCTATATGGGCTATGTGCACAAGCCGTTGTGACGAACTTCCGCTATTGTCAGAAGTTGGCAAATCAGTTTCCGGTTTACGACTGCTCATCCGCATTCGCTATAAACAAACAAGATGAGAGCTAATGTTGTACGAAAAAAAGAGATATAATGTGCGTGACACATCTACGTTTCTAAGAACTGTAGGTTGATCTAACGCTCGTTTCAAACATACTCCGTTTGCCGTGCGTGTTGCGTTGCAGGAGCAGCGCGTGCGATAGTGCTTTCACATATGATGCGTTAGCAGCAGTGAATAACTGATCCGCGGCTGTACCACAAACACATACTTACTATTTTTATATTAAATCCAGAAGTTATGCTGCAACTTTTATTTAAAAAAAAGTTGTGTCAGCATTGCGATTCTCTTTGTACACATACACTGGATGTATGCACGTTTAAACACAATTTAAACAACGTAGGGCTATTATTCCATGCATTACTTATACTTAGGCTATATTAAGTTGCTCAAGAAAGTGGTCAACTATTTAACCATGTTAAAATCGCAAATTTTAAAACTTAAAATTGATAGCTTCTATAAAGAAGAGAAAGTAGAGAAGTATTTTATGGTGATGCAAACGCTGAATTAAAGTGACACACACAGTGCACAGCTTTTTTTGAATGAAATTGTTTTGAGCTGGTTCATATAATTTGCATATAAATTGAACAGTATACCTAATTGTTTTAAAAATAATGATTACAAATGATATGTTAAATAATAAAATACATGGTTAAACGTATTTTGGACTGGCAATTTAAGTAAAAAATTAACGGAAACAATCTTTCCACCATAATCCGTAATTTCCACCACTACAGTTTTTAAGAAAAAAAAAAAAGAATAACCAATGATGTGGATCTAAATGTACTTTAAATCAAGTATTAATAGTTCATGTGTGTGACTTTAAAAAATAAACGTAGACCTGAGCAAAAATGAAATGCTGTATGCAAAAAATCCCAACTCATGGCATTTAGCAACTTTAAATAAAAATTTATTAAGTTCATGAAGTATTAAGATTTATTTTGTTACATGAGCCACTCGTGTTGTTGACTGATACATAATCTTATATAATCAGTTTTACAATATTATATTATTATATATAGGCTACTACAACAACAAGGCGACATAATGAACAACACTCGTCTCATTCGTGGAGGTGGAAAAACAAGTTGTAAGATGTAAGATCTATTGTATTAAAATTTAAATACAAAAGAAAATGCATGAGAGTCGACTGTTTTTGTCAATTCTAAGTTTTAATTTAAAATATTTGCGATTTTAATATAAGTACATAGTTAAATATTTGACCACTTGCTTGAGCAACTTAATATAAGTAATGCATGGAATAATAGCCCTACGTTGTTTAAATTGTGTTTAAACGTGCATACATCCAGTGTATGTATAACAAAGAGAATCGCAATGCTGACACAACTTTTTTTTAAATAAAAGTTGCAGCATAACTTCTGGATTTAATATAAAAATAGTAAGTATGTGTTTGTGGTACAGGCGCGGATCAGTTATTCACTGCTGCTAACGCATCATATGTGAAAGCACTATCGCACGCGCTGCTCCTGCAACGCAACACGCACGGCAAACGGAGTATGTTTGAGCGTTAGATCAACCTACAGTTCTTAGAAATGTAGATGTGTCACGCACATTATATCTCTCTTTTTTTATTTATACAACAGCAGCTCTCATCTTGTTTGTTTATAGCGGATGCGGATGAGCAGTCGTAAACCGGAAACTGATTTGCCAACTTCTGACAATAGCGGAAGTTCGTCACAACGGCTTGTGCACATAGCACTTACGATTCATCTTCGGGTAATTTTAGAGCAGTGGTTCTTCTCAACCTTTTTGATTCCAAGATCCCCCACTGTCCACAACAATATTCAAAGGCCATGTGACTTTATATTAATTATGAAAATACAGATTCTTGTATAGACATTTTATTCAATTTTATTATATCTCCAGGGTTTTCAAGTCAGTGGTTCTTCAAGGAAAAAGAACAGTTGTTGAGGCTCTGAATTATATATTCTTTTTTTGTTGCATACTTGATTTTTCTGTATATTTGTTATAAATGGCAATAAATAAAGTATTACACAAATAATATCTTGATTTAGATTTTTTTTATGCATGTTTTGTCTTATTTTAAATCATTTTACTTGAGGCCCCCTATGAGCCCCGGCTCTCTGGTTGAGAAACCGTAAAGATGAGTCTCAGGTAATTTGCGGTGTTCACATACTCACAAACTCAAGACCGCTTGAAGTACAAACTAGGTGTGAAAACACCCATGAAAGACCAGTATACACATATAATATAACATTTGAAAGTGTTTTATTCAACTAGTCATTTAACAAAAAAAGTTACATTATTATTACCGTTATACTATTCATATTTCATAAGTGATATTTAAGTATTATTTCTACTATTATATTACTCATTAGGCTATTATGTTCAGTTTTCATTTTAATATTAGTTTAAGTTGAGTCAATTTGTTTTGTGCTTTTTTATTACTTTTATTTTTTACTATTTTGATTTCATTTTTTTTTTTTTTTGCTTTAGTAGTATTTTAGCTGTAGTGGTTGAGGCATCTAAGCTTATGTTTTTCATCTATTGTTAATAGCCCTGAAATGTTCTGACCATCCGTCCAGGATGGCCCGAGTCGCTGGGATAGACTCCAGCATCCCTGTGAACCTGTAGCAGAGGATAAAGTAGTTTGGAGAATGAATGGATGGATCTAATATTTATATTTTATTGTATTTCAGCTTTATTTCAACTACCATTTGTTAATAGTTTAAGTTTCTTATTCATAATGCTTATGGATTCATTTAGGTATCTAAGAATCATTTAGTTATCATTGTGTGTAAATAAAATAATACTTTAAAAATTGTTCTACATATTAGTTGTAAAAACATTATCCAACTGCGAGGCTGGCTCAGATCTGAAGTGGACATGACATGAGCAAGCTTACAGCATTCTGTACTCTGATATCTGAGCTGATATTTGGCTCTGGTTCCATCTTCAATGGTCAGACTGCAGGGTTAGCTGTGGAGGAAGCCAATCTGCAAGCCATAATGTGTCCTTATAACCAAACCGCAAGATGAGAAATTAAGTTTCATGCTTGTCTTAACGGCTAATCAGTGTTTAGCCTTTATTCTCCCCCCATGAACCACGAGCAGGGTCAGCTCTTATCTTATCTGTGTGATGCTGCTCAGTAGCTCCACTGCAGCTCAGGGGCTGGTGCCAGGGAGAACACACACACACACACACATAAAGATAAAAATAATATTTAAATGGACACAAACACACACATAGGCTATACAGAGGCACACATTTATACAGTATGCAAATCCATACACTCAATGGTACATAAAGTGTTGTTCTACTGACTTGCTTTGTTACTTATCCACAAACACAAACAAACACACTCAGGAAATGAAGAGTTCCTGATGGATGTGGGTGGCAGTGAATTTACCACAAAAGTGGCAGGACACACACGCGCGCGCGCACACACACACACACAGTGTACAATTAATTACGCCTTCACTTTGAGAGGATATGGAGGGATTTGGGAAACTAGGGTGTGGAACTGCAATTTTACTGTAATTCTATGATATTTTCTATTGCTACTATATGTTTACTATTACTTACCAGCCACAGGACCCAGAAGAACCACCATTGCGATCAGTCCAACGTCAAGAATTGTTATTCGGCCTTCAACTGCCATGTTTTTCTTTTCTCCTCCTCTTCAAATACAATATATTCTGATTTATTCTGTTCCTCGTATAGCTGTCACGGTTTCAGAGTGCAGTCAGGCAATAATATTTGTGCTTTGGAGAGTCCAGCGTAACACATTTTTTTTTCAATACAGCATCAAAAGCAAGTTGTTCATCATTTTAAAGAAGCATAAAATAGGATTGAAAACTTAAAGGTCTTGCGTTAAACCTTCACTGCTTTTTTTCCCTTCAGCAGGAAGATTCAATTCCGATAGCTGTGAAATCTCACTACTAAGAGTCCTGTTGTAACAAACCAAATTAACAAATCACATCAAACTTAGTTTTCCCTTTGTTCCAAAGCACGCGCCCCATACATTTGCCTAATCAGAGTTTAGCGCAGTTATATGGGACATCCCGAGACCGCAAGTCTCCTCGATGGTAGCACAGTTTCTGGACAGGAAAACATCCGTTTCGTGATTGCCGACTATTAAAATGTCCATTCGTCGTCATATTCCTGGCGTTTGTTATCTTTTGATCTTCGTTTCAGGATTTTTTTCTGTTTCCATGATCCGTTGAGCTGGGAAACTGTCCGTTTAGCGTTTTTCGTCCGTAGTCCAAACAAGGGGAACGGCAACAGTAGACGGGCAGGAAGACACAGCAAGCAGACCAGACAGCGACTGGAAACGCCTCGTCTTCAGATTGTCTCCGGGATCCGATTGTTCGATGTGGGGGCCGATTTATAAGAGAATAAAGGTGAAGCGCCCTCATGCGGCAGACTGAGAGAATGTCACCATAGGATGACAAACATCAAGGCTGATAATAAATACACACTGCCATTAAAAGCAGAACTGTAATTTAAGTTATTTAAAAAAAAATCCAGTTTAAAATTACCCAGACAACCAATCATTACAATCATTAATAAAAATATATAATTTATATAAGCCCATCGTATAAATTATCCAATTATTGTCAACGTTATAATTTAAGTGCTCCAATAATAAAAGCACATGTCTTATATCTTATTCTTATACATACATACATATATGATTAACTGTTCTCATTTAGGCCTATAGAATTCAACATGTTTACATATTTATATAGATATAAACATTTGCATTTATTTTGCTCATCTGTGCATGATTTCACATTTTTACAAAGAATAATTGTAGCCCTTTTTCCTGACCTAACGTGTGGACAATGGTGTAGATGTGTAACACTGATGGGTATCAAAAAAAAAAGAAATAATAAATAAACACATACATGTGATGTAAACATTACACAGGCTACATGGTGTATTGTACATGTTACTTTTGATATTTGCATAGCGTTATAGCGCCCATCTCTGGTCGTGGACCAGCACATCAGCAGGATGGAGGAAAAACAGCACCACGCGCCTCAGCAACAGTAACGTCGTCTGGTGTGCGCGCGCACGGGACGGAACCACTGAGGCTGAGGGAGCGCGCACCTCAACGCCAGCTGTCCTCTCTGAGGGAGACCCTTGCCGCCCCTCCCCAAAAGACATGTCTGCAACTGCAAAAAATAGTCTTTTATTTTTCAGCTGTTGACCCACTCATACATCCACTCACTTCGATAATACTGCACAGCTCTAGCCCATCGACCACCAGCAGCACAGCAACGCCCATAGCAACGCCTCCTCTGCACATCCTCCTCCTGTTTCTCTGACCCAGCAACACCGGCCGCCCTCCACCACCAACAACCAACCTGTTTTTCAACGACCTTACAAACGTTGGATCCATACCACACCGCTGTGTTTTCTTTTTAAAGCAAAGGACCATGAACGCGCTGTGTGCAGTCATTCTTTCATCAGTCAAAGGTGCGTAACGTTACCCGTATGAAACACCATGCGCTTATTTATCAATGCACTGCATAATATTGTTATATCGTGGATATTGTTTTTGCATGCAGATCGAGTGAATGCCTGCAATGGTTGTAGATTATGAATAATGTGAGCAGTGTAGCTAATATATATGGCATTGTTATGCGGTTCGTCGTCTTGTTTTCGTTATTCCTGCGCGCGGGGTGCGGTGCTGCAGATTTCACACTGATGATGCGACCGGTCGTCTGTTGCAATCATTCCAGAAATCTGCAATTATAAAATGCATATTTAGAATTTTGCGCTTTTAAAATTGTGACCTCTCTGCATACAGTTAGGTTCCATTGATGCAGCAGATTTTACGTTATTTTATACGATGTGTCCTATTGTTAGATTATTATTATTTTTTTAGTAACGAATCATCGTTTATCTAATGATTTTATTTCACCAATGCATTTAATCTTGCAGAGTGCATTGCATTAACATCACATCTTATCTAGATTGGTTGCCATGGCAAACACCATGGCTGAAAATAGGCTTCAAGGGGGATACTGTGGGTAAACAACACTACATTTCAAACAACAACCATTATATTGAATCAGACTTCAGCTAACTGTAAAAATACATCTTAAATACATCTTCATGTGCAGAATGGCAAACCAGGGCATGATGGATTGAATTTCATAGTGACCTCAGTAATTCTGTGTTTTTGTTTGTTTTTGCATGTGATGAACAGACACAAAAAAAGATGGTGTAGTAAAGAATAAAAAGAGTGGGGAGAATGTAGAAAATAAATGGGGGACAGAGGCCACACATGGATTAAGAGATTATGGATAGAGGCCAAGAGATAATGATTATTTTACAGCAAGAGAGGAGGGGACATGCTGGGTCAGCAGTTTCGCGGTGGATGAATCAAAACTACTAAAATATATTGATGCAATATCTATGCAGGTCTATCTATAAAATATCCTACTTTTCCTTTCTTTTTACATCAGTCACTCATCATTGCGGAAGCCCTTCCTCGAGCTGAAACATTGAGGGATTCTTTTCCCTTGAGCTCACCTGTAAGTTCTGGCCTATCAAGGAACTGGCAGCGGCACGGGAGCTCCGCACACCACACCCTCTAAATGAGGGACAAGGCCACTCAGGTGAGACATCTATGCTGTTTTTATCGCTATCCTTACATGACATGCATACTTTAAATGGACAAAATTATACCATAGAGAAAATTATATTTATATTATTACCAAGTATATAAAAACACTCACATATAACATACTGTATATTCGATAAAAAGGGGTAATTTTGTTTATAACAAATGTCCAGTTTTAAAGTCACCTGGGAAGCCAATTTACAATCAAATCAAATGAGTAATTTATAGATAGTGTAATGAAATATATTTCTGAATTCTACAGAAATATAATTGTGTAGAATTCACAATAGATTAATATAATTTAGTTAAATGTTTTTACTAGTTAAAGGAATAGTTCACTTAAAAATTAAAATTGTGTCTTCATTTACTCGCCCTAAAGTTGTTCCAATTTGTTTTCTTTCTTCTGCTGAACACAAAGAAAGATATTTTGAAGAATGTCGGTAACCAGACAGGTGATGGATCCCATTGATTTCCGTAGTATTTTTTTTCCTACTATGAAAGTCAATGGGGTCCATCTACTGTTTGGTTTATGACATTCTTCAAAATATCTTCTTTTGTGTTCAGCAGAAGAAAGAATGATGACAGAATCTTAATTTTTAAGTGAACTATTTATTTAAGGCATTTAATATACCAGTAAAAATACCAGTTCACGAGTTCACACTTACATACAATTAGAGTGGGTAAGGTTTAAAGCAGGGGTAGGGAACGTTGGTCCTGGAGAGCCACTGTCCTGCAGAGTTTAGTTCCAACCCTAATCAAACACACCTGAACCAGCTAATCAATGTCTTTAGGATCATTAAGGCAACAATCAGGTGAGTTTTTTTCAGGGTTGGAGCTAAACTCTGCAGGACAGTGGCTCTGTTGTTCCAACCCTGTAAGACTTTTGTTCATCTTCAGAACACGAATTAAGATATTTTTGATTAAATCTGAGAGCTGGATCACTCCTCCATAGGCTTTCTAAGGGACTGAAAATTGTTCCCCCGAAAAGTTATTAAAGACATCGTTAAAATAGTCCAAGTAACTACAGTGGCTCAATCTTAAGTTTATCAAGCGACGAGAATACTTTTTGAGCGCAAAAACAAACAAAAATATCGACTTTATTCAACTATTCATTTCCTTTTCGGTCGGCCTCGACTGAGTTTACGTAGTAAAACTGCGTAGCGCTTCTGTGGTGGACGTCACTCGCATCACACACATGACCAGCGTCGGCCAATAGTGAGCCTGCGTGTGACGTAGCACTACGCTATCACACTACGTTAACGGACTAGAGGCCAACAAAGAAGGAAATGAATAGTTGAAATAAAGTCGTTATTTTGTTTTGTTTTTGCGCACAAAAAATATTCTTGTCGCTTGATAAACTTAAGATTGAGCCACTGTAGTCACTTGGACAATTTTAACAATGTCTTTAATAACTTTTCGGGGGGAACAAGTTTCAATCCCTTAGAAGCCTATGGAGGAGTGATCCAGCTCTCAGATTTAATAAAAAATATCTTAATTCGTGTTCCGAAGATGAACGAAAGTATTACGGGGTTGGAACAACATGAGGGTGAGTAATTACTGACAGAATTTTCATTTTTGGGTGAACTAACCCTTAAATGCGTATTTGGCGTGCTGTCCGGGGGGAGGGCGCCGAGCTCGGAGTTTGGCCCGAACCCAGAGTACTCCCCCCGTATGTAAGTGGATAGGACTAGAAGTGTGGAGAAGGGGCGGTGGAGGGATGCTGCTAAACTGTCAATGGATTGAGGTGAGATTGCTGAAATTGGTTTAGTAGTGTAAACGCTCACATGGTCGAATGCATTCGAACAGCCACAAAATACCACCTACTCTCCGTCTACTGACCTAATGCGTAAACATTATGAGAAGCTTGCCAGACGGGATTGAAACTTTGTCGGCTGAAGACCCAAGTTTGGTTTGACGACGAAAAAACGTATTTAAAAAAGAGACGGATTAAAACACCAGGTGTAAATGGATATACAGTATGTTTCCGACGTCTAGTGATCTGATCGACCAAAACGCATCTTAATACCAGGTGTAAACAAGGCCCTACAAAAAAACAAAATGAAAAATTCACAATGATAGTTTATAATGGCTGTTATGCTTTTTAAAAAAAGCAAGCCCTTGAATCAAAGGTTCTTGAAGTCATACAATAGCTTTCTGTGAGGAACCAACTGAATAATCTTTCCCTCCAGTAAGCCATTTCATGAATGAACCAGTCGATTCTTGAATTCAGTCCAGTCTCTGTTCTTCACTCATTCGCTCTCGTTTTTCCTTGTCAGACCCCTAGGGCCTGGGTAGATGAGCGGAGGAGAGGCTCTCACAAGCGATCGGCTTCTTGCGGCAGCACTGACCAGCTGAAAGAGGTAAGACATCTAAAGCCATTATAACATGTGCTGATCTAGTGTGCCTTAACCTTCTCTTTTATTAGTTTTTTTCCTGTACTATGCTATTCATCATCCCCATTTTGACTTCTTTTAGATCGCAAAATTGCGACAACAGCTCCAACGTAGCAAACGCAGCAGCCGCCATCGCCGGGACAAAGACCGCAAGTCCCCCTTTAATGGCAACCATGCTATCATCCAGTCACAGGTGGGCATCATCGCATCCCAGCAGCCACCATGTGTGCTTGTGTGCGAATAACAGGTTGCTCTAGGATGTCAGTAAGAGTACCACCATAACCTGAGCTAGTACACGCTGCAGAATTGAAATAGGCCAAACATCTGGAGAATTTAAGCGCGCCCCACTTTCCTGCATATTTGTCCCATTTTTTAGGCTTTTCTGGCCCCTTGGAGACTGGGGGACAGGATTGTCCCAAAGGACCGTGGCTTGTTTTAGTGTAGATTACAAAGTCTTCTCTCACAGACTGCCGTCATCAGGACAGCCTTTGGACCTATAACTCAACACACTGTGTTTCTATGTGAATAGAATACAGAAACCTAGCATGCAAATGAGCCCCCTGAGTAGAGGGCACTGGGTTTATTTGTTCACTTGAAGGAATATTCCAGGTTTAGTACAAGGTGAGCTCAGTCAACAGCATTTGTGGCTAGAAAATTTATAATTTCGAGGTTACAGTGAGGCACTTAAAATGTATGTGAATGTAGCCATTTTTGGTGGATATAAAAGGTGCGGTCACATTAACTGCTGCTCGGCCAAATTTTGTGGATGAAATCCAGTTTTAATAGGGATCTGGAATTGGAAATCTTAAGAAACATTTCTCCACACAGATTTCGCATTGGGTTGAAGTAGACAGAACGCTGCTTTGTCTGAAAATGACTCACAGTGGACAATTGTCCTTTTTGCCTGTGAAAATTTCACTTAAAGTGACCTTCAGTTAATTGTTCTGTTGTGATTGTAAAATTGTAAATTGTAAAAAATAATTCTGGAGTTGGACGTTTTTAGGCATTCCTGTATGTTGTCATGGCAATGATGTTGTAAAATTTTATACAACAACTTAGAAAGAAAAGGTTAGAGAGCAATATTTCACACTAAAAATCAGGTTGCAGTCTTGAGAGTATTTTAATGTTTACAGATTGCCTGCCTTCAGTTCCATTGTAGATTTTGGTTTGCTTTTTAAAGAAAAGGAAGAGGAAGTGCAAATTGATTTTTGTGGTAATTAATGCCACAAATTCCATTGATTGAACTTGTACTGAACCTGGAATATTCCTCTCAACATCTTTAGTGTTTTAAGGACAGGAAAGATTGTCAATACATCTCAAAAACCAAGAGGACTCATACTCGTTTCTGAGAAATGGGAAAGGAAAGAAAAGGAAAGGAAAAGTTTGGCTATCCAAAACCATAAACAGAGAAGATCATGAGAGCATGAAGAAAAGATTGGGAAAGAGTGCTTACATCACACCATACTCAAAAGAAGTACCCTCAAGCTGAGCAGTAATGGTCTCTCAATTGTAATGTTCTCTGTAGTCAGTGGTTTGTGTATAATGATGGAGCTTAGTCTGGCAGAATGTTTGATTTTTGGCAGTGTAGAGACTGCAGAGATTGTATGTGTGGGCAATGTGTGTGGGAGTCATTCTAACAGGATTACACAGAAGGCTGGTTTGCCCTACAGGGGAATGTTTGTGTACTTGAGACATACTTAGACCCATACATGCATTTCTAAAGAAGTGTTGTACCTTTTTTCCTCAGTCTCAGATGCCTAAAACCATCCTGATTCCCATCCCCATCTCTAAGTCCACACCTCCAAGATTCCGGAACAGCATAGAGGGGCTCAACCAGGAGATTGAACGCATCATCATACGGGACACTGTGGAACGAGATGAGATCATAATAGTGAGTGCATCTCAATAATACCGCCAGTATTATGTTGTGCAAGACTTATTTTTTGGGGTAGGTTGCGACATAACTATAAGTGTGATTGTCAAATAGTGCAAACTGTTATTTAATGAAATAAATATGTATGCACTACAGGTTTCAGAGCAAAGCGCAGCATTTAAACACGTGTAGTTCAGGATACAGCGTTTAAGCATCTCTGAATAGCTTGCCTAATTTACTGTGAATCAAGCTGTTCTGAGACACTGATATCATGAGTGATATACATCAAATAAAAGCTTGTTGGGTTGCCGTTTGAAAAATGAATTGAATATTTATATGAAAAAAATAATATGTAAATATTGGTGTTATAATTTTCCAGAAAAGTACTGGAATTTATTTTTATTACACATTTTTTATTTTACAATACAATGGTTACAATATATTTCTTATTTTGTTTAATATTTGTATTTAATAATAATTATAAATAATGTTATATATTATTTGTATATAATAAATAATTAATTATTATTGTACAGTCATATTGAATAGGTAAAAAACAGTGGGAATGTGCTCTATGGAAATTCAAGTGAAAAGATAAAGTTTTTTATAATAATTGAGTTTTTTAGAAAAAAATGTGTGTATGATTTACTTTTGAAACAATTTTCTCAGAAATGCTAGTAAATTTCACAGTTACAAAGAAACGACAAGTAACAGATTGAATTAAAAGTGAAATTTTGATGTAGAAAGACTGAAATTTGTCAAATGTACAACAAAAATCTTTATTTAAAAATATTTTTTATTACAGTGAAGCTTCTCTTAAAGAATTTTGCGATTAAAAAAAGTAATTTTTCCACTTTTTTCGAATTATTTTAAATTCTATGCAGACGAACCTCAACAAAATTACCACACTTACTCTAGAATGGTTCATTCTTTCCAAATATACAATAGCTTTTCAAGTCATCTGTTGAAAATTCCTGGGTTTTTTTTTAAATCCCAACACATAGCAGACAAAAAAAGATTGCAATGTCAATTCTTTCAATACCGTTCAGCCGTATTTTGTGCTATAGGGGCTGTAACATGGCTTATCAGGGCACAATCAATACTAATGATATGTTTGGTGGAATCCAATTAGTAGAAATTGCTTTTGTCCTACACATCCCACTTAAGCAAATGTGTGTTTTAGCCACAGGATGTTCCTGATGGGCACCGCGCGCCCCCTCCCCTCCCCCAGCGCAGCAGCAGCACACGCAGTATTGACACACAGACGCCCTCGAACGGCGGGCTTGGCAGTAACCGTAGCAACAGCAGCAGCCGAGCTGACTCAGTCTCACCCTCGTACCTCAGCATCCTCAACGACACGGTCGGAAACAGCCCACTCGATGACACGCTCAATGAGAGCAAAGAAAGAGGTGAGAAGCACATGCATCATCATCACACAATAAGCTAAAATCAAACCATTTGATTTCTAAACATTCCTTTTTCCTGTCTTAGACCTGGGACCTTGGTCGCCTCTGCCCAAATATGCTTCATCTCCAAAGCCCAACAATAGCTATATGTTCAAACGTGAGCCTCCGGAGGGCTGCGAGAAAATTAAAGCTTTTGAAGAAAACCAGTGAGTTACTGTTCTGTAGACATTTTGTTTGTTGTTGGTGTAATATATTGAACAGTCAGTTGAGGATGATGCTTTATTTTCAGAAAAATGCTTTGAGCAGTTTTATTTTTTATTTATTTTAAATGTCTGCAATAACCAAAATTTGTCTCGAACTCTCGATACAGTTTTAAAATGTGTGCAATTGTTTTTGGGTTTTTTTCAAAATAAAAAAATAAAAACCGAAAGTTTTATTTTAATTAAAATAAATAGTAATTAGAAATAAATTGTTTTATAAAATTAGGTAACGGGGTTGCAGATTTAGCCTAAATTAAGCTGTCAATTATTATCTTGTTTGCAATCAAATGTTTGCAGTCATTGATAAACATTTCCCATAAATTAAAAACTAATAGCCTACTTGTTTAATCGGGATCCTCAAAATTATGGAAGCCCTGTGGAAAAAAATATCATGCTTTGGTAGATCATAATTATAATTCATAGGTATGACAAAAGGTCAACATTTACAAAAAAGTATTAATTATGACATACTTTCTATCTCAGTTGACTTTTTATTTCATCATTTATGTCACAATTTTGAGTTTTTTATGTCATAATTATGGTTTACCAAAGCATTACTTGTGTAAAACGGACATGAAACAATTTAATGGAAGTAGTTCTATTTATTATTATAAAGCCTCAAACTATATTGCTTCCTGTGTTGTAAAAATTTTTTATTTTTTTATTTAACCTTTATTTAACCAGGTTTGTCTCATTGAGATATAACATCTCTTTTTCAAGAGAGACCTGGCCAAGATAGCAGAACAAATTAGATCACACAATCACAAAACAAACACAATCGCAAAACAAACACAAAAGAGGCAAAGACAACTCAAGTACATTTCAATTTAAATAAAAGTGCCGTTAATTAAAACATTTGCACGTGTGGATGGATTCATGTTCTATAGTTTTAACATAACTTTTAAAATCATTTAAGGAAATTAGACACTGTAGTTTAAGTGTTTTCTGTAGATCATTCCAAGTAGAAGGTGCAAAAAACATGAAAGCCTTTTTGAACAACTCTGTCCGGGCTTGAGGTACATTCAATGAAATAGTTTTCTGGGACCGTAAACCATAGGTGCTTTGTGTAAAAGAAAGAAATTCAGAGATGTAACATGGAAGCCTGCCTATAATGCCCTTATATATAAAGATATAAAGGTGAGTAAGCCGGCGATTTGACAGAGAGGGCAAATTCACTGTGGAGTAAAGTGTACAGTGATGAGTGAGGGGTTTGCAATTAGAAATAAATCTTAAAGCTCCATGAAACACAGCATCTAACATCTGAAGATACTTTGATGGTGCATTCATATACAACAGATCACCATAATCAATAATAGAGAGGAATGTGGCATCGACTAGCCTTTTTCTAGCAGAAAAAGTAAAACAAGATTTGTTCCTAAAGAAAAAACCTAGCTTCAATTTCAACTTTTTTACTAGATTCTGTATATGAAGCTTAAAAGAAAGGTGATCATCAATTAAAAATCCTAAATATTTATAAGATGAAACTACCTCAATTGTTTTACCCTGATCAGTAACAATATTTAGGTCTAACTCATTTTTCCTTGCGTTTGAAAAAAACATTACTTTGGTCTTCTCTGCATTAAGTACAAGCTTTAATTGATAAAGCTGTAACATGGAACATAAAATTTTTTATCAGTTGTAATAATGAAAAATAACTCATTGCATGATTTTAAAGGCGCAGTAAGCGATTTCTGAGAAACATTGTTTATATTTGAAATCAACCCAAACAAACACACCCCTCCCTTCATTACTCCGCCCCAAAAATTTTCTCTTTTGTAATGTCTCTCAGCCATCTCTCTTTCTACAGTCTTTCTTCAAATCTCCCTCTTGCTCACTCTCTCTCCTCCCCCCTCATAAGTGGACACACCCCCAACTGCTGATTGGCTACAAGTGTGTTGTAGTGCTCGGTCTGATCCAACACCGTTTCTCAGAAATCACTTACTGCACCTTAAATTGTCGGATAAATTCAAGAAGTTCCAGGCCATTGAGGTCGTCCCTATGACTTTAAAAAAGTGTATCATGGTAAAGTGTCAGGACTTGGTTGTTTTGTAGTAAAGTTTTCATAGTGAGGGGTTTAACTTCTTATCAGTATGAAAGATACATTTCCACAAAACAGCCATGACCTACTTTTGCGCCTTCTGTTCCAGGCCAAGGCCTCTCCAAGATATTCCTCCATATCTCTGCCCAGACAGAAACAAGGTGAACTTCATTCCCAAAAGCGGATCTGCTTTCTGTCTGGTGAGCATCTTAAAGCCTTTGCTACCCACCCAGGAGCTGAACTTCCGTAGCGGGGTGGGATACCGCAGTATTTCGCCCTCCTTGGTGCCTCTGGGTGGGGTTGGAGTTAGGAGCCTGTCCCCCTCCATGGGTTCCGTCCTGTCCCGTGGACGTCAGTCACCATGTCTCCCACGACACCTTGAGGAGCCAGAGGGTTAAAACAGAAACGAAGGAACCTCAGCTGATGAACTGAGATGTCATTTCCCACACTCCTGTATTGTCTGATAGAGTCAGAGCTGTGTTAAGATTTTATGTGAGAACATGTTCTGAACAACTTCGAGAGATATCAGTTTGAAACTTGAACAAGAGTTTTTTTTTTGTTATTTAAGGGTAATGGTATTATATGTCAAATGGAGGATCAAAATTAGGTTTTCAATATGGTGTACATAGATTAAGCATTTTTAGCATTGCACTTCTTTTTACTTTCTCAACGATTTATTGCATTTTACCATGAAGCCTTTGAATTTTCTTATGTATATCTGCATCCTTTAACCTACACAAGAGTCTGGAATCATGTTTAATGTTTTTGAAAGGTCTCTTATGCTGCATTTATTTGATAAAAAAAAATACAGTAAAACCAGAAATATTATTACAAATAACTATTTTTAAAATAACTATTTTCTATTTGAATACATTTTAAAATGTAATTTATTACTGTGATGGCAATGCTGAATTTTCAGCATTATTACATTGAGTTTTCAATGTCACATGATCATTCAGAAATTATTCTATGCTGATTTGGTGCTCAGGAAACATTCTTCTTATTATCGATGTTGAAAGCAGTTTTGCTTAATAGTTGAGGACATTTTAATACACTACCATTCAAAAGTTTGGGATAAGTTTAAAAAAAAGAAAGAAAGTCTTTGCCAATACAGGACTAAATAAAGGCTAAAATAATATAGAATACTGTTCAATTATAATGATATTTCACAATATTTCCATTTTTACTGTTTTTATCAAATAAATGCAGCTTTGGTGAGCATAAGAGACATCTTTCAAAAACAATAAAAAATATTAATTATTTCCAACGTTTGACCTGTAGTGTAAATGAAGTAAGTGATTTGATTTACTGAGGAAATGTAGGTTTTAGGTCACAGTTTTGCTTGCTTATAGTTTACATGCAGTTTGAATAGTGCTGGAAAAACAACCAGAAATGTTGTAGCAGATTTGAGGAGGACTAAAAAATGTGCCTGACTCCTACCACCTGTCCATAGGACCCCGTTTGCTTACAGTCCTTTTTCTATCATCGTCTGACCCTACATTTGTCTCGGCCCCTTAAATGTATAGAGCCCTTCCCCATATATGTAAACCTGTATGTGCTTAATGTGATTAGCTGGTGAGAGGAAGTTTTGTTGGTACATGAAGACATTAGGTGGAGATGACATCGATAAAATGTACAGGACCGTATTATGATTATGAGTTACATTTAAACATTAGTTCAACTGAAAGGTGCCATTACTGTAATTCCAATACAGTGAAGGAAAATGGATTGCATTGAATATGAAAGACTTGTCATGAAACAGCAAGAGAAAAGAGATGCAAACAATTTCAAAGAAAGGCATGGCTTTAGCTAATAGTGATCTGAAAATGTACTGATTTGAACTGTAGCAACTTTATACTGTGAAATATTCCATTATTCATACAGAGTAAAGCTTCCTTTCTTCCAAAAAAAGTTGATGAAAGACTACAGGCAATCCTGAACAATATGTAATGTATGTATGTAATTGCCTTAATACTGAATTGAAATAGGGGAGTGTGTAAATTAGTTATTACCAGATTCTTTTCTTCTGTGAATAAACTTCAAGATCGTTGTAACTCTGGTTTGTTAAAGGTAGGATACGCTACACTAACGTTTGGCCCTCTAGTGGTTTAAAAAAAAAATGCATGCATTTTGCGGAACAAAACAACACTGTTTTGGTTATTTGGCTATCCTACTGCTCATAAAACATTCGCTACTAGGCTTAAGAGATATAACCAGTTTATGTGGACTAGCGGAAGACTGGCTACTGTAGGCCTACTTCTTTTAAAAAAAACTCAGCACAGCTACTGAGTTAAAGCACAGCTAGCTACAACAACCACAATGAAATGACCCTTCACAATACTTTACAATGAACTCTGTTAAAGAGCTACATTTGGCAAATTAACTGTTTAATAAAATATCTTACTCACCTGTTGAATAATAAAAACGCCATCTCCGTGTCACTTTTACAACATTTCAAACCCCCAGGTCTCGCCATCTCAGAAGCCAATGCGTATTCTTGTTTTCTTATAGGCTCTGTTCTCTTTTTGCCAGGAGACTCCTCTGTTCGGCATTAAATTAAATATAAAAATTGATTCGATCCCCGAAGGGGTAGCGTGCTCCATTCAACCTTACTTGCTCGATGTGACAAGACAACAAACCAATGCCATTCCCCCACAAAACACACATCAGTAGCCAGAGCAACTTTTCGCCATTTGGGTCAGTGACGTGCCGCACTGATTTGCACTTCCAGGAGCAATAAATATTATACATTTATATAAAATAGGTTTAAAATTATAAATATGTTTTAATCTCACATCATTTGTCCTCCTCACTGTTCATAATTGTGTGAAAACTTCAAAATTAGGTAACTTTTAGACTATTAATGTGGTCAAATGTCATATACGGTCAAACGGAATTCACTTAAAAATATTTAAGACAATTGCATTTAAAATTATTAAAAATGTTTAAAAATGAGAATTTTTCTTTTGGCATATTTTTTCAAGTCTTAAGATAAGCATATTAAAGTAGGCTATCAGTAAGATAGACCTTTAAGAAATGTCATTAGTATCTAAAACAAATTGTTCCGCAAAGACACATTTTCCCTATGTCATACGGTAAAACCATAGACAGTAAAAGATTATTTTACTGTCTATTTTGCAAGTTGTCCCACTTAGAAATCATGGAGGGGTCTGAAATTGTCATCGTAGGTGCATGTCCACTGTGAGAGACAATCTAAAAAAAAAAATCCAGAAATCACATTTTTTTAACTATTTATTTGTAAGATACAGCTGCAAATAAGTATTTGAACACCTGAGAAAATCAATGTTAATATTTGGTACAGTAGCCTTTGTTTGCAATTACAGAGGTCAAACGTTTCCTGTAGTTTTTCACCAGGTTTGCACACACTGCAGGAGGGATTTTGGCCCACTCCTCCACACAGATCTTCTCTAGATCAGTCAGGTTTCTGGGCTGTCGCTGAGAAACACGGAGTTTGAGCTCCCTCCAAAGATTCTCTATTGGGTTTAGGTCTGGAGACTGGCTAGGCCACGCCAGAACCTTGATATGCTTCTTACAGAGCCACTCCTTGGTTATCCTGGCTGTGTGCTTTGGGTCATTGTCATGTTCGAAGACCCAGCCTCGACCCATCTTCAAAACTCTAACTGAGGGAAGGAGGTTGTTCCCCAAAATCTCGCAATACATGGCCCCGGTCATCCTCTCCTTAATACAGTGCAGTCGCCCTGTCCCATGTGCAGAACTGATTGTATGGGGTGGACAGGGGTCTTTATGCAGCTAACAACCTCAAACAGGTGCATCTAATTTAGGATAATAAATGGAGTGAAGGTGGACATTTTAAAGGCAGACTAACAGGTCTGAGGGTCAGAATTCTAGCTGATAGACAGGTGTTCAAATACTTATTTGCAGCTGTATCTTACAAATAAATAGTTAAAAAATCATACATTGTGAATTCTGGATTTTTTTTTTTAGATTATGTCTCTCACAGTGGACATGCACCTACGATGACAATTTCAGAACCCTCCATGATTTCTAAGTGGGAGAACTTGCAAAATAGCAGGGTGTTCAAATACTTATTTTCTTCACTGTATTCTTCTGTTAATAAAAGGTTCACTTGAGATGCCTGCCTTGTGTTTCTTTGAAATCGTTTTGAATTGGCCTACATCAATTTATTACATTAAAAATGCAATGAAACATTGAAATTGTACTATGTCATACGGTAAAACAAAATATGTCATATGGTAAAACATTGAATTTTAAAAGAAATAAAAATAGATACTTTGTTTGTTTACATGGTTCATGAAAATAATGGAGGAGAGCTAGTATGATATACATATATATATATATATATATATATATATATATATATATATATATATATATAACTTCAAGGCATTTTTGACTAATTTCTTGCAAAAAAATAGAACAAATGTCCATAGATGACATGCTGTAGTTGTTAAAAAACAAAATATCTAGTATTTGTGGTGTAGGTGTTTATATTTTGCAACTTGTTATAGAATACTTACAGATCAACTATTACATTCATGGTTGTCTTTAACTGTGTCATGAATATCAAATTTAATTTATTTCTAAAAATCACTTCGTTTTACCTTATGACATTTTCAAGGACTGTATACAAAGAAACACATTAAAATGTCATATCTTGTTATTTTTTATAAAGAGCACTAATAAAAACAAAAAAAAATACACATAGATTTTCACAAAAACTGCTATATTTAATTTGTCCTTTCATTTTTATTTTTTTACTGTTTTGAAATTCTAAAACGTCACTGACCCATTTACAGGAGACCTGCACAGGCAAGACATTGGTATGCGACGAAAACCATTGCGATAGGTTTCAAATATAAACACTTATACAAGGCTTACCATAGTAAATCAGAGAAAGTGAAAAAAAAAATGTTTTGAAAGAAGCATGATGTGTTGACTCATTCTTTAATTTTTGTAAATTTTGAACAAAAAGTTTTTTTTTTTTTTTAGTGTAGGCCTACCTTAAACACAAAACCCCCTGATTTTGGCAACATGGAAGATCAAAAAAATTTGAGAAGAAATCTGAAACAATTCTACTAAAATTTATTTGCTCTCAGATACAAGATCTCCCATTCCAGTTTCCATCAATGAAATTGTACAAATACATTATTTTAAACTGAAACAAAAGGCAAAGTTGCATAAAATAAACAGATGAAAGCAGCTGTGAATGGTGTACATTCTTTTTCTTTTAAAGTAAACATGTTAACATGTCTCAACATATAGTTCCAAACACAATTCCTCATATACAGAAAGTGACACTTCAAAATGTTAAACTGCACTCAAAACAGAAACATGTGCTCCAGTACATATGGAGTGATATATCCTGTATCAGTACATATCCTGTGAGAAATTTCTCCACAAAAGATTCTACACAAACTATTCAGATCAACAAACAAGTCTATGCTTAAAACATACAACATACTTTTCAGAACCCGAGATTGCACTCGGAGACAGTTTAGTGCAAGCATTCATTTGATTTCCTTAACACAAATAAAACAGACTGGTAATAGTTTCAGATAAACTCACTTCTGATGAGTCCAAATATGATAATCTGGGATAAAATAAAATGTGTATGTTTTCTAGAGAAGGATAGTTATGTAAATATGTGCTAAAGGTGACATACAAACTAAAAATATATATATATATATATACATAAAAAAAACATGTTCACAAACACACATTCCAGTGTTTTGCATCTCAGTGTGAATGTGAAGAACATTTAGGATAACTTATTTCTCTGAGTGAGAGTGTTTCAGGATTTGTCACTGAAAACAAGAATGCATCACCTATTATTAGTTCCACTGAAATGTGACCTTGTCATTCTTACCAAACTAATGGCACAGCACATCACTTGCATATGTAGTTAACAGTAACACTTTTTTAATGTATTAATAAATTATTTCATTTATTTTATCATTTAGGGTTAAACAAATCCAGTGAATGTGACTTCAAAAATATTTTTTTAGTGATTTGTGTGTAACTTCGCAGACTTTGGGTATCTGTCTTGATTAAAAAATACAGTCTTTAATAGATGTAATAAACCTATAACCCTGTTTCTGGACATTAAAAACTCCTCTATTGTACAAAGCAAACAGATATTTAGTGTACACACACTTATTTAGGTTTTTTGGTCCTATGCAAACCAGCCCTCCACATAACAGATGGGCAAATCCTGACATTCTTGTCCCTTTAAACATGTACACTCCATATAGTAACAACATTTTAGTGATATAGCAATGAAGTCTTAATTTTACCCTTTGATGTCCTAATGTACATACAGTAAATTCACACACACACACACACACACACAATGAAAGAAAGGCGGAAAGAGACAATCCCAACTCCAGTGTGGAATATGGATTCAGATTTCTTGACGCTTCCTTGGCTCAGGTTGAATCGTTTCAGGAGAGGTAGTGTTCCAGCTCCAAATAAAGGCTTGGGATATGCACTTCTTTCCACCATTCTAAGGGACAAAGAATGTCTGGGATGAGATCCATCTCCATACCATCATTCACTGGGAGATTGAAAGTGACAGCATTATGACATGCACAATCTCCCCTTTGCAATAAAAGATCACATCCGAAACATGGAGCAGCTTATGAATGGACACATAAATAGATTTATTATTCAAAATACATTAAAAATACAAATTATGGTTTCATTATTCTTTTGATGGTCCCTTTAACACATTCTGTTGACTATAAGTAACGTTGCACCAACATGTCTACTAACTCTCATTAGACTGGTTGGGTTAGGGTTAGAATAAGTTGACATTTAATACTCTAATGAGAGTTAGTTGAAATGTAGTTGCGAAGTTACTTATAGTCAACAGAATGTTCAAAAAGGACCATCAAAATAAAGTGTTACTCAAATTATACACACAATGACTTAAATATGCTTTTTCTGTTGATTTGTTTTAACTAAAATTCCTTTTGAAGCTTTTTGAGAGTATATCAATTTAAAATGTCAAGGTAATTTAATTGTTCTGATATCATAGCGATGCATTTAAAAAAAAATTATAATATAGTTTGGCAAAAAGTATTTACAAAAAAAAAAACTCATAAAATGTTGTCTATCAAATTCTTGTAGTTGCAGCCAAAAAAACTAAACAGGAAGACCCTCAGTGTGTTATGGGTTAATACATCTCTTAAATTATCAGATCATTTGACCTTTTAATTACAAGGCATTGACATTTTTAGAGTCATTTTTATTTATTTTGTTTTTTATTTCTATTTAGCTTTATTTCAGTAATAGTTTTATTCATTTTAGTTCTTAAATGTATTTTAGTAAGTTGCAACAGTTTTTAATTTTCTATAATGTATGAAGTTATGTTTTAGATAACTACACCAAAACTAGCTCCATGAATAGAGAGAGAACGTTTCTATAAACCTGGAACCTGTTTGTCAATGATAAATATATACACACTCACACCAACACTACTCAGGCACTGAGAAACTCCTGATCACTGCGTCCAATAGCGTCTGGGTTGGACAGAGGGTCGAGATCTGCAAAGAGGTTAAACCAGGCAGACATGTCCCTGGAGCTTCCTTTGGGTGCTAAAAAAACACAGAGAGATGAATCACTCCATAAACAGTAAAGACTGTCAGTGTCCATCTATAGTTCTTGACACGTCATAAAACTCTCACCACTGTCAGAAGAGTTTGGAGTGTTCTGTGTAGGCTGAGATTGTCCTCCACTAGAAGGTGGTTGGAGGGGTGGGGCTTGAAACATAGGTGGAGTCGCCCATCCTGAATAACAGAAAGAGAATGAATATGAGTGATCAGCATGAGATCACACTGACAGCACTGCATACTAGTATCACAATAAGAATGTGCTGTTCATTCCTCCAGCCACTAGAGGGCAAACTAAATGATTAGTCCAACCTGTGGTGCTGAGGCTATGGTCCAGGAGATGTGATGGCAGGAAGCCAGCGTGTGTGTTTGCCGTTTCTGCTGGCAGTGTGGCGGTAGCAACAGGAGCAGGAGGGGCCTCAAAACAGCCGAAAGCATCCTGCCACGCTTTACTAAACTCACTAGCGCCACCTGCAGCCCCAGGACTCAGCAGATCCTGCAGGAATGCCAGCTCACCTCGCTCTCCCTCCTCATCTTTCCCTTCGACAGACTGGAAAGCCTCAGACAGAAGATCCCTGCCTACTCCAATAAAAAGAAGATAATGAGGCTTTTAAACTGCAAAAATGGAATTGCTTTCTCAGCACTTTTGTCTTTGTTTTCCAGCACAAATATCTCAACATTCTTAACCCTATAAAGCCTACTGTATTGTTTTTGATACACAAACAATATACAATAGGGCCTCTAAATTATCAACATGATCAAAACTAAAATGCCTGTTGTACTACATGCCTTCTATCGTCTTACTGTTTAGTTTATCCTTTATTGTCTTTCTTTGGAGAAATGGGTCTTGGGCAATCGAGAGACAAATCTTTACTGATTTTTAAAGTAAATGTAAGAATGATTTTTATATTGTTTGTATTATTTCAAGAGAAACTAACTAGATTGAAGCAACTTAGGTTTACATGATTATACATATATCATTTTTTTTTTAAATCATGTTGTATCAATTTATCATATATGATACATCAGGCCTTTGAGGGACGTTTATTTGTACTTCTCTCAATTATTATTGTATTGCATTATATGTTTATAAGTTTAAAATACAATACCCACCACCACAATAAAAACTACAGTGCATTCATCATAAAATAAAGCATTTAAATTAATTCAACTAAGACAATATTGGGAGATAAAGAGTGACACATTATATTTATATGCATTTTATACAATTAGTCTGCTATACTGTAATAAAGATCTAAATAAGATACTGTTATCTTACTGATTTACATTACAAGCTCTCAGAATTTCATCTTTCTTTTGGCCATATAAATATTAGCAACTGCACCCAATTCCATATTTTTGCTAGGTTTGGTCCTCTAAATTAAACTAGAGGTGTGTTTTTTTTCCCTTATAGCATATGAGCTCCATATTCTCCTTTATCAAACTATATGACCCATTAAGGCCTGTTTTATCAAACATGGTAGGTAACAAAAAAATATGTATGCAAAGTCAAACTATTATTACATTTATTATATAATGTATGCAAACTATTATTAAATATATTATGTATAAAGGTTCAATAAACTGCTCCATTTAAAAAAAAAAAAAATATATATATATATATATATATATAAGTAAATGTATCTTGGTTTTAGAATGTTTAGATATGTGCTGGAAGACAAAAAAAAAATCATGCAGCAAAAAAGATAAGAAGCTTAAGGAAACCTTCAAGAAACAACAATTTAAACATAACAGTATAAATATTAACAGAAATATTATTTCATCAGTAACAAAAAGCAAAAGTAAATCTAAGTTTAATATAAAAAAGCAATCTTAGAATCCTCTAAGAGTGCATTGAAATCACAGAGACCAAAAAAAAAAAAAAAAAAAAAAAAAAAGCACCTTGAGGAAAGTAGTTTTTAGAAATGCTTTTACAAGAAAAGAAAGAGCACTGTTATGTTAATGGAGACAGGGTCAAAAACCCTAGAAGAGCATTTACCGGTCAGAAGAGAATCTGAAAGCATGAAAAGTTTATGAATATTTCTTATAGAACTGAAGACTTATAGATCAGGGTGTTAAAGCACTTTGGAAGGAGGTTGATTTTAGACAGTTAGAACAGGCCATAAGGGAGTCATTGGCATTGAAGAGATGCCCAGTCAGGCATTTATACCTATTTCAGGTCGTAAGCTGCTGTGTAACACATCTTGCTTTTCCTCATATGAGGTGCCTATGTCCCACTGAATAGCAGGTGACATAGATGGGTGTAGGGTCGGGGTCAAGGTTGGAGTAAGAGAAGGGACTGAGCCAGGCTCAGGGGTCATTAACAGAAGGTCGTCGTCTGTGCTAGATCCACCAATGGGGCCTAACTGTTCATTCAAGGCCGCTGTACAGGGGCGGAGGTGAACATGAGAGATACAAACAGACATACTGTAAATAAAAGCCGCTAAACACACTAGAAGTTACACCGACTAGACACAAAGTTGATTAGTTCTACCACTTTTTGATGTCTTTTGAAGTCTGTGCCAACTAGTCATGGATCATATGACTTCAGTTGCTGCTTCTTCATTGCGACAGTTAGGGCTGGGTAGTCTGACAATATAACAATATAAAATGCCAACCAACTGAAAAATACAGTATATCACAGTATGTAAATTTATCCACACAGGTTTCAATGGGAAGTACTATAAGGGAAATAAAGGAGGAATGTTCAATATATATAAAGCTATCACTTGAACAGTGTGTTTTTGGTGTATGACAATGCAAATAGCAGGCATGGGTGATAAACCGATATGAGTGATTAACTGGCAAAAGTTAATCTGGCAGATATGAGTGATTAACTGGATAAATTGGCAAAAATGTGACAACTGGTAGAAATGTTGTATTATTGTCTCTGTCATAGTTACACTCACAAGACCACTTGTGACAGTGTTGCATTGTCATGCTTTTTAAGTCTTGATATTTTTAAAGCGATTTTAAACCATTCAAGATCAATAATATACAAAAGTATATTCAATTTGGTACAAGCACGCTGTTCTGCCATCCATTTTTCTATGCATACACACAAAAAGCCTCCTGTCACAGAGTTGTCAAAATGCCTGTGTTGGTATGTATTCATGTAAACACAGTTGTTTATCTCTTAAGTGAATGTAAACAGTTGGGAAAGAAATCAGATTTTTTTTAAAAGTGTTAAAGTGACAGCACCCCAATATACCTGCTGCCGTTTGTGTCATTAATGTTTATCATACAATAACAAAAATCACTCACTTAACTGAACAATTTTTATAGCTTTAATAAGAATCATTGTAGGCTATATTAAATTAACAGTGTAGACTGGGCAGTGTTTTATTTTACATTTGATTCATTCATTCAATTTAGTAGTATTTTGTACTTCTATAACTTCTGAAAAACAAAAAAGCACTGTTTACTTAATTTGTTTCATCTTTGTTTCTTTTGTTTTTATTTGTTCCATTGCTTGCAATTAGTTTCTTTGTTCTTATTTTATTACTGACTGTTTACCTGTTTTCTGTAGGCTTCTGTAAATTTTAACTAATATTAGTTAGGCTAGTGTTGTATAATTTAATAAAATTAGGAGAGTAACAACATTATTTCCAGCAAAAATAACTATATTGTTGATCATATCGCCCATCCCTAGAAAGCAGTATGAACTGGATAATGAAGATAAGGAAGCGTTCGTATCTCACACACATCAGCTTCACGGGACACATATGGTCCTGTACTTAAGTATGATACATGAGGGAAAAAAGTGACTATTTACATCCACAAGAATAATTCGATATAAATCAGAATATCAGCATATGCATTAAGCAGATTAAAACAGTATTCCGGTTTCTAGAAATCGCATATTGGCATATGCCAATTTCAAATCAGAATCTGCCATAACTGAACATTCATTCATATCTCTGCATGTCCGAACAACAACAGACTCTTTCCAATCCATTGCATTCCCGCGTGCTACTTTAAGGACTTGAATAAGAAATAATAAGTCAATTAAATTACTGTCCAAAATTACTAAAACAGCACTTGCCATTTAGTATGATAATTGACTACTCTTCTGGATGACTAGTCATTTCTTAACCAATGAGTTTTCGTGCAAAGCCTCGTCCGCAAACACACACACAACTTACCAGAGTCCAGACTGGCACACAAAGAACTGTCAGACCCTCTACTCTGTCCATCTACTGCACGAGTGGAAACTGGTAAAGATAAAAAGAAAGAGCATCTAAGAAGCATGAGCGTTTGAGTGTTTTCCCAGAATGTGCTTAAAAAGCTGAACATACCAGTTTCGGATGATTCACACAGCTGTTCATCTTCAAGTGAAACAAGACTGAAACAAACATACAAACACCAAATTAAATTGATAAACACACTGATGCATGACTAAATGGATGCATAATTTCTAAGATGGGAAGAGACGATTCACATGACTATGACATGCACAGTATTAGATAAGAATTACAAAACACCTCAGTCACAGTGATATTTCTAGGAAGTGGTGTTGGTCTAAAAACAGTTGTAACAAAATCATACTACAGCATGTCTAACACAGATGGCACATCATCTGCTACTGCCAAAACAGGAAATGACAAGTGGAACTTTAAGCAGGGTTGCCTGTTCACGAAGGCAGCAGGGGTTTCTAATAAAATGACAATGTTCCACTCACAGATCAGTAACCAGAGCCTTTAAAGAGGCCTCTCGCCTGCAGAGACCCAATCTGAGGGAACGGAGGGTTGCAGGGAATGAGGAAACAGTGAATGAGAGATCTGACAATGAGAGCCAAGTGAGGTGCCGTCATGGGGAAGACATGTTTCGTGATGAAAAAGAAAAGTGGGACTGCTAGATGTGTCTGTGTGAGATTCACTGACCATGTGATGTATACGGCACACAATATAATGTAAAGAATAGGACTGTCATGATTCCTCGATTAAATTCAAATACTTGATTTGAAAAAATCCTTGATTGCAATTTACCCTTGTCGAGTAACCAGCAAATTAATGGAAAGCGACGAGAATCCATGAAGTGCATTATTAGACCATTTTCTAAGGCTGCACGATGTATTAAAACCATTTTAAAAAACATAATACTCGATTAATCATCAAAATAATCGTTAGTGACAGCCCTAATAAAGAACAAGCTGTAAATCAGCAAAATGGTTGGTTAATGACCAAAAACGCTTCAAAATGGAACATGCCCATGTCTAACTGAGTTCTCACTTGTCTGAATATGTCTTCTGGTCCTCGTCTTTGCTGTCCTCTGCTAGATGTGCAGAGGCAATCTGGTCCAGTGGGTCCCTCAGTTCCTGTGATGAGACATGAGGGTTTAAAACACATCACAACAGTTTGTTTTCTGACATTTGTGCATGGACACCCACTTTGAGGGTAGTGAACTGGTAGGGTACATATCCTTTGAAGGCCTCATGGATGCCAGACATCACATGTGCAGTCTTCTCCCAGTAGTGTAGAAGTGTTGTCTACGGAAAAACAATTTAATACGAAAAAATGTACAATATAAAAGTGAAAAAGGTTTAACTAGAAAAAATGGGTGGAAGGAAATAAGTATTACCTGGTAAGTGCATAATGAATGTGAAAGCATGTTGCAACGACTGGCTCCCAGCATGTCCACTTTCTGACAAACATCATTCTTCAGCTTATCGAAATGCACTTTTGTTCCTCTTACCTGGGCCTGAACCTGTTCAGAGACACAGATAGCAGAATATTTCAACCTCCACATTCAGTAAATAGATGCAATCCCTCCCACACTCGCTTTGCGTGGTCTGACCTTGCGAAATTTCTCCAGTTGTTTGTAAGTATCTGGGTCTAGTTCCTGTGAGACGTCCTTCATCCAGAGCAGAGCTCCGCGATACTCGGTCCGGGCTTTCTCCATCCGGCTTACTGTCAGCAGAGTGTCGGCGATGGCTCTCCTCCGGAATGTCTCAACTTCCTGTTCAAATCGATGAAGAGGGGTACACAGAGCCAACCTGGGCATGACAGAGGACAAGAGGACAGGTAAATGGCTTAATCAAATGATCAATGTGTTAAGTAGAATGTGTTAAGTAGATGTGGCATGCAAGTAGAGAGAAAAGTTACATCCAAGATTGTGGGTTTATTAATTTGTGTCTTTAGTTTATAGAATATAGAAATGTTCTTTCCAGGGCTACCAAAGTCATTTTAATGTGTCACAAGTTTCTATGTTGGGATTATTGTCCAATTTAATAAATGAATAGATTAAAAATGCACTAATTTGCATTCATTATTTTCACATTCTTATACTCACCAATGCTGTATTTATTGGATAAAAATACAGTAAAACATTAAATTTGAATTTATTTATTTTAAATTGTAATAATACTTCACAAGGTCAATACCATTTACTATTTTCTTAATGTATAAGCTGAATTTTAGCAGACATTACTCCAGCCTTCAGTGTCACATGATCCTTCAGAAATCATTCTAATATGCTGATTTGGTGCTCAAGAAATATTTCTGAAAACAGTTGAGCAGCTTAATATTTTTGTGGAGACTGTGATTAATTTCAGAATTATTTGATGAATAGAGAGGTTTTAATATAATAGAGGTATATAATACACAGTTTTGTGGGGAAAAGAAATACTTTTATTCAGCAAGGATGTATTAAAAATAATTCTACAAATAGCTGTGCAGACGCTTTATTATTTATATAATATGCTCAATGTTATTTGTAGACTTATTTGTGTTCATTCATATCATATTTCAAACAGCTAAATTAATGAAGAGAAACTATGCATCCGCTGAAGAATTCAGTTTTGTTTCTATTTTTCTTTATTGTGGCAGCTAGTTTAGCGGGTACGGTTAAAATTAGATATCAGTTATGTTTTGCTTATTTCCATAATTTGGCGACACTCTTGTTTGTCCAAATTTTCTTGTGTATTACTTTTTTTTCTAACGAATCTGTTATTTAATTCAAATGAACATGTCTCCAACTTTCATTCAAAGAGCATAAACGTTTTTCTTAACGTTCAATTGATGTTTCTTGGTTGTCTTTCCTGCATCCACACACAGCAACAGTGTCTCACATATATGTTATGTAATCATCCCCTTTTACATCTTTAAACTTGTAACAGAACATAATAACTACCAAAATATCATGAAATAGAGCCCAATTCATTATTTTAAGCCCTGATTTGTTCATATTTGTGCCTACCTTTGCTTGGCGGAACAGCAAAGGGCTTTACTGGTGGCGTCCATCATATTGCCTGCTTTTGTTTTATCATGCTCTGCCTGGAAGCGCAGGAACAATCCAAGCTCATTCTCCTCTTGAGAGAGATCTGAAGAGAGGAGGTCACATGGGGCAAAAACAGGGTTATTACAACAACAATAACTAACAGTATTAGTAACAATATATGGCTTGATTGGACATGTTGAATGCTATCAATTACTAGAACCACAAAAACACATGCATAGAGTTTAGCTTATAATTGCCTTTTGACTCAACAGTAACCGTACACATGAAGACTGAGAAAATGTATGCCACTGCATACAATGGCTTTCAAAACAAGCTGAACAAGACTCTTAGTGTCTGTGCACACAAAGAGGGTGGAAGATCATGTTCCTCACTCACGTGTGATTCTTTGCTGGTATTTCTCGATCACTTTCAGGAGTTCTGTGCAAGTGTTCTGGACTGAACGGAAAAACTGAAGGAAACAGACACACATTATCATTAACAAATGCATTTTAAAAGTTTTTTAGTTTAGTTTTTATTACAAATGTTAAAAAATTTTAGTTTGTTGCTGCACACCATAAAATCTCTGAGCCTTTCATTCTCTTCAGAATTTATATACACAGACAGAACATTTGTTCACCCACAATAACGTCTCAAGAAACCCCGACAACACATTAGAACAAAAAAAAATTGCCTTTCCAGTCTCGCTGTCATGGCAACAAAGGATGTTATGTCCCTGACAGTCTGAGTGAGCAGGAAAATGTGTATACTTGTGCTCTACCTGAAAGAAGAAATCCACAGAAATTACACAAATGACTCATTATGGTTGAGCTGCCTTTGTTCGAGAGAGTGTTTCAAGAGCTTTGAGGAGTCAAACACAGAAATAGGACTTATTACCAACATTTAATAGAGGGATGAATATATTGGACTGTAGAAAATATCAGTTGAAAGTAACCACAACTTAAGTTCTAATCAAGCACGCTAATAAGTTTGTGGTCAGTACGTTTTTTCTTTTATTCAGCTAAGATGCATTAAATTGATCAAAAGTTACAGCAAAGATATTTTACGAAAAGATTACTAGTTCAAATAAATTACATTTTTTATTTCAGTTTTCACAAAAATATTAAGTAGCACTGTTTTCAAAAATGTTACTTGAGCACCAAATCAGCATATTAGAATGATTTCTGAAGAAGGATCAGACTGGAGTAATGATGCCTAAAAAAAATCAGCTTTTTAGATTTTAAAATATATTGCAATTATTTCACAATATTATATTTTTTATATTTATAATTTTTACTGTAGTTTTGATTAAATCTATGCAGCCTTGGTGAGTATAAGAAACATCTTTCAAAAACATTTACTGACCCTAAACTTTTGAAAGGTAGTGTAGGTGGTAATTTAGCATAAGTTGATATTATTCAGAGTAAACCCCATATTTTGTTCTCTTCCAGGAAAGTGACCAAAATTATTGGTCTATTAGTGGGGTCATCTTTGTATTAGTGCAATATTTTCATGAGCATGAAATTAAATACAGCATCTACCCAGACTAAGGTCTACGTGTGCTGATGTAGCTGTGACCCCTGCAGGTGAGGTCTGCATTCTGGTTACTGTTTAACTCTTGAGCTCAGGTCTGACAAACAGAACACCCTCAGGAATCATGGTTGTACAACAGACTCTCCTAAACAAACACTGTTGTTGAAGTTTCCTACGTAAAATCCTGCCATTTCGCACCATAAGGATGATGCATTGTTTTAAAGTTCAGAGGAAATAGAGCTTTGTGAGTAAACAGGATAAAAGACTATTCTTTTGGACATAATGGCAGCTGTGGTTTAAAGTAGAAAGAACATGGATACACCTGTTCATTAAGCAAGAAGCCAGGGGGCTTATGGTGGCCTCTCTGCTGCTCTCTCGCACACTGGCACAGCCACAAAACCATCTAATGACCAGTAAACCAGGATATGCTTAAGAGTTAGTAACAGCCCGAGGCAGGGCAAGATAAGACAAGCAAACATAAACAAACACACGCACACACTTCGTTAAACTGTGAGTGGTCTATGGATTTGTATTAGGTCTTGACTAAAAGTAATCAGAGAGCTAATTTATTTTAATAAAAACCTAACTATTAATATTACTTTTAAAAGTAATGCATTACAATATGCTCCCTGTTTGTTTTATCTGTTATTTCACAATGTTCTATTCTAGGTCCATTTAGTTAAAGAATGAAACACTATAGTGAGCTTTTTAAGCAGTAAGAAATTGCAAAAAGTAAAAAAAAAACTCTGGGTTTTATCACCCCTCATGAACAATTGCAGTGCTTTACAACTATAGGACAGGAAGAGCTAAATAAACTTATCTTTGCATCTAAACCAACAACATGTTTATTAGATCCAATACCCACTAAACTACAGAAAGAGTTGTTACCTGTAGCAGAAGAGCCTCTTCTCAATATTATTAACTCATCTTTATCTCTAGGCCATGTCCCAACCTGTTCAAGATGGCAGTTATTAAGCCTCTCAGTAAGAAACCACAATTAGATCCAAATGAATTAGCAAATTACAGTCCCATTTCAAATCTTCCATTTATGTCTGCTCAATTGTGCTCATTCTTGCAAAAAAAATATTGATATGAAAAATTTCAGTCTGGATTCAGGCTCCACCATAGCACAGAAACTTTACAAATGACTAGCTTCTGACCAAGGCCATACGCTCAGTACTAGTTTTACTTGATCTTAGTGCTGCGTTCGACCCTATAGATCATAAAATACTCTTAGATCGACTAAAAATTACACTGGCCTAAGGGACAGGCATTAAGGTGGTTTAGATCGTACCTATCAGACCGCTACCATTTTGTCTATTTAAACGGGGGGAAAAATAAGATAACGTCAGTAAATTATGGAGTGCAGCAAGGATCTGTGTTAGACCCTCTGCTATTTTCAATATATATGCTGCCACTTGGTAATATTATAAGAAAACATGGAACTAGTTTCCACTGCTCTTCCCTGTCACCATGTGACATTACTCAATTAACCTCCCTCCATCTCATTCAGACATTCATCTGCCTTTGTGAAGCTCACACACAATGAAAAAAAGAATTTGCTTTTAAATGTTAAAATTAAGCATGAGTCATACAGTCATTGAAAGAAAAACCCAGCCCAGTGACGGTACATTTTCACTTATTGCTGACCGAGTCAGTTAGGGAGGTAATTTTTTACAACATTTAAAAAGGTGCCCATACCTCTAATTTGGCATCAAGATCCGCGTCAGATGCCACCACATGCTCGTCTTCCTTCTTCCCGGTGGCCTTGATCAGAACCTGCTTGGTCTTCCAGAACTTCTTCTGCATGCGGGCCATGACCGAGCTGTCCTCCCCCAGAACTGCTCTGCCACTGAACATATCACTGGAGAACCTGCAAGAACGTGCAGACGTATGTTTTTAAATATAGAATCGAAGAAGGGGAGGGGTAACATTCATTTGATGAAATTAAGATACAAACCCATAGCTGTCCATCTTCTTAATGAGCGCGGCTTAGATCTGCAAATGGGATAAAAACACTGTATCATCCTGCTTTGAGTCACACGAATTGAACAACAGTTTAGAAGTTTTGGGTCGGTCAGATTTTGTAAAGAAATTCATACACTACCGGTCAAAAGTTTTAGATCAGAAAGATTTTTTATGTTTTTAAATGAAGTCTCTTCTGCTCACCAAGGCTGCAATTATCTGATATAAAATAATAATAAAAAAAACAGTAATATTGTGAAATATTATTACAATTTAAAACAGCGGTTTTCTATGTGAATATATAGTGAAGTGTAATTTATTCCTGTGATCAAAGCTGAATTTACAGCATCATTACTCCAGTCTTCAGTGTCACATGATCCTACAGAAATTATTATAATATGATGCTCAAGAAACATTTATGATTATTATCCATGTTGAAAACAGTTTTTTACATTTTTATTTCAGGATTCTTTGATGAATAGAAAGTTCAAAAGAACAGCATTGATCTGAAGTGGAAAGCTTTTGTAACATTAATCACTACCATTCAAAAGTTTGTGGTCAGTAAGAATTTATTTTTTATTTTTGGGGGAAAGAAATTAGAAAATACTTTTATTCATCAAGGATGAGTTAAATTGATCAAAAGTTACAGTAAAGACATTTATAATGTTAGAAAATATTATATTTTAAATAAATGCTGTTCTTTTGAACTTTCTATTCATCATAGAATTTTTGGGGGAAAATGGTACACGACTGTTTTCAACATTGAAAATAATAATTTATGTTTTTTGAGCATAAAATCAGCATATTAGAATGATTTCTGAAGGATCATGTGACACTGTCTGTAATGATGTAAAGAGTAATGATGCTGTAAATTCAGCTTTGATCACAGAAATAAATTACACTTCACTATATATTCACATAGAAAACCGCTGTTTAAAATTGTAATAATATTTCACAATATTACTGGGGTTTTTTTAAATATTTTTTATCAAATAATTGCAGCCTTGGTGAGCAGAAGAGACTTCATTTAAAAACATAAAAAATCTTACTGATCTAAAACTTTTGACCGGTAGTGTATGTTTATTCAGCAAGAACACATTAAACTGATTTACTGAAGAGTCAGAAAAGACATTTATAATGGTACAAATGAATGACAATTTCCACAAAACTATTAAGCACCATGACTGTTTTCAACATGGACGATAATAGGAAATGTTTCTTGAGCACCAAATCAGCATATGAGCATAATAGAATGATTTCTGAAGGATCATGTGTAACTGAAGAGTGGAGTAATGATGCTGATAATTCATCTTGGATCACAGGAATAAATTACATATTAAAATAGAACAGCGTTTTTAAACTGTAAAAAATATTTCACAATATCACTGGTTTTATTGTATTTTTGAGCAAATAAATGCAGCTTTGGTGAGCATAAGAGACCAAAAAAATACAAAATTGTACCGGACCCAAACATTTAAATTATGAATGCAAATGAAGTATGTTGCAAAAAGACATTTTAATACTTACTTTTCAGAAAACAGCGGTGGCATTCAGCAGACTGACACTGAAATTAATGGGAGAAAATCAATGTCAAATATTAAACAATTAAAATAACAAATTGTTAAGTTGTTTCAGTGTTATAAATTGAGACTCAATGGACAATTTGAATGAATAGAGAATAAATCTGAGCTTTGAGGAAATTCAGAAATGTGCCCTTTGCAAACAGCTTGCAACAGTCTTTGTTCTTTCGAGGTAACAGCTGTTAGCTATCACAATGACTGCCATTTCTCTCACGGTCATAATTTCCCAAATTCAATAACACATATAACTTACAAATAAAAGCAAAAGCAAACGTTTAATGGAAGTCAAAAGAAACTATAATAAGAACCAAACAACTGTCCTGGATGACATTCATTCAACACATGACTAGTTTAAGCAATATCAATGTTTGTTTTGACAATTTTGTACATAAATACAACAAAAGAAGTATTCCCCCCCCACACAAAACAATACGTAAGTGAAATGTAGTGTTTATGAGCTGACGCTGTTCTGCTCGCACCTTCCTCCCCATCCAACTCATCATCATGGGTCTGGTTACAGTGTTGCAAGCCGCCTGCTCGCTTTTATTATCACAATTTGCTTGTATTTTTTCACATCTTTTGTTGTACACAACTGCTACTTTGTTTTAATACGTATATTTAACCATGTGTTCATAGCGTATACCGGATTCTTTCCGAAGGAAAACGAATAAATATTGTAAAAAGGCAGAGTTACCGGATCCCAAACAAGATAAGGAGTCATCGAGCTCGCGCTGCGTTTCCCTATAATAACCCTATTAACTTTAGCACGAATGTGACATGGCGACTTCAGTCGGCAGTTCGAAACTGACACTGTACGGGTCGTGATATTTTACAGTTTGCATTCGTCATATATGAGTGTATATCATTTAAGGAATTGTTATTAGGGCATCGCATTTCCTTACCCGCTGACGTTGCCGTGAGCAGCGATGGGAACGTTCACGCACGTCATTCCAGTGAGCTGAGAGACAGCGAGAGCGCATGCGCAGAAACAAGCTAATGGATCTCAATGGATTTAAGAAAATATTCATTTATTTTTATTATATAATGAATATATTTTGAGTTTATTGGCCAAGTAAAATGTGATGCACATATCAGGCCTACAATACAATATACAGTAGGCTACCAGAAATCCTTTTGTGAAAATAGTAGCTACTTATTTTGTTAAGTTGCTTTAAATATATGCTGTTTTCAGCAAAATGGATAGGCTACATGTATAAGTACAATATCGCACAATACCTCTGCTGGAAAAAAAAAACCCTAAGATTATTTGCTGGTGTTCCAGCATGGTCAGACTGGTCTGTTTGCTAGTTTAGTAGTAGTTTTAGTTTGTTTGTTTTTTTCCAGCTAGTCAGCTGGGAGTTTTGATCACCAAGTTTGAAGTCACTTCAGATGTTTATTTTCAAGCAGAATATATTTTTGCAGTATAATGTAAAACAGATCACTATAAAGTTATTTATTTATTTTATTTTTAAAATGTGTAGTGACAGACTTGAGGAGGACTGGCATTTGCTGATCTTAGCCGGTCTCTCAAAGTCAGACTGGTCTGTCCATCTTTCTTATTCAGCAGTCCCAACAGTACACCACAATGCAAATATTTTATTTAATACAACACATTTCACTTTTATTATATTATATTATATTATATTATATTATATTATATTATATTATATTATATTATATTATATTATATTTTATTATATTATATTATTGAGCAAGAGACAGAACTTGGTAGTAGCCATTTATGCCCAAATGATGGCGCCACTGACACAGAGAAAACAGTGATGGCGTTCATCTCAAATTGTCCCTGTATATCTGTAACCCAGTGGGTACATCAAACTGAGTCTAGGTTGTATAACAGGCACAACATGCAATGAGAGAATAGAGAAGAGAATAAATCTTTGGTATGCAATTCATTTTCAAAGTTTCAAGGTAGATTGTAACTGTGTGTGTTGTGTGCTAAAAACATTAAGACTTGTTACATAACATGATTCCAAAATAACTCAAACCAACTGTAGTGCTGAGATGTTTGTGTTTGTAATTGTATCTATTGCTCGTGCTACTTTTACTATGTTGTATTACCTTTGCTCTGATTACTCTGTCCTGTTCAGCACTTTGGTCAACCATGGGTTGTTTTTAAATGTGCTTTACAAATAAAGAAAGAAAGAAAGATATAATACACAAATAAGTGTCAAAAATATCAGGAAGCTGTGGTTTTGCTTGGTACACTCAGTCACACGCTATCAGAGTGAAAAAATACATACCCTTGCCTTTTCTACACAATCTTCTCACACATATGCAGACCCATCCACCCCCAGACGTACGTTTGATGTACACTACAGTACAGACATACGCATACACAGACGGGCATATGCCAACACCACACCCCAGCCTCAACCACTTATCTTTTACCTCAAGACCCTCTACTTCACCGATGTGGCCTTACTTGGGCAACATCTTGGCTGAGACAACAAAAGGCAGGTAGACACACACATTGATTCTGAGGAATCATCTAGTAAAAAGCACAAACACACCTCAGCAGACAAACATGTTCACTGAAGAAAGACACATCAGAGTGTCTCTCAGAGACACATTGGGAGTGGAAACCTCTAAGTGTGTTTGTGTATTTACTCTATAATTGTCCATTCTTATATCATTTAAGATTTTCTTATTGGCTTCTAGCTGTTGGGGACAATGGATGACTTGGTCCTCTCTCAGTCTCCTCTCAACACTGAACTGGTGTTCCCATGGTAATGTAATTACACTCGTTACTGACAAAGGTTAAAGTCAGATCATTGTATATTGCATTGTAATCCCTTTCTATTGTGAGACAGAATGACGAATGAATCGGGTGAATCTTATCAGTCAATTAGAGCCACTGAGCCAGCCGAAAGCAGATTTAATACTAAATAGCTCCATTGTTTTTTGGCAATTGCCAGACATCATTATGATAAACCATGCATTTCATTAAGCGCATGATACACTGCAACAATGCCATGATTGCTGCAGGATCATGTGATACTGAAGACTGGAGAAATGACTGCTAAAAAATTCACAGGAATAAATTATATTTTATAATATTAAAATAGAAAACAGCTCATTTAAATTGAAAGGTATCCTTTACTGTTTTTATTTATAAAGGATTTATAAATCCTTTACCCTTATTTTTTAATCAAATAAGTTCACCCTTGGTGAGCATGAGAGACTTCTTTGAAAGACATTAAAACTCTTCATTAATCCAAACTTTTGACAGGTAGTATACTTTCGTTTTTTTATTTTATGTACTCTCATTTGTAAGTCGTTTTGGATTCAAGTATCTGTTTAATGAATAAATGTGAATGTAAATGACACATATAAACCAAAGTTTTGTTTCCAGTCACAATGTTAAAAAACTGCTGACTTTTTCAAGGGAGTGGCCCTTTCTATATCACTCAGAAAGGAGTGGTTCATGATCATTAAGCCTATAGCACTTGTCTGGAAAGATAGGAGGAGACACTTTATGAGATCTACCAGACCAAATGTATGGCAAAAATGAGTTAAATGTCTGTTAAGGAAATTACCCCACCCCAACATACAAAATGTGTCAGTGTTTGTGTGTGGCCTTTAGAGTGCGTACTTAACGTTTAACAGTAAATGTTCTGGTCATTTAACATACAGCCCCCCACCCCCATCCACACATATACACACAGAGCAGTGAATGTCCTTCCACAAAGGATGCAAATGACAGACAGGAGGGTTCTATATCAGTCCTCAGATCAGCCCATCTAATCCTCTCAAAGACCTGCAACACAATTCAGTCCCATTCACTGAGTCAGAGTCAGATTTCTTGCCAGACAGAGAAGACAAAGATTCCAGAATTTTAAAAGAAATAATTTCGCCCAAAAAAGAAAATTCTGTCATCAATACCCCCCCCCCCCCCCCCCTCTTGCTGCTCCAGCTTTGCATGGCTTTCTTTCCTCTGCAGAATAAAAGAGGATACTTTGAATCATGTTTTAGTGTTTCTTGTCCATATTATGAGAGTCAATGGGCTCCAGAACTTTGAAGCTCCAAAAAAGACATAAAGGTATAGTGTGAAATAATCCATAAGAACAAGATGGTCTTCTAAAGCAACACAACCACTTGATTTGACAGATCAAAATGAAAGCCTTTATTATTCAAACGCATGCAAGCATACAAAACATGCATCAAATATGATGACACAAACCTCAAATCTCATGGCATTTGGTGATGTGACGTGCGAGAACTTTTTATGGAGCTTGAATATTTTGGACCACATTGACTTTTATGGACAAAAATAGTCAAATTAAATATATCTTCCTTTCTTTTCTGCAGAAAAAAAGTCATTAAGAATTATAGAATCTTTAACTATTCCACTTGTCCCTCCTTTTATTAAAAAAAATATTTAAAAAAAGGGTTACAGTGATTTGGGCCTGTGCATTCTTGGGTCAAATGTTGGGTTTAAAAATGTAATATAAAATGTAAACACTTTTTGGATAGCCACAAGCCATAAAACATGGTGTGAAAAAAACGTTTTTGGGGTAAAGCTACATCCCATCCGCCAACCAATACAAGTCTATTTTCAATACGCCACAAATGCTGTTGATTGAGCTTAGCTTGTATAGCACCCAGAATATTCATTTAAAACCTAACCTAACATTAACAAAACATCTCACATTTTCTTTTCATCCTAATGTGAACATCAAATACTATACACAAATAAGCTTACAAATAATTTGACTGGTTGATTTAAGTGCTCTGTTTTTGCACTTCTTCTTCTCACATGGATAATTCAATGCAGCAGTGAATCGACTCTTTGCTTAGTCAATGGCTTTTAATTAATACGGGTCTGTCACCGACTCTGTTCTCCCATAATAGTCTTTTCAGCTGTCTCCATGACCAAACAAGCTGGGATGAAAGAGAGAGAAAAAGAGCATGGGCAGTGGGCCATTCAAACAGGTGTCTCCTCTTTCATTAATACCACCTCTTCTTTCTCCCCCTCTCTCTGCTCACCTCTATGAATGGGTTGGCCAAGCAGTGATTTGTTTTCTGTCGCCTTGAGGCTGGAACTTTAGTGGCCAACGTATAGACTTCAAGGCACCATCGAGCTGCCTAGTAGATCTGCAAATAGACCTCGAATTTCTTGTGGGTTTCTTCTCTCTACTTCACACAACCGTCTGACAAGCAAAGAAGCTTTCGACTGCAACATGCTTTTATCTGAATATTTACCTCTAAATTAATCTGTTTAAATCATTATTAGTCGATAAAGTTGGTTAGGAAGAAAGACACGAACATAAACATAAAGATAGCCTAATGACTTTCAGAAAGGCCAGAAATTCTTATCTGGAATCATCAGACCTATTGTATTCTTATCAGAGCCTCTCTGCCCTGTCCTGAGGGCTATTGTCATGCCCTATGGAGAAGGGAGGAAACCCCTGTACTACCGACATTTTGTATGTGTTCGTGTGGGTGATTTGTGTTCGTGTGGGAGAAAAAGAAGTTTGAACTCGACCTGTTCACTTTTACACACACTGAGTGACTTCATTTATATACTGAATTTGCTGTAGTTTTGCATGCATTTTTATGAATATTGAAAACGCAAACTTTTTGAAACCGATACCATTCTCATCTCCGTGTAAACTACACAAACACGAATTTGTGAAAACGGTGACGCAATGTGCATTATGTGTTGAGCAGATGTTGAGTCTATAGGCGATTAGTGTTTCTTTACAAAGTGACATCGCCAACTACTGGCCTTGCAGCATAACTCAGCATTTGTAATGGTTTTTGCAGATCCGTTTTGACAACGCTGCGTAGGCTATATGAATTTTAGTACATTGTTGTCGTGTAAACATAGTTATGAAAACGTTATTTCTGAATGTTCTCTGAACGTTCAAAATGTACAGTTTTTAAAATAATATTTAAAAAGTTTTTTTTATTTTTTATTATGCGAACGTTAAGGAAACATAACTTTTTATCATTTTGCAAACATTATGACAACACTCCTTTTGAATGTTCAAGCTGCAACATTGAAACATGTTAGATGAACATTCAACTAAAAACTCTGAAAAAAAAAATAATAATTCTGAGAATATTATGAAAGACCAGATAACTTTGAACAAACATTCTATTAAAGTTAAAGTTACGTTTGTTCATAGCTTTAAGACAACCTTGCCAGAGCGTTAGGAAAGTTCTTTGTTATCTGGATAATTGTGTGATCCAATTTGAAAATGTATTTAAATATATATTATGCACAAACAACCTCACAATTAAAGGGTTAGTTAGCTTTATCTTAAGTTTGTGTGCGCAAAAAAAACAAAAATATCGACTTTATTCAACTATTCATTTTCCTTCTCGGTTGGCCTCGAGATAGTTCTCGTATTAAAACTGCGTAGCACTTCTGTGGTGGACGTCACACGCATCACACACATGACCAGCGTCGGCCAATAGGGACCCTACGTGTGACGTAGCACTACGCTATCACACTACGCTATCACACTACGTTAACTGACGAGGCGAAGAGGGAAGGAAATTAATAGTTGAAATAAAGTCGTTACTTTTGTTATTTTTTGCGCACAAAAGTATTCTCGTCGCTTAATAAACTGAAGATTGAGCCACTATTGTCACTTGGACTATTTTAACAATGTCTTTAATAACTTTTCGGGCGAACAAGTTTCAATCCCTTAGAAGCCTATGGAGTAGTGATACAGCTCTCAGATTTGAGCAAAAATATCTTAATTTGTGTTCCGAAGATGAACGAAAGTCTTGGGTTGGAACAACATGAGGGTGAGTAATTACTGACAGAATTTTCATTTTTGGGTGAACTAACCCTTTAATTATACTCTAAACTATTGTATGCTATTGTTCCTTTCTTTTGTTGTGAACCTTGAAGGACACCTGTCTCCAAACCTCTGTCATCATACCAACGGTCAACTTCCTTTTCATTGCACACAGAGGATGAGAAAATCTACATTCATGGATCTTTTGCTTTACTGACATGAGAAAAAACAACAGTGAATCCATCTTTCTTTCACACTGTTTCTTGATGCCTCTGCACATTTGTCACCTCTGTGGTATCTGCAGACATAAAAGACATCCAGTTATAGCAGTCGTACTGCTCTAGCATTCTTTCATCGGCCCACATGCATTCACACAACCACACATAAGTACACACAAGAAAAAAAATCTGATTTCTTAAAGTTCCTGTGGAAAATCTGAGAGTTCAAACAAAAGTATAAGTTCCATTAAAGCATGACCTAATTATTATATAAAATTCAATGCATTGAGGAGGTTATTTTACAGCTCTGTTATACTATCGTGTGGTGACTAGTATATGAGACTATAGAATTTGTGTTTATAACAGAACTAATAAATGCAACAGATTTTGAAGACACACGCACACATAGAGATCACCTTACAACTCTACCAGTTTGTGAAGCAGTTTTCTGGAAGCCATCCCTGTTGGCTGGGGGCAGGTGAAAACACATGTTCTCCCAGAGGAAAGCACACACACACACACACACACACACACACACACACACATATACACACATTGCCAAAGGGGTTTTTTTGTCTTTGAGAACTGCCCTTCCTTGCTCCCTAAAACAGCGATAGGTCTGACCTCTCATTTCAGCCAGGTGTCTACTTCTCTGTTCACTAACCAACATCTGTGACGGTTACAACCAAGTATTGAATGACTATAGTAGAGGGCAGTGATGGGTGTTCTCTTCTGAGAGGTTCTCTTCAGAGACTCTGTGTGATCATTTGTCCTTTTGTTTTTAAATGATGCCAAACAGCACGTAACCTCACACAATACCATTTTAAATAGCTAAAGATCTTCAGTATATTAAAAATAACATATTAAATACAAATCTTAAGTGTCTCATTTGACCAGTTGTCCCCCCTATACGTGTATAGATAGAGACATATATCATATATACATATGAGTTAAGTTAATTTTACTATGGGGTTAGGGTGTTTTGAACAAAGGGAGAACAGTACGAACTGTGATCACTCAGACTGTCTCTGTGATTTTATCTGATCATCAACACATTAGCACCTTTCAAATGTGATAAAATGCCATTCAACTTATGCAAAACATAAACAGCTCAGAGGACTTAAGAGATTAACATACAGTGTGTAGCCTATGTTTCCATGCTCAAAAAGACAATTCGTCCTAATTTTTTTTATTTAATTTCACTTACATAAAAAGTGTTTGTGTGTACTTTTCACAGCTCAGCGTCAAAGTATGAAAACACTTTCATTTGTGTGTGTGTGTGTGCGTGTGTGTGTGTTTGTGTGTGTGTGTGTGTGTGTGTGTGTGTGTGTGTGAGAGAGAGAGAGAGAGAGAGAGAGAGAGAGTGCGCGTGTCTTCTGATCTGAAACTGAAGCCTCGGTTGAATGACATTCAAAGTGTTTTTGAGGGTTGTAGAGAAAGCCACTTACGTCACTATCACGATTAAACAAAAAGCCATTCATGCTCATATAACACACCAATAATAATGAAATATAATAATATAAACACGAATAATCGTACCAATTTGTTTACCACAATTTAGAATTAGAAATCAACATATTTCTTGGAATAGGCTAAGTTATCTGGTTTGTGTGAAGTTTCCTGCAGACACACATTTGAAACACTGATTTCCGTCACAGGACGTCGTTTTCTTCAATCACACATTAATTTTTGAAACACGAAAACAGGAAAAGAGTGTTTGCGGAAGACGCAGATGCTGCAACCTGTACCAGACTCGAGCGCGCGTGCTACTGTGGATTGCGTGTGTGAGTGGGCGGAGTTTGCGCGCACGAGTGGGGTATTTAAAATCATCTGAGCTCCACAGAAGTTTACAAAGTCGCTGTAGAATTTCTGGAGACTGACTGCACCGGAGTGTTTTAAAGATGGCATACTACGAAGTAAGCCAACAGTTACTAAAAAAAAAATTATTCTTAAGTTAAGTTTGATTGCATTTGAATTAGGCTACTTTATAAGAAAAAATATTTAACTTTGTCTGTTTACTTTTTTGCAGCACATCGTCTTTGAAGATGATTTATCAGCTGATAACAACTCTGAGTTCGGCTCGGGGGACATCGGGGCCAACTTTGAGGTCCCGTGCGACGTGGAGGTCAGTCACGAGTTCCAGAGGATCTTTCTTCCAACCGTGTACGGAATCATATTTATTTTGGGTCTTATCGGGAATGGACTGGTTGTTCTGGTAATGGGCTGCCAGAAGAAATCCAGAACCATGACAGACAAGTACCGTCTGCACCTTTCAGTGGCGGACCTTCTGTTTGTGCTCACCCTGCCGTTCTGGGCCGTGGACGCGGCCAAAGACTGGTATTTTGGAGGGTTCATGTGCGTGGCCGTGCATATGATTTACACGGTGAATTTATACAGCAGCGTCCTCATCCTCGCCTTCATCAGTCTAGACCGGTACCTCGCCGTGGTGCGCGCCACGAACAGCCAAGGTCCGAGGAAACTTCTAGCCAGTCGCATCATTTACGTGGGCGTGTGGCTCCCCGCCGCGCTCCTCACCATCCCCGACCTGGTGTTCGCCAAAGCGGAGACCAGCGCTATACGCACCTTCTGCGAGCGCATTTACCCTCAGGACTCTTTCCTTACTTGGGTGGTCACTTTTCGCTTCCAGCACATCCTGGTGGGCTTCGTGCTACCCGGTATCGTGATTCTCGTCTGCTACTGCATCATCATCTCCAAGCTGTCGCGCGGCTCGAAGGGCACGCAGAAGCGCAAGGCGCTCAAGACCACAGTGGTTCTGATCGTGTGCTTTTTCGTCTGCTGGTTGCCTTATTGCGGGGGGATCCTGCTGGACACGCTGATGATGCTAGAGGTGATTCCTCACAGCTGTGAGCTCGAGCAGGGTCTACAGAAGTGGATCTTCGTGACTGAGGCTCTCGCGTACTTTCATTGCTGCCTCAACCCCATCCTATACGCGTTTCTGGGCGTGAAGTTCAAGAAGTCCGCCCGCAGCGCTCTATCTCCTAGCCGGGGGTCCAGTTTGAAAATTCTGCCTAAGAAGAGAGGAGGGATGTCATCTGTCTCCACAGAATCCGAGTCTTCTAGCTTTCACTCGAGTTAACAAAGCGCGCGCGCACCTTGGACTGCGAAGATGCTTCCAAATATTACATGAAATTACTTTCTAATATGTGCTTTGTATAGGAAAGAAAATAGTAAACAGGCTGAGCCTGATTGAAAATTTGAGAGAATGTAAATATGTCTGTCAGTATGGTATCACGTACTGCATTGCTTCCAGTATTATTGTGAAATCTCTCTTTATAGTGAGAAGTGGCATTGTGAACATGAGCTGATATAGTGAGCAAGATGTTTACTGTACATATGTATATAGATTGTTTTTTTACTGGTTCCTTTCTGCACTTATGTAGACCATTGCATTTATTTATTACATGATAAACCAAAGACGTTCCAGTTTAAAAGAGCTTCTTTGGCTTTTTGAAGTCTTGCAATAAATTTTTGATTACTCAAATTATTGTGTTGGGTGTTTTTGTGTGTTTTGACCACTTCTATAGAAACACTTTTCTTGGGTATGATAATGGAGTTTCCATTGTTGTTTAGTTTTATTCTGTACAGAGACATGTGCATGTAGTGAAAGCACTGTTACTCATCACTAACTTCATAGTTTTATCAAAAGCTATTCAAGCATGTGGAGGACAGTAATTACAGTACCCTCAGCCTATAATATTTGATAACAGGGATTCCCTAATATGTAAACACATTCAGGTCTGACTGAATACAGAGTACCCATCGGTGGAATCCCCAACATGATGCGGGATCCATTCAACCGTAAACACACATGTGAAATTTCTTAAATGCAAATTATGCTATATGCATTGTAGTTTTGGTTAACTTTCCAAATTTCATTTCATTATCATCCTTATTTGTGTTTCCTGTTATTTCCCCCCTGCAAATGTCCTTTTACCTCAAAGGGATTGTTTATTCAGGTGGTACGATAACAAAAGCAGGTTGCCATGTCTCTGACACTGATTGGCAGTAACAAACATACCCTGTATGAGTCATAAAACCTCATTTTGCATGGTGTTACTATGAGAAAACTGGTTCAGTGTGGTTTCGTACAGAAGTTTAGGTAAAAACCCACTAGTCCTGTTTGGAGGATCATGCTTGTAATCACATCAGCTAAAAGAAAAAGAAAAAAGTGCAGCTTTCTGTGAAACAGGCAGCACTCAATATGCCATAAAGTGGCTCTACATGTGTTTAGACACTTACAAATGTCTGAATGTTCCACAAAGAAAATGCAAAGAAATCACGCTAGAACTTTTCTCAGAACTAACTTTATTTTTTGCAATAACTTTGCAATAACCAACTGTGAAAGTGATTCAGATGTCAGTTCCCATAAAATTTACACGTGGTGTTCTAGGAAAGCAACTACAGGTGTAGTTCCTCACATTAGCCTATGGACAAAATTATACAACCAAAAAGTGAAATGGAGCATTCCTGTAGTTCAAACAGTTGAGCATGGTCATCAGCCAAATGCATCCATGAAATTGCCTAAATATAATTTGTTAAATTGTTTACAATCCCTACACAAATCAGTGTTTCAAATGTGTGTCTGCAGAAAACTTCACACAAACCAGATAACTTTGCCTATTCCAAGCAATATGTTCATTTCTAATTCCAAATTGTGGTAAACACAATGTCATTCAACCAGAGGCTTGTTCAGATCAGAAGATCACACACACACACACACACACACACACACACACACACACACACACACACGTTGTGTTTTCATGTTTTATGGGGACTTTCCATAGGCGTAATGGTTTTTATACTGTACAGACTGTATATTCTGTCCCCTTACACTGCCCCTGTCCCTAAACCTACCCATCACAGGAGACATTCTGCATTTTTACATTTTCAAACAACATCACTTAGTGTGATTTATAAGCTGATTTCCTCATGCATGGGGACCAAAAAATGTCCCCACACGAACAAGGATTTCGGATATTGCCATCCTTGTGGGGACATTTTGTCCCCATAACGTAGGGTTTACCAGGCCACACATACACACACACACACACACACACACACACACACACACACACACACAGATTAGATAGATAGATAGATGTCTGAGGGATAATGTGACACTGCTGACTGGAGTAATGGCTGCTGAAAATTCAGCTTGAGGAATAAACGACATTTTACAATATATTAAAATAGAATAATAGAAAAATAGAATGTAATATAGCACCATATTACTGTTTTTACTGTAGCCTATTTTAAATAAATGCAACTTTGGTGAGCATAGGAGACTTCTTTTATTTAAATTGTAAGGTTGTAAGGAACACTCTCAGAAAAAAAATGGTACAAAAGCTGTCACTGGGACGGTACCCTTTAAAAGGGTTCTAATATGTACAATTTAGGTAGGCTACTAATATATACCATTTTGGTACAAATATGTATCTTTGAGGTACAAATATTCACTCCTTTGGGTACAAAGGTGTATCTTTTGGAACGGTCTCACCCCAGTGACAGCTTTTGTATCTTTTTTTCTGACAGTGAAGGGAGTTACTATTCAGTTAGTTGTATTTACTGTGGATGAACTGTAATATAACGTGTGTTCTGTTGATTCACTGAATGATTTTCAGATTAGTTGGTATGGTCTCATGATGCTAGAGACTGGATAGGTCAGCTGCTCATCGGTGTGCACTCTTCTTGTAGAAACAAAGAACAACTACATGCAACTAAAAGCAGTGCGAATACATTACATTACATAATGAATGGCACTATAGAAAACACTATGTGCTTGTATAACTATACTCTAATATGATGCTAGATGCTCTGAACCCGGTCCTTTTTATGGAGTTAACGTCTGCAGCCTGCATTTATTACTAGTAATCCATGACAGTAGCATTCAGTTCAAATGGGGCGAGGATGAACCACAATAAAACCACGGGAGGTCTTTACAGAGGGAGAAAGTATTACAGCAATGCACAGCAGTGTAGAGCCATAGGAAACAAGAGCCTGTGACCTCTGCATTGCAAAAGCTGCTAACCAGGCCACCATGTTAAGAGGTGGAAATGCGTGAGAGTTGACCCATTGAGAAGCAAAATCCATGCGTAAGGACAATACAAACTAACACCAGTGACTGGACGGCCCGTTGAGTCAGAGTAATGGGCTCTAATGTAGAGTGTGAAAGATTTGCATGTCTGAGAGTGTTAAGTGCTCCATCAGGCCTCTGTTCCCCCGGGGGGCTGTAAGAAAGGAGAGTGGTCAGTGAACATTCCTTAAGAGCTGCCCATTTATTTTGCTGTTAAACTCACTTGTTCACCTTGTCAATCTGAATATATCTCACTCTGTGTGGATGTAGAAAAGAGTGTATGTCTATCGGCACACTTATCCAGTCATCTGTCTGTTTAAAATCTCCTAAATCTTGTTCAATCTCATCATTAAAATAATGGCTGACTTACAAATAGAAATTCTGGGAAATCATTTACTCATCCACAAGTAATTCCAAACACTCACCTTTGTTTGGGAGAGATTCTGAATAATTGCACTGGCTAAACGTTTCTTTGCAATTAAAAAGAATGACACAAAGCACCATTAAATCATAAGTCCATATGATCCATGTCTGTTGTTATCCATGTTAATATGAAGGAATATTCAATATTGGATTTTGCACAGGTGTTTTCCCAATATTTTGAATGACCCATTGTTTTGTGTTTTATGGTTAAAGGAAACGTCAGTAAACTTAATGGATAAAGTCCTGCCAGAAAATTACCATGACTTTTTCTGTTGTTCTATGGATTTTTTCTTTCAGTGTGTATTCCAAATTTTCTGAAACCATTCGATAGCTTTGTAAAAGGAACAGGCTAATATTTAAGTTGTGTAACACTTTATTTTACAGTGCCCTTGTTACATGTAGCCTAGTAATAACTATAGATTATTCACAATTACATGAAACTAACCCTAAACCAAACCCTAATCCTGACCATAACCCATGTAGTTAAATATTACTCAGTATTTAAATCTATAATTACAGTGCAACAAAGGGACCTTATAAAGTGTAAAATGTAAAATGTTATTCACTGACATCTACCCGTGACACGTTCATCAGAAAATTAGCAAAACCTGATTCATGAACTAATATTATTTTCTTGAGTCAGAATCATTAAACTCAATGAGTCAATGATCCAGTAACAGCGGTTTTCTAGTTAATCTGACTGAAGAGGAACATTTTCTGTGAAAAAGTAAGATTTTGGTCTGTTGCCTACCCAAATATATCATATGACTTCATAAAATATAAAACTGGTTTATGGCTTCCTGAAGCAAGAAACCTCCAGTGTACCATTCATTGAAATAGCATGGAAAAGAGCAGCTAGCACATTCTTCAAATTTTCTTCTTTCAAAATTCATGTGCTTCCAAAAGACACGAGGAAGAGTAAATGAGGATAGAATTTAAAATAGTGATCATAATAATAAATAATACATTTAAAAATAAATTCCTGCGTTCCAAACCTTCTGAAACCATATAAATCTGCACGAGGAACAAGCCGAAAATGTAAGTTGTTATTCACTGACATCCAGCTCTCCTTGGCATGTTCATTAGATGAGTAGCAACCAATTTATAAATAATTTTCCAGATTGAGACTCTTCCCAGACAGCAACACAGTGTCAGCCCAGATCCGGCCCACATCTGGTAAAACGTGGATGTACCATATTTGGTCCGGATCTGGGCCGACACTGTTGCTTTCTGGGTTTCACCGAATCTGTTCACAGTGGTCTGGTTCACAAAAGTGATTCGCAATAATCTGATTTGCTTCTCGTTCAGTTCACTCGTAATAACATAAAAAAGAGAAGCTAGCACGTTCTTCAAAATGTCTTTTTTTGTGTGTTCTGCAGAACAAAGAATCTCATACAGATTATTTATGAGGGTGAGTAAATAACAGAATTTTCATTTTATGTCGAACTATTCCTTAAATTCTGAGTAAAATTGTCCACAAATTCACACTGGGCCCCGTTCCAAAGCTCTGCATGTGTTTTTCCACTTACAAGCAGGGTGAGGGTTAGAGGGTAAAGCTATTGACATCCATAGCGCAGGAAGGAGATCATGTCTGGGATCATTAGTGGCCACTCACAGTTCCTGCTAGATTGACCCTAGTGGGGTAAAGAGACACTTTACGACCCCAGTGACCCCCAAAACCTCAGCATGTTTACCCAAAAGGACTGGAGCCACAGAGGTCAGTAAAACCAAGATCATTTACAAATGAATCACAGTTCCAGGGGGCTTGAACAATGACCAAACAAATGCTACTGTACCAGTAAGCCGTTTAACACATGTCGGACAATTATCACGGACTGAAGCAGTAAAATAACTTATATAGCCTACACCGATTCCTACACACTGTCATTATGTAGGCCTATAGATATTATACCCTCCTATTCTGCCCTACAAAGGCAAAAGACCGTAACTCTCTAGAATGTGGAACTGAGAAAAATTACTTTAAAGATTTGTAGTTGTCCCTCCAAATTAAGGTAGGACACTGAAATCTGGCAATTAGATGTTTTAGTAATGAAAAGCATCTACATAAAAAAATCTTGAGCTCAAACTTGACTTTTGACCAGTATTTTAAAGTTACTAGCGTACTCTGCCTTTGTATTGTCAGCAAAAAGTGAGAAGTCATGCCAAGGCCAAAGGCAGTAACTTCCACATTATCAATATTTGGTTGCTGCTGATCACCATTAACAAAATCATTATAGCAACACCTGTAGGCCTATAAAATGTATTTTGTATGATTTACAATTACTTATAGACATCTACTTATTGCTATCCTGTGCTTTGGTTGCATTCTGGTGGCATTATTAATAGCCTACATTAGACATGACCAAAAAACTCCATACCGGAGTATCTTCAATTAGTACCGAGTGGCATAAGACTTGATAAACACGCGTTCAAAATTATCACGATAAAACAGGTCCCCGCGCACATTCGACCCCGGGACTGGTTTATAGTAGCTATTGTTCAACGGTGTCATGCTCCTCGTACGTTCACGAAAAGTTCGAAGTACGAACGCAGTGATTCCATCTTGAGACTCAGTGTCTGCGTCTTTTCAGTAGCGGTGGTTTCAGCTGACTGCCCTATTATTTGTAGGCTACTTGTGCACTTTGCTCGTCCCACGGATTTATTCCGGACGCTGTAGGTAGGCAACAACCCGCTTGTAACAGCTTGTCTGATGTTGTATGCACCAGCACTTCTTGCTTCATTGTATGCACCAATATATCATTGTTGCTTCATTATTATCACTCCCTGACATATAAGTCCCGCGTTGGCTCGACCGTGTTCAGTGCGGTGTCGAAGGCGCCGGCGAAGTTTTGACACCCGAACTGGTTGAGGCGGGGCTTTAGTATGGAACGAGTATTCACCTGCAACGGCGTGTGTAACATTTTTCTTTCAACTTTGCATATATCATTCGCGATGCATTATTAGGTAACTCAAAATGAGAGTTCAAATTTCAAAACAAAGTCAAAGAGCGGTAGGCTACAACCCATTATTTTCTCGAAAAAAACAACGGAATTGACTCATGATAATTAGCCTATATCAACAGGGAGGGGACGTTTGTTTCACTTAGTTTTGTCGTGGCCACGAGACACTTCGTGGGAACGTGATAAATCGTGGCGACGAGATAATTTTGTTGAGGTAACGACAGCATTATGGCCACGTGGTGTTAAGTAACCAACAAGCCTAAAGCAGTTGAAGATGGAGATGACTGATACAACAAAAAATTTTACTTTGAATTATAAATGTCAAATAAAGATATATTGCGGTCTCTGGCATTAAGACATGGGTTCGTTACATCAACACGATAAAGGAGGTCTTGAATGTGCCAAAAATATCTAAAAATAATTTTCGACCAAACACGTATCACACACATATCACAACACTCGCCACCCAAAGAGACTGTTGTGTGATACACGGATAAATGTGTGTTATTCTAGGGGAAGTGGCTGTTTGGAAGACAGTTTCCTGCTGAAAACCCACAGGGACTCCAGCTCCCGCTGTGAAAATACTTACGGGGTCTGACTACAACCCATTTCACATTTTTCACTCTAGAACAACAATGCCACATTTCAGCAGGTTATACGGACAACAGCTGATATATGACAGGGAGGGCCAGAAGTCAATAGAAATGCCTCTTTAACCTGCATATATTTTATTGAAATTATGATGAATATTTAAGCGTGAAAATGAAATGAAAAGTGATGTCCAGAGGGAATTTGTTTAGGGATTTGTTTTTATTGACCCTACACGTTTGATTACACCATCCCAATGTGAGAAAAAACAAGAAAAAAACACATTCACTACAACATAATCAGTTATTAATATTTCACCCGTTCTTTCTTGTTTTTGCATGTGTTTTTTTTTTTTGTATGACAGCCTGGCAAAGGATGTATAATTTGGCATGTTTAGTTGCATTATCAAAATCTTATATATGACAGAGGGGTTGATAAATATAAAGGTTAATAAAAACGAGGAGTCAAATAATTACTTAAAATAAAAAAAATAAAAATTATGTTGCAATTTAGCGTGCATTGTGTACACAATGTGATTTATATTAGCCTGTGGCAAATGTACTGATGGACACAGTTTTGTTGTAACATGTATACGTATGGCTGCCAGGTAACATCTTGTTCGGTGATGAATTATTATGACATTTGCACCATAGACGTGAGTCAGTCATATAATAATAAAAATACATGAATAGCTGGCAACTGTTTTGAGAGGAACAGCGTTATCTTCCAAAAAAGCAGTCACACCCTCCTCATTTGTGTTGGCGTCAGAGCAGCAAATTTCCGTTTCTTTGCACTGGAATGCTGATGATTGGACTTGATTATCTTGTGTTTTTGTCGAAGATGAAAAACCCGAAAGTTGTCTTTGTTCTTTAAAAGCATCTTTAGCATTTATGCCAGGACCGAATTTTATTTTGTCTTCATGCCCTAAACCTTTATTCCTCACCGAACATGAGCCCCTCGACTCTCACCCGGGGCTATGCTTGGAAATATGATCTTGGGGGAAGTGCGTTTTGAGGGAGGGCAGCTGCCCCTTTTAAAGGCTGTAGATGAATGATGGGATTAGATGTGGTATATGTGGATGTGCATGTGTGTTTGTGTATGTTCAAGTTTAAGTCCTGTGACTTATTCATTACATGTGATAAGCTCAACCTATAACGGAGACCTCCATTTAGCACTATCCGTTTAATTTTCAATACAGCACCTCTAATTAATTCATCAGAAGTGGATTTTCTAATTCTAATGTAATTTAATCTAAATTCTCACCCTTCATTCCTCTAAGAAATATGATATGTTTCTAAAGAGGATTTTGTCAAGTGATTAGCGGAAAGAGGAGCTCATATCAAAGTGAGTGGGTCGGCATTCACTTAACACACACGCGAATACGCATAGACATACACGTGCACACACACACACTGTACTGACAGACGGGCAGGTGCTTGGGCACCTGTTTGTACAAAAAGTGGGCTCACTTACATTCTTTCTCCACCTGCAGTCCTTCTATAGTTATCCCTTGTGGGAATACCCACAATACACACACACTTCCTCATTTAGGCCTACACACATCTCACTTTTGGCTCATAACATTATATTTCACCTCTTCTGCTCTAACAGAAACAAGCAAACAGACAGTTCACATGCATTGGGTCTGTGAAGTTAAGTTAAAGGATAATTTATGGTCAGTTTGTAACACGTAGGAGAGAAATGGCAATAAAACTATGACTTGACAGTGAGATCATCCACTATAAACTAGCATGCATGCTAACCCTTATTCTTACATAATTTAGGGCCACCGCATGTTTTCTCAGGCGTTGTGTGACAAGCATGACCAAGCAATCAGAAACACATTTAGATGGTAAATAATGACAATCACCAAACTGATTGTTTTGGTCTTCAAGAATGGGTAATTTTGTCCCTGTGGACAAAAAACAAACAAACATATATATCTGAAAATTAGACTTTTCACACTCTAAGTAGTTTATTTTATTGGTCTATTTATAATTTTCAGTTCAGAGGAATTAAGAGTCATATTCTCTGAAAGTAGTGAAAAATCCTATACCACAAACTGCACATGACATTTTTAATTTTTTGGGATTTTTTCTTGCTACGGTTAATTTCATATCGGAATAATTATACAGAATTAAATCATATTTTTACACTTTCGAAAAAATTACAGCTAGACTGGAAATGAAATCCAATAAAAAATGTTCTTCTCACAAGGGATGTTTACCATTGACATTGTTGTCTCCTTGGTTACAGGCAGGCTAATTTCAGAAAAACAACTTATTAGGGGCAAAACTGTGCAATAGGGTGAAAATGATTGCACAAATGTGGGACATTCTAAATTGATTAAAAAATTTAAATAAAATATTTTTACACTAAAAAAACATTGTTATGTTTTATGTTTATTTCACATTTTTATACTATCATAGGTTTAAGCATGAAATAATCCATACTTTTTTGTTTTTGTATTTTATTATTAAGGGTATGGTAAAAGTAAAGTATGTTCTAAAAATGGAAAAGTTTTTCCTTTGCGTTTTTTCAAGATGACAACGCTGTATTATTTATGCCAGGCCAGTAGTTGGCGATGTCACTTTGTAAATGAACACTACGTGCCTATAGATTGAACACATAATACGCATGAAGTCATCGTTTTCACAAATTTGCATTTTTGTATTTTACATGGAAACGATAACAGAATCGTTCAAAAGCTCACGTTTTCAGGTCGGCAGATCGCCATTGTTGTGTTACTAAGCGGCCAAAACGCATAAAAAGTTTTCCTTTTTTTATTTGAAAACGGTGTCATATAAACGGCCCCTAAAAGTCAGGGTCTGGGGAAAGAGTAAAATAATAATAAACCCATAAATAAAGACCATTTGAAACCTAGCCAAACAAAAAGTTTACATTTATATTAAAAAATAAACTGAAAAACTAAACTGCAAAAAAAAAATCCCCTGGGTCATAACAGTGTCGAAGTTGAAAGAATCACCCGAACATAAATTTTAAACAGCAAATCGTCAATTTGCATGTTTGAAACACGAACCAGGCAGGACAAACCATAACATGCAACGAAAAACATTTTAGCTCATCGCAGGGTTCAAAGTTCACTGGACCGTATCGAAACATGTTGTAAAGATCCAACATCAAAGCACATTTAAAATGTATGAAATTTAAATAGTGAAATCAGACAAAGCAAATGCTCTTGGTGAGCATTCACATGATGGTCATTAACCTTGCACCTTTAGTGCTCCCCATTGGTGCATTTATCTCAGACACTGTGTCTAATTGGTCTAATGTGAGAAAACCTCCAACTTGTAGGCTAACTCACACAAATCCAATTCATGCTTATAATTTGACCTACCCTCGGAGGCAAAGATAAAGGCTCAGAGCGCACACATGTCAACAAAATGAAAGACAAACCCACGCGGTCACTTGAACTCCTCACACTGCTTCTTGTGAGACATAAATCATCTCAGCAGGTTTTTCTCATAAACAGCCAAGTTTTGACAGAGAAGCTTGAATCAAAAGCAAAATCATGTTTATATGAGCAACCCCCAATTTCCCCTTTCGTCAGTGTAACACAATGGTTTTGCGGGCAAAGCTTCAGAGGAATCGGGACACTGATGTTGAGTGAAGGTCTGAAAACTATTTTCCCAGTGCTTCAGAAAAGACTTCCTATCAGGAAGAGGGAGAAATAGAACCTGGAAGTTTACTCAGAGATTTTCTGCGCCTTGTTTTTCGCCGATTTCCTGTTTCGGTCCGGCCTCAGCTGAGCCGCAAGAGTAGGACGAGGAAGAGAGGGCTTAGACGAAGAAAGAGAAGAAGGAAGGATAGTGGCATAGTAAACGGAGGAGAGGGTTGAAAGATGGAGGCTTCCCCCCTCCTCCTTCTCCTCGGACCCCCAAACCCAGCTGTCTAAATGGAAAGGTGGCACGACAAGGAGGGAGGAGGAGGTTACAGTTGGAGGATGCTTATTGTTTTGTGATTCCTGTGTTTAGGGTTCGGTTTGTGTCCCTCAAACAAAGGCCCATTCTACTGGAAGGGATATCAGCGAGTCATTGTGTTTACAGGTTTACAAGCACGCAAAAACAAGTAGCACAAGCTAGAGATAGCCTATTGGAGTGGCATGTCCAACATTGCACTTTTGCATTGGCCTAAGATAATTTTTTATCATAACATATTCTCCATAAACTCCAGAGATCATAAGAAGCAGCTTCATACATTCCATTAGTTGTTTAGTTGGGCTCATGCATTAAAAAAAAAATATATATTTTGTGTAAAGGACCTCTGACATACACTTTCAAATGAAACCATATGCTCCCAACCACATGTAAATGTCACGTTCAAACCGTTCTTTTAGGCAAACTGAAAACACTGCATTTTGATAACACAAATTACCATAATAATATAGTAACATAATTAATTAACCAAATAGTTAAATGTGAAAATAAATGACAAGTTTTGGTTGTGTGCTTTTGTCACATTTATTTATTTGCATAATTTTTTATTTCAGTTTTAGTTTTAGTTATTTTAGTACATTGAGTTAAACTAAATGAAAATGAGAAATGTTGCCTTGGCAACTGGCTAAAATTAAATTAAGTTTAAAGGTCCCCTGACATGGGGTTATTTTATTATTTTATAATGTTTCCTGGGTTGCCCTTATAATGTTAGTATGTTTTTTAGATCAAAAATAGTCATAATTTAGAAATAAAAGGCATTTTTCCTAGCCTGATTTTTGCCCTGAGCCCAAACGCTCTGTTTGAAGGGGCGTGTCTGCTGTGTGTAACCGGCCTCCGCTGTGATTGGCTGACATGCGTGCATATGAAATAGCTACGTATTACATGTGAAACTCTCTCGAATACTTTTACTACAGCTATTATACGTTTTTACTAATACAGCTATCGAGATTAACGAATCGTGAGAAGTTTTTAAAGTATTTAGATCTATTCCCATCACATAAAATGTTGCTGTGATGAGCATTGAGCAAACAGATGACAGTCTGTTGATCGCGAGACAACGCAGTTTCTGCACTCTCTCTAATGCTTTCACCAATGCAAACACGATCATGTATATACAGTAAGTGCAGTCACGTGCGTCATTGATTTCATAACGAGTTGTCCAGATAAACTCGATTGAACGATTTTGAGAGAAAGATTAAGTTACCTGTCTGAACTTGAACTTGAATTGTTGCTTGGTAGCTCGATCGATTTATTTTCGTTCATCGAGGCCAGCTCTGTATTGGCCCAAGTTGAGGAAACGAAACAGTCGTCTGTGAAATGTTTGGACCATCCAAAACTTTGGGAAGTTGTGTTGGCGCATTTCCAGAGAAAGTAAAATTAACCCATTGTTTCTTCAGAGGCTCGGATGAAGGAACTAAAACATACTTTTGTGTTCATTTGTACATCCGAACACTGATCAACTGCCATGCTTCGCTCGTTTGCAAGCCATTATATCTCTCTATTCAACTTTTGTGCTTCGATCGGTCATACGCCATGACATCTCTCGAGGATAAACTAAAATCGCACGCGCGCGTTCGTACTTCCTAGCTCGTTTTCTCATGGGCGGGCAAAGCAGAGAAGGGGGAGGTAACTTTCCCCTATATGACGTCATATAGGGGAGATTCAAGATCAGCCCGTCTGAGATCTCATTTTCTCACAGGCAGAGAAAGATAGCCAAAACTCGGTTTACACCGACTGAAATTTCTAGACACGAGGGGACCAAATACAGGCTAGGGGAACTAATATTAATGTTAAAAAACCTCAGAAAGTGAAAATTTCATGTCAGGGGACCTTTAAGTTTATTTTTTATATATATATATAAGTTTATAATTAACTTTATTTCAGTTGACGTTTAATTTATTTAAAGTAATGAATTTGTTTAGTTTTAGTTTTAGGGCACGTTATGAAAATGATGTACTAAAAATGGAAACGTTTTTCCTTTGAGTTTTTCACGTACAGACGACAACGAGTCTAAATGACCCCATTCACACGGATCCGCAAAACCGATTAAAAACGCTGTATTCTGCTGCCAGGCCAGTAGTTACCTAATTCACTTAGTAAAGAAACACTACACGCCTTTGGACTGAACACGTAATCCGCATGTTCATGACGACACTTTTTTCTTTTTCTTTTTTCTTTTTCTTTTGTACAAATGTGCGTTTTTGTAGTTTACACAGATACAATAACGGTATCGGTTTTAAAAACAGTCCTTTGAAACCGATTTACAAAAGCCTGCGTTTTCAGGCCGTCAAAAAAACGCTGTTGTCGTGTAAATGAACGGCCAAAACGCATAAAATGTTTATATTTGAAAACTGTGTCGTAAACACCCCCTTAGTTGACTAATAACCCTGGATCCTACAGCATTCCTGTTCACGTAATTGTAGTTGTTATTCATGGTGGGGATTATGCTAATTGAGAAAGAGTGTGCACAAGCACCCTATTTACGAATGATTGTGCAACCCCATTTCCAGAAAAGTTGGGACATTTTGTAAAATGCGATAAAATCAAGAATCTGTGATTTGTTAAAGGGGTCATGACATGGTTTTTTGTTTTGTTTTATTATGTTCCCGTAGGTGCACTTATAGTATTACTATAGTTTTTTGTACAAAAAATACTTTTAAAATGTAGTGATTTATGACATTTTCCCACCCTGTTTCTCACCTCTGATTCAAACAGTCTGTTTTGGGGTGTTTCCCCTTTAAGACTTCAGTGTTAACGCCTATACTGTTATGATTGGCTAACGTCAGTGCTGCTTATGCATAAATTATTAACGTTAATCATTTTGTATCACATGTTGACTACACAATGCTCCACCACATGAAACTTCGGTCTTCCAATCTTTTACCATCGTGTCAATTCTCAATTGATTTTGATACATATGCACGAGGGAGGGAGGGAGGGAGAGAGAGAGAGAGAGCAAGACAGTTTGAAGGCGCGCGCGCGGCCGGGGCTCTTTCTCTCTCTGCTCGTTCTTTCAGTAACATGCCCTGTCACACTCATCTGATCACTCACCGTTCAAATAAAGCTTTGGCGCGCTGCATATGCTGCAAATAAACTGCATCCAACTGCTTTCCCTGACGTCTGGATCGTTCGGCAGCGTATTCAAACATGTTGTATCTTGTAAACAGACCCACTCGCTGCACGACAACGCATGCGATGATGCGAAATGAGGCGTAGTTGTCTTGCGCTGGAGGCGGTCATATGCAAACGACTGGTATGTCACTTCATACCATGGATCCACAACGAGCTGTATTTAGAGCTTGATTAAATAAATGCTTTGTTTATAATGGGGAGGACGTCTTAAGCTATGAAACTTGCAGGAAGTTTTAATAGTACATAGATCTCTTATATACCAAAAGATCAAGGCAAATTTGGTTTCTCATGTCATGACCCCTTTAAGTTTCTTGAAACTTAATTTGACTGACAAAAGCACAAAGAAAAAGATGTCCAGTATTTTCACTGACCAACATAATGTCACGTCTGTTCGATGTTTTAGTTTGTTTTGGACTTTGAGTTTGTTTTGTTGAGCTGCTCAACAGTCCATGGTTGTCTTTGTCTTGATTCTCCTTTTCATGATGGACCATACATTTTCAATAGGAGACAGATGTGGACTGCAGGTGTAGAGTACGAAATCACTGTTTTAGAACGTGCAGAACGAGGCCTGGCATTGTCTTGCTCTAATAACCATGGACTTCCCCAAGCAAATGTCATCTTGATGATGGCAGTACATGTACATATGAAAGTGACTCATGCCGTTTGCACTAATGCACCCCATCACATGACAGATGTTTGCTTTTTTGTACCCGTCACTGATAAAAGTCTGGATGGTCCCTTTCGTCTTTGGGACTGAGAACTCAATGTCCGTTTTTTCCCCAAAACAAGCTGAAACGTGGGACTCATCTCACACACATGTGTTTTGGACCATCTGAGATGAGCTCAGGCCCAGAGAACTCGGAAGAACATCTCTGCACAGAACTGATGTATTGCTTTCTCCTTGCATAACAGAGATTCAAGTTGAATTTCTTGATGCAGCGGCTAACTGTGTAACAACAGTTTTCCAAAGTACTGGCCCATGTGGCTATATTAAACACAGTAGCATGATGGTATGCCATCTGAGGGCTCAAAGGTCATGCAGATTTAACGGAGGTCTGAATCTTTTGAATCTCCCTGAATCTTTTCGTAATATTATGTGTAGATGGTGAAAGACCTAAATTCTTTGCAATCTTGCTCTGAGAAAGTGATTTTTGAATTGTTTGACACTTTGACAATTCTCGCATGAAATTTGGCACAAAGTGGTGAGCTTTTTTTTGCTTTGCTTGCAAAGACTGGGTATAAAAAAGGAGAATCTACCAGAGGCTCAATCACGATACCCTCACCTATTATCAATTCACCTGCTTATTGTGGACTGTTTTAAAACAATTTAACTTGGATATTCACTTTTATTTTTTCACAAAGCGGTTTTACAAGCGGTTTACAAAGAGTTTGTGAATCCAGAGGCAATTTTATAAGAAAAGTCCCTTTTATGTGTAAATTACTCCAAATCTACTCATATATTTATGAAAGTTTCATGAGGCCCATGATAATCCGAAGGACACTGTTATTGTCCTATGAGACAATATATTTAAAAGCCGACAAGTGATGTGAATTCCATCACGCAAATATGATTTATTGCACGTTTAACACTATGATAATTAACACTATGATAATAGTAAATGATGGGTTAGTAAATGATGACAGAATGTTGTTGTTATAGTTTTTCAAATAAATAGGCCTAAAGGAAATAAAATAACCATGATGGTTAGTGCATGTGTTTAGCGTAGACGTGGTCATGTGGAGCTGTGCTCATTCAAAGGTAAATACAGACAGTGTGCAAAATATTTACAATTTCCTTGTCAGCTAACTGTAGAGATATGAAGATATGTTGTTTTACAGGTTTTCTAATTTCCTTACTTTGCTTCTAAATATGGATCTTGATATCGTTAGGCAGAGGTTCATTCATTGTCTACCATGCAATTATTGATTGAGTGTACAACTTCTCATTATGTTCATAATGATCATGCCCAATGAACCATGTACGAGTCAAGTACAGTAATCTAATCTAACGTTGAGTATCATATCATATAAAAATCAATAAAAGGCATTCAGTGAATCAAGTGCAGACATCAGGCCGAAGGTGCGAGAGTGAGATGATAATGTTGTTTATGTTTTATGGAACATTACTGTACAAAGAGATTGTAGATCTGTTACGTGCTGGTATGTGTTCCCCGACGCATTTCCTTCTGCCGTCGTCCGTCAGTCTGACTGCTCCTTCTCTCAGCTCCAGTGATGGTAAAAAGAAGTATGTACTATGATGATGACACACACACACACACACACACACACACACACACACACACACACACACACACACACACACAAACATAAGTCATCATAACAGTCAAATTCTTAAGTGCATTCCAGCAAACCTGTATTGACTGTGACAGACCTGTCAGGACACCGTTTACTGCTTTTGTTCCTGGAATCCTGCTTGTTAAAAGTGTATAGGCGGCAGTTCTTTAATGTATTTATTCCCTTTCTCACCTGAGGAGACAAGTAAGGGGTCATAAAGTCATCAAGTTCCAAATATTTAGCATTAATCTCTTTTGTCTGCCATCACTTCAAGCTTGAAAACATTGAGTGATGATGACTGAAGACATTAAATTGCTCACACGGACACCAGACACATGTACAATTTAGATGAATCTGTTTGGCATGTTCAGAGCTACTGCTATCTTAACGCAGTCAAGTAACTTTGGTTCTGACCACATTAGTTCCCAAGCAAAATAGAGGAGGGTTGATCATTTGAATTTCATAAGGCGGCGCGCAACACTGTTTATAGGCAAGATATTCGCGCTAGAACGCTTGTTTTTCAGCGGGAATGCAAATTAGAATAACATTTTAACCATGAACACAAAAGCCACACCACACAAATGGCTTTTAATTGGTTTATTTCGTTAGCAAACATGTCACTATAATTGTTAAGTTCTTTCCATCGATACATTTTCTGCAAAAATAACTATCGATATGCTTGTTTGCTTTGCGGCCCCTTTAAATAAAGTTTTAAAAAAGACCAAGCATTCGATCTACGTCAGAGCATCGAGCGTCCACGAATCTTTCCACGGCGTCGCTGACAGGGCGGCGAGAGCGAATTTTGCCGCTCTCGCCGGCGGCGGTATGAATGTACGGTTAAAAACGCTCCACCGTCTCGTTCCCGTCTAAAGCCTGTTTTATGCTTCTGCGTCGAATCGACGGCGTACCCCCGCAGATCCCTCTGCGTCGCCGCGAACCCCTCTCCGACCCCTACGCCAGAGCTCGACGAGCACCTCCAAAAAATTTTAACTACGCGTCGAGGCAACGTAGACCGCAAGGGCTGTGATTGGTCAGATTCAACGCGATAGAACGCTACCTGACGCAGAACCATAAAACGGCCACGACGCCGTAGGAGTGACGGCGTAGCTACGCCGTGGAGTTGACGCAGAAGCATAATGAGGCCTTTAAACAGTAAAAACGCAAATCTGCTCACGGTGGCTCTCGTCGCATGCGCGTTTACGTCACAGGCATGCGCCAGTACAGGAAAATAACAACCAACATGTCGGATTATTTCCATATTTCGGACCTCCAAGTTGCCCTAGAAGCTCTGATAAACGTACTAGAGTCTTTTCAGCAGTTGTACAAAATATTCTCAGATATTGGTGTTGTTGTGTGGCAGTGCTTCACATTGCCACCTAGCCGCCTGGAGTGCATACTACATAGAATTTCACACACTTTTGCGTCACCATATCCACGCAGATTTCCCCCATATAACGCAGAATAAAAAGTGATAATGCAATGCCACTTTTACATTTTCTCTTCAGATAGTTTCCGTGTAAACAGCCTCAGGCTAAAATTCTTGCAAGGTTCTCTCAGTTATGAGTAAACATTCTTCCAGTAGCGTTAATAGAACGTTCAGTCAGAGACATCGCTTTAATAATGTTCTCAAATCTTAGCACAAATAAAAAAAAAATGTTTTTAAATGTTAGCCTACTACTAGTTTCATTCAAAAATAACGTTCCCATAATGTTTGTAAAATGAACCTGAATGGTAACAAAACCCAAAAAAAGAAGTTTAAAATACTGGACATTTTGAACATTCAGAAATTTAAACATATTTTTGTTAGCTTGGTTTTTACATTGATTTGTTACAATAAAAAAAAAAAAGTTTACTGTCATGTCAGATACGCCATTTATTAGGGATCAACTCAATACATGAATGACATGTGAACGCAGGTTTCAAACTGACTGTCAGCAACATCAGACAGAAAATGACAGCTGATGATGTTGACAAAATAACCATATTTTGCCATCAAACATGTATTAAATGCAGTAGCCATTATGTTTCACTGTTTTTGGTAGATAGGACTCACATAAAAATCTAAAAAAATCTAAAACAATTCATGTTTAGTTCATGTGACAGAGTTGACATAACAAAAAATACAAAAACAATTACTTAAATTTATTTTAAAAATGTGTGTGATGTTGCTGAAAGGTAACGATAATCTTCAGGATGAGTTGACCAGAAGTAAAGAGATCTATATTTAAGGAGTATTTTTAAATATCAGGACAGTAGTAATATTTATTGGTATAAAAATATGTATTTATATTGCTGTTTTATAATATATATCTTATATATGGCGTTCAAAAGGCTAGGGTCAGGAAGATTTCTTTAATGTTTCTGAAATAAGTCTCTTGAGATCAAAGGCTGCATTAATTACATCAAAATTACAGTAAAACAATTTTAAATAACTATTCTATTTTTCTATTTTAATATATTTTAAAATATAATTTTTTGCTGTGATGGCAAAGCTGAATTTTCAGAATCATTACTGCAGTCTTCAGTGTCACATGATCCTTCAGAAATCATTCTATGATTATTTGGAGCTCAAGAAACATTTCTGTTGAAAACAGTTGCGCTGCTTAATATTTTGGTGGAAACCTTAATTTTTTTTTTAGGATTCTTTGATGAACAACAATTCAAAAGAACAGCATTTATTCAAAATAGAGATATTTTATACAATTTTAAATTTCACTTTTGATCAATTTAATGCATTCTTGCTAAATAAAAGTATTCATGTCTTTTAATAAACACCTTACTTTTGAACAGTAGTGTGTATTATAGTAAATATTATCACAATAAGTCTGATAGTTGTTTTCGAGGCAGTGAGTGATAAACAGTAACTTTGATTAAAAAAATTAATTAATTAAATTAATGTTTGAAGTGGAAATGTTGTTATTTCAAAACTAAAGGCAGGTAAAACTGTTTTTGCCATATGTCAACAATTAGACTAAAGCTCTAGACTACAAACTACCCTGAGCAAATGAGCAAAATAAACTATTAATAAAGACATGCAAGAGTACACGTATCAGCCATGATTTCATATCCATACATACGCCAGCCTCTATTTATAGAATATTTACTGTCCTGCTGTCTGTATCAAAACAGGAACAACCTTTTTCCGCTTCACTTCAGGAAAGTTAAAAAGTCTAACAGACAGCACATATGTTGTTGTGATACAGTGACAGAAAACACGCTTCAAAACACACACTGATGCACACAAACAAACAACCATGCAAGCTCACATCTGTGCGAAACAGGTTGTCTTTGGAACCCAAACACACAATAACTCACGCACAGGCTACTAAAAATACAACAATAGGTCCGTCACAATATGATTATGGCGTATAATAGCTTCCTTCCAGGTCAAGTCCTCTCATCTCTCTCTCTCTGCAAAGCTGCATTAGGCTACTGATCAACCAAAGGATCCATTCACTCATTCGTTCGCTCATTTTCTCACGATCTCAGCTGTGTGGAGGATGTCCTCAAAAGTCCAACAACATCCTGATAGACAGCTGAGAGTCGAGGTTGTCCGCTTGCCTATGTGTGTGTGTGTGTGTGTGTGTGGTGTCTAACACATTTGGTGATGTGCTTATCTTTAAAATGACTTTCAGGTGTTTTCAGGAATGAACTTCTTTAATTCAAAACCCCCACTGTGATTATACTAAGAATCTCTCGAGGTCAACCTCGACATTTAGAGGTTCTTTTTTTTTTATTATTCCTGATAGGCCTATCTCTTTGAAATATGAAAATGTTATTTTTAAATGTTAAATTTTTTAAATTTATAAATGATCACATTCATCTAATCTTTCCTAACGATCCGCTAGCTGCCCGCCCCATAAGCAGGCTGTCAAAAAAACGCGTCTCTAGGCAGCCTAGGCTCTGAGATCTGCAAAACCAAAACCACTGTTTATTTTGGTTTTGAGTGGTGGTTGTACCCATTTGTTTTTGTGTGCAGATCTCAGAGCCTAGGCTGCCTACAGAAAAGCGTTTTTTTGACAGCCTGCTTATGGGGCGGGCAGCTAGCGGATCGTTAGGAAAGATTAGATGAATGTGATCATTTATTTTTGGGCCTGAAATCACTGATACAACCTTTAAGGCAAGTCATTTCACTCGGCGGCCATCTTTGAAACACCTCTTGGGAAGCTATTTCAGTCATGCAAGTACAACTCCTATTTCTCTAAATGCATTGGGGAAACATCAGATTCTCTGTTTAAATTTAATATTTGAAATCACTAATTAAATCTGTCTCAGGAAGAACTGTCTCATTAATGTTCACTGTAAAAAAAATAGTTGGATTAACTTAAAAAAGTAAGTTACCTGGTTGCCTTAAAATTTTTAGTTCATTGAAATGAAAAATTTGAGTTAATACAACAAAGGAGATTGGTTTAATAAATAGAAACTCAAAATATTATGTTATCTGAACTACATTAATTATCTAAGTTGATTTGACAAAATATAAAAAGTTGTGAAAACAAAATCATCAAAATTAATTTTTACAGTGTTGTTTCTAAATGCTCAAAACTGCATTTTTCAGGCTGGAGCAGCCAATGCGCATGTGCAGTCATAAGCACGCGTCACGTGACGCAGTGACTTTACCAATTTTGTGATTAGCTCTTTTATTTAGAAGGCGGGACTTATTCTTTACTTTCTCCCATTCATACACTGTAAAAATGAATTTTGATGATTTGTTATCACAACTTTTTACATTTTGTCAAATCAACATAGATAATTAATGTAGTTCAGATAACATCATATTTTGAGTTTCTATTTATTAAACCAAACTCCTTTGTTGTATTAACTCAAATTAAGTTAATCCAACTTTTTTTTTACAGTGTAGTAATATAAGTGCACTGTCTTTCTATATCTAATGTCGTTAGTTTCACACATTATTAGAGTGAAGAGTCTGATTTTTTAATTAATCAATGTTTTTGTTGTTGTTGTTGTTACATTATATTCATATTTTATACAAAAGTGTACATTTTTAAGAGTAAGAAAGCTTTTTCTTGAAAACTTAAAGCTCTCAATGTAAATGATTTCTGATTCTTCTAAGAAAGCTGTGAAAACTATAAATCTTTTCAAAAGGTATGCAGTATTATTTTCTTGCACCCTTGCATATAATATGTTGTCTAATACAGGGGTAATCAAGGAACTTTGCTGCCGTACCATGGGTGCAGCAGGCACAATGATTTTACACAGCGCTTGAAAATAGTCCCCAGCTATATAGCTTCCAACGTGACCGGCACTGAGGCCACGTCCACACGAAGCCAGTGCGTTCCCTATCCGATCTTTTTTTCCCTCGTTCTAAAAAAAAAATCCGTAAACACGGCGTCGTCTCAAGAAATATCTGCGTACACACGAAACCACTGAAACCGTCGACACGTGGGGTGATGACATCATCGTTTCACAAAATATACGGATTGGCCGTACACACGAAACCGCAAGGGCGTCGTTTTCAGATTTATCCACTTTGGGACCCGGTTTCAAAAAATAGCGGTTTCACTCTCCCAAAACGCCGGATCCGTGTGGACGAAACGGCAATACGATAAAAAATGTATACGTATACAGCGAAACGCGTCTTCGTGTGGACGGCCCCTAAGTTTCAGGCGCTGCGTAATATCATTGTGCCTGCTGCACCCATGGTACTGCAGCAAAGTTCCTTGATTGTTACGCAGGAATGAGAGAATAGTTCCTAGCCATATCGGCAACTTTTCATTTTCCGTCGGCCTTAGTACACGATCTAACTACAGAAGAGTCAAGTTTAAAATATCAAAAATATCAAAACTCTTTGGTCATTTTTTTGAGAGAGATGCTAACGGACTAATCAGATTCAATGATCTATGCTAAGCTATGCTAAAAGTGCTACCGCTAGACCCGGAGATCGGCTCAATGGATTCAAAAACAGTAAAACTCAACTGTTTTAACTCTAGGGGAGTTGGAAAATATAGTGGAGTGTTCCTTTAAATGTATAAAAACGTTTGGTATCTACTCACTATTGGTATAAAAATATGTATTTATATTGCTGTTTTATAATATATATCTTATATATGGCATTCAAAAGGCTAGGGTCAGGAAGATTTCTTTAATGTTTCTGAAATAAGTCTCTTGAGATCAAAGGCTGCATTAATTACATCAAAATTACAGTAAAACAATTTTAAATAACTATTCTATTTTTCTATTTTAATATATTTTAAAATATAATTTTTTGCTGTGATGGCAAAGCTGAATTTTCAGAATCATTACTGCAGTCTTCAGTGTCACATGATCCTTCAGAAATCATTCTATGATTATTTGGAGCTCAAGAAACATTTCTGTTGAAAACAGTTGCGCTACTTAATATTTTGGTGGAAACCTTAAATTTTTTTTTAGGATTCTTTGATGAACAACAATTCAAAAGAACAGCATTTATTCAAAATAGAGATATTTTATACAATTTTAAATTTCACTTTTGATCAATTTAATGCATTCTTGCTAAATAAAAGTATTCATGTCTTTTAATAAACACCTTACTTTTGAACAGTAGTGTGTATTATAGTAAATATTATCACAATAAGTCTGATAGTTGTTTTCGAGGCAGTGAGTGATAAACAGTAACTTTGATTAAAAAAAATAATTAATTAAATTAATGTTTGAAGTGGAAATGTTGTTATTTCAAAACTAAAGGCAGGTAAAACTGTTTTTGCCATATGTCAACAATTAGACTAAAGCTCTAGACTACAAACTACCCTGAGCAAATGAGCAAAATAAACTATTAATAAAGACATGCAAGAGTACACGTATCAGCCATGATTTCATATCCATACATACGCCAGCCTCTATTTATAGAATATTTACTGTCCTGCTGTCTGTATCAAAACAGGAACAACCTTTTTCCGCTTCACTTCAGGAAAGTTAAAAAGTCTAACAGACAGCACATATGTTGTTGTGATACAGTGACAGAAAACACGCTTCAAAACACACACTGATGCACACAAACAAACAACCATGCAAGCTCACATCTGTGCGAAACAGGTTGTCTTTGGAACCCAAACACACAATAACTCACGCACAGGCTACTAAAAATACAACAATAGGTCCGTCACAATATGATTATGGCGTATAATAGCTTCCTTCCAGGTCAAGTCCTCTCATCTCTCTCTCTCTGCAAAGCTGCATTAGGCTACTGATCAACCAAAGGATCCATTCACTCATTCGTTCGCTCATTTTCTCACGATCTCAGCTGTGTGGAGGATGTCCTCAAAAGTCCAACAACATCCTGATAGACAGCTGAGAGTCGAGGTTGTCCGCTTGCCTATGTGTGTGTGTGTGTGTGTGTGTGGTGTCTAACACATTTGGTGATGTGCTTATCTTTAAAATGACTTTCAGGTGTTTTCAGGAATGAACTTCTTTAATTCAAAACCCCCACTGTGATTATACTAAGAATCTCTCGAGGTCAACCTCGACATTTAGAGGTTCTTTTTTTTTTATTATTCCTGATAGGCCTATCTCTTTGAAATATGAAAATGTTATTTTTAAATGTTACATTTTTTAAATTTATAAATGATCACATTCATCTAATCTTTCCTAACGATCCGCTAGCTGCCCGCCCCATAAGCAGGCTGTCAAAAAAACGCGTCTCTAGGCAGCCTAGGCTCTGAGATCTGCAAAACCAAAACCACTGTTTATTTTGGTTTTGAGTGGTGGTTGTACCCATTTGTTTTTGTGTGCAGATCTCAGAGCCTAGGCTGCCTACAGAAAAGCGTTTTTTTGACAGCCTGCTTATGGGGCGGGCAGCTAGCGGATCGTTAGGAAAGATTAGATGAATGTGATCATTTATTTTTGGGCCTGAAATCACTGATACAACCTTTAAGGCAAGTCATTTCACTCGGCGGCCATCTTTGAAACACCTCTTGGAAAGCTATTTCAGTCATGCAAGTACAACTCCTATTTCTCTAAATGCATTGGGGAAACATCAGATTCTCTGTTTAAATTTAATATTTGAAATCACTAATTAAATCTGTCTCAGGAAGAACTGTCTCATTAATGTTCACTGTAAAAAAAATAGTTGGATTAACTTAAAAAAATAAGTTACCTGGTTGCCTTAAAATTTTTAGTTCATTGAAATGAAAAATTTGAGTTAATACAACAAAGGAGATTGGTTTAATAAATAGAAACTCAAAATATTATGTTATCTGAACTACATTAATTATCTAAGTTGATTTGACAAAATATAAAAAGTTGTGAAAACAAAATCATCAAAATTAATTTTTACAGTGTTGTTTCTAAATGCTCAAAACTGCATTTTTCAGGCTGGAGCAGCCAATGCGCATGTGCAGTCATAAGCACGCGTCACGTGACGCAGTGACTTTACCAATTTTGTGATTAGCTCTTTTATTTAGAAGGCGGGACTTATTCTTTACTTTCTCCCATTCATACACTGTAAAAATGAATTTTGATGATTTGTTATCACAACTTTTTACATTTTGTCAAATCAACATAGATAATTAATGTAGTTCAGATAACATCATATTTTGAGTTTCTATTTATTAAACCAAACTCCTTTGTTGTATTAACTCAAATTAAGTTAATCCAACTTTTTTTTACAGTGTAGTAATATAAGTGCACTGTCTTTCTATATTTAATGTCGTTAGTTTCACACATTATTAGAGTGAAGAGTCTGATTTTTTAATTAATCAATGTTTTTGTTGTTGTTGTTGTTACATTATATTCATATTTTATACAAAAGTGTACATTTTTAAGAGTAAGAAAGCTTTTTCTTGAAAACTTAAAGCTCTCAATGTAAATGATTTCTGATTCTTCTAAGAAAGCTGTGAAAACTATAAATCTTTTCAAAAGGTATGCAGTATTATTTTCTTGCACCCTTGCATATAATATGTTGTCTAATACAGGGGTAATCAAGGAACTTTGCTGCCGTACCATGGGTGCAGCAGGCACAATGATTTTACACAGCGCTTGAAAATAGTCCCCAGCTATATAGCTTCCAACGTGACCGGCACTGAGGCCACGTCCACACGAAGCCAGTGCGTTCCCTATCCGATCTTTTTTTCCCTCGTTCTAAAAAAAAATCCGTAAACACGGCGTCGTCTCAAGAAATATCTGCGTACACACGAAACCACTGAAACCGTCGACACGTGGGGTGATGACATCATCGTTTCACAAAATATACGGATTGGCCGTACACACGAAACCGCAAGGGCGTCGTTTTCAGATTTATCCACTTTGGGACCCGGTTTCAAAAAATAGCGGTTTCACTCTCCCAAAACGCCGGATCCGTGTGGACGAAACGGCAATACGATAAAAAATGTATACGTATACAGCGAAACGCGTCTTCGTGTGGACGGCCCCTAAGTTTCAGGCGCTGCGTAATATCATTGTGCCTGCTGCACCCATGGTACTGCAGCAAAGTTCCTTGATTGTTACGCAGGAATGAGAGAATAGTTCCTAGCCATATCGGCAACTTTTCATTTTCCGTCGGCCTTAGTACACGATCTAACTACAGAAGAGTCAAGTTTAAAATATCAAAACTCTTTGGTCATTTTTTTGAGAGAGATGCTAACGGACTAATCAGATTCAATGATCTATGCTAAGCTATGCTAAAAGTGCTACCGCTAGACCCGGAGATCGGCTGAATGGATTCAAAAACAGTAAAACTCAACTGTTTTAACTCTAGGGGAGTTGGAAAATATAGTGGAGTGTTCCTTAAAATGTATAAAAACGAACTTATATTTTTGTAATCACACTTTAATTAATTTATTTATTTTAATCCAATTTTGTATTTACAACATATTTTAATATTATTATTATTTATTCATTCATCACTCCCCCGGACCCCAGTTTATTTAATAAAATATATACCTCTCTTACTCTTCCTTTTTTCAAAATTCCAGGTCAGTACAAAAGCTTTATGAATCTTATAAAGGCTGGTGTTTTTGTAGACAGGTGTGTTTTATTATTTATGACTAATCCACTGTTACGGAGAGGCTGTTATCATAATTCAGATTCATGGTCAAGCTCAATAGTAAGTGAGCAACAGTTAGCGCTTCCTAACAGTGACCGGCTTTCCTGTGAGTCTAGGGTAACAATGGTGGGAAAAAAGTTCCTTCATTGACGGGACCTATTTTCACACGTCCACGTGAAACCCACGACAGCACGTACTCTACGCCCTTGACAAAGACCACCAAGTTCAACAAAGACACTTCTGACAAAAGGACTATCATGACAACATAAACAAAGCAAGAGTACACCTTGAGTTTGCTGTGGTGGAGTCCATGGGAAAATGGGAGGGGGTTTAGGACTTTCTTAATTGAAAGGTAAAGTGTGTAATTTTTTTTAATGTCAAAATAGCTTACAACGATAAGGAAGCCATTAACAGGCTAAAAGTGTAAACACCGAGGCTTTGTGGTGCTATCAAAACATTGATCTATTTGTTTGAGCATCCGGACCAACCGGATACAGCAACATTGGCTCAACCAATGGCATCTTGTGGCTGTTTTTGATGAACAATGGAAGACTGCGGGATTAAAAAATCACGATTCCATTTGTCGTCAGTAGTGGCACAGAAAAAATTACACATTGTGCAAACGAATGACTTAATTCGCATTAATACTGGAATTTTGTTGTATTCTGATTATGCATGTGTCATGTAAACATGTGAACATGTCATAACCTGATTAAACTAATAAATCTGATGCAATAAATTGATCAATGAATTGAATAAATAAATCCATAATTTTAAATGACAAACCGTTTTAAATACCAACACTGTGTACAAATGCTGTAAACCCCCGCACAGTATCAACATAGTGTGTGTGTGTGTGTGTGTGTGTGTGTGTGTGTGTGTGTGTGTGTGTGTGTGTGAGTGTGTAATTGCATTATCTGCTCCAGCCAACGGAAGCATGGAGTGCAAGTTAAGCAAACATTTCTTAACTTTAATACAAGTTACATCAAAACAAAACCTGAATTTACATCAGAGGGCAAGATGAAAAATACAGTCCAACTTACAATCATGTACAGTGGTTATAAAAAGCCTAGCCCTGTAAAACATTTTGGTTTTGTTTTGAAGAAAGAATAAAGAAAGAATTGATTTTATCTTCAATTTATTGAAGATAAATAAAATCAGAACTTTAGCACCTTTAATGTCAAATTACAACCTGAAGTGCCATAATTGTAATGCCAATGCCAATGTATAATTGTTTCACCTATACATTATGTGCTGGTATTACCTTATGAACTGTGATTACATTTCCTAAATTGTGTTAATAATGTAATTGATTTCTCATTCAGTAACCTATATTACATTATGTGAAAAATCGTTATTTTATAGGAAAATCGTTATTACATTATGAGCTCAAGATTTTATTACATTTTGACAATATTATTACATTATAAAAAATGTTATTACATTATTAATGTAATAACGATTACATTAATGTGCAGTTATTGCATTATACTTTGCTATAATATTATGAGTTGCTACAACATGTGGGATGTTACAAAAAAATTTGTTCTTTTGAGCTAAAATAATAATAAAATAAACAAAATCACGGTTTGCACAAAAACATTAAGCAGCACAGTTTTTTTCATGTTTCTTTAGCACCAAATCACCATATTAGATCGATTTCTGAAGAATCATGTGACACTGAAGTCTAAGGGATGATGAAAATTCAGCGTTGCCATCACAGGAATAAATTACATTTGAAATATATTTAAATGGAAAAAAAATATATTTTATTTCATAATATTAGCCTACTGTTTTTCCTGAATAAAGTCTTACCCACCAGAATATAGTCCTTAATCAGAAAACAATGAACATGGTCTGCAAATACTTGCATATATATGACCCTGTCTGTGAGAAAAAGACCGAACAGCATGAATCAGTGTAATAGGCTCCCTGCCTTCACTGACAGTGCATGAATTGTCAGACCTTGTGTGAAACGCACAAACACACACCTGCTGTTAGACACAATGATCTTCCTCCGAAGACTCGTTTTCTCACTGTGTGCTAATGAGAGAGCAGCTCAGTCGAAGATTCCCACCGGTCTACCCTAAACAAACAACAAGGAACATACAAAACAGTTGGAGAGGGGGGTTAGACATCCAGGTGCTGACACAGACAGATGTGCCATTTTACTCCCATGCTTAAAAACACATTTTGGATATACACGTGTAAATACTGTGTGCAAATACAACCCACCCCAAACACATGGCCCATATATTCAACATGCAGGTTCCTACAGGTATTTGTAGCCTGTGTAATTATAGAAGCCTGGTAAAAAAACACACCTGAAAATATGGATTATGAGGGGTTTTGGTTTTGCAACCAACACCATTAAATCCACGCTGGATTTTCACTCTTTGGAAACTCTAACCGAAAGACTTTGTTTGACCTCAAACAGCTCTCAGAGCTCTAAGTGCTCCTGTGACCTTTCTTTTTTGCTGACCTTTGACCTCTGACATCTGTACTCTGCTCTCTTTCACTCTCTCGCTACTGTTGGAGGTATCTGAAAGCTGTGCTATGAATCTGTGTATAGGGTGCTAACATAGCTTTTTGCCAGGGATACTGGCCATGAAAATGTATTTTGCATTGTACAAAGCTTCTACACACCAAAGCACCACCACCCAGAAACAACTCACATGTTATGACTTTCAAAATGATATCTGTCACATCTTGTTTTATGTACCTTGACAAATACTTGCTTTCATCCCAAGTAAGATAGTGTCTGCTTTTGGCAGTTATGCTGTTGTGTGTGGGATTGTGAAAGACATAAATCTTCAAACTAATGCAATATCTTATGCTCACCCTGGCATCTGCAAGCATGCAGCAAAAGCCCTCATATATACTGCTGTGCCAAATGTTACGACACATCTGATGTACCGACGGCGCCTTGCAGGCAAAACCGTCTAGAGACTGTTCCCCGTAACGCTATACCTGGCTAAGGTGTGTGTGTGGTGATTCAGTCATTGCGTTAGTCTATGTTTATCATATTTACTGAGTTACGTCTACGGTCTACAGCAGAGTGATTGAAAACATGTTTGGGTTTTAGACACTTTGAGGCCACATAAACACACATGCACCCACACACAAAGAGAAGAGGGGAGAGAGTGTTCAAATCAACTTAACCATTTAAAAAAAAGAGTCAAGCGTTAGTTTGACGTCTGCAAGTCTTCACCTACCAATGAAAGTGTGACTTAAAAATTTAAAAATGCCGCCAGAGGCTGAATTCAACCGCCATAAGGGAAACCACAAGAACAAAAGATGTACTTGTAGAGACCACAACTCAAGGTATACGCCCAACAGACACTAAAAACTCTCAGACACACACATACACTTAGCCTATATACCGCAAAAAATGTGTTCTTACTCACTAGAATCGACCAGCAAGTGGTTTTCTTCCAGACCAAACTACCACTTCTTAATTAACCGCACAAATACGGTTATTTGTCCACAAAGCCCTCCAGCCCACATATCTGATAACAGAAACCTGACAAAAAGATCAGTCACATATATCAGTTTGTCGAAAGAACGAATGAATCTAGAAAGAATGTCAGAATGATTTGAAATCTTGACAATGCTTGCATTTCTGAAGGCTTTGAATCATATTTTAAACAATACTTTACAATAGTTCCTTTCACTGTAACGTGTCAACATTGCAAATAATTTACCATATTTACTTTTGTAATGGATGTTTATGACCGTATTCTTCGCAATTAATCTGTGTATGTTATTCCAAAGAAAAAAAAAAGTTATTTGTATTTTTTAATCAAAATGTAATAACCTGCTCTTCATCTGAAATAACTTTCTTCGCTGTTGATGTTGCCACTTGACTTATCGTTGAATATCCTGATTCGCTTGGAAATATGTCAGAAATATCATAACATTGACTGATATATTTTTAGATAAATGCATATTAAATGAATGTATTGAAATACTTAAACATTATATCATATTTGCTAATTAATTACTTATAAATAAAAACAACGAATCCACCTATTTTAGTTGTTTGAGGAAAACATAAATCACATATGTTTAAAAAAACATTTAATGCTGGCCTTGGGCATATATCGAATGAGAGGAAATATGTAGTACCATTTATGCACAGTGGAACATTTTTCCACTTGTATGTTTTGACATTTGAAGTTTTTATGCATTGTTTAACTCTCTGCCGCTCTCTGCTGTTTTGATTAAAAAGCTGGATAGTCGGCTGTTAAAATAACAATAGTACGGCAATAGCGCCATCTACCTTTGACACAAGGCAATTCTTTAAAATTCCTAGTGGGCCAAACAATCCGTAAAAATAAAATAAACATAAGTTGAAACGAAACAGACATGTCATTAACGGAGGCGGATGCCAAGTGATGTCACAAATAACTGCAAAATAACTGTCATATATATATATTTTTTTTTTTTGCTGTAGGCCTATTTATACTCTGTGGAAAACAATAATGGCAATTCATTATTTTGAAATGTAACAGTTTCCAAAAGAACAATCTCACTTAACATGGCATGAATCATAAACGACTGTGATTGGTTCAACTTCACCTGCTCAGAGAACAGTAACAGGTACCACGTGACAAACAGTGCCACGGTCTAAAACTAATTTTAATGGCACTGTTGAGAAGCGTTAGTAAATTACATAATGAAGTGTTAAAATAGCAGGTTTGTTATTTGTCATAGACTGTAACTACGATGTGTGGGTCTAAGTACGGTAACGTTACCTGATCAATCAAACATCTAAATGTATTAAACGTCTAAGGTCCACCCGTTTGAGTAACACCTGTTTCACCCTTTCACATTACCAAATATTTTTTTTATTTTGTTTCAATCGTTGACATTGTTATGTTATTAGAACTAAAATGTACTGAAACTATCTAACCTCCTCCTCAACATGATGCCACGACCCTCAGCAGAAAGCTCGAATATGATTGGCCACTATGGCCCAATTGTAGTAGCAGCACAGAGAAGCATATATCTGATTGGTTCCTGGTGGCGCGAAAAAATCACATGGTACAGCATTTCGCGCGAAAACTTCTGCAAGAGCTCGTGTGCTTCGTGTGGTAGAGGGAACATTATTGTTATAACTTTGTAATACCAATTGCTTTGAAATGGATCTTTTGGAACCGGGAGCGACTCAGAATGCTGGTCAGACGATCAAGGACGAACTGGCGGAAAAATGCCAAAAACTATTCCAGGCTTTTTTAGAAGAGTGAGTAAAAGCGGTGTTTCTTATTGTTCTTCTTGATCACAGGTTACAAAATGGACACCAGAAAAGAATAACAACAATAATTCGAATAAACATTACACGCTTGTACAGTAACGTTAAGCGTATGAAAAATGTTGTGTTACACTAACGTTACATATATATTTATATGCAATGCACATTTTCTAATTAGACTTGCGCACGTGACCATCCATCAACTTTGCTATAATGTACTATATAATTATACTTTCCGTGATTTGTATTAATCTGTGGTCTTAATCAGAATTTTACACTAAAACGTTTGTGTACCGCTTCGCAGGTTTCATAATAGTGATGGAGAAGTGAAGTACCTGCGAGACGCAGAGGAATTGATCCGGCCGGAGAGAAACACACTCGTGGTCAGTTTTACTGACCTTGAGGGCTTTAATCAAGAACTGGCAACCGCCATCCAGGAGGAATTCTACAGGTCTGAAAGCAGCCAAAAGAAAACATTTAAATTGTTCTCATACATTTCTTTAGAATTAAGCCACCATATAACGTACTGTCCCACTTTATATTAAGGGTCTTTAACTATGCACTAACACTTAAATTCATCATTTAATGCAGTGCACTATAACATTGTACTTTTTTCATGTAATTACATCTGTAATTAATATATAATTAATGACACAGTTTAACACACCCTTAAACCTAACCACACCACCAAACCTGTTCTAACCTTATCTGTAACCCACCTCAAAAGCAGCAAAAGTATTTTGCAATACAACATGAACACATTCAGTCCATTGTATTTAAGGTTTTTTATTTTATAAGTACATAAAGACATCTTATATAAAGTGTGACTCCATATGCTTTGCTTATCTTACTGTTTAATTACTAGTACACATTGATCATAATATTAAGGTTAAAAATTGTAAGTTGTTATTATAGTACTATATTAACTACACTATAGTAACATGGTTATAGTTGACATGGAGGTCACATTAGACTATACTATAGTAACAACATTTAAGTTAAGCTTTTATAAAAAGATTTTGTTGGTATAATACCGGTATAACACTTTAAAGTTATTGCATGTTTACATTAGTGTAAGTGGATCAGAGAATCTGCTTGAAAGAACCTGAAGCACTCTAATGTAACCCATAATGATAAATACATAATCTCAGATGTGCGGTTATTGTGCAAATGAATGTGTATAATATGAGTATGTACTGCAAATGGACTTGCATTTGACAAAGACTTTGACAGCTACAAAGCTCCCTTTTGAAATTAATAACACTTTGTTTTTAATAAATATATATATATATATATATTTTTTTTTAGACTTTACCCCTTCCTTTGCCGTGCTGTGCGTAATTTTGCTCGGGATCATGGAGAAGTTCCCATCTCCAAGGAGTTCTATGTTGCCTTCCAGGATCTACCAACCAGACACAAGTAAAGAGAATTTTAAGATGCGATGACTTATTAATAATTTTAAACTAAAACATTTGACAAAATTATACATGAATTTTTTTGATATTTTGAACAAATCCGTCCCTAACTGGTGTTCTCTTGTGGGTTCCTGCAGGATCCGTGAGTTAACCGCAGTGAAAGTTGGCTCACTCGTGCGCATCAGCGGACAGGTTGTCCGTACTCACCCTGTTCACCCTGAGCTGGTGAGCGGGACCTTCCTGTGTTTGGACTGTCAGGGAATGATTAAAGACGTGGAGCAGCAGTTTAAATACACCCAGCCGAGCATTTGCCGCAATCCTGTGTGCAACAACCGTAGACGTTTTCTCCTGGATACAAACAAATCCAAATTCATTGACTTCCAGAAGGTATGACCGGTGCTTTTTTTAAACCATATACTATTACGTTCTTTGGTAAACCCCCTATCCTGTCTTGAAATGAAGGAGAAGTCACAGTGCGAAGCGTGTACAGGGAAGGCTCAAAAAGGCTGCTGTGTAGTTGATAATATGTCACAGGTTCATTGGTAAGAATATTTTTCTGTTGGCTCTGTAAAAATGAAGTATGCCATTTTTCGGCAACATATTCGTAAGTGAAGTGTCAGGAAAATTTTTTTTTTTACATGACAGTTTGCAATTAAATAAAAACCTCCGGCCATTTATATAAAATCATCATAGAAGCAAATATTTGAGAACTAAAGTCCAGAAAATAAAATAGTTAAATCAGTAATATTGAGAATGGAAAGGTGTGTCAATAGATATTTCTAATGTCAGTTTAATAGTGGCATAACTTTTAATTATTTATGTGTTTACACTGGAATAGGGCTGCATTATTTGTGAAAAAAATATAATTGCATTTTATCTGATAAAAATTGCGATGTGAAATTATTAGCTGATCACAATAGGGAAGAAAAGACTATTGCAACTTTCATTTCATGCCAACTTTAATCATGCAGCTCTACACAGAAAAAACAGTTGCAGAAAACAATGTATCACCACGCTTGAATGTTATATTTATATAAGTCTTTTCTGTTTTATTGCGCTCTGTCAGGATGATTAAGCAGATGGCATTTCGTCATACTGGCCCCAAGCCATCCTCTTTGTCGACCACTGTATCTACAATTTAGTGTTATTTAGTTTATGTTGACGGTTTACTTACCCTGATACCAGGTGCGTATCCAGGAAACCCAGGCTGAGCTGCCACGAGGCTCCATTCCTCGCAGCATGGAGGTGATTCTGCGGGCTGAGGCTGTGGAGTCGGCACAGGCCGGTGATAAATGTGACTTCATTGGCTCTCTCATCGTTGTGCCTGATGTATCTCAGCTGTCCACGCCAGGTATAAAGCTCTCATCCAGTCGGGCATCACTGATGATAATACAGTGCTTGTAATTCTTAGCATCATGCGATTATGTTTGTTTCAGGTGTGCGTTCTGAGACCAGCACACGTACCGGTGGTGTGCAGGGTTACGAGAACGAGGGTCTCCGTGGGCTTAAAGCGCTGGGCGTCAGAGAACTTTCCTACAAACTTGCTTTCTTGGCATGCCACGTATGCCTCACCAATCCCAGAGTAAGTGTCAAGCCCAACATTTTGACATGGAGGTCTCATTTTCTTTCACTTACCATTATTTTAATGGGTTGTCTCTGTTTGTAGTTTGGCGGTAAGGAGATCCGGGATGAGGAGCAGACAGCAGAGAGCATTAAGAAACAGATGTCGGTGCAGGAGTGGGAGAAGGTGTTTGAGATGAGTCAAGATAAAAACCTCTATCACAACCTCTGCACCAGCCTCTTCCCTACCATTCACGGTTAGTCACTGTGACTATCATTGGCCATATATGTCTTAGTGTCAATTTGTGTTTGTGCCCAATATAGATTTATCAAAATAAGAGGATTGTTGATTATGTTCTATTTATACTAAGGTCGGTAAGAATAATCGATTCTGTTTGGCTGGAAGGTGTGCATTAAAACCTTTTAATGCACAGGTCGCTCCAGTCAGTTTAATCCCCATTCTATATTAATGCATTTTTTTTGCCTCCACCTCATGCATTAAAATCCTTTAATTGGCCAACAAAGACATGTGGTCTTTGACATGTAGACATGTCTGTGTATTATTTGTGTACATCTCAAATAGCATACTACATGAACCATTCCACACAGCTTGTTGGATAATATCAAGATGGTTTACATTATTCATGTGTTGTTTTCAGGTAATGACGAGGTAAAGCGGGGAATCTTGCTAATGCTGTTTGGAGGTGTTCCTAAAACCACCATGGAGTGCACATCTCTGAGAGGAGACATCAACATCTGCATCGTGGGAGATCCCAGCACAGCCAAGAGCCAGTTCCTTAAGTGAGACTTCTAAAGCACATGAACATTGTTACGGGATTTATTATATAGTGTTGTAATTACTCTAGAACAGGTTAAAAATCTAGAAGGTATAAAGGAAACGTAGGGAAATTTCAGCTTGTTTTACATGTTTGGCCAAAATGTGTATTAAAAAGTAGAAAACATATTACCGTAGGTCTAATGGTTTGGCTGTTGTTCAGGCATGTTGAGGAGTTTAGTCCACGGGCGGTCTACACCAGCGGGAAAGCCTCCAGCGCGGCGGGTCTCACAGCTGCTGTGGTGAGAGACGAGGAATCACACGAGTTTGTCATTGAAGCTGGAGCGCTCATGCTGGCTGACAATGTGAGTTCATCTTTTTTACAAATTATTTATTTGTTTAAAACCCAAGTGATTTGATATTCATAATATTTGTTGTCCATAGGGTGTTTGCTGCATTGATGAGTTTGATAAGATGGAAACGAGAGATCAAGTGGCCATCCACGAGGCCATGGAGCAGCAGACCATCTCCATCACCAAAGCTGGTGTCAAGGTAGGGGTCAAAGCAGTGATGTAGTGGTGCCTGGAGAAGTGGGTATACTCTTAATTTATTCCCCCAATATTTTTTTAAGCATCCCAGCAAAGGATGAACGCTCTATGTTATAAACAGTGACATGTAAGACTAGTCTTGCATATTAGTATTGAATATGCAAGACTATATAATATAGAATATAATTAAAGGTATTGTAGGTAGAATTTTTCTAACAAAATATGTATGAACTTTCTATATATACCAACACATAATTAAAATGTAAGTACTCTGAAAAAGAAAGTAAAAAAATCGAGTGTCTGTAGTCCTCTCAGTGCTGTAATAAACACAGCTACTTATCTCCATTCGGGACGAATGAAATGATTGGCTGGATGAAATGATTGGCTGGAGCGACTGTCACTCTCCCTCGCTACCATGGCAATCACCCCTGCAGCTACAGGACCGGCCCACAAGCGCGCGCCCGTTTGAATCGAGGAGGGGAAGAAGCACGGACGCTAAAGAATCACAATTATGGCCGCGAATTTAGCAGTCAAAATTCCCAGTACCTGCATATATACAGTCAGCAAAATACAGAAGGCAAACCAGGCAAGAAAAGGAAGACCGTATTTGAAAAGGCTATGCCCAAAAAGTCTTTGGATAAAAGCAAGCAATATCAGGGCTTTCCAGCGGTGGACAACTGAGGGACATGAAGGGGCTGAAATGTGACGGTAACTTTCATCGTGGAAGCTCTTACAATCAAAACACCGTTTATGTTAGGAATCTTACACGAAATTCCCCTTCATCACAGTGTAACTGATGGTAACAGGAAAAACGTGTATCAATGCAACCTGTTTTTAGCTTTGAGTTTGCCTTATGTTACTAGCTTGTTACCGAATCAAACTTAATATATTTTAAACTTTACCAGTATCGATATGCTGGATTGATAGTGAGTACTAACAGCCATGTTAGTTGTTTATATTCATAATGATAAAGTTAGGTATTTTATATGTGATTCTGACATGATGTTACTCCATGGACTGCTCCTCTCCGCTCGGCGCTGGGAAAATGCGTCCTCCAGCTGAGCGCGGGCGGCATCGCGCGGTCATGTGTTTTGGGGACGTGGCTTTGGAAAGAGCCGAGAAGGGAGGGGGTGTGTGTCAATGGAATAATGAGTTCTGTTTATTGCACCTCTGAGAGGACTACAGACGCTCGATTTTTAAAATCTCTTTTTCAGAGTACTTACATTTTAATTATGTATCGGTATATAAAGAAAGTTTAAACAATTTTGGGAATTGTTATTTTTTTCAAAATTCTGCCTACAATACCTTTAATAGAATAGAACATAGAATTACTAGTATTCTTGCATATCAGAGCTTTACTCAGGGTTTTATAAATACAGAGTTCCCATAAATGAGAAAATTTTGATTTTCCTGATCTCGACATGAGCATTTTAAGGTGTTTTGAAGGCCAAAAAAATGGACAACAGTAGCTTTAAAACCATGTCAGTGGGCAGTAGCATGAAGTCTCAAACATGATTCAGATTCTTAAACAGATTAATGAATCGGATTCTTAAACATGAGAATCAATTTGAACGGCGCAATGAATGATCCACTCTACAAAATGGAAATGCAGTACACTGTAAAAAATTTACCCCTACGCTTTTATTATTTAAGTATGAAAGTCATTTTAACTCATTTTGACATAAGTTAAACTGATATAACTTAAAAAATTAAGTTGAAATTGGTTAAATTATTTTGATGAGTTAAAGTAATGAAAAACACGTTGCCATCATTTTTAACAGTCTAGTAGTTTATCGTGTCTACGGGTATATTGCTCAACCCTAGCCCTAATAGCAAAGTTATTTTATACTTTTTCCATAAGACTATTTTTCAAATTGTAGGCCACTCTGAATGCTCGCACATCCATCTTGGCTGCGGCGAACCCAGTGAGCGGGCGTTACGACCGCTCCAAATCTCTGAAGCAGAACATCAACCTGTCGGCACCCATCATGTCACGCTTTGATCTCTTCTTCATCCTGGTGGACGACTGCAATGAGGTATGAGCATGTTTTTTCTGAACAACAGCGCAACAGCATATGATGTTTGTGGATACAGAAGGATGCTGGTATACTGTTAGTAAATGCCTCTGCCTCTCTCTTCAGGTCACAGATTATGCCATAGCCAGGCGTATAGTGGATCTTCACTCCAGGATTGAGAATTCTGTCGAGCGTGTCTACAATCTAGATGAGATTCGCAGATACCTGCTGTTTGCTCGCCAGTTCAAACCGAAGGCGAGTGGCAAGAAGACTCATCTTCATTCTTTCTGATGCTGCCTTAAAATACTGAGCAAATTAATCTGAATACTAGGGCTGGGTTGGAAATATTGATTTCTCGATTTTAATTGATTTTGATGAACCGATACTGTGCTGTTGTCAGTTGATGCGTGAACAAAAGTTCACTAAACATTATTTTGTAGCCCACCTCCCATTCAATAATCATAACAATCTTTGTGCTTTGTTACTTTTGAAATGAAACAAAGCTTTCAAATTATGTCAATTTTATTCTGAAATTCTAGTAATACACAACATTTAGGTGCTCTTTAATGTGGCTCGACAGATGGCTGTAGTCGTCAAAGTTCAAGTACTACTACTTGAACTATATTTCATGTCATAAAAAAGTTATTAAAAAATGTTATAATAAAAACGGCCTTATATGCAATTTAAATGTTTTTAAACAAATCAGTTACCCATTTTAACCTTCAATATTAATGTACCAACCGCCAGGGTTCCCTATATAGTTTTCAGTATTAGTTTTCTTTGAGAAAAATGTACATATTGTACCTGATATACTGTATCTGCAAATGTATTGATATCGCAATGAGTTGAATCGAGATCGGAATTGAATTGAATCACAAGCTTATGAAACAAAATTGAATTTAATTGTGAAATTTGTGTCAAAGCCCAGCCCTGTTGAACATCAGGAGTAAATAGGGCCGTAGTCCGCTATTTATTAACTGTCAATCTGTGTGCATGATATCAGATCTCAAAGGAGTCTGAGGAATTCATCGTGGAGCAGTACAAGCGTCTGCGACAGCGGGACGGCTCTGGAGTCACTAAATCAGCCTGGAGGATCACAGTTCGCCAGCTGGAAAGCTTGATCCGTCTTTCTGAGAGCATGGCCAGGATGCACTGCTGTGATGAGGTGGGAACCAAAGGCGAGAGCATGATTTTGTTTATTAGATATTAGTTAAAAACATTTTCAAATATTCCTGTTTCTATTTTTTAGGTTCATCCTAAGCATGTCAAGGAGGCTTTCAGGCTGCTGAACAAGTCCATTATTCGGGTCGAGACTCCTGATATTAATCTGGATCAGGAGGAAGAGGAGGCCATGGAGGAGGAAGACGACAATCAGATGAATGGTACAGTTGACTTCTCTTTCTAGACACATTAACGTTTCATTCAGGCACATTTTGAGTCATTTTGGTCGAGTTCAACATGGTTCTAAATCAATGGTTCTCAATAGTCAATCGTCCATTGGTATTTACATCATATGTGTGAATAAAGGTCAGGCTTGTACTCTATGCGGTGGAAGTAACTTCAAGCCACAACTTTACTAAACCTTTAACTGGAAAACGTTTGCAAGCGTAAAGGGAAAGCCATCTTTCGTTATTGGGAGAGTTTTGAATCCATTTCTTTTTCTCGCTGTTTTTAGGCCATGACGCACCTAACGGTGTGAATGAAGCTGTTAACGGGGAAGTGAATGGACACGAGCAGACAAATGGTATTAACGGTCATGGGGTCGACGGAGAAAGCGCTAAACCCTCGCTGCGACTATCGTTTGCTGAGTATAAACGCATTTCAAACCTGTTGGTGCTACATCTGCGTCATGCCGAAGAAGGTGAGCACTCTGTACAAGTCTTGACAAGCTGTAATTTTAGCAATTATGATGCACTTTTATCACAAACTACAACGTGACAGGCTCAGACAAACACAGGCCAGAGGAATCTAATTTGCATTGTGCCATTTTTCCTAGACGAGGACGAGTCTGCACTTAAGAAGAGTGAAGTTGTGAACTGGTACCTGAAGGAAATCGAATCAGAGATCGATTCAGAAATGGAACTCATCAATAAGAAGACAATGATAGAGAAAGTTATCTACAGACTGGTTCATTACGTAAGGAAACATTTTCATGTGGTATAAATCTTTTTAGTTATATGTGAATATATGGAAGCTTGTTTCCACCACAGAATAAAAAAAGGTAATTTCAACCTTTTAACTCACAAAATTTTTCTCACAATTGTGTATATCTCACAATATGATGTTTTATTAACAAAGTCCGGGAGGAGCACGTTCAGATAATTAACACCAGTGGCGTGCACTCAGCAATCAATGATAAGAGGTGTATATAGATTCAGCAATCTCACCTCAATCCATATAAAGTCAGTCAATAAAGTCAGAATCGTAAACTTGCAAATGCAAGTCAGAATTGCGGGATAAAAATTATTCTTTATTCTATGGTGGAAACAAGTGGGATGAAGACTACATAAAAAGTGTTTTAACAAAAAAATGTATTGACTTTTATTTTTATCAGGATTATATTCTAATTGAGCTGAAACAGTCTGGTCTGAAAGGGTCAGCTGAGTCCAGTGGAACAGAATCCCAGGAGGATGTTACTCTGGTGGTCAACCCCAACTACACATTCGATGACTAGACCTTCAGTATTAACTCCAAATAAGGGATGTTTGATGAGATGTTCAGGAAGCAGCCCTGTCCAGTCTCTTCTCTCTTTGTAAATTGGTTGTTTTCTGGTTTTAGGATGGATATATCCATCATAATTTTTAAGAGGATTTATGACCTTGCAAAAAAGGGGAAAAAAAAATTTCATTTTGTAAATATGTTTCTTGTTTGGACTGTTATAGTGTTTTAGAATATTTTAAAATGTTATTAATGGACATACAATCCATAAAATGTTTTGCATATACAGTTTATCATGTTTTGTTAAAAGTGCTGTCAAAGTATAACATCAAAATAACTTGTGTTCATTATGCAATAAATTTTACAATTTTTCATTTTGTGAAAAGTGAGTTTTGTGTTTAAATACCCTTTCAAATTTTATTGACCAGTTGTCAGTACAAACTGCACATTCAAATACATTGAATTTTTAAATCAAAAATTTTCATGTATGAATGTATAGAAACTGGATTAAGAATTTAACTAAATATACGGCTTATTTATTTTGGTGTATTTAATGCAAATACAAAACAATATTTACAGAGACAAATCAAGGAAAAAAATTAAGAGGTAACAATTTCTAAAATGAACTAACGCATAAGAAATTAACTATGAGTCTTGTGACTTGCAACTGAATTATATTTCAGAATTCAAATATAGATTAACATCTTAAAATCAAAAAAACACTTTATTTACACTTAAGAATGTAAATGGCTTCTTTTTTTTCAAGAAACGGATGCAAATATACAAACACATGCAGGAGAACATAAAGAGTTCAAAAGAAACATTCTTATGTAAAGTCAGATATCTAAAGGAATTAATAAGAATCACATACATATGAAGGAGACAAACTAAGGATAAGGGAAAGAAGATTTAAGTACCCTACATTTGTATAGGGAAACAATACTAACAAGAGAGATAATCAGAAAAAAAAAGCAAAAAACAATAAATGACAGAAAGCTGGTTAAATATCAGAGCCATTACAAAATAATCGTTGTTTTACAAAATATTATATAAAATATTGTTTCAGGAATCTATCACATTTTTATTGCTAGTTTAAACTAAAATATTTAAGCAGTGAGTCTACCTCAATCAAAAAATGTGAGTTGGAAGTGAGCCCATAGCCTACATTTCTATTTATGGATGAATTTGCCAAACAAAATAAAAAATTGCAAAATATTCTTAGATGGGTTGGTATACGAGTCAGTAAAAAAATAATATCTTTCAAATTAAAGGAGTGTGCATGAATGGGGGATGAGAAATGAGAATATATACCAACATTTCTGAACCAATTTTCATCATCTTCACCACAAAACGTACAAGTTCTCAGAATGTCAATATATTTGGACACCGTTGAATTCACAGGGTATATCTCATGCAGTTTTTAAAATAGACTTCTTTGGTCTAGTTGGGAATAAAATATTTATGGGTTAACATATTACAACCACGCTCTTCTCCATTTGATATCGTCAATTAAGGCAGCCCAATGGTATGGGATCTGCCTCTGGGGCAAATTTGGTTTCTGTTTTAAAAAATCTGGCAGTAGTAGATGATGTCAAAACCCCACCTCATCCTTAAAAAAATGTGTATATATTTTTTAAATTGGGTTTTAAAAATGTAAGGGTAACGTTAAACTTCGAGATACTTTGAAGTTTGGTTCTACAACGTAAAATTACACACCCATACCAGAAAAGCGAATTTTGAAGCATTCATCTTTGAAAATGTACGTCACTAATAAATAACTAGATAATATAGTTTGGGGTGTGAGTGTGTGCAGTATATGTTGTAGATCAAAACGTCAAAGTACAGTCAAGTTATGTTTACTAGTACAGGCTTTAGGGAAATCTCGAGAGAACCGAATTAGACTTCGGCGTTCTCTTCCTTACACAACAAAGATGGCTGCGCCCTGTAGGAAACTGATGAGGTCGACTTTGCAAGGTAGATAAACATGTTTACAAATAATTACATTTCTAAATTATTATACGTACGAATGCATTGACTGGACATTATTGTTTGACTAATAAAGAATGTTTTTAAACCACCGCTACTAATTTAAAGTAAAGGTGCTGCTTAACGTTACCTTGATAGTTTGACATTCATGCAGCAATCTATATCGACTGAATGAATACAAAGAAAGAACAGGTTAAGCTAAATATGTGTCAAGTTAACGAGAACTCTGAGAAGACGAACCATTGTGAGTTCACCTGCGGGGGGTAAAAATCTTTTCAATTTCTGAGTTTTCCCTCACTGAATTGTGAGATATAAACTCGCACTTGCATGCACAAAGATATATGAAAGCTAGTTTCGTAGTAGAACCCATAGTTCAACTGCTGACATCATCTGCACCCCCTTAACCCTCATTACTAACACATAAATACCTAGTATTAACCTAGGGTGCGTTTTCCAAAAGCATTGTTGCTAACCTGTTAGCAACTTGGTTGGCAATGGGAAATTGCATTGTTAGCAACTATCGTTTTGGGAAACGCTCCCCTGATCAGATGCTTCCTCTACATACAAATATCTTCTTTCATAGTGACTCAACATTCCGTGGTTATTTTGTTTTATGTTACACGTTGGAGTTCACAAAACATGTGCTAGATCAGTATGGTAAGAAAGCACCTGCGTAGAAAATAAATCTAGGCTCAAAATAAAATTATTTATTTAAGGGTTAGTTCAGCCAAAAATTAAAATCACCCTCATGTCGTTTCAAACCCATAAGTCTTTCATTCATCTTCTGAACACAAATGAAGATCTTTTTGATTAAATCTGATCAATTTCTATCCCTCCATTGACACTGACAGTCTACGCAACTACTTTAACGCTTAGAAAGTTCAAGAGATAAAACTAATCCATATGATTTGAGTGGTTTAGTCCAAATTTCCTTAACAGACTTGATTGCTTTATATGATGAACAGATTGAATTTAGGCTTTTATTCACATATAAACATGAATTTACTCACACATCAGTTATGATAAATGGAAGCTCAAGCATGTTCACTTGACATGCGAGAACCAATGAGGTTCATTCCTGTATTACGCAGCACGTTTGAGCTTCTGCAAGAACCAATGAGGTTCATTCTCGTGATACGCAACACGTTTGAGCTTCTGCAAGAACCCGTGAGGTTTGTTCTCATGCATCTAGCAGGTTCAGTTGAGCTTCTGGTTGTGTTGGGTGATCAATGTTTATATGTGAATAAAAGCCTAAATTCAATCTGTTCATCATATAGCCTAAAGCGATCGAGTGTCTTCAGACTAATCTGCTCAATTCATATGGATTATTTTTATGATTTCTTTATAAACTTTTTGAAGGGTTAAAGAAGTGGTAGTTGCGTAGCTGTCAATGGAGGGACAGAAAGCTCTCAGATTTCATCAAAAAGATCTTCATTTGTGTTCCGAAGATGAACGTAAGTCTTAAAGGAACACTCCGACTTTTTGGGACTTTAGCCTATTCACCTTATCCCCCAGAGTTAGATAAGTCCATACATACCTTTTTCATCTCCGTGCGTGCTATAAGTCTGTTTGACGCACCCACCGCTAGCCTAGCTTAGCACAAAGACTGGATGTAAATGGTTGCAGCTAGCATACTAATCCAAAAAAGTGACAAAACATTTTCCTATTTACATGTTGTGATTTGTATAGTCACAGAGTGTACAAAAAACAAAGTCATATGAGACACAGACATATTTTAAACGTATAAATACTGGGAACTATATTATCTGAAGGCGAAGCACTGCTACTTGGGCGGAGTGATAACCGCAGCACCTGAGACGCGCTGTGGTGAGGAGCAGAGAGTTCGTTCAGAGTGTTGCACTAATCACTCCGCCCAAGTAGCAGTGCTTCGCCTTCAGAGAATATAGTTCCCAGTATTTATACGTTTAAAATATGTCTGTGTCTCATATGACTTTGTTTTTTGTACACTCTGTGACTATACAAATCACAACATGTAAATAGGAAAATGTTTGCATTATTTTGTCACTTTTTTTGATTAGTATGCTAGCTGCAACCATTTACATCCAGTCTTTGTGCTAAGCTAGGCTAGCGGTGGGTGCGTCAAACAGACTTATAGCACGCACGGAGATGAAAAAGGTATGTATGGACTTATCTAACTCTGGGGGATAAGGTGAATAGGCTAAAGTCCCAAAAAGTCGGAGTGTTCCTTTAAGGTTCGGAACAACATGAGAGTAAGTAAATAACAGAATAACATTTTTGGGTATACTATCCCTTTTAAAATTCTTTAGCAACCTATATAAATTTGTTTTTCAGGTTTGTATCAGGTATCTCATAGGACATTGTGGCTAGGATCACACTTTGAGCAGATAGTTGCCCGTCCCAGACTGCAGGAGAATGTTTTGCACAGCAGAGCTCTACACTGTGGACATTATGCCTTACAAACCATCACCAAGATGGAATCTCCAGAAGTTCTGAAACCACAGAAAGCAGCTAAACCTGAAAATAAGACCAACCAACAAAAGAAAGAAGAAGAAGAAGAGGAGGAGGAAGATGAAGATAACAGCCCTGAGTACATCCCCAAAAGGAAGGCCAAAAATCCAATGATGAAAATTGGATACGCATGGTAAGTGCAGCTTAAATTGCTTGTTAGAATTATTTTAAATCTATGAATTGAGTAGCAACTGACACTGAGGTGTTTTTCCTAGGATGATTGGCTTGCCTACTGGAATCATCGGCTTTATTCTGGCAAAGAGACAGGTGGATAAGAATCGACTGAAGCAGCTGAAAATTAGACAGAGAATGAAGAGATCTAATGAGGGAGATTACGAGAGTAACCGATATAAACCAGCCCCCAGGATGCAGTGAAAGCTCTACTTCTGTGAAATGACTCTATTGTACTAAAGAATGGCTTCATTGAGCACTAATCATCAGGTTGCCATGGAGACGGTGAACCATGCAGAATATAACAATGACATTGTTGAAAGCAAGCATTTATTATGGTGGACCTTTTGATCTTATTATAACAAGGAGTTGATGAAGACTTTGCAAAAAATATATATGAATTTCAGTTTGAAATCTGTCATATATTTTGATGTAGTTCAACTAACATAAACATACAGAATACAACCAATATTATTGATTTAAAAAATCAATTAAATAACTGAATAATATTTGTGTTCCTTTTAATCATGTCCATATTCACGATAATGACAACATATAAAACTTGATGTGGTTAACACTTTTTATAACAACTTATTTACAGTGTATTTTTGGTGCTAAACAAAAATGGAAAAGGCACCACTGTACATCACAATCTGTGACATTTATTTAAATGTAGTATCAAATTCAAAGACATTTCCCAAAGCTAAAGCAAAAAAATATTTTTAGATACAGATTTATATTCTGTTTAAAATGTCATGCAATAAATACTCTAAATTCCTAAACTGAAATACAGTTAGATTGTATGTACAGAGCAGAAAACCTATACCCTTGTCCAAAACCACACCAAAAGTAACATCAATAGTAAATACAGAAAATCTAAGTCTATACAGTAGACATTTGCATAATACAGACCCATTTCTAAAAGTGAACATCCATTACCATGACATATACATCAGACCACAGGCATGTCAATGTAATCTCACTAATATTTGATCAGAATATATGCATATGGTTAGTTAACAGAAATAATTAGTCATGTAAATGATATTCATCCCTTTGTTTGATCAGTATAATGCTAGATATATTTTACAAGTTTGGTATTATTTGAGTATATGTTGGGAATTGACTGAGAAGACACTGCATAGTGAATAAACAGTAAAGCCATTATGAAAGTACAAAAAAGCTCCAGCTTGAAGCTTCTATCTCTCTGCAAATCCGATAATTTGCAGGAGGAAGAGGAAGATCTGGACAATGTCAACATAAAGGGAGAGAGCAGCAAACACATACTCCTCTGGGCTGATGGAGTGCTTCCTGTTCCCAATGAGCAGCTGGGTATGATAGGCCAGAAACTAATATTTAAAAACACACAAACGCAAAGAACTGGTTTTAGGATGGAAAGAGTGAACAATGTTACCATGCAGAACCAAAATCTTCCAAAAAAGGTGAAACTGAATTTGTGAATTGACATACCAGAGTGAATGCAATGGCTCCTATAGCTGCATAGAGCATGTGAAGCCATGGGACCTGAAAAACAAACAAAGGAAACAAGTTAAATGATCAAATTACAATTTTTGTGCAAATTCAAGATGCAAAATCATGCTTACGTATTTGAATGACAGCACGATAACCGTAATGATGCCAGTCACAAACACCACGATTCCGAGTATGGTGAAAAAGCCAGCACATTTAGTGAAATCCACCTATAGAAGAATAGAAAAGCATGTTGACACAATGCCTAGATGTAAAATCATGCTGCTGTTGTTCATATTAAATATGCACCCCACCTTAGTCTGAAAGCAGAAGACTGTTACCGCAACGCACACGACAACAGTGATGCCCAGGGCCAGGAACACTGCCTTAGTACTGTAATAACTGCAAACACAAATTGGTATCACTTTATTTTAGTCCTGTTTCACATGTACATACCCATGTACTTATTGTAGTAAGGACACTAACTGGGTAATAACTAGGTACTAACCCTAAACCATGTTGTAACCCATATATATATATATATATAAATATAAATAATATATATACACATACATACATATATACAGAGAGAGATTACGTAATCAGATTCCAAAAAATAAGTAATTGGAATTAGATTATATTACATTTTAAAATACTTGTAATCAATAAAAAAGTAACTAGTCTGATTACACGTTATTCTCACAATGAAAAAAAAAACTACTTTTATCTTTTAAATTTACTTTCTAAATAAAGCCTCTTCCAGGTTTGTGGAATTGTACAGAGTAGTCGTAAGCCTATCATTGAATACAAAAAATAAAATGTAATTTTTACTGTAAAGAAACTTGCCAGAACTTTACCGTCAAAAATAGAGTAACAATGAAAAAATTTACAGTAATAAACCGTATTCCATTATCTGATATAATGTTATTTGAAGTATTAATATCTGTTTTGTACCATTGTAATACACTGACAACAAGCAATCACAGCAGTAATGAGAGTCACATGATCAATCAAAGCTCATCACAAGCAGCTCTTCCACAAAGAATTTAATACTAATATATAGAAGCTGCACGGTGTCATTCTCACAAACATTAAACACCATCATGGTAACACACATGACATTTAAAAATAATAAATAGACATTAATTTAACAACATTAAATGTAACATAAAACCCTAATGTACATAACTGATTAGATAAAAACTAAGAAAACTATGAAGTAACAGTTATTTCAACAAAAATACATCAAACGTGAAGTGTCACGCAGGGAATTGTTGGAATGACAATTTACGTTTTTTTCACTGTAAATTATACAATGAGTTATTTTTCACTTTCAAAAACTGTAACTGTTTTCGGTTTACAGTAAAATTACATTAAATGTACCATTAGATCTATCAGTTATTTACCATATATAGTATGGAAACGTTCTGTTAACCAATTAACAATTTTTCACTGTAGCATTACCGTTAACACTGCAGTCTTTTACCGTTAAAATCACAATCATTTTTTACAGTGTGAGACCAACACAGCATTTGATCACTGGATTTACAGAAATCATTTCAGTTTTAAGAAGTATTTTCTCAATATTGCAACATTGCATTTCTAACCAGCTCATGACAAATACATTAATCCTTATTTTATTTATCACTCAGTGAGTCATTTAACCATGTATCCCTGCCATTGGAAGGCTTTTTGTCTTTCAAACACATTAAAATGTACAAATTTATGTCATTTCATATTTACCCAACTTTTTTTGTCATCTGATCCTGTTTGACCTTATATATTTACTTGAAGTATTTAAGTTAATAAGTTAGCTCAATAATAATAAATAAATACAATTAATTTCAGGATTCTCTGATTTCGGTTGATGGTCACATGACATGCAGATAAATATATATATATATATATTTTTTATCTTTTAGAGTTTTATTTTAATTGTTTTTTTATTTTAAAATTATTTATTTAAATGTAACTTTTTTTTATTATTATTAGCTTTAATAGCTTAATTAATATAACTCCAGTCTGGGAAACCCATTAATAGGCAAGTATCAAATATTAAAAATACATTGGTGGCAACAAAGCATTAAAGGGGGGTGAAAACAAAAACCTTTCTATCCTTATATAACAGTGGACAAAGAAAGTGTAAACAGAGGGTTTACAGTATATCCTTTGAAACACTCTGTTGACAGTCCTCATGCCATAGTCATGCTATTTTACTGTTTTCCCCACCCACTGTATCTCATCTTGTGTGAGATGTCTCACCTTGCAATATTTCCAGTCATGAACGATAAGGCCAGTGTCTAAAACAAAACAAAATATGCAATGTTATTCAAAGACTATATGTAACGTCCTTAAAGAGATAGTCCACCTTAGATCACTTGCTCACCCTCAAGTTGTTCAAAACCTGTAAGAGTTTATTTCTTCTGTTGAACACAAAAGACCAGACAGTTGACGGTAGCCATTCACTTCCATAGTCTTTTTTCTCCAACTATGGAAGTCAGTGGCTACCGTCAACTGTTCGATTACCAACATTCTTTAAAATATCTTCTTTTGTGTTAAGAATTTTTATTTGTGGGTGAACTATCCCTTCAATACTTTCTCAACACCATTACATGAAAAAACAATATTGGCCATTACAGGTTTGGCCACATTTCCACTTAATTCATTTAAAGTGAATTTTTCAACTCACAAAAATGGCCAACAGGATAAGGTTCCATGGGAAACGCCTCCTAAAAAGTGACAGAGCAAATGCTAAATACATTGGTTCACATAACAACTTTTGTTTGTAGTGGCTTTTTTTAATGAGGGCTTTAGTTTTTAGATTAAATCAGTTTCTTGTTTATACTGTAGGTTGATTCATCTCACCTTGGTCCCTTACAGCAAACCAGTACGATGTGTGTGACAAAATAGATAGCGCTGGAAAAAAATATTGTTCAACATTCGCATTTAATGTTTTAAATGTAAAGTATTTGACAATGTGAACAAACAAATGTTTATGTTCTTACTATGAAACCCAGTAAATGGCTGGGTTTTTCCTCACATACACTCCTACGGGTTCCCTGTATGAACAAAAACACACATCTGAGTTTAATCACAAAGTCTACCTAAACAAGCGGTGATAACGTTTAACCTTTTTTTCTGTGAACACAAAGCACATGAAGTAACCACACCAAGAACAGAAACTCACACAAATGTGAAAATGGCCACGATGGCAGCTGTGACAAGAAGCTGAGCAGAAAGGATCAGGTAAACCTGCAAAACACAATGGAAACATTACTATACATTATAATATTCACACACAATTTTAATTAAAGAGGACCTATTATGCCTTTTTACATGGTCAACTTTCATGTTTCTATTTGAGCATGAAAAATGTCAAAGGGACACTCCAAAGGGAGCTATTCTCTATATTAGTAAACTCCATTTTTATGAACTCCCTGAAACGTTTCGATTGAGTTCTTGAGTTTTCTTTCGGGAACGAACAATATTCCTCATTTAAATAACTGATGCCCAAGGCATAAGCAAGTGTGTTATGGCCATGTCCAAGAGATGCTGTTTTTCCACCAGCATCTATCGAAAACTGACACCATTGTTAGAAGCTGAGAAGATGAAACGTGTGATTATGGTAAAGGACGTGACATTTCCGAAATCAAAGTGGTTTGACCAATCACAATCACAATCAATTCATAGAGAGGAACTGAACAGAGGGTTGCTAACAGAATGGGAAGATGTGTGAAAAAAATATGATGTTTTTGAACATTCAAGCATGAAAACCTTTTCTAGTACACCCCAAATACTATATCAAGACTTTATAAAAGGGCACAATATGGTCTCTTTAATCTTAAATAACAACATTCTCATAAAACTCTTTTACTTGGAAGATGATGCTAATTATAGAAAAACGGTTCCTTACTTTCCGTATAAAACTGTGACGAACACTGATACTCTCGAATCCATCTGTGGTGGTAAATCCTTCATCATCACCTGTAACAATCATGTTTTCAGTGAAAACAACATTTTATTAAGCTTAAAGGCCATTGCACACTGAGTCCGAAATTTTCGTATGCGTTTTTTCGTATTCGTGATTCAGTGGCTCTGAATTGTCAAAACACCATTCGAACACCATTCAAACTGCTTGCTACAAATGCAAAAAAAGCATAAAATCTAACCCGATTTTATATTTTTTATGACGGACGAAAGTTTCGGAGGCAGTGTGCAAGCGTGATTGACATAACGTGAGGTCGTATTTATTTTTTAACGTGCGAAAATTTCTGACTCAATGTGAGTGAGTGTGCAATGGCCTTAAAGGTTGTATCAGCGATTTCAGGCCCAAAAAAGGCTGAAACATAAATGATCACATTCATCTAATCTTTCCTAACGATTCGCTAGCTGCCCTATTCACGTGACTGCAAAGTATGAATAGTGTCATTAAAAAAATATTTTACCACAGCTGCGACCAATGAGAGTCAAGTATTCGAGAGAGCCATAAGTAAACACTATTACTGGCCTAACAACACTAATCTGGTTAGAGCTAGAATACAGGGAACACATTATGAAAAATTATGACTTCAGTGTAAATTTAATTCAATGCCTGGTATATGATCTGCTAAAATAAAATTTCCTGAAAATGTTTATAATTTAAATATGAACCACATCATAAACCACTTGAACTTTGCTACATAGTAAGCTGTTCTGGAGGACTAAAAATATTGTTCTTAAATGTTTCAGGAGCATGAACGCAGTGATAGTAAAAGCCTATAAAAGTGAAGATTTACTAGATACAAGAAATAATACAACTTGCCTAAACCAGGAGGAATGACAGGCATGACTGGTAGACTTGGTGGCGGGTATCCCGCAGGCTGTCCTCGGTATGGATCATTGGGCTGTGGGTAAGGCGGCTGTCCCCCGTACGCATTTGAGCCATATGCAGGGGGAGAAGCAGGGTAACCTACCCCAGGCTGAGGGTAACCTCCTCCAGGCTGAGGGTAACCACCTCCAGGCTGAGGGTAACCACCTCCAGGCTGAGGGTAACCACCTCCAGGCTGAGGGTAACCTCCTCCAGGCTGAGGGTAACCTCCTCCAGGCTGAGGGTAACCTCCTCCAGGCTGAGGGTAACCTCCCCCAGGCTGAGAATTTGAGAGCAGCCGGGAATCATCGTAACCCGGAGGGAAATCTGACCTTGACATGCTGCTTTAACTCCTGCTGTAACTCCTGTTGGGTAGATAAGATACCATAAGATACCATTTGTGAAACTAAAGTGCAGATGCAACCACAGTTAAAATCAGATTTGCACCAAAACAAAAATAGGAATTTATTTATTTTATTTTATTGAGTACTCAAATGATCAAGTGTAACCCATTTTAACCAAGAAAACTAGTTTGCTGCCTTTTCCAAAAATTCTCCCATCCAGCCCTAAAATATATTAAAATAACTCTAAATCTATGAAGTGTTAAACATGTAAAACAGCCCATTTATATTTAATGACATATCTGTTATAATGTTATTTGGTCTCCCTAGTCCCTACATAATTTATCTTCGGAATACATAGTTGCAATAATGTTTTTGTCTTCTTAAATGTAATATTTGTTTTTGTTTTGTTTATGCTGCTGTAACCTAAATTTCCCCCTTGGGAATAAATAAAGTTATCATCTAAACACCTTTAAGGGGTGGTTGATTAGGATTTCACTTTTCTAACTTTAGTTAGTGTGTAATGTTGCTGTTTGAGAATAAACAATATCTGCAAAGTTACAACGCTCAAAGTTCAAAGGAAGATATTTGCATTTAAAGAAATGTTATTGGTATCTTACAACAGTTCCCAAATTGAAACATTTCTAAATGTACCTGAATTGCTTTGCAATTTTTTTCCAGTTATATATTTAGTCATTGAAGATTTCTTAAAAATAGTCTCTTTCATCTTGTGCTCAAATGTTTAACAATTGTTTGTAAATTATAATATTATGTAGTTAGGCTATATTATTAAAGCTGCCGTCGGCAACTCTGGCTGATTGAGTGGACTTAGGCAAAATTTTGAATGTTTACAACTCTCATGCCCCTCCCCCACTATCAACGAATACCCTCCCTCCCACAGAGTTCGTGCTCGTCAGTGCGCCATCACTCTTCGCTACTGCACGAACTTCAGGCGTGTGCATGTGACTGACGTGTGCATGCACGACTTGTGATTGACAGTCCTATCTCACACCCCCCTGCGCTGATTGGACACAATGAACCGGGAGCGGTGGATTTTTGCAAAACAAATAACACGCTCCAGGTGGAGTTAGAAGCTCGGGTTTTTTTCTAAAACCACTTTATTTATGTTGTTCTGTCGGAATATAGTGTCGAATTCGCTGAATATGATTAAAAAAAAAGTTGCCGACGGCAGCTTTAATGTCAGTGGGTTTTAAAGCAATTTAAAAACACCCAAAGCACCTTTATGAAAAACATAAATAGTAATTATATAGATTTTATTATTATTATATAGACCTAATTGTTTAATATTAATAAGTGATATTAAGATCAACAGCCCTTTTTTTTATACTATTTTTTTTTTGTAATACTTTTCAATTGTTCTACAATTAAGTTATTGAAGTGAGAAAGCAGGGGAAAATAATGAATAAAGCATTGCAGGTATGAGAAGTTCAGCCAGTTTCATTCTGAAAATAATTCAGACATAAATGTAAAATGACCAGTAGAACATTTCCAAGAGAGCACTAAACTTAGAATATTCTTCCTGTTTCAATTTCAACGTCTTTTCCCCATCAAGACTTCTGTGGTAAAAATAGCAATGTGGCTGTGTAGGTTTTGAGAGGTCCAGATGCAAAACACAGATAAGTGGACATAAATTCACTCTGCAAGTCTGCCTACACCCAGTGCAAGTCCACACCCAGTGCTTTGAAAGTTTCTTTCCATTTTAATCCCTACAATGGCATGCATAAAAGACACAAACTACAGAAGAGTTTTTGGAAATAAATGATCTGGGAGTACAATCTCCTTATTATTCAATTAGTTTAAGGAAGCGCCACTATTATTATGTAGGCCTGTATGTAGTTATTATCTGTTGGTTGTAGGCCTTTTATGATCAAATATTTTGTGCTGATGATAAATGATCATACTCATACAGTAGGCTCCACAATTATTGGCATCCTTGTTAAATATGAGTGAAACTGACTGACATTTTTTTTGTGTGCAATTTCTCACCTTAAAGGAGCTGTATGTAAGAAATTTATTTCAATTAATCATAAATTGTCCCTGATATGTCACTAGACATTAAGAAATCAAGTTCATTTCAAATACTTATATCACTGACAACAGTAGTCCGGCCAGGATATTGTCATTTAAAAAGTTAGGTTGCAGCCCTCAACTGATGTTGATGTTGTCATGTTGTGTTTTGGTCTGATGCTCCACCCTCCACCGATCTACCAATCACAAAGTCAGTAGTGTTGCAGCATCCGGGTTGCCAGCTCTGCTCTAGTTACCACGGCTGCAGCTAATAACGTGTCGTAATCGGATACTGCAGCATATCTGGTAACCTGGAGTCAGTCATTTGAAAGTGATTGCAGTACCAGTTTTGGCCACAATCTTGCATACGGCTCCTTTAAAGCTGCTGTCCGCAACTTTTTTTAAGTTAAAAATAATCCAAAATAATTATTTAAAAAAAAAACATATTCTGCCTGTGGTCAAAACTATCTGCTTGCCGTAGCTAGATTCAAAACGGTTAGCTTGTAATAATGATTTTAATTCCAGTGGTACTGGTGGGTTTCCGCGGGAAATTCAAGCATGTCTTTGCGTAATTACGTCACATCCGTACACATAAAGGAGGAGTTTCGCGAAGCCGGCTATACTGCGCGTGAGGAGATGTTGAGACAGGCTTTTCTCGCAGCACTTTACATAATTAAACTTATGGCGGATCCAGAAAGATCCAAACAACAATCATCAGTGTCAACTGGATATTCACCAGTTATAAAACCCAAAAGACTTCATACTTAGTGAATCTGTGATTCTGAATGACAGTATCCACACAGCGCGGTGATTGACAGCAGCACTAGTCGCCTCAAAACATTGTGTTCATCCGCGCTGTTTCATGCCGATTTACAACCCACGTAAAGATGATATTTCCGCGAATAACTGCAATTGCAGATTTCGAACAGAGATGGTGACCAAGAGGAAAAGCTACGGACTGTAGCTTTAAGTCTTTCATTCAAAATATTCACAAAAATCTAACCTGTAAAGTCAAATAGTTGAAAGGAAAACAAATCTTATCATAAAACAAATAAATAAATAAAAATTTCTGAAATATATGAATCACCCCTTCATTTAATACTTTGTGCAACTTTGGCAAACCAAAATAACAGCTTTGGATCTTCTCATATAATATAATAATATGTAAAATATTCACAAAAATCTAACATTTAATTGAAGTTAATTCACACAAAATATAAATGTGGAATAAATGAAATAGGCTAAATGTTTTTCTCCAAAATATGTGTGCCACAATTATTGACAACCCTACAAATTAGGGCTGTCAAATGATTAATCGCGTTTGTGTGTGAAACACAGTTTGTGTTTACATAATAAATGTGTGTGTACTGTGTAAAATTATTTTATATATATATATATATATATATATATATATATATATATATATATATATATATATATATATATATATATATATATATATATATATATATATATATATATATATATATATATATATACACACTCACCGGCCACTTTATTAGGTACCCCATGCTAGTAACGGGTTGGACCCCCTTTTGCCTTCAGAACTGACCAGCCCTTCTGGCACCAACAATCATGCCACGTTCAAAGTCACTCAAATCACCTTTCTTCCCCATACTGATGCTCGGTTTGAACTGCAGGAGATTGTCTTGACCATGTCTACATGCCTAAATGCACTGAGTTGCCGCCATGTGATTGGCTGCTTAGAAATTAAGTGTTAACGAGCAGTTGGACAGGTGTACCTAATAAAGTGGCCGGTGAGTGTATATAAATACATACACATGCTTGTATACATTTAAGAAACATTTGCATGTATATACTATATATAGATTTATATATAATTTATATTATATATAAATATAAATATTTTATATATAAATAACACATTTTTCTTAAATATATAAAATGCACGTGTGTGTACGAAATAATTTTACACAGTACAAACACATTTATTATGTAAACACAAACTTTTATTTTGGATGCGATTAATCGTGATTAGCCTAATCATTTGACAGCCCTAGTAAAAATCTAACTGAAATATATTCCATATGGTATAAGATCACATTAGTAATCAGGAACACTTAAATAAATCATCATTACTTCCTGTTTCACTGGGCTATAAATATGAAGTGAAACACAGGTCAAATTCTTATAGTCATCCATCACTGTGGGGAAGACCTGGATACAGTAATGATGTGTGACAAAAGTTGTTGAGCTGCACAAATCATGAAATAACCATAAGATAATAGTTGGAATACTAATTTCAAATTTCCAGACAATAATTAAGACGTTTAAAGGGCACCTATTATGGATTTTTGAAAATTACCTTTCATGTAGTGTGTAACATAGATCTAAGTGAACAAAAACATCCTGCAAAGTTTTAAATATGAAAGTTCACCGTATACAAAGTTATTGTCTCTCAAAAGTAAGAGTCGACTGAGTCGCTGATATGAATCGATAGACGACCGATGCTTTTTCTCTGTCTAGATGACGTCAACTTGACAAGTTATTTGAATAAGATACGCCCAGCTATTGCGCTCGTAGACGCCAGGGAATACTTGAAAACATCATGTTGACGAGACGCTGTGTTCTGAAGTGCGACGCAAAAGCGAACTTTTTTCATCTGCCCAGGGAGGAGCATTTGAAGACTAAGTGGCTACAGTTCAACTAAACCACAGAAGTATACGTTAGGCCGGACCTTGTGCTTTGTTCGCGTCATTTTGAAGATGATTGCTTTACAAACATAAATGCTGTAAAATGTGGATTCGCGAGCCGGCTGATATTGAAGGAAGGTTCAGTACCTAGTTTATTTGGATCAGCCTCCTCCTCCGAATCACAACCTGTAAGTGTTATTAATATTAATAATCGTTTCTTTTATGTTTTATGTAGCATGCTCAATAATTATTTTGTGTGTTTGTGTACGCACAGCGCAGCTTCTAGGTCTTCAATGTCAATTGTATTGAAATATGTGAAGTGTTTGTCATTGTTATTGGAGTTGTCATAAAGAATAGAGCAATACCTCGTAGTACTGTGTTATCAATATGTTTATGCGTTGGGCTAATGCAAACAAAGACAGACTGAATGTGCTTTACCACTGAACTTTGGGCTATGGTCGCTAATAGAACTCAACATAAATTCCTTCTCTTATTTAGAATTTTTTACTACAAAGCGGTGCACTATAATCATTATTATAACACAAATTGATAAAAGCATTGTACACTGTACTCCGTGTTAACCAATGGAAGTATTATCTCTGTAAACACATTTGACTTAGGCTATACACACATTGTCAATCACAACTGACTGGGTCATCTGACCAATCACCGCAGATTAGCGTCACGCAAAGGCGGGGTTTGGAAAAATGAGCCGTAGAACGATTCATATGGGAGTCACTGAGCAAATCAGGTAAAAATAAATGCACATTATAAAACAACAAGAGTGTTTTTTGTCATTGCATGCTTGTAAAACTGTTGTTGGGGACCCCCAAAACAATATTAGGAAAATTTTACATGCCATAATAGGTGCCCTTTAAATCAACTGGACAAGGTAATAACAATCCACCTGGAAGGGGACATGTGTCTATATTGGCCCCACTCGCACTGAGGAGGATAGCTTGAGTCCCCAAACAAACTATAAGGACCAAAGTTGGAGAATTGCAGATGCCACTTGTTTGGGAAGGTTGCAATTAAAAAGCATTTGGTGACCTCAAACAGCAATCTCATGCAACTACAGTTTGTCAGGTGTTAAAGCTTTTTGGAAAAAAAAAACAGAGATGGGTTTAGCATGGACAGAAACATAGCCATGTAGAAAAGCACCTCATCCCCACTGTGAAGCATATGGCGGTGGAACTTTAATGCTGTGGAGCTAATTTTCTTCTAAAGACCCTGGACAACTTTTTAGGATATATGGTATCATAAACTCCATCAAGTACCAGCAGATATTCTTTCTTTCAGCATGAAAATGATCCGAAGCGCATCTCAAAATAAAAACAGAATAGTTCACTGACCACAGAATGAAGGTTTTGCCATGGAGATAGTACTCCCCTGACCCAAACCCCATAGAAAACCTGTGGGACGAGCTGAAGAAAAGAGTCCACGACCATGGGCCTATGAATCTGAAGGATCTGGAGAAAATCTGTATGGAGGAATGCTCTCAGATCTATTGTTCATCAACCCAATTAATTCAGAGCAGTTTTCTTGGCAAATTAAGTTTGTTAATTGTGGAACATAAAAAAATATATATATTTGACTAATTAAATGTTAGATTTTTGTGAATATTTTAAATGAAAGACTAGGAGGAGAAATTGCAAACACTAGCCTAATTTTCATAGTCAGTTTCGCATATTTACCAAGGGTGGCTATATTTCTGGAGCCCACTGTTATTGCGATTAACGATTTAATTCTGTTTTGTTTATGATCCTTACAGTGTAAGCCTAATATGTTATTTGGTGGCTAAATACTAAATATTTTAACTGGAGCTCCCCCCCCCCCTTGAAATACAGTCCCTGGACTCAGACCCCCACATTTCCAGCCTTGAATATAACATAACATTACGAAACATAACATAACTTTTATGAAGGAAGACCTTTTGACTATATGTAGCCTATTTAGCCAACATTCTTTTTCATATTATTTGGTAAATGTGATTGAAATTAAAACTGCACAATTATAGTTATCTAAAAAATATTACAAGAAAGAATAATTGAATAACCATGATCAGATGATTACTCAACAATCATGACCCGTCTGGCTGCCACTTTCCCTCTCACAGTTGTCACAGCAAAAAAAGCATTAACCACATTTTAAACAGTCTTCCTGGAAAGAAACAGTCGACAAGGCACAGCCCATGAAAGGCCTTAGAGTAAGTGGTTTGAAAACAACTAGCATTTCCTCAGCAACTAAGTTTTCCTATGCCTAAGTTAAGGAAGTCAGATTTTGAAATATGAACGTTATTTGTTTTTTTACGTGTTAATGCAGTACTTGTGCGGCAGGATCAGCACTTCCTCTTATCAAACAGATGTAAAGCAGCTCACACAGAACCACACAGTGAGGTCAGCATGAACATGTGACACACATCTGCTAAGGAAAATCTGATTCAAGCTAATTCAAAGTCTAACCAGGGTAAATCGGTTCATCATTTACTGAAAGTATCCTGGGAAAAGGCGTTTCTACATTTCATGTCCGGGGAGGAGTGACTGACAAATTCACAATCTTTAAAGAGCAAATAAACTGAGTCATAGGAAGTTGCTAAAGGATCAAAATATTCCAGGATCTGTGACAGAACTCTAAGAACAACATAAAACCGCATGTTTAATGTCACCTTTTTACTTTCAGACCATGCACATTGAAGGACTTTTGGTATGCAGGCTAATGTTTACAAAAACATGGATGGTGCCGTGTAATTCAAGCCAGACTGGAAAAGAATGTCTTCATTCTTGTTTCAGCTCAACACTGCCAGCATGAGTCAAGCAAGCCCTCCACACACTGTTACACCATTATGTACTCTGCTAAGCAACCTTTTAAAATATAAAGTGGAACATAAACTACACTTTCTTCACTTTCCGTACCGGTCCACCCTGATGCATGAGATTTACCAAAATGTTATGTAATCTGTCATGTTTAACTAAATATTACGCAGAGATAAAGTTAAAACTTTTTAAAAAAAAATTCTGACAAAATTGATCAGGCACAGTGGAATTTACTAATACTATATCTGCATTGAATAGAAAACATTATTAAAGGCATAGTTCACCCAAAAATGATAATTATGTCAATAATTACTCACCCTCATATTGTTCCATACTGTAAGACAAAAATGAAGATATTTTTGATGGAATCTGAGAGAACCAATGAGATTTATTCTCGTGTGTTTTCACGGGATGTTTGAGCTTCCGCAAGAACCAATGAGGTTTGTTCTCACGCATCAAGCAGGTTTGGTTGAGCTTTTGTTTATGTTCGCTGATCAATGTTTATATGTGAACAAAAGCCTCAATTTAATCAATTTATCATATAGCCTAAATCAATTGAGTCTCTTCAAAGAATTTGGACTACACAACTCGATTCATATGGATTAGTTTTATGATATTAACTTTTTGAAGCGCTAAAGTGGTAGTTGTGTAGACTGTCAATGAAGGGACAGAAATCGCTCGGATTTCATCAAAAAGATCTTCATTTGTGTTCCGAAGATGAACGAGTCTTACGGGTTTGGATGGAAGGACATAAGGGGAGTGTGTTAATGACAATTTTCATTTTTGAGTCAACTAAACCTTTAATGAAATCAATCTGAAACAACAACAAAAACAGGCTGTTTCAATATAGTAAGCTGTCTACTTAGCGTTTTCCACCATAATTGCATTCAATGCCCAAACGTTGTTTAGCTAACTTACTAGCTAGGCAGCTCAGAGGTTTTGAAACACGCCACAGACGGCAAGGTATCCCATTTCCTAAGGGGCTGGAGTGCACTTTAGGAAAGTAATCTTTAATCTTTATCTAACTCCCATTTTCCTACAATACAAGTTCATCTTTAAAAATAAACTAGAAGTCAATTAAGATATAAATACATCACTTAAACAGACTAGAAGTCAATAAAGTTATGAAAACACGACTAAAAGATGTGATCAAAAGCTTTTTGACGTCATCTTGAACATGTTCACATATCTCTTGCCCTCATTCACCCTTGCAAATATTTACCATGGTAACCGTAGGTTTCGGTTAAATAACAGCTGCTACATATATTTTACTACTGTAAAAGCTTAATAGAATAATCATTTCACGTAAAAATACACCATTTGAACAGTATTTTATGTTTTACAAGACCACGTGATTGTACAACATAGCAATAATATTCTTACCACGCGCTGTCTGAAATCCAGAAAACTTTATACGATCGATGTCGAAGCTTGGAAAAAGAAATATCAGACGATATAATCCTTCAGACTGAGACTATTGAAATAAAAACCCGTGAGTTTACACCCTGATCCAGCTTCTTCAGTGTCACTTCAACAAGCCAGCAGTCAGTCGATGACGTTAATTTTAATAGTGCTCATGATGCTTATACAAGCCAGCAGGTGGAGTCAAAAGAGTCTGAAACATATTGCGTTTAACTAATCTACAAAATAGGCGTTGTACCAAAAAAATATGCTTCGGCCCTGAATAAAATTAAACCGACACCTTAATGCTATTGTCTCTCTGTTCTCTTTATGTAACGCTTCTCCCAAAAAAAAACTCCGTCGAGGTGTGGTGAAGTTGACACACCCGACCCGAACAAGCTGTCATAATGCGTGTTCGCTCGGTCGCTTCCGCCATCGTACACCAGGTGGTGCTAAATTGCAGTTCCTACTTTCAGCAATTTCTCAATTTAAAGGAATAGTTCACCCAAAAATTAAAATTCTGTCATCATTTACTCACCCCTTAAGTTTTTCTGAAGTAATTTATTTCATCTGCTGAACACAAAAGAAAAAAGATATTTAGAAAAATATGAGTAACCAAAGTTGACTGGCCCAATGACTTCCATAGTAATGGGGCAGTCAATTGTTTGGTAACCGACATTCTTCAAAATGTCTTCATTTGTGTTCAGCAGAAGAGGAAAATTCATACAGGTTTGGAACAACTTGAGATTGAGTAAATTATGAAATCATTTTTATTTTTGGGGTAAACTATACCTTATTAAGATCAGCAAAACAAAGATAAGCTATGAGCTAGAGGTTTATTTGTAAGAATAGGTCAAAACAAGCTCATGGATGGAGTGTGCAATAAATGCAATATTTGTGCAAAAACAGTCTATGAAATGTTATCGCCCAGTAATAGCTGCCAGATACAAATAATGCACCTTATAAAAAAATGCAATACGAGTCAAAAAAGTACTTCTGGCCACTCGTAGTTGTACCTTTTAATTGCGTCATCGTTGACACGCCCTCTAGAATGGCGCTTCCGGACTGGACAGTGTATTTACTTTGTATTGCCTCAATATGTGGCGGGTTTTACATCTGTCGTTTTCCTAAATGCGCCAGAAAAAGTGCATGGAAAAACAGTCTGATCGGAAAACTGATGGCTCGCACAGAGAAACCACTGTTTTGGATAGCGTAAGTGGCTTATTTGGCCTGCTGCGGCAGTCTGTTTTATGTTTACACAGGCTAACGTACTGTTTTTATCCACTGTATCGTAAATTATGTTTAAGTTACCTAAACAGTTTTGTAAGGGATATTGAAATATAAACGATTTACGTATGTAGACGTTCCCTTCAGTGAATGTAACTGATTTGTAATTTTATCATGGTCAAAGAATAATGTATCTAATGACAATCTACTTACAGTAAAATGTAAAACGTCAACCATGGTTAGATCAATGAAATGATGCTTTCTTATCAAACAAACTAGTACTTGTAATGAAATTCAGTAGCCTAAACACTTAGAAACATTAATTTACTCCCCTAATTGATTATTTTGTTTTCATTTACAACATTTCTGCCCAAATCATACTAACTATTATAAGTATTAAAATACTAGGGGGTGGGGGATAATTTCATAGGGGAACCTGCATAAAACACTCATCTTTAAAAACACTTCCAGGTACTCTCTGTATACGCGGACCAAACTTGGGTACATATTTCATAAGAGGCAGATGAGGAAAGCACGGGAGCGGTACCCTACTGGCCACTCCAGAACTCAACCTACTATAATAAACGGTGAGCAGAAACACATTTTTCCATCATACACTCAACAGCTGATTACCAATAATTAATGTCAGGCTATTATTTTCAACAGGCATCAAGATAATACCAGTACCCATCTTATCAGACAACTACAGCTATGTGGTTATTGACACTGCATCCAATATGGCTGTTGTGGTTGATCCTGCTGACCCTCAGCCTGTTCAGGTTGGATTCAAAAATAGTTTTCTGGATTATATATCTTGCTGTAATGAAGTTGCCAAACCCATGTGGTTTAGTGGAAATTACTCCCTCTTCCTCACTGGTTTACCAAAATTGTGGAAGATGGAATAATTTTCAGTTATTTTTATTGGAAATCTGTCATTGTAATGGACAGATTCCAGTTTTTCATTCTCACAAATGCAAAAGTAAAGTAGTAATATCAAAATATTCAGGACCCTTCATATACATGAAGTCACATGTCTGTCACTTATCTTTCACATGATATTAACCAGAGCCCTAGATTTGTTTCCTAATTTCTCATGTTATTTCATGGTCTGTCTTCACACCCACACAGGCATGTCTAGAGGAAGAGGGGGCGGCATTACAAGCTGTTCTGTGCACGCACAAGCACTGGTAAGACCAAATTTGAAAATGCCAAAAATCTATACAGCCTGAATTCTGCCAAATGAATGTATTAGTAGCAACTATGACAGAATGACAGTCTAACCTCTTACAATAACAAAGGCGTAGGTTTATGACGCAGTGACGAGCTGAATGATGGGACTTGCTGTCAAACTGATGGATCTAATAATGTTCATGGATGAGTGAAAACATTCATGTTTTTTAACATTACAGTGGTATAAAGCAGGTCGCGATTGTTAATATGAGACATATATCACACGCAAGTCCCACGAATATAAAGGAATGAGGACGTTTCATTCTACCGAACTACACGCAAGTGCTGAGTTACTTACTCAAAGGTCAGTTTATTTGACGAATTAAACTTGTGAGGGAACGCAGCGCTGTTCCACTTGGTCTAACGTTAACTGTTACACTATACTAAACATCATTATGATGTTATTTTATGTGTTAGTTCGTTTTCTATATGAAACTAGCAGTAAAGTTAATCTAGATCAACATTAGAATAACATACTGATCATATTCTAACATTTCATCATGTTGAGCTATATAACATTGATTTGTTTTCTGCACATTTGCTCACCTGTCTAATAAAGTATGTGCAAGAGCGGTGTCACTGTGTCAAGTCGTGACTCGTGAAGCTCTGTCAAGTCGAAGATAGTCGCGGACGTGGAGCTCTCTGCATCTCGAAAGATGTTGATCTTCGTTTTAGTCGTCTTTTTGTCTCAAAGTCTGCTTGCCATGGTCCATAATGTTTGACCAAAACAACAACAGCGTGAGCGTCCTGCTAGGCATAACACAGTTGTCCACGTCTGTCGCCGTGGTTACCATGGCAGTACGAGCGGAAACCATAGATGTCGGAAACCGAGGGTAACGCGGATATGACGCCAATATTGTAAGTTATCACCTTAACAAAGTATATAACACTGGCCTTGTGATTTTGGGATATTTTAATGCAAAAATGTTGCATATTGTTCCTTTAATCAATAACTAGACACGTTAGTACCACTTACTGTATCACCCATCAATGTTGCGTTCAGGGTGATTTTGAATTTTGAATGATTATGAAGATCATTTTAGCTTTGTAAGATCACATTGCAACAGTTTTAATACACATGAGGCATCTAACAACCTTGGGTTCCCCACTTTGTTCATCTTCGGAACACAAATGAAGATATCTTTTATATTCTCACGGTTTCCCCCATAAACACAACCAAAATTGGCATGCTTCACAAATTTGACCAATGCACTTGCATAGAGCACATCAAATATGGTAAAGTGAGCATCTCTCTTCAGAAGACTTGAATAATTTTACTATGTGATTTTTCCCCAACCAGGGACCACAGTGGAGGAAACAGGGCTCTAAAGAGGCGCTACAGTTCCTGTAGAGTGTATGGGAATGCTATGGACAGCGTTCCAGGCCTCACACAGTCAGTACCTTTGAATATATAATAATTTCAGATGATGTTGGGTATTACTTGAGAGCATGAGACGGACCATTTAAATTGATATTTTGTGAATTTAGCCCCCTTTCAGACAAAGACACAATAGATTTTGGAACTCGGCTGCACTTCAGGGCCTTCTTTACACCTGGGCACACAGTGGGTCACATGATCTACGTGCTCGATGGCCGTGTGATCGGTGGCCCCAGCAGCTTGTTTTCAGGGGATCTGGTATTCCTCTCTGGATGTGGTGAGTGTGGCATTAAACATTGTTATCTCAGTGTGCTCTTAAAATGTCATTGTGTCATTTTTGTTTAAAATATTTGTAGTGTTATTGTTATTGTTCCCTGCCTTCAATGTTTGACATTTAGTGTACAAATGCTTAAATTACGATTTACCCCATAACGATCCACAGCAAGGCATGTCAACTGCGAACAAGAATTCTTAAATCCAGCTAGGTCTATTTAAAGCTCTGACTCATGTCCAACCCTTGTAGGGAGAATGTTTGAAGGGAATGCCTCAACTATGTTGTCATCTCTGGATACTGTGGGATCGCTGAACGATGATACTCTGCTCTGGCCTGGTATGAAAACAGTGTTTTTTTTATAGTCTTTTCACACTTGAAGGTGTTAACCAGAGTCAATTTTGTCCTTAGGATTTTTGTTTCATGTTTCAGACTGTTCATACTTTATCCTGGGATCATAATAAATACCGGATAGTCAGCTATTTTGGATTTATTGGATTTATTTTAAGTAGAGAACATAACCTGTTTGCATGTCTCTTCATGACTCCAATTAAAGCTTTTGGTGGCAATTTCCCTTTGGTGTTGAAACTAAGCACAATGCATGAGTGTCTGCAACTATATAAATTCTAGTAATTATTTATGTATTTATGGCATTCTTGCACCACATTTAGGGCTTTTTGCACTTGAAATAGTTAACCCTGGGTCATTCTAAACCCTGGGTAAATGGAATCCTGGGTTATTTTGTTTCAAATTTCACACTGCTCATAATTTACCCGGGGTTAATTAATTCTGGCTATTCATAAGCTGACGTTTTATACTGTACATTCCTAAACCCTGGGTAAACGTTCTTATTTGCAATCTCATTGATTGGACGAGCCCAGCATGCAACCTGTTTACTTAAAGGCATAATACATAAATCATGATACATAATGTAGCATTGCGCATCCTTATATTATATTGTCGACTTTATTTTTTTCTGAATGGGTTTTGCGGACTATAGAGGAAAGAACGGTGCTAACCCTAAACGGTGCTAACCCTACTCCGGAACAGGGGTTTTTAACCCCGGGTAAAAAGCAGTGTTAACCCCGCTTCTAAATTACAAGTGTGAAACATTGCTTTACCTGGGGTTTGTTGGAAATTTTGGACGTGAAGACCAGGAGACATGGATGTATCTTCATTGAGAACACAAGCTGTTGGCAGCTGCCGTCATCAAGTCTAAGGCAGTGTACATTGTACTTCAATTAGATTTTAGGAGGCACTGGTAGTGCTTAGAAAATGGAGACAAAGCACCTGGGTGACGATCTTAAACTAAGCATGCAAATGACGTATCCCGGTAGAATCCGCCACAGACTCTAGTGTTACCACCAGTCCTAATCCAATAATCATAACTATTCAAAAAATGGGACAGGGGCTCCAAGTGCCATTAAAGACAAAAGGTGAGTCTCCGCAATCTGACTCATTTGTCTTACAACAAAGAGAACAGGACTGGCAGGAACTTCTTGTTAAAATCTTTGCTGATGTCATCATCATCTTTACCTTAAATCTAAAAATATTGTACTTCCCCTTAATTTTTCATGTGATGTTTTGTAAGGATGTAGGATCAGCAGATCTTAATCAGATTCTTAAATTTGTAATCCCACAGGTTTAAAAGCGGGGTTTAGAACGATGATAACCCGGGATTAAGTGTAGTGTGAAAAGCCCTATTTTTAATCATATGCTGGATTTAACCCGGGGTTAATTGAAATGCGACAAGCCTGTTTGTAATGTTTAGTTTTTGTGCACAACCTTTTTTGGTTTTATGCTTTTGTAAACTAGCACTTGGGTGTGATTCTAAGGAACAACTTCATGTTCATGTTAATAAAGTTTTTTTCTTTTTTTTCTCAGGACATGAGTATGCTGAAGATAACCTTCTGTTTGCTGCTGAAGTGGAGCCTTGCAATGTTGTACGGGAGCAGAAGCTGCAGTGGGTGCAGCAACAGAGAAGTCAGAGATTGTGTACAGTAAGGAAGATGTGAATTCTATTAAAAATCCTCCTATCAAATAAGGCCAAGATGTCCAAGACAGTCCCAACATAATTGTTACATTTCGAGACATTAAATAATATTAAATAATCTAAATAATATTCCGACCAGCCAAGCTTGATTTAAAGGAATAGTTCACCCAAAAATGAAAATTCTGTCATCAATTACTCACCCTTATATCATTTAGTCTTTCATTCATCTTCAGAACACAAATTAAGATATTTTTAATGAAATCTGTAAGATTTCATAATTTAGGTGTTTATTAAGCCATTGATCAGTGAATGTACATAGAGCACTCAAATTTGGTAAATGTAAGCTCAAGCACATCTTAGGTATGGTTGAGCTATTTACCATATTTGAGTTCTGTTCGCTGATCAAGGTTTTTATGTGAATAAAAGCCTAAATTAAATCTGTTTGTCATGTAAAGAGATTTTTTTTATTATTATTATTTTTCTCTTCACAAGACATTGATTAAATAAATTGCACTTAATATGGATTTATTTTACAATCTCTTTATGAACATAATGAACCATCAGAGGTTTGGGTGAACAGATTTTCAGTGACATAAAAATACCTTTTGTTTTTCAAAGATGAACGAAAGTCTTATTAGTGCCATGAGAGTGGAAAATTAATAATATAATTAACTTTTGGGTGAACTAACCCTTTTAATGTAATTATCTCTCCTCTTCATACAGTGTCCATCCACTCTAGCAGAGGAGAAGCAATACAATCCTTTCCTGCGGAGCCACTCCCAGGATCTCCAGGGGGCTCTGGGCCTGCAGCAGAAGCAGGACGAGGACTGGACATCGTATCGCGCCCGTGTTTTAGAGGAGCTGCGCAGACGGAAGGACATTTTTAAGGACCGATAAGGCTTTTATCCACTTACGTTTGGAGGTTGCAACCACTGAAACCATTCCAAGCTAAACATGCACTGCTCCATAAGTGAGCTGTATTAAAAGCATTAACTTAAAGGAGAACTCCGGTCAATTTTAACATTGAGCTAATATTTTTGTAAATTTGGAGTGTTGTCAGTACAGAGAACAACGACAAAAATCGGTGTTGCCTACACCGTGTTATTTTCTTTTTAAAATTTGCACCCTGTTGACTTCAATGGGGCAAGTTTTAAACCTGATTTTAGCCTCTTAACATCCTTGATGTGTCATTAAAGTGCACAGCCATGTGACTGATGTTATTAAGAGTGAACACGGTCAATCTGACTGCAGTAGATGTGAAAGATATGAATAAAAATGATGTTAATTCAGCCAGCTCACATACCTGTATTTTCTTCCTGTTTTCGGTCGAAGTCCAAAGTAGTCGTTTATCGAGTTCACCCGCGCGACCAGGCTGTATGAGATCCCATTCTCCCAACTCGATAATCGGCTACTTTGGACTTCGAACGAAAACAGGAAGAAAATACAGGTATGTGAGCTGGCTGAATTAACATTATTTTTTATTAATATCTTTCACATCTATTGCAGTCAGATTGACCGTGTTCACTCTTAATAACACCACTCACATGGCTGTGCACTTGTAATGACATATCAAGGATGTGAAGAGGCTAAAAGCAGGTTTAAAACTTGCCCCATTGAAGTCAACAGGGTGCAAATTTTAAAAAGAAGATAACACGGTGTAGGCAACACCAATTTTTGTCATTGTTCTCTGTACTGACAGCACTCCAAATTTACAAAAAAATGAGCTCAATGTTAAAATTGACCGGAGTTCTCCTTTAATGTGAATTTAAACAGTGGCCCGAAAAGTGGAGGTTTTGTGCTGACAGTGAAGTTGACTTGGGCATTATTTTGTATACAAAAATAAGGTTTATTTGAACTTTAAGTATTTGAAAGGTATTGTTTGAACTGAAAAAATATTTAAAAATATCTTGATTTTCTTTCTTTTTTTTTTTTTCCTTAACCATGACTGTGTTGGAGCTGTTCCCTTTTAAAATGACCAGCGTTTTGAATAACTATGGTACCACAAGCACTGATATTTATGTACCTGTTGTCATAATAAACTCATGAATTATTAACTAACATGTCTGTATTCCATGTGTTGCACTGTGGAAATATTGTGGCGCGATTACAAGAAGGTTTACGATAGTTGTTAACAACGTCGTTACCAAGGAAACCAAAGATAGACCCTAAATAAAAAGGTTTAAATGCCTAACGGAGATGCTGTTAGTAGTTTGGGCTGTTTCCTGTCGTGTTAAAGCTATATATGTGTCAGTTTGTAGTTGATTCTGTTTATTCTGCATTTTAATGGCATTAGCAAAGTAGCTCGTTTGATATTTTCTGAAGCACCAAGCTGTTAAAAGCAATATACAATCTACATTAATCCAGGTGAGTTAACGTTATTAAGAAACAAAGACGCGCGTAGTTTTAAAATTCTCAGTATTATTGAGAATATCGATATTATATAAATATAGCAGCTATAGGTCACAGTTAGGCAATTATTTTGAACTAACGTTAATGCTGTGATCATCTCTGGTTTTATCTGGGCTTTCTAAGACATGGAGGAGAATGGAACCGAAGAACTGAAAGCTTCAGTTAATGCAGTGGAGTTTATTTACAGCATTGGTAAGTAACGTTAATTTTTTGTGTTTTATTTTTCATTGGTAAGTAATTTAAACATGATTATGATTCAATAAATGACGTCACTTCTAAAGTTTGCCTAGGTCAGAGATGCTATTTTAGGGTCAGGGTCCAAGGACCATCTGTTATGGCATCAAGGTCCTGTTGTAGGCTAACTTACTGTATGCCTACTAATATTTTTCTTCTTCTTTTTATGTATAACTTGAACAGTATAATTTGAGTTACTATGATAACTTTGCAAGATGGAGGCTTTGTGCCAGTATTGTGATAAAGCATGAAGCACTGACATCTACATAAATGTGTCTTTAACATTGAATGCACTGAATGTTTCTGCAAGTATTTTCAGATCCACTAACTGTGATCACCATAAATTAATCTTCAGTCAAGAGACTAACAGTACGTGATTGCAATGGACTTCTAATTGCAAGCCACTTCTGCTGTCACTTAAAGGATCCAGGGATTTGGACGATTGTTTGTTTGCGGATTCACTTGTGACTGTGTCAGATTCGGGCAGAGAGCTGGGAGACTTCTCTGTGAGTGTCACCAAGGCGAGCTACAACGAGGAGCTTTGCTATCTGCTCCATGCCAACAGTCATGGAACGATCGATGACATTCCTTGTGGCACATCCATTGAAGGTGTGAATAATTTCTTCTCTTTATTATTTGTTAGTGAGAACACACATGGCGTTTGTATCAACTCTGTGTTTGTTCTCTCTTGTTGTTGCCAGCCTACATATCCAGAAAGCTTGAGATACTGGAAGAGAATCATCATGAATATGTAAAGGTATCTTTTCTATCGACTTAAAGCAAAGTTTATGAAAAACGTAGGGTAGGTTCCGTTTAATTCAGTTTAATATTATATAAACAATAAATGAAATAGTCGAAATCGAAATATAAAGCCACCCAAATCTGAGGTGTTGTAAACATTTCAGCTGGAAAAGCAGACGGTGGACCGGAAGGTACATATTGTTAGACAGGATGATCAATTAGTGGTAAACAGGATAATCTCAGAGAAAGAGGTGAGTACTATGCTCCACAACATATGTTGAATACATTTACTTAAATATGTGCCAAAAAATATATATATATATTTAATGAAATTTCTCTCATTCTTTAGGGAGTGAAGACTCAAACCCACACATTTCCATTGAGTTCTCTAAAAGGCTTTGTGTCTGAGGCGTCCAACTTCCTGATCCTGCGCATTCTGGCTCGGCAGAAGACTGTTCCAGAATACATGACGTTCCTGTCATTTGATGCAGATACGGTGCTTTCTAAATCAGTTTATGTAAGTCCAGGGAGATTATTGCTTATATTTCAACTCTTAGATGTTATTTATAAGCCAAATATGAATATGAACAGTACATGATTGAAGGTGGTGGGCTGTTTATCATTTTTCCGTGATCCACTTGTTTGCTTCAGAGAGCACTTGGGTGGAAGAAGCAGATGATTGGGGAAGAGTTAGTCGATATCTTTGGGATTGAAAGGACTGTCTCCTCTGCAACTTGGCATTGCTTCTTCATGCCTGATGGGTAGAATACTCTTCAACTTGTCATCTGTTTCTCATAAGAGTGGTTGATAGCTGTTGATTAGCATCCTTCAAACAAAACCAAAGCTGCCATATAGTTGTTTACAAACTCAAAGCTTTTTTCAGCAGCTACAGAAGTTTGAAAGATTTGACCTTTGTTTGAACATTAACTTTACATAAGTGTGAAAGATTTGACCTTTTACTTGAACATTAACGTTTCCTAAAATATTTTACACTTAGGCATCTGGCAAGCAGAGTGCAGTTGGGCTCACCTGCTATTATGAAGCTACTGCATTTGCCTTTCTTGCTCAATGGAGGTTTGAAGACTTTACCACTTTGCTCCTTTGTGATCAGAAGTAATCTTTACACTTTAAAGTAAAAACATTATGAATAAAACAAAAGGTTTTGATTCTTTTCTTTTTTTAGTGGAGAAAGAGCACATTCCTTTGTTTGAGAAGAAGCCACTCATCTGGGAGGAAGACATGGAGCTTTACTCAAAGTTTCTTGACAGAAAGGTGCCTTTAACTGTTCATAAGTATTTATCTGATGCCATATATCACTCAAGGATATCAGAAATATATAATATTGTTATGTTTTGTGTGATAATTAATTGTTTAAAAAGACTTGTTAGTGGTTATTAAAATATTCTGTCAGGTCCAAGCCCATTTTGAAACTCTGGGTTTCAAAATTTAATTTCAACCTGAAAATAAATTAAATTTATTTTAGAAATTTGAGGAGTTTAACACAAAGTACAAGCAAATTAGTGACTCATTGTCACTTGTTTATGACACAGGAGGAACTCAAAGCAGACTACTCCTCCTACATCAGAAAACACCCTGAGCTAAAGGCTTTAATGGCAGACTTCCTGCAGTTCCTGCTGTTGAGGAAACCTCAAGACGTCTTCTCCTTTGCTCGGGACTTTTTTGCACCCTTTGCCTCTCAAAATCCTTCAGGAAAATCCCATAATGACTCCCAATAATTTCCATAGGGATAATAAACACTAACAAATTGTGTGATGTAGCAAAGTATGAAAATAAAGGTTTTCTTCTAATAATGCCTTGGTATAATGACTATGCTTTTTTGAATGTACTGTATAGTATTTTTTTATTCATATGGTGGAACAGATCCTAATGTGAGAGACACTGTAGATTGGTAGTGAAATATTGCACAGAATGTTTGCCCATATAAAACAATACCTAAAACAGTAAACATTCTAGCGTGTAAAACATTCTAGCTTTTCTTGTTGTATATAGAAAATAGCTGTGTCAGTATTCATACTGATACATATCAACTCTTTATTTATTTTTTATATAAATAAATGACTCGACTCGTCTGACTCGAAGGTAACTTCCAGAATTATACAACACATTTGTGAACACACCCGCTATGTCACTTCCTGAATTCCTGTTTAAATTGAAGAGGCTGAAACTGAAAGTAAAAACGCTAAACAGCTTTAGCATGTAGAGCAAACACCACGACGAGTGTTTACGTTGATTTTATTTCAGTTGGGTGTTGTGAATGTAAAGGTAAGAGGATTTTTGAGCATTTTCGTTGATTGTTCGTTCGAGTTTAATTTCATGGATGTGTTTGTCAAAACTTATTTTATTCGTTTTATTTTAGCTGTAGCATTGCAGCTCTCGACTCGACGAATAAGGCTTTTAGGTAGCAGCTAACGTTATAGTTGACAGGAAATTACAAGCAGTGGCAGCAGTAGTGTCGTGAAGTGTGACATTATACACTTGATCTAAAACACATTTTTTATACTTGTATAAATGTTATACATTTCGTACTACACTTGCTATTGCTAGTGTAAAAAAATAGTATCACACCGCAGAACTAACGTTAGGTGATTTACAAATGAGCCTAACGTTACGTGACGAAAAATATACTTAACCTGAGGTTAATTGTCCCGAAGGCAGGCCAGGTATGTTGTCCAAAAGTCCTAGTGTGTTTCTCAGTCGTTTTGCATGATACGATACCTAGTTCAAAACTTAGTATTTTAGTATTATGAAATTAGTATTCTGTTTTCCAAACTAAAATTCCATTATCATATGTTACACTGAACACAACAAAAACACATTAAACTATGATTCATGAAGGTTCTTAACGCTGTATTCTCAGGACAAGGGTATTACTATTTTCATAACGTTGGGTTGGGCAAGTTGAGACTTGTTTTTGAAACTGTTATTGGTATCAGAGTAAAAGTTCACAAATTGGCCTTTTTATTTAAAGGAATTAAAGAATTGAAATGGATTTAGAAGAGATGCAGTTGTTAAGTAATCAATTTAAACTATTTGCAAATAATACTTTATTTAAAAAATATGTACATTCGTTCATGAGTATGTACTCTATATGTGAAAAAACAACACCGTGTCTTGTCTGCCAAGTGTCAGTTTTAAATCAAATGAATCATGTAAATAAGCATATTTTAAATTTAAAACAGCAAAATTGTATAAAAAAACATCACTGGATATTATACATTTAAAATTGAGATATTTACAAATGATCAAAGTCCCTTTAAAGTCTTTGTTTTTTCAACGCATTCTTTCACTGTACATCATGTTGGGATTCGATTTTAGCACTCCCATCTTCTTTAATTTGACCATCTTGATCGTTTTGACATTGACGAGCACTGTTAGAACACTGAGGCTGACCGGCCTAAAAATTTAACTTGTAAAGATTTTTTTGTCATCCTAAAAATAAATGTTTAATAGTGCATCAGAGCAGCATCAAGAATATCAAATATTTGAGGGGACGATTTGGTCACGTCTAATTATATTGGAGGGGAATTGTCCCCCTCAATGTCTATGGTGGTTTCAGTCCTGTCACAATGTATGGGCTTTCTAAGGTTGTTTAAAATGTTTTTCCTATATTTCATTGACTTGCTAATTTACATTATGCAGCAGAATATGGACGCTCTGAAGTTTCATGAGATCGACGAGAACCTGACAAGTTCTGATGTGGCCCAGCTGAAGTTTCTGTGCACAGACCTGATTCCCAAGAAGCGTTTGGAGACTGTGATGGATGCCAAAGACCTGTTCCTGCGCCTGGACGAGCAAACACTGCTTGATGACGAGCTACTTGTCCCTGAGCTTCTGATCACAATTGGGCGCCTTGACTTGCTTGACATCCTGGAAACTTCCAAAGAGGAAGTGGATAGAAAACTGCCAGAACGTGAATCTTCTAGTAAAGGTGTCTCGCCCTACAGGTATGAAGAAAATTCCCAATGATCCGTAAATGTAGATTACTACAATAAAAGAAAATCTCCTCTTAAAGTTATTGTCTGATAGAGATAAGCATACTGACGTGCTAAACAAGATCCATAGAAGTCAAGAACACTATCAATAACAAATAGTTTTCTTGGAAAATGCAGCTTGTTCTTACTCTACTTTTCATATTTGATGTCACAATGTGTGCGTCTTGTTTTGTTTTCCTCTTTTCATCAGAAAGATGCTTTTTAGAATATCTGAGGACATGACAGAAGAAAACCTTCGCTCTGTAAAGTTCCTTTTGGAACTTCCAAGGGCAAAACTAGGACCATCGGCTGTGAGTTTTATCTTAAGCCCTGAAGTTATAATGTTAGTGCAGATTGCACACAAATAATAAATTATTGTGAAAGTGGAATATGCAATTGCTGATAAAGAACTACGTTGACTGCAAAATCTAGCTCTGTAAATTAACATTTATTTTTTCCGTTTTATTTAATAAAATAATTTTGTTTGTTTTTGTCTACTGTTTGCTGTAATTATGGGATGCTCTTTAACCTGTTGTTTTATTTGAACCATACAGTCACTTCTAGATGTTCTGATTGAGATGGAAAAGCAACAGAGACTTGGGGAAGACAACCTCGATGAACTTTACAGCATTCTTGAGAAGTGTGACAAACAGCTGGCCTGTAGGATAGAGGAGTTCCAGAATATGGACAGAGACCCAGAACAAGGTTACTGATAAAATCTAATTAATTATCTATATCTGCTCTGCTCATTTATCCAAACATATACCACACTGTTTTTTTTTCCGTTTTTTAAAGGGACTCACAGACACCTTCTACAGGAAATGTCTAATAATGAATTTTCTTTACCCATTGTAAGTATGCTAAATCTTTGCCTTAAGATGCACTTAGATACACAATTTTCACATAGCAAAAATCATTCTCATGATGTGGTTATTTTAAATTGTAGCGGTCTGGGGATCCCCTGCCAAGGATTTATGTATTTATTTATTTTGCTTAACTGCTTTAAAATGGTTAATTTGTTCTACTTTAGACAGAACATGTAAAGAAAATGACATGCAAATTAAATGAATAACTGGGAATTTTATTAAGACTTAATCATCCCTTTCCCATTTTCACCTCAACATTTGCCGCCACTGATCTGGGTAATATTTGTAAAATCATTTACATCCACAAAATCTAAAGCAGTGTTTCTCAACTAAACTGAGCCAAGTGGTGAGCCAACAGAGAACCAAATTATTAGTAAAAATGTAAAAACTTTTATTCGATTCTTCTCAGAAAACCATGTTTATCATTGTTGCATGTGAACTTGTTTTAATGTGGTAAGTCATATTTCATTATCTTGCTTGGTGTCGATGATTTTAGGATTAGGGAATGTTACACAACCTGTTATATTGGCCTCTGCTTAATTTGGTGCTTACTCTGCACCAAGTGGCAGATGTATTTGAGCCAAAATTCTGAGTTTGACTGGATACACAGCCTTTATATGCAAAGCGCTGTTTCCTCTCTTTTAAGTTAAGTCAAGCCTTTTTGTTTTGCTAACATAAATACAGTTCCAATAGTGTTGTTTTTACCCTGCTGTACATGACCCTATAACAATAGAATGGCAGCCATTTTGGGTTGTTGAGAACCACACATTTACAGCTTATATCAGCAATCAATATTTTCACATAAATTAACATTCTCAAAATGAAGAGCCTTTGAAAATACCAGTTAATAATAGTTGTAGTCACATTCTAATACAGTGCAATGACAAATACTGCAATTTAATGCATAATAATTGTTTCTCTTTCCTCCACATCTTGCCGTCAACATAGCAAGTGAACATAGAGAGAGAGAAAGGACGTGAGTTATATATGTTATACATTGCTGAACATCAATGGTCTTTTTAAATGTATCTATCTCTAACTTTGTACGTTTTTTTTATATTTTTTTTAGGGAGAAGCTCTTCTGTTGGCTCGGTTTTCACCGATTCAGAAGCTCCACCCAGGGTAAAAAAGACAATTACTTTTTATTCTTAATTGTTTCATTGTTAAATTATGGTTGAATGACAAACTATCCGATGCACCATTACTATAGATGTTTAGTTCTATGGTTTCACACTCCTATGTAAATTACAAAGAGATGCTCAGCAGGCAACACTTCTGGGTTCTGGTGAAAAGCTGTTCTATGTTAGCGCTTCACTCAAATTGAAATGAAAATTAACAAAAAATTGGTGTGGGAGGGTTTGAAACACACTGTTTTCAAAAGATAAGGATTATATTATCAGGATTGTTGTATCTAGTACACATCCAGGATTTCACATCAATTATGATTCATTTATGGATCAGGCCGATCAACTGTTTTAATAGAACCCAATAGTCCCACAGCTGATAGATTTGAACTTTTTCATTAAGGCATAGCACATACTACAAAAGGCTGTTTTTAATTTCCATAGTTCCACTGCTTCTATGAATAGGATGTGTGATTGTTGTGTACTGGCTATTTGTGTAATATGTAAATAAATGTCATTTTAATGTTATTTGCTTTGCATTCATGCAGTCAGATGACTATTATAACATGACTCAGCGGCCTCTTGGATACTGTTTAATCATCAACAACTACAGATTTAACGAAAGGACCTCACTCAGCAACCGTGAAGGCACTAAGAAGGACAGAGGTATTTTGGGTATTAACCCTTTTTTATCTCATTTGTATTATTCCTTAAAATTGTGACTTCTAAATGAACCCTTTCTCTCTCTATTTCTGTAGATGATCTTTATAGCTTGTTTCAGAGAATGCATTTCGAGGTCGTGGTGCGGGACGATCTGCTAGCCTCAGATATAAGAGATGTGATAAAGGAGTTTGCAGAAAAGGATCATGCTCAAATGGGCGCTTTTGTCTGCTGTGTCCTCTCGCATGGAGAGAAAGGCGCGGTGTTGGGCACAGATGGCAAACCGGTTGAAATCCGTGAACTCACACGGCCTTTTGCTGAATGCCGCACGCTGGCTAGCAAGCCCAAGCTTTTCTTCATTCAGGCCTGTCAGGGCAATGAGGGCCAGAACGGTATATGGACAGCAGATGGACAAGTTAACGATACAGAAGAAGAAACACTTGATGAAGATGCTTATAATCCTGCATTGCGCCGTGTTCCCATTGAAGCTGATTTCCTAATCGGAATGGCCACAGTAGAGCAATACCTGTCCTATCGCCACACTAAAGATGGGTCTATCTATATCCAGGAGCTCTGTAGACAGCTGGAGAACTGCCCCAGGTGAGTTAAAAACATAGAGGACTCATTCATGCCTTGAAATCATGAAAGATATACACATGCCTTTTTAGATGTGCCTTTGCTGGGTCTGTATAAAGTCATGTTCCAGTCTTGTGATGTTTACTTTGCAGTCTTTAGTTTTCCACCAGTCATCCCATCTATTTCCACCAGTTTGACCCATTTATGCAGATTAAGAAATGCTATTCATACATGCACTTCCGTTCAAAAGTTTGGCGTCAGTTTTTGTTTTAAAATAAATTAATATTTCTATTCAGCAAGGACATTATGAAGGACACAAAGAATTATGTTCTTTGGAAAATAATTTGGCAATGCTTTTGCGTTTTCTCGTAAAAGGGAACGCAAAAAGCATTTCCAAAGAATTTTTCCTCGCATCTCATATTTTTTTTCATCACCATGTCCGGGGCTCCATAGAGGGGGGTTCCCCCTCAGTAGAAATCGAGCTCCAGGCCCCCCAATGCCTCTGGGACCCCTACACACTGTGCCCCTTTTCCGCCCTAAGAGACAGCCATGTTTACTCTACATTTCAGAGAAAATGCAGTGAGCACTTGCGAGGCAATAGAGATCCTGTCTCTTCCTAAACCTTACAGCAGTCGTGTCATGTAGAACATTGTTACTTTAGAAAAATGTTGTTCTACACAGTGTTTGATCACCTTTTTTCTGTCAAATACTTTCTTATTTGTATGCCTTTAAAGAGACACTGCCTCCCTTTCCTCCTTGGAGAAAATGCTCCTGTTGAATATTCATGATGGTTTAATTTAGATGGATCCATATTAAAGTCTGCTTATCTGCTTTTTCTGATAGAAACGAGGATATCTTGTCGATCCTGACAAAGGTAAACCGGGAAGTGAGCACCAAAGTTTTGAAAGGCTACAAGCAGATGCCTGAGCCTCGATATACCCTCACCAAGAAGCTGGTTCTTCCCAAGGACTGAAGCTACTGATTGACTTTGGTATGACTGGATTTATGGAGGACAAGTTTACATTATTCCGTTACTCAGAATCTATATTCATCTTTCAGGGAGGATCGAGGCACTTTGGTACTATAGAGTCATATTGATCTTGCTATCTCTTAGAGTCTGGTCTTAATTATTAAATTAGGTTATGAGATTCAATTTACTGAATCAGTTTACATTTATGGAAATTTGGTTATGCGTTTAAACGATGCAATTTAAGAGTAATAAAAGTACATAAAATATGTAATGTGATTTCTATACCAGCAGTCTAAATAATTTAGTTTTGAATGCTGTTGTAAATGCAGATCTATTGATATTTCTGAAAGAACAAAAAACCCAGAAAGTTTTAAATGATTAAAGACTTTAAATTTGTAAGAAATAACTGATGTATAGAAAATAATAAACTAATTCTTAAAAGTGTAAAAAAAAATTAATTATTGAATTTTCTCCTGCAATTTTAAGCTTTACCTAATATTTATCCAAATAGTCAATATTGAATCAAGATTAAACTGAAATCGTGAAAATTGTGTTAAGCAATAATACAAAGAGTAGCCTACCAGTCATTGTACCATGTAAACATTGTAACATGTTGTCACTAAACTTAATAAAATTCTGTTTAGTTACCAAATGTTTTGACAATCACAATTACACCTATTGTGATGCAAGATTTGTTTTAAGCGTCCTTGACAGAGCGGCCAGAGCTTCTTTGACGCTCAAGTCGGCGGCGGTGTGAACGTACAGTAAAAGCTCAATTAATCGCAGCATGAAAATTTGATACCGGCACATGCCTATTCCAGACATATATATTTTTATGAATATATATTTATAGAATTTCAATTTGTTTGTTTTCGTTTACTGTATACAGTTAAGAAATTCACAAGGTCGACCGCACAGTCATTTCTTTTCATAAGGCAACGCTATCTTCTGGTTTACTCACACCTTCAGTTCCGCTAATGCCCATAAATCTATTTTAATAACGTAAAATCTCTTAACGTAAGTTTTTTTTAAAACACCACTTCATTGGTAAGTAGTATAGGCAAATGTTAAACTTTATTCTTGTACAAAGAGACAATGTATTAAGCAGTATAACAGTTAACTACATAATTTAAATATAAAAGTATCTGAAACATCTGTGTATTTGACAAATATTGCATTTATTTCACTTAAGCTGTGGTAAAGTCTGCAAACACAGCACGAGCGTCACTATGGGAATCAGAAAGTTTGAGTCACTTTCTGATTCCCGTAGTGACGCTGGTGCTGTGTTTGCAGACTTTACCACACAGCCAAGACTTCAAGTTACGCCCACTTTTAGGCACACCCCTTCAAGTTACGCCTACTTCCAAATTACCGCGAGAACAATTCCATACGCTCTCGCACGAGTTTAACAAACTGAACATACTCGAGTTAAACTGACTCTTAATTTTTCAAAAACAGAAACTAATGAGATGACATCTTCAAAATTCTTGTTTTGTCTGTATATACAGTAAAGCAAGTTGCAATCTGCATTAGCACCAATGTATTGATAATGTATTGCTAGAAACCATATTGCAATGTATTGTTTTTTTCAATTTGTCCTTGAATTGGGCTTTGTCTAAAACTTTTTTTTAAAATAAATATCTTTAAACATCTTTTTGTGTCGTATTGTATGCCAGATATGCTGACAATTAATTTTTGACAACACTAATGAACAGTTAAATGCACCACTGTCAAACACATCTTATGATACTTTGAGACAAATTAACACATTGAGGGTTTATGCAAACCCAATCTATAAGTTCTGGCACTAATATTGTCATAGAAAATCAGACCATGCCCCCAGCCGCATAAAAACTGTCCATGCTGCAGTATCCTGCAAAATCATTTCCAGAGTAGAACCCTTGAAGTTTTCCTCTTTGTCCACATCCCCAGTATCCCTCACAGTCTTTGTACATATTGCATTGAATGCAACGGGAGATCAGATAGGGAATTCTGTAGGTCCTTCTATGGTCCTCTGAAAAAGAGTTCCAGTTTACCACACCTGATGACAAAAGAAGAGAAAGGTTCATGTGTAAAACATGTTTGCATTTTTTTTTTTTTTTTTTTTAATACAACATTTTCTGGTAGCAGTGTCTCCTCTGTATTCATTTTATTAGTGGTCTGCCACCACAAGAAAAAAAATTAGCAATTAAAAGATACACTTATTGCCTAAAACAGAAAGCATTAGTCTAGTGTAGATTATATTACGATGATTAAATTTAATTTTAGCACTAGAACCTTGACTTGAATCATAACTTAGGCCCACACATAGACATAAAGGACAAATGTAGAATCGTCACTCAAAAGCACCACACCTGCACAAAAATCACAGAGGAAAGTCATATACTGGTATAGAAAAAAATAAATTAGGCAACATCTATGTACAACATGCATTTACATTTTAATAATGGCAAGTGACCACTCCAGGGGCTATCTAATGTGTTGTGTTGCTGGCACTTGCGGGACACAGATTGAGTAGCTCAAAGTTCCAAATGCTTTTCTTTTCCCTTGCTGCAATGTAAAAAGCGGCAAGCCGGCATGTCCAAATTGAGTGCACCGTGATCCTGTGAGTGGGTGACTTTCACCTATAGCTCAGAGGTGCTTTACCTCTAAAATATGGGAGGAGGGCAGAAGGAAAGAGACATAACTTACTGTCTAGCCAGCAGAAGTGTGCTTCCTTCAGAAAGGATTCCTCTCTCACTATCCTCCAGAAACGAGTGCATGCGAGAGCAAGGGTACGAATTGCAGGATCACCATCTTGTAGCACCACAAGGATGAAGATCATGTGCAAAATTTCCTCAGGCAGCTGTGAACATAAAACATGAGTCACTACAAAATCAGTAGGCTCAATAACGGGTCTCCCATCATCATCATCGACCAGGAAAGGGTGAACATGCCTCTTAATTGGCATGTTCTGTAGCCTGCTCATTTGTGTCCTGCCAATAGCATATACTGGAGGTCTTCAACCCAGCTCCTGGGAACCCACTGTCCTGCAAAATGTATTTCCAACCCGCTTCAGCACACCTGCCTGTGATTTTCAAGCAATCCTGAAGAGGTCAGGTGTGTTTGATTAGAGTTGGAGCTAAACTCTGCAGGATAGTGGGTTCCTTGGAGCAGGGTTGAAGACCTCTGCCAGACCTCTGTAGTTATTGTTGCATCTTGGATTAAAGGGGTGGTTCAGAATTTTGGACATCGGGCCTCATTTCCAAGTTATCCTTAGTGTTATTTATCAGTGGAGACAGTTTTAAAAAATTGTCATCCAGTCGTACCAGTTGCATAGTTCGCTAGGCTAGCGCGAGTCAACGGTATCTGCTAGCCTGCCATTAAAAACAGTTTTACCCACTCCACAGTACACCAAAAGCAAATAAATTATAACGCCAGACTATCAATGTAAATGTCTGTTGAGAATGTTAGAAATCAAACTACCCTTTCATCGCATTGCAATAGTTATACTTTGTTCCCTGTATTTATTAGCACAGTCCACAGCAGCGGCAGAGTGATATTAAAGTGTTAGTTCACCCAAAAATGAAAATTCTGTCAGTAATTACTCACCCTCATGTTGTTCCAACCCCGTAAGACTTTCGTTCATCTTCGGAACACGAATTAAGATATTTTTGATTAAATCTGAGAGCTGGATCACTCCTCCATAGGCTTCTAAGGGACTGAAACTTGTTCCCCGAAAAGTTATTAAAGACATCGTTAAAATAGTCCAAGTGACTACAGTGGCTCAATCTTAAGTTTATTAAGCAACGAGAAAACTTTTTGTGCGCAAAAACTAACAAAAATAACGACTTTATTTCAACTATTCATTTCCTTCTCTGTGGGCCTCATCAGTTAACGTAGTGTGATAGCGTAGGGCTACGTCACACGCAGGCTCACTATGGCCGACGCTGGTCATGTGTGTGATGCGTGTGACGTACACCACAGAAGTGCTACGTACGTGAATTCACTCGAGGCCGACCGAGAAGGAAATTAATATTTGAATAAAGTAGATATTTTTGTTGTTTTTTTGCGCACAAAAAGTATTCTCGTCACTTGATAAATTTAAGATTGAGCCACTGTAGTCACTTGGACTATTTTAACGATGTCTTTAATAGCTTTTCGGGGGAACAAGTTTCAGTCCCTTAGAAGCATATGGAGGACTGATCCAGCTCTCAGATTTAAAGGGGTCATGACACGAGAAACCAAATTTGCCTTGATCTTTTGGTATACAAGAGATCTACAGGTCCTTCTAAAAAAAATTAGCATATTGTGATAAAGTTCATTATTTTCCATAATGTAATGTTAAAAATTAAACTTTCATATATTTTGGGTCATTGCACACCAACTGAAATATTTCAGGTCTTTTATTGTTTTAATACTGATGATTTTGACATACAGCTCATGAAACCCCAAAATTCCTATCTCAAAAAATTTGCATATCATGAAAAGGTTCTCTAAACGAGCTATTAACCTAATGATCTGAATCAACTACTTAACTCTAAACACCTGCAAAAGATTCCTGAGGCTTTTAAAAACTCCCAGCCTGTTTCATTACTCAAAACCGCAATCATGGGTAAGACTGCCGACCTGACTGCTGTCCAGAAGGCCATCATTGACACCCTCAAGCAAGAGGGTAAGACACAGAAAGAAATTTCTGAACAAATAGGCTGTTCCTAGAGTGCTGTATCAAGGCACCTCAGTTGGAAGTCTGTGGGAAGGAAAAAGTGTGGCAAAAAAACGCTGCACAACGAGAAGAGGTGACCGGACCCTGAGGAAGATTGTGGAGAAGGACCGAAACGTGAGTTTCGTCAATTTTATTTAGCGAATCATACTCATTCGTTTTTTTTTTAATCAAACTACTTTATAGCTCATCGATACACCAACATATGAATAGTCCATTTAATATTTGTAAAGATAGTTTGATACAAAATTTAAGCCGTTAATGTATGTTTTTTTTGCCTTTTTTCCCCGAAAATATTTTGATAGCTAACGTTAGCCTTTAACCTTTGACTTTTTGTAGACAAGCCATTGTAAAAATTGGATTAAAATTAGTTGACATTAAAGTAGACCAATTAAATGCATTAAGTGTGTTAATATCAAAGAATGTCATCATTAATTATTTAATAATAAGGTGTTCCTCTGTGGCCCTACAATTTGCACAAATTTTTTTTTTTATTATTACACAATATTTTTGACAATGGCATTCATATTTTATTTTAGTGAAGTCGAGGAATTTGACAGAGCGATTGCAAAAAGAAGGAAAAAAGAGGGAACATTCGCCTACCAGAAAGAAATAATTATAATTATAAAAAGAAATAATTTATCCAAAGCGACTTATAAATGAGCTTTTTTAATGCAATTGAAGACTAAAAGTAAGTCACTAGCACAATTCTTTCTTCCTTTTTTCTTTGCTTTGTCCTGTTTACAGCCAGGTGGTGTTTAAGTGATCGGTATATAACACAATTGTTTATTGTTGTTTTGTCTATTCTTATTTGAGTTTTGCTTCGTATTCAAAATATCAAAAAAAAAAAAAACGGTTTTGTAATGTTAACATGGTATAATGTTAATTAGAGCATTATAGGTTGAACTGAAAGAAAAATTGGAATTTGAATATTAAAAAAACCCATTATATTACTATTATATCGAGGGCTTGGAACCAGAGGGGCGTAAGTGGCATTTGACCAACTTTACAGGAGAGCCAAAACAAAATTTTTACCACACTTCAATCAACTGTATTTATTAACCTTCAACCACAACATTGCAACCACATACGTACTTATATGAGTAAGTTCTTAAGTGAACATATTATGACATATTAACACAATGAACATATTATAAAACCTTGCAAAATCTTGAAAATATGGCAAAAACCAAAATATGGGACAAATATGGCACCAAACATTTCCAATTCTTCTAAAGAAAAATAGGGCGTATCTGCTGATCAATGCAGAAATGATTGGTCAAAACATTGGTTAAAAACACTCTAACTTCATAACTTTTGATTTTATTTAAAATACTGTATACGTAGTCATTTAATTTCATCATTTCAAACTGTTTAACATTTCATTTCTAACCGTTTAATTTCAATTCTCATTTATGAGTTCACATTCATGTCAAACTGTTTAACATTTAATTTCAAAGAGTTTAATTTAAATTTTTATTCATGAGTTCACATTAATGCATTTCATTTCAAACAGTTTAACATTTAATTTGAAACAGTTTAATTTCTCTTAATTAATTTCATTAATATTTACCATTATCCTATATTGGTAGTATAAAATATGATATATATATATATATATATATATAGGCCTACTGAGCCTGGGCCTGCAACAGAATATTAACAGCCTTTAAATCTCCTTTGTAAATGCTTTACAAGGCATAACTATTCCTCACTTTAGATGAGCTCACAAAAATAGTTCACTGACCACTACTAAATGCTTTATAACTACCTGAATTAACCCTTAATTACAGTAGAAATACATGTTAATAAATAATTTATTAACACACCAAGTAACTATTACTATATGTCTGAATATGTATGAATGTACATTTAAATAGTTTATTAATCATTTACTTACAATTTCTAAGTGATCTTATGAACCACTGACAACTCCTAAATAATTGGTGTGTAAATAATGCAATACTTCATTTAGAAATGATAAATTGATCATTAATAAAGTATGAAAATACATTTATTAAACACATTAAAGATATGCTTGTAAATCAAGTATAAAGCATCAGAGCTGTATAAACTGCTTATTAATGTCTATTAATGCTTTATAAAGGATGAATTAACTGTTTTCTAATGCTTAACTAATGATTAATAGCATGCAGTTATTATAAAGTGTTACCGAATAGTCTATGCCATATTAGGCTACTTTAAATCACAGTTAGCCAGATTAGACAATGGCTGCGTCCCGATTCGCCTACTTATACTACGCCCTAAAAGTATGTACTCTTTTTGTGAAGAAAAAGTACATACTTTTGAGTGTGTAGCAAAAGAGTAGGCAAGCTTTGGGACATACTACTCCGTCATCTTTAATGGACAGCTCTGTCGCGTGCGCCCTGTCACCGTAAACTGCCCTGTCAATCATCTTGTCACAGTTAAAATCCTCCATTCAATCAAATTTAATTTCCTACCGTTTCTGAGAGAAGTGTAATAGCTCTTTCATCTGCCCGTCGTGGGTCTTTATGCGGAGACTCTCCTCATGTGTTTGCAATTTGAATGTATTGATGCATTTAAAAGTTAATGGTTAAACGTATCTTTACAAAAGTTCACAATGCTGATGCAGATGCAATATAATGTAGACAACATTGAATAAATACATTTTCGTCAGGTTAGATACTGGTAATTAATCACTCAAACCCCTTTATCTAAACCTCTCTACATAGCGTCTGTAATTTTTTTTAACACTTTTCACTCGTGTTTGTAGTTCTAATCGAATCCTCGTCCAACGCGCGATGGGTTGTGGGCAATATCAGCCGTTAGAGTGCGCATCGATCAACACTTCGGATTCTGACTGGATATAGTAGACCATCCGGGTCTCTTTGGAACACTCATTTCAACATACTACGATTTGGGACGTACTAATTCTACTTTCGAATACTATTTAGGACGGATAGTATGCGAATTGGGACGCAGCACAAGACAAATGTATTAGCATGCTAGGCTAACAAGGCTAGACTATCAATGCATGTGTCTTACCTCCAACACTCAAGTGAGGAGCAGCATACAAAAACATCTCTTCATCTGTCACTTCACAAGATTCATCCGTTTGCTTCATTATATTCATCAAAATTTGTTCTGCCTCAGACAGTTCCATGTGTGCAGCATGCGTGTCAGCCATTTTAGCTAGTTTTACCACCCACTTACGCCCTTCTGGCTCCAAACAATGTGTAGGCCATACATGTATTTTTTAGAGCCAGAAGGGCGCAAGTGGACATACGCCCCTCTGGCTCCAAACAATGCTCAAACTTTTGTGTTAGGTCTTTGTTGTTTTGTTGCCATTTATTTGGATAACTTTAAATAAAACGAGACCGTAATATTGCATCCTAGTGTTTTCAATGGCATTTGGATAAGGTGTTATACGAGAAGTCTGCGAACGCGGGACTCTGTGTGCGGGTGTTATACGATCTTCTGAACTGCAGGAGGCGCGGTCTCGAAAAACGAGGGGTCTGAGAATGCGGGACTATCGGTGCGGGACTGTAGATGCAGGCTCCGAGTCTGCAGCTTCATATCCACCTTATTCTGCTCTAAACAATGCGCGCTGCCATGACGACGACTCCGGTTGCCAACTTCCGGTTCGAATCTGGTCTATATGCTTTTGCCATGTGTTTAAGACTGTGTCATCCCCACATCGGTAAACTAAAGCGAAAAAAACATTCATCAAATGTGATTTGATCACGTTATTTTTTTTAAATCACTGATAAAAACAAAATGAACATTTTTCTTTTCTTCATAACTTCCAAAGGATAGCTGATGCATGACTGCACGATCTCATGAACATCCGACAGTCTCTATCCCCCCCGACTGCAGCAGAATAACCCAAGCAATAAGCGTAGGCTGGTTAGCACTTTGACTGTCTACCTCTGCTTTCAAAAATGCATAGTCTATATATTTATCAGGCCTGTGACGTGAGGCAAGTAGGCTACATTATACCAAAGTCCTTTTAGGCAAGTCATGCCACTCGGCCGCCATCTTGGCAACGCCTCCGGGCAGCTATTTCGGACTAACAAGACCAGGCTTCTATCTAAATGAATGGGCAGAGAGTCAGAACTGCACTTTCACTGGTTATCGGGACATAAAAACTGCATGTATAGAAACAGCAGTAAAATATGATAAAAATCGCTGAAAAAGTTTGATGACTTTGCCCCAAAATAAGGTTTAAAACGCCTTTTTCCCCACAGGTTATACTTTACTACGCATGCGCAAGGGTTCTCGTCTCCGCTGTCGCAAACATCAACTGTGCGCATGCGTCAGTGGAACCAGACGATAGGCTTAAATGTTTCCCGGCTTGACTGTTAAAAGCAGACGATTGGCTTTCCAGAAGGAGGGGCAGGGCATGTGCATACAACCGCCATATTTGGCGTTACGGGTTTTCCCCATATAGTTGTATTGAGGATTGAGGAAGTGGCATGTCTCATATAAATTGTCTCTGATTATACGCTGAGTTTCGGTTCATTTATGAGACCAAAGTCCAGTTTGCGCGCAGGCGCCTCCGTGTCATGATGATCCATTTTCTACTATATTTACTTCTTATTTATTAAAACCAGCCAGGCAATTGGTTGATGAAACATTTGATTAAAATTAAGATACAATTAATAAAAAACGAAATTCACTTTAAAGAAAGGCTTTGTGCTTTCTCTCTGTGAAAGTTTTAAAGTCGATTTCAGAGCGGTCATGTCCGTAACGGAGAACTGTCACATCTGCACTCCACAACATTATTATTTTTTTCTCATAAATGCGAACACGAAAAATAAAATAAAAAGAATATTTTATGTTCTGTGGAGGCCGACCCTTCTTCATCCGGTTAGCAGGCTTTTACTTTTGTTTTGCGCAGTGTAATTCATAGAATTACTAAAAAATATTTTGCCACCTAAAAGTTAAAGATTTGTTGTGTTATGTCACATGTGTATTTCACTCATATTAAATATAAAACGCACGTGTAGACTGATATTTTTCTAATGTCCCGACTAGAGTGCCAGCATTCTATGTAGATAAACACTTCAAACGGAAGTAGAAAACCGTTTAGTCAGTTGAACCCGCTATGAATCATGGGAAATAGAACGGGCGCAGAATAAGGTGGATAATGTTGTATGGTTCTGCGGTTCTGCTGGACCTATCTCGATTCATCGGGCTAACGTAACGTTAGCTAGCAATTATTTTGTTCTTATTGCCCGCCAATAGTGATAATTTCCTGACTTCACGTGCTATCAGAAATCGTAAAACAGAAAAACGTCTGAAATCGTAATTACGAGTTTATTGCATTCAAGTTTCGAAATGGGAGGGTGTTCATGTAACGTTAACGTTAACTTACATGTTTTTTTTTAAAGCAAGAAACTAGTTTTTACGACAATTCCGAGAGCACGTTAAGGCAGCATAGAACGTAAAATATTGCTTACCTAACTTGCTTAAGCAAGGTCGGTTAAGTTTGAATAGATTATCCACTCTAGAAACAATACCAAAATGTGTTACTTCAGTATGACAATGACTGACACTGTCTCTAAACGAGCTGCCATTTTGCCATCTCGTGTGTTTCGCTGTTATTTAGACAACTTACGCCCCTCTCTTGCAGTCAACAGACAGACCCATCTCACACAGCACAAGCGTCACTACGGGATTCAGACAAGTAATCAGAAAGTGTCCGACTTCGCGTATGATCCGTTTGCAGCTCCTCCTGCCTGCATGCGGCCCTTTAAGGCGGCCATTTAACTTTCTTTCGAAGGGCGGAGGAGATTCTCTCCCTTTCCATCTCCCTCCCTCTCTCTCATCGCACTCCACTCGTAAACTAAGTCAATGTCCACAGAACACCTGTCCTGCACAATCTAAATCCTAGACTGATCTGCATTGTTTCATAAGCCAATCTACCACTTTTCTTCGAGTTAACGGAGGTAAGTACGCATTCATTTGTTTACGTTTTTTGTCTTCACAAAAGCGCGCGAAAAAATTCCTGCTTCACTGACTGCACGCACTGTCACTACCACAGTATTTTTTTAACATGTTGCATGTTTTGGTTTAACCGTGTATTGGATACTATTATATTATTTATTGATATACAAACATCTAATGATTCTGTTGATATTACGGTATTTCTTTTAATTACTCTCAGATGGATGAAACTGGCCATATCAGCAACAATGATCAGATACATCAGGCAACCAAGAATGAGCAGGGCAAAGCAACAGATAAATCACAAAGAAAGAAGGCTGTAAGGAGGAAATCAAAATTAAGATTTTCATTTAATTAAGACTAGAAATGTCCTGCTATTTTTTTTATAAATTCATGCTATTTGAGCAAATTATATTTCTGAACCATTGTAATTATGCTATTAGTAGTATTTATCTATTTATTTATTTTTACCATATAGGGAGCCAAAGAAAACCTACAACAATGTGTTCAAAAGACTTTTTTACCTAAAAGAAAGCGGGAGCCCCTTCAACCCACAGGCAATATTTCTGACCATTACCCTATAAAGAAGCATGCAGGTAAATCATTTACAATCTGTGTTATGTTAGTAATCTAGAATATATGCCAAGCCTAGCCTTCTCCTAAACTGTCCTTATTTTCACAGTGACAAACCAGAATGAATTTTATTCCATGTCAAATAGACCTTGTGGATATTGTTTGATCATCAACAACTATAACTTTGAGGATCCGTCACTTAAAAACCGGAAAGGGACAGACAAAGATAAAGGTATTTTGGGGAGTTTGAGGGATACGAATTTCTAAATAAGGCTGCATAACGATTAATCGCAACTAATCGTTTGCAGAATAATTTTTTTTGTTTACATCATATATGTGTGTGTGTACTAATAATTATGTATTTATAAATACACACACATGCATGTATATTTAAAAAATATTTACATGTTTATATACATTTTTATATTCAAATATAATTTATATTATATATAATTATAAATACTTCATATATAAATAGATTTTTTTCTTAAAATTATACATGTTTGTGTATTTATATATACATAATTATACACAGTACACACACATATATGATGTAAACAAAAACTTTTATTCTGCAAACGATTAGTCGCGATTAATCGTTATGCAGCCCTATTACATTATGTACATTATGTAGTGTATGCATATTGTATACAGATTCCTACTTTAAAGTCACCACTATTGAATATGGCTTTATGATGAAGACCTAACTATACATCTGACTTTGTCTCCTAGATAATCTTACCAGAGTGTTTGAGAACATGTTTTTCGAAGTTGAGGTGCGGGCCGATTTGCGAGCCTCTGATATGCAAAATGTGATAAAGGAGTTTGCAGAGAGGGATCACTCCAAGATGGATGCCTTTGTCTGCTGCATCCTCTCCCATGGAGAGAAAGGCTCTGTTCTGGGAATAGATGGAAAACAAGTTCCGATTCAGGAACTCACACAGCCTTTTGCTAAATGCCGCACACTAGCCAGCAAGCCCAAGCTTTTTTTCATTCAGGCCTGTCAGGGTAATAAGGCCCAGCGAGGTGTGTGGATGGCGGATGGACAGGAGAACACCACAGAAGATGAAACATTTGAGGAGGATGCTCATATTCCTGCGTTGCGCAGTGTTCCTTTAAAAGCTGATTTTCTAATCGGAATGGCCACAGTAGAGCAATACCTGTCCTATCGCCACATTGAAGACGGGTCTATCTATATCCAGGAGCTCTGCAAGCAGCTTGAAATTTGCTGTCCACGGTGAGCTGTGGTCTTTATTTTGATAATTTTTGCATTTGGTGTTATCCATTTTGGGTGAGTTATCATCTCGGAAACACATTGTGGTCTGATCATTCAAAGCACCATCAAAAGATGGGAGTGCATATGGCTATATTGCATTTGAAAACACTAATATGTATTGATGTGTCCACAACCTACTCATGTAACTTGTTTGTATCTCTTTCTTTTTTTGACAGGAAAGAGGATATGCACTCAATTTTGACACGGGTGAATAGAGAAGTGAGCTTCCAAACCATTAAGCGTTCCAAGCAGATGCCTGAGGTTCGCTACACTCTAACCAAAACACTGGTCCTTCCAATGAAGCAAACCTTTTTAAAATGCCTGGTTTAAAAAACCAGCTACATTTTAAAATGTTATATTTTATGATATGTTAAACACAGCCTCCTGTTCCTTATTATGCTGGGTCCATAGACAGGGTTTCCGCGGGGCATTAAAAAGCATTAAAGGTACTTAAATGGATTTTGCGAAAATAAAGGCCTTAAATGGCATTAAAAAGCATTAAATTTGATCCCTACAGGCATTCAAAATTGTGAAAGGTGCTCGGTGTCTGAACACTCAGACCTGCCAACCTTACACATTTTGTAAGTTAAAACAACTGCTTTTTAAAAAGCTTTCCATCCAATGCTTATAATCAAACTCAATATTTGCTGACATATTTTATCCCTTAAAGTGAATACTCTATATAGCCAATTATTGTCACTGGACACAAACTGCTGTTTTAGAGTGTATTTACAGTATAATTACCATGTCAATTCTTGTTCCTGCCTGTGGAAATGTGCTTTGTGATGCCTACATTTGACATACAGTATACTGTTTCTATTGGTCCTACCCAATGGCATGTTTCTGTGTTGATGAATTTTTATTTTAACTTTATAATGTCATGTGCATTTCATTGAGTATTTAACCAGGGTTTTGTAATAATACATTTATATAATGTAATAAAATATGCACATATCTGGAAAAACCCTGTGCTTTAAACATGAGTTTGTCATTAAAAAGTGAAAAACAAATTGGTCTCAAATGATTCTCTTCACTTTTACAGATGTGGCAAATATGCCGTTACAAATAAAATGTAATTCCTGTGGGTGGTAGACATTAGCTAATAACTGTTTCTGTGAAACATTTGGGCGATCAGAAAACCACTGTGTGTGTGTGTGTAATATATATATATATATATATATATATATATGTCAAATCTCTATTAAAGATATCTGCACTGTTACTGGAAAAAATTTAAATGAAGATACTACATTAAACTACAACTACTGTGTATACAAACAATTAATAATTTGATACAATGCACTTATTGTGTACATTCATGGTTTTACATTGTACTTATATTTAAAAAATATTGGAATGTAATTAAAGCTATAATTAATTTCTGTAATTCAATTTAATATTACACTGTTGAGTCTTCCTAACAATTGTACCTAATGATTTTTATTTGATGTAGGTATAGTTATTGAAAGACAACTACCGGTAATATAAACCCCCTAAATTTGACAGTCATACCACTCCTGTCATCCTACCTGATGCCATGTTTCTGTGTTGACTTAATGTGTATTGCATGTATACATTAAATTGCATTCCATTTTTGCATCCAGTAATACACCATATTAAAACATTATTTATTAAAAAATAATTAAATGAGTGTATTTATATAAGGTACAGAAAGTAGTGTACTGTGTACAGATAGTGTACAGAAAGTAGTAATGTTTATACAAAAAGTATACACATTTTGTATAAAGAACTGTGTAAAACATATTTGCAAAAAATACAACAATTAACCAGTTTATAAAAAAAATACTTATAACACTTGGAAAAAAAATTTGATCTCAAATGGCTTTTGATTCCCTTTAAGTAAACAGTTTTGGCCCTGATTTTTTTTTTCTTAAGTCCATTAAGAACATGGAAGAGTAAAGTAAACATACTGTATTTTTTTTTTTTTTTTGATTATCTTATAAATTATCCTATATTAAGATATATATATATATGAATACATATCGAGACATCTTGGCATGACGTGTAGGAGCTTTCAGTGGTTCACTGGCTGCAGGATCAGTTTCTTCCTCATGGCGACTTCATGGACAGGCATTTGTTTGCAATTGATCCCTTCACTGCTAACCTCATTATTCACACAAAGCAGGATCGTCTGGAGGTCTGTACCCCTGGGGACAAAAAAAAAAAATCAATAAATCATAAAAAATAAAAAATTATAGTACATATAGTTCTGAATTTGTGCATGGTAATCGATTTCAGTACACATTATTTTCCTTTATCATTTTCTCTACTTTGTATACTCAAATGTTCATAATGAACATAAACCTGCTGCATGAAATCTTTGTTACAAACTTACACAGGACAAAGTTTCTCTAGGTTTCGGCAAAGTGACTGAATAAACCAGGAGCCCACTTCTGCCTTTCTATAAGAAAGGTGACCGTCAGTGGTTGACCTGGCAATGAGGAAATCCGTGTCAGCTGGGATTGTGATATCAAAATCATCACCATCTACTTCCATCTCTGACTCTCCATCTTCTGGAGCATCTGCTTGGACTTTCACACGCTGTTGATTTTTTCCCCCACGACATGCCTGTATAAAAAACAGTTTGGGCTTGCCGGCTAGGCTTGGGCAGGAAATGCCAGTGAAAGGCTCCCGTATTTCATCAACAGAAACAACACCACCATCGTTTCCATAGACTCCTTCTTTTATGCCATGGGAGAGGACACAGCATACAAAGCAGTCTCCATCTACTGTCTTCCCCAGGTCTGTGAGGAGATTCTTCATCTCAGCTGCAGTTTTATTTCTGTGCACCACTACCTCAAACCCCAGCCAGCGGAAAACTTTGGCAAGACACTCTGGTGTTGAAAAGAGAGAAAATTAGCAACTCCATACATTCAACGATATAAAGAATTAGAAATAAATAATATTTATAAAAATTGACAAATACATATTATAATTTAAAAAAATATATATTTATAAATGTATAAGTCTATAAATATTTTGAATTATTAAAACAAATCAAACTACAAATTATTTTCTTATAGTTTCCTTTACACAATAAGTGTAGCCAATCCTGCTTATACCATGGTCTTTTCCTGGCATTGACAATTTAAAGCTGTTATTGATATTTGCAGCATCAATACTTTAAAAACAGCAATAAAGGTAGCATATTAATATAGAACGGTGATTAAACTGACTGGAACTAGCAGCGCATTAATCCGTTTTACTACACACCTTTCAGCCAATCAGAATCAAGTATTTAGACAGACCACCATGGTATAACATAAAATAGTGTTTACACTTTATTTGTAAGATGTCCTTGTTACAATGTAATTATATACATTTGAGTACTGAGTAATAATTAACAACAACACAACAGATAGTTAGTAGTACTATAGTAACTACTAACGTGTAACAAGGACACTGTAAAATAAAGTGTTACCAAAATAACTAATGCTAAATACCTAAATACAATGCAAACAATGTTTAAAAAACAAACCTTGGTCCTTATCTGATCCGCATCTTTCCTTCATTGTCGTAAAATTTACATTATTGATGATTACGCAGATACCACGTGGAATTTGTGCTATTTTGTATTGAGAGACCTGAATTAAAAGCACATACACACATCAGTGGTACAGATACTTGAGTGCAGCATTTACGTTAATTTGAATATATGAGCATCAAATATTGACGTCACCTGTAGGCCTACTGGAGAATCAAAAATGGCATGATCCTTTAAGGTTGGAAAACCTTCCAAAATACAATTCGTTCTTAAAAGGTCTATAAATTTGCGACAAGTTTCCTCCCCCTTTCCAATGAGTTTGTCAAGTAAGTTGATGACTCTCCTCTGTCTTTCAGAAATATCAGTGAGGTTCATGTATTCACGGTGAGTAATAAGATTAGCCTGTTGCACATTCTGCAAGATGAATTCGGCATCTACAGATAAAGTCTCTGTGAGGAAGACTTTATTTTTGACAATTTTTTTGTCCATTTTACAAAATCAACACTGATGAACTGGAGAGAAGAACATAAATGTTAGTTTATGTCAGAGATTTTCAGTACAGTAAATTGTTCATATTCACTTCAAACCAAAGAAACATGCAATAATACGAAGTTACAAAGAGTCAATAACCTAATGGTCAATAGCAGCAATGAACAAAGTGAAATAAAACCTCTGTTCATACATTATTAACAATAAGTAATACAAACCAGGCAAGTGGCAGGTTGTGCATGCAAGTTTAAAAGGACTTGATGTTCACAAGGAACAATTTAATGTTACAGCGTCCAGGTGAGCAAAATGTTCACTATTATAGCCTATATAGCCTACTTTAAATAGATTAATCTATAGTTCGATATAGATATGCTAAATATAATACTTATTTGACAATTGCTATAATAACGTGTTTATAACTTTAATATTAAATCGTTCGGTATAAGATTATCTGACGAACCGAGTAAAATAAATGTGCTTGCTATATTTGCTTTGCTTTCATTTTCGCTTTATTACAACAGGGTAGGCTAATACTGTAGCTTCAGCTATTTATTTGGACTACTTAGTTACATCACATACAAAACGTACAAATCACAAACATCGATCTATCTAATTTGCAATAATAGCTATTAGCATGGACGCTTGAAAGTATTTGTTATTTAAAACACCGACCTTCTTGTCAGATGAGACTTTCCCTCGCAGAACTCGAAGGCGCGCAAAGATGAATGAGTGTGGGGGTTGCCAGATATTCGGGGTTGCCTAGTCTTCTTTAACTAACCTTTGAGGAAATATTGATAGTCAGCCTCAGGAAGTCAAGCTACATTTTTTATTGGTAGTTTTATTTTGTATTCAGTTTTTGTGGGGAAAAGGTTACGTTTTTTGTGCTGAAACCTAGTTAGCCTAGGCTACTTTCCATGTTAATCTATTCATTTCTAAAAACTGAAAACAGTGTAGTTGAAAATAAAAGGAATATGGTGTAGATCAGGGGTGTACAAACTCGGTCCTGGAGGGCCACTGTCCTGCAGAGTTTAGTTCCAAGTTGCCTCAACACACCTGCTTGTAAGTTTTTAGCATGCCTAATGACCTTCAACAGCTAATCAAGACCTTGATTAGCTGTTTCAGGTGTGTTTAATTAGGGTTGGAGCTAAACTCTGCAGGACAGTGGCCCTCCAGGACCGAGTTTGGACACCCCTGGTGTAGATGTTTCATTGACATTTAAATTTTTTGTTTCCATAACCAGGATATTATTGAACAGTGAACTGTTATGGATGTGGATAGCATTGGTAAGTTTGGTCCCTGTTTACATTAATTCAGAATGAAAATGGAAGAACATTTCTGTGTATGTATTAAGAACAATAAATAATGCTTAATAGGATCTATAAATAATAATGTAATTATTAATTAATTATTATAGGATATTGTGCGTATTTACAATGGAATCTCTTTCTCTGTGGGTATGCTCTTTTGTGTATATTGGTACAAATTCAGGCCGATGCAATAATATAGTGAACATTAAAGCTGCTGTCCGTAACATTTTTTAAGTTAAAAATAATCTAAAATAATTATTTAAAAAAAAAACATATTCAGCCAGTGTTCGAAAGTATCTGCTTGCCATAGCTTGATTCAAAACGGTTAGCTTGTAATAATGATTGTAATTCCAGTGGTACTGGTGGGTTTCCGCGGGAAATTCGAGCATGTCTTTGCGTCATTACGTCACATCCGTACACATAAAGAAGGTGTTTCGGCTAGCCGGCTATACTGCGCGTGAGGAGATGTAGAGATGTATAGGCTTTTCTCGCAGCACTTTACATAATTAAACTTATGGAGGATCCAGAAAGATCCAAACAACAATCATCAGTGTCAACTGGAGATTCACCAGTTATAAAACCCAAAAGACTTCGTACTTCGGATTTAAGGTGTCTAGAGAAAGAGAAAGAAACCGTCTCATGCGAACACAAGGATAAACATCGGCGGGGCTTTTGAAAGGTGCGTGAACTCCGTGTTTTGAAGGGGTTCAAAACGGAAGAAGAGACGGGTTTTTTCTGCTGAACAAGACATTTCAATAGTTCAATCGTTTAACAGTAACATTACCACTGTTTTCTTAATTCACACAGTTATGGAGTTTCCTTTGTTGTGCCTTTTTCGTTTAGCTATTATGGAGAATATGAATTCTGAACTACACAGGTAACCATAAAACACATTAAATGTAACGTTAGTCACGCAATGCTGATGTTGTTATCATGAACAATTTGACAGCAGCACTGTCTTCAAAACATTGTGTTCATCCGCGCTGTTTCATGCCGATTTACAACCCACGTAAAGATGATAATTCCGCGAATAACTGCAATTGCAGATTTCGAACAGAGATGGTGACAAAGAGGAAAAGTTATGGTCTGTAGCTTTAAGTAGCCTTCATTTATTGATCAAAATCCCATCAATATGTTAAAAAAAAAAAAAAAAAAATGTATTTCTCCCTCAAAAGGCCTGAATGAGGTTCGTCCTGCAGTGTATCGAGCTGCTCTAAAGCTTCGCTCATTACAAAAACTATGTCAGAGTAAGTTTTTCTGTGTTTTTCTTTTATATAACATCGTATAATCTCGCACACTTAATATATCTCATTAGTGACTCTCTTTTTCAAACTCCAGTGCACCTGGTGTCACTGCAGGATTTGCGCCCAGTTTTAAATACTTTATGTTCTGAGGAATCAATGATTAGTCTTGCTCAAGAAGATGTACAGCAGCTTCTAGAAGAGCTATTCCAGAGCATTTCACATGAACTTCCTGGTCAGGCAGTACCTGAAGCCACAGATCAAACCACCAGGCTTCTCTTTAAACTGTTTGACAGGTGAGGGACTGATTCAACATTATATAGTCTATTTTTGTATTTATGCATGTGTGATTTAACCTTGCTTTCTTTTAGAGAGCAAAGCGGGGTTATTCTGCTCAGGTCTGTGGAGGCCGCGCTGATCGCCCTCTGTGGAGACGCTCTCTCAGCTAAACAGAAGGGTCTGTTCTACATTCACTGATTCTGTCTAGCTTCCAGAATGTATTAATGTTTACGATCTTAGTTAATTGTTCAGGGTCTGTGCTTGTGTCTCTGCAGCTCTGTTTCGACTGGCTGAGAGCTACAGTGGGAATCAGGAGAGCAACAGGGGCTCCATCAGTCGAAGTGCACTCAGAGTCCTGCTGGAAGACCTCAGCCAGGTGAGAAAAGCAACAGTTTGATCCAATAAATAAGAGCCACCTCTTACAAATACAACAAATTTCTAAATGAAAACGTCTGGTTAAGGTTCCAGCAGTGGTTCAAGAAAACCATGTGTTTGGCCAGGCTGAAACTGCAGTGTCCTCCTGCTTCAAAGGGGTATTGTACATTCTCCTAACAAATAACACACACACACACACACACACACACAAATATATATATATAACATTGCATGTTCCTAGTCATCCTGGTGTGCTAAAAAAAAGGTAAATATTAATGGGAATATACTTCAGAGATATTTTACACTTAATTTGTGGCTAACGTGTTTTGGAGAAAAACATTTATTTCATAATGTGATTTCCCCCGCACTTTCAATTATTTTACTTCAATGAAAGATTTTTTTTTTTAATGAAAGATCAAAAGGATAAACAATGCAGATTTATTTTTACAGCCATTTTTGATCATATTTACCAGGGGTGCCATTCATTCTGACCACAACTGTGTGTGTATATATATATATGTACTGTATATCAAACCAAAAATTTTGTATTTTATATATTTTTACTAGTGGGCGCAGGACACTATAGTTAATTTATGTAAGTGAGAATAGCAAAATAAAGTAATCTGTGACATACCCATAAATTATTCATACAGTGGACTACCAGTAAGATTTATAACAATTTGGGACCAAAAATGATTCAGACTTTTTACACCACACACTGAACAAAATTTAGCATTGTTTGGTAACTGGTTAACCTAAAGTGGTATTATCTAATTGTGTACTTAAATTTAAAAGCTGACATTTTTGAGACAGTCTAATAGAAGGATGGCCAAAACCAGTGAAATAAATTTTGGTTTGACTGTATATTCACAGAATATATACATGCAAATATATAATGCCTTTATTTTAGAAAGGTGATCCCTCACAAGAGGACCATCCGATTTGCTAAGCTGTGGCATAAAAAAGTTTGAAAATAAATGTTGAGCAGATTTTTTTAAAATTCAAAGCAACACACAATAGGTTATACATGTTCCCTTGTAGGTATTTGAAGGTACAGCCCTCAGTTGGCAGCCCAGATTTTTAACCACTAAACTAAACCAGCTCACTCACACACATGTAAACTGCCTCAAATCCTGAAAATTAGTGATTTTTTTCTCTCTCTCAGGTAATCAGAGCAGATGTGACTGAAGAGCATTTTATTGTCTGGCTCCAGTCCGAACCCCGTCTGCTGGTATGGCTGTCCACTCTCTACAGGATTTCAGTGAGTGAGGCTGTACAACACAGAGTCCACTGCCATGTCTGTAAAACCTTTCCTATCACTGGCCTCAGGTGGGTTTTTATAATATTAGTGCTATACATACTTGCAAGGTTTGAAACTGGTTTACTGGCCCACAGCTCTGGTTGCAATGTTTATGTTTCAGGGTTATTATCCTTTAAAACAAAAATTGAAACAAAATAAATGAAACCTAAATAGTAATAAAAAAAAAAAAAGAAGAAGACCAAAACACATAGCAAAATGACTTGAAAATATAAAAAATATGAATAATAATACTGAAATATCACTGGAATGTTTGTATCGGGGCTGACATGCGTGCTGTGCTGTTTGGTAGATTAAATGGATAGTGGTCGGGAATGACTGTCTCTTCTCATAGGTATCGCTGTCTGAAATGTCTGAATGTACACCTCTGCCAAAGCTGCTTTCTGACTGAGAGACGCAGCAGGAAACACAAGCCATCCCATCCTGTACTGGAATATTGCACTCAGGTGTACTACCAAGCATATCATATTTGTACATGTATTAACTAGGGATGTCAGTTTAATGCCTTCATTTACTGTGAGTAATTTAGAATTTTTAAATGTAGGCATTTATCAATTATATTAGTATCGAACAAAATATAACACACATACTATTTTAATTATGCCTCATGTGTGTTATGGTTTGTTCAGCCATCCTGGAAGGAGTCAATAGCATCCCTGGCCTCCAGCGCTCGACACGCTTTGGTGCCTCGACACACCCGGAGAGAAGCAGAGAGGAAGAGAGCCCTGAGAACAGGGTCCAGGTACACATTTTGTTTGTTGGAAATAAATGAAACCTTTAAACTGCGAATGGTACGTTTAACAGAATATGTAACTGGTTGTTGTCTGCGATGTGTGTTTTCTCTGGATTGAATAAACAGACGGACGGCAACTGGTTCATCTCTTAGTTTACTCTCTGATAAAGAAAAAAACAGTCCTATACAATGTTTGCCTTCGTTCTCAACATTTCTCTCCCATGCAAACACAATGCAGAAAGGTGAAGAGAGGAACAGAGGAGTAAATCAATAAAATAAAAACTTAACAACATGAATGACAAAAATAAACTCCTGATAAAGAGGTAAAACAGTCTTATACAATGTTTGCCTTCACCCTCAACATTTCTGTAAAATAAGTTTCAAGTGCACTGAAATTAGCACGTGCTTCAAATTCACAGATGACATTAATCAAACTTAAAGCGGAAACATGGAAATATACAAACATACATGGAAAATAATCTCTGATTTAGAAGAAGAATGTAAGTATAAAACTGATTTTTAAGGAAAAAATTAATCAGAGCTTATTAGAAACCTACCTCTCCCATGCATGCAAACACAACGCTGAAAGATAAGCGGAGGTGCAAAGAAAGAAAATTAAGGCGGAAACTTTTTTACTTTTTTAAGGCGGATTACTTTTTGTGTAATTCTGTATATTAAACGTGTAGAATACTTTCCTTACCTGTAACGTGTTTGTGTGTCTGCAGTGCCCCCTCTCCAGCGCTGCAGTTTGTGGAAGAGCCAGACATGCATAACGCTCCTGAAGTAAATCTGCCTGCCACCCCTGCTGCTGTTACAGTCGAGTCTAAAGCCCTGCAGACGGAAGAGATAGAGATTCCTCAGGTAACTTTTACCTGCAATGTTTCACAATAGAGTGACCTCCCATTCCAATAAAGCATTGCAAAAATACACATAATATATAAAGTCTTTTTTTTCTTCTTGTGATTTCAACAAAAGTTGTATTCAGGGGTGGCCTAAAGGGATTTCCGGCCTAGGAAAATTGACCACCATTTATTTAAACATGTTAAAAATTATTATTAAATTGAATTATATATATATTTTTAAAGGTTTTGTAAGCATATTGCATAGTTTGGCTTGGAGTCATTTTTTTATTTATTTGTGATAATGCAATGAAACATACCAAATGTTGTGTACACAGTACAAATAAATTATGAACACGAAAAACCAAAAAAATAAGTATTATGTCGAATTCAGAAAGCCTTGTTATTAGAGACACTAAAGTGAACTGCAGCCAGCAACTTACTGCTTGTGCACACAATTTATAGTGATGCGAGTGAACACCGATAGTAATAGTTACACAACAATAGTAAACGTCAAGATAAAATCCTGCCCTAGATTTAGATCCTAGATTTTTTTTTCTTGTTCTAGAATCTGTTTCACTCATCCATCACAATAGGGAAGAAAATGTCTAATTTAAGAAAAAATGCATGGGAGAAAATGCTTGTTGTACTCTGGAGATCATCATAATGCTAAACGATCACCCTGTGAATATTTTTTTATTTGTTTTTAGAGAGAAACAACTGATCTCCAAAAAGACCTCAGTGTTACCCAGAAGGCCATGAGGGATCTGCAGAGAGATAAATGGTGGGCCTTTTTTCAAAGTAAATCTTTGAATATAGAAAAGACAAGGCAGCCTTGTGTGTTTGAACATGTGTGTATGTTCATTTTAAATAACTGAATTTTTGTGTTCAGGCTCCTGGAGAAAGAGTTTCAGGTGTGGAGAGTTGCAGCCCAGTCAGAGCATGATTCACTGGAGGACAAATGCACTGAGCTGAAGACCATGATGGAGACGCTCAACCAAAATAATCAGTACCTGGAAGACGAACTGGACAGAGTCCGACATGTGAGAAGCGCCATAATGAGGCATTTAGGCCTAAATATAAGATATATGTATTTAAATTGCATATAAAATTTCCATCCATTTGAATTGCACAGTTTTAACATGAACTAATAAACTTGAAAGTCACCATGAAATCAATATTATTTTGATTTAACATTGCAGTATTTATAATAAATTATTATAAATCATTTATTATAATATATGATTTATATATTATACATTTATTATAAACGTGCACATTATTTAATTTTTTTAAATATCTCTTCTTTTCTGATGACGTTTTTCAGCATGAGGGTGGGAACAACCTTTCACTCAAATAAGATTCCAATACACTGTGGAAAAAATTATATGATCAATTAGTTATGACAACATGTTTTTGCATTGCTTAACAAAAAAGTGGGATTACTAAAAACGGAATGTGTTTTAAACACACAACAACCTGTTTATATATTTATCATCAATAATTCCAATGTTTTAATCTCATACATTTTAACATTGAATATTGCTTATTTAAGAGCCTGCCATAATTTAACCATGTTCATACTTTTAAACTGAATAAATTGATAAATTAAAAACAGATTAATGCTTATTCTAATATAATATTCTAAAACAAATGCATTTGACAATACGATTTTATGATTTAAATCAAATTAAATACAGGCAAAATGGTTAATAACAAACTATGCCATGATTTTTTGAGTGCAGAAACCTTACCCGTTTCATTTTTGTATGACTGACAAATATCACATTTAGTTTATTCGTTTATGTTAAAACTGTGCAATACAAATGGACTTTTAGTAGGGGGCAATATTTTTATTTATTTATGTAAAACATGAATTCTTTAATAGTTTTTTTTTTTTTTTTTTTTTGTCATTGTCAAAGGTGTTAAATCGTAGGGACAGAGATGAGCCAAGAATTGACTTTCATTCCCATTCAGACCTTCAACCAGAACATGATGACAGCATTAGTGAGAACAACTGGACACAACCAGGCTGTTTAAAACCTCATGACAGCTCCAGTGGAGAAGAGGAGACCGAGAAGGGGAGAGATGGAGGAACAGAAGTGGAGGAGGAGACTCTTTATGAGGTATCAGAAGACATCTCTACGAATCTGGATGACACAGATAGTGTTTTGAACCAGGACGTCCAGACAGCTTCGGGGCAGCAAGAGGAATTTGAGGAGGAGGGGCTACAGGAGGAACAGGAGGAGCTACTGCTTGAAAGACAGGATCTTTCTTTATTCCATCAGTCCATGTCTGATGTAGCAATGGAAGAGCATTCAGGCTCAGAAGACTCTCAGATGGACGACGAGGAGGAACTTTGTGAGCTTGTACAGCAACTTAGAAATGAGCTTTCTCTATATACAACCACAGGTTTGTGCAGTCATTTTTATTATGCTTGCAAAGTTGTAGCTTTGTTGTCTTATTATCCTACAGAAATTATTCTAATATGCTGGTTTTGTGCTCAAGAAACATTAATTATTATCAAAACTGTTTGTGCTGCTTCATATGTTAGTGGAAACCATGATACACTGCCATTTAACATTTTGGGGTAAGAAAAAAAAATATTTAAAAATATATAAATTAATACTTTTATTAAGCAAGGGTGCATTAAATTGATTCTAGTGACAGTGAAGACATTTGTTAAAGACAAATGCTGTTCTTTTGAACAGAATCAAAGAATTCAGAATTCTGAAGAAATCATTTATCCAGCCTTCGGTGTCACATGATCCTTCAGAAATCATCTAATATGCTGATATCAATTAACATTCTTAAATTATTATTAATGTCAATGTTAAAAACAGTTTTTGCTGCTTACCATTTTTGTCGAAAAAAATTAGACCATTCAAACATTTGCAGTAAGATTTCAAAAAGAACAGAAAAGAGAAAAATGTATACTTTCATTAATCGAGGATGCATTAATTGTGACAAAATTGACAGTGAATACATTTATAATGTTACAAAAGATTTATATTTTATAAATGTTTTAATTCATTGATTTAATAATGCATATACATGCTGTTCATTGAAGTTTATATGAACTGGTTTCATTGATAATAATAATAATAATAAATGTTTCTTGAGCACCAAATCAGCATATTAGAATGATTTCTGAAGGATCATGTGACACTGAAGACTGGAGTAATGATGCTGAAAATTCAGCTTGGCATCACAGGAATAGATTATATTTTAAAGCAACACTATGTTTCCAAAATCTTATCAGTGGTTCATCAAGTCGTAACAGGGTGAAAGGGACTTCTGGATTGGCTTTGCGGTCCTATATCTGCTATAACCACACTATGCAAGTTTGCCAGATCGGGTCACGTTTCTGTAGTCCGAATGAGACTTAAGAAAACTACAAACTTGACTTGCTTTACATCAAGCGTTACAATAGACATTATTTAGTTTTTCTTAGTTTTTGATGTCGCAATACATCATACTTTCATGAAATCATGTAACATACTCTACCTTGTCTGTGGACATCGTTCATTCTAAAGCCGGTGCTGGATAAACAGCGAGCGTGCGTGCAACGATAGGCTAAATTATTTACGACAGCGGTAATGGACAATTTAGTTTCCAACCAGTAGGGCGACCGAAAAGGAAAAGTTCCATGGTGTTGCTTTAATATAATATATATTCAAATAGATTTTTTTTTTTTTTAAATTGTAATAATATTTCACAATAGTACAATTTTCACTGTATTTTTGATTAAATAGTAAATGCTATTTTTTGTTTTCTCTCCATCAGGGTCTGTCTCTCTACAGAAGGAAATGCTAATGACGGCAGCAGAGGGAGTCAGAGACACTGTTTCTCATTTAGTCAGTTCCGTGAGGACCACCAGTTTGGCATGATGGCAGCCAATCATGGGTTGCAAACAAACTTTCCCTCATTTCCAACCAGTACAAGCCAATTTTGTAAGTCTCATCCCAACACAAGGCTCATCATGAAATTGAAATTTACCAACTCAATTCACAATTTAATGCAATCTAAATATAAAGAGGTTGCAACTTCTTTTCAAAATGTACTTCACTATTTAAATTGGTAATCTAAATGAGGTTAATATTAGAGAGGCACCAGTATTGACATTCTGGATGATACTGATAAGGCTATTATATTCTTGTTCCTACATGAATATTTGATTTTGACTGGTCAATTGCAATTCAGTGGTCAAATTATTGGCGTGACATCTGTTGTCCAGGGCAACAGTGTATAATGCCTAAATAATACAGAAGCGTTCACTTTGCATTTGGGTCTGTCTGGGTTAATTATTAAATAATGATTGGCTGAACCTTAATTATAGCCCATGTCAATAAATTATCATTCATCTCTAGTTAATGTGTGATTTCATAGTGAATTTATAGGCTGGTTTTTAATTGACTTTTAATACTAGACATTTTGGATCTTTTTTATTTATTTAAATAATGCCCTCATAATATGTTTATTTTGTTGGACAACACATAAACATTATCCATTTTAATATTTTAAATTCAATAATTTTTATAAATATTATTATGTTATGCAATACATATACAGAGTGTTTTTATTTTTATTTTAAAGGTGTCATGAACTGCATTGTTTTGTTTTATGTTTCCTGGGGTGCACTTATAATGTTACTCTATGATTTTTACATCCAAATGGTCATAATTTTGAAATAAAGGGCATTTTCCTAGTCATCTGTTTTGAAAGCTCTGATTTTTTATATATAAATGGTCAATGTAATAAAAGAATATAATGTAAGTTTCAGAGCTGAAAACTTCCTTGTTAGTCAAATAAAAGCTTTTATTGACAGCTGGCTCATCAAACAAGGATCTGCAATACGGCAGATCTGTGATGTCAGGGAGCAGCGGAACGCCGCCTCAACAGAAGAAAACCAACGCCTAATTCTGTAGCCCGACCCACCGAATTGTGCATGACGGTTTTTTTTTGCGCATGACATGTAATAGGTAAATAACATAGGCCTATGTGCCGCTAAACTGGATTGAGCGACCAAACAATAACATTTTTATGAATGCGTGGTTGAACTTTATTTTGAATGAAGTTCCAGCTAGCGTGGGTAATACATTGCATGTTTGTTCGCTTCATTTCATCGCAGATTCTTTTGTAAACAAGACACAGGTCAAGGCTGGATTTGCAGACAGAATGATATATAAAAAAAACGATGCTGTGCCTTCTATATTGGATCCCACAGGAGTGCTGCAACCGTGCAACACACTTAAGTCAGTAAAATGTATTTTATTTGTGCAAGTATTGCATTGTTACAGATCGTTTGATGTCTACTACATGATTAACGATTAATTACCACGGTGTCACAGGATGGAGTATCCTTTGTATTTGAGGTGTTGTTGGTTCATTGTCCTGCGATTCGTGATCAGACTCTGGGTCGAATTTATATGGGCAAATCATTGCGTTTGCCAATTTTCCACATTGGAAGTTTTCAAAACAATTTCCCACGTGAACTGACGGGAGTCGAAACTCATTATAATATGCAAAACTGTTATCCAATCATAGCAGTGGATGTTTACCTCCAATTCTTCAATGCGGCATGCCCATAAAAACAGAGCGCTTCAGGAGCTAGGGTCCGTAGAAAATAGCCTATTACTTATTCAACGCAAACGTCATGTTGACTTCAGACAACAGTATAAAAACATGACCCCTTTCACATGGTTACTTATATGTTGTCACATTACGAGTCCATATTGTAAAAGTCTGTTTGCAAAGCCTGCGCCGAAATTGCGACTGATTTACCAAATAATCCACAGTGAATACAAGTGATACAAACAAATAATGCTCAACTAAGGCATTCACATTGTTGAAAAGAAATAACCACATTCCTAGCATTAGGATGCTTTGGAAGGTAATGTTATTTTTAGTCCAGTGATCCCTGCTCTTCTTGTCATCTCACTGACAAGCCAGTGGGCGGGGCCAAAGTTGGAATGATGAATGAATGAGTGAATGAGGCATTTATATAGCGCTTTCATATGTAGTACTGTACACCCAAAGCGCTTTACAATCATGTCGGGATCTCTCCTCAACCACCAGTGTGCAGCATCCACTTGGATGATGAAGGAGGCGTTGATTTTCTTCTGCAGAGGCAGTCTTTCACCTATCTATGATGTCATAAATAGGCACAAATGCAAAGTTTACTAACAAAAATGACTTTAAATGTACAGCATTTGGAACTGATAACATGTATTTGGTGTCAATTCTCATTCTTCAGGATCAACATGTTTGGTTTGTACAAAACAAATTAAGATAACAAAGAGGAATGTTTTTGTCAAGTTCTTTATTAGTGTTATTTGTTGGTTTGGCAATATTTCCATGGGAATATGAGATGGCTGTAAAAGGACTCAGGGTTTAGATGATGAGTTCAAAAACCTGATGGTGCAGATCAATGATGGTATAGAAAAACACTCTGCTCTTACTTCAGTGACATTGACCAAAATTAGAGCTCCCTCTACTACAATAGCCCCATTCTATTAATAATAATTATTCATATCACAAGTGCCTCAATTATGCTGTCCCACACAGATGACAATGACATTTTAATTTTCAGAAGCTGAGATTTTCATAGAAACATTCATTTTAAGTAATCAGAAGCTTATTATAATGTCAAACATAGATGGCCGAGCATATAAAAGACTGCCTTATTAATAATTTGCTAGCTTGAGATCAATTTCATTGTTTGTCTCAGTTGAGAATTCTTTACCAAACCATAGGGTTTGTGCAATGTTTCCCCTTTGCATAGTAAGTAAATGTTAACTGTTTTTCCTTTGACATGCAGATACCTTGAAAAGCGCAGCAGGCTGTGTGGGCTCCGCCCCCAGTGCAATTACATCATGCAGCTCTCTGATTGGCCAGTGATGGCATTCAGGTCAGGGCAGACCAACAGGGCCCAGCCAGTTAAAATGTTTTAAGGGGAACAGTAATTGACGTCATTATGCATATATGACAGTGGTGATTTCATTATGCAGCTGTATACGCTGCGAGCCTAATGGATTGATTTTTTTTTTTACTTTTTCATTTGGGTTTCTTTGTTTCATTAATACTACAGAAAGTGCCTGCAATATAACATGCTGAAATAACAAAAAGAAAAAACTGTAAAGTTATGCCTTGAAATGTTTGTCCGAAGAAGATATGGGTCCCTCTGATAGGACGTAGTCATTTAGCCCCTCGAAACACACATGGATGTGTTCCCCACCAACTGGAACTTCAAATCAGTTAAAAAATATGTTCGTCTTACACTGGTGACCCTCCTCTGCCATGCGAGGTCCACAGCTGAAGCTGGTCATGCCTGGGTCGGAACCGGAGATTGGGGCGTGTAAATCAGAAGTCATGCCCCAATGAGTGGTACCATCCACTACCAGTTATCAGGGTTGCTAAACGGCTCGAGACCAGAGGGAAAAGGAATGGGGGCAGCGTTGGAAAAGCAGTTCTACGTGACTTTGGATTAAAAATGTTTGATCATTAAGTCTCTTTCTTCTCTCGCTTTCTGTCCTTTTTTATTCAAGTAACGCCAACGCTGTCGGCAACGGCGTCAGCAGCAGGAGAGGGTACAGTCCAGCGGGTTCTGACAGAACCCAGGGGCACACTAGGCAAGGATGCTGTTCTCTTAGCCTTTAGATGGCACTGGCGTTAGGGTCATATCGTCTTTTCTTGACATTTCTTGGTGATGAGGACAAACAGGACAAAACAAACAAGAGGGGGGTTAGTGCAGGCAATGCCAGAGACATCAACATACAATATGCTGCCCATCTGACCGCCTAAACCCGCAGCAACCACGTGGTTGTAGTCTCAATTGGCTTCTTAATCAATTCAAATAATTAATCAAAAGCTACCCATAATATTTTTGTTTGACTCCTAATGCCGTTGGGTTACGGCGGGTAAAAGCGTCTGTCCTTCGCAGCGGCAAGGAGAGACACAGAGTGTCCCTCCGTTGACTGCGGGTGAGTATGTGTTAGAAAGACAACAAAGGATGCGGAAAAAGAACATTACCTCCTGGGAGAAAAACACGGACATAGACATAGAGAACAGCAAGAAAGAGTTGTACAACATCGAGGGTCAGAAAAGGATGTCACACCCACAACATGAACGACGACGATACCACCAGGAACAACAAGAAAGGCAACAAGAACTGCAACAACACCAACAACGACAGGGGTTTGACACAACCTCCCCGTAGCGTGGCTTGATGTGGGGCATCCCAGCAGTTTAACATGCACCTGTCCATAGAGAGGTTACGTGGGAGACGCCACTATCGCTGTGTAGGGGGGGTGACTGGGGTAGCATGCAGGTGCAGTGCAGCGCGTGTGTCTGTACCAGGTCTCTGTGAAGCAGGCAGTAAAGGCAGCGGTGCCGGGCGAGTCCGGGTGGGGGGTGAGGGCTCTTGCTCTGTTCTAGGTTTTCAGGGGGCCCAGGGCCTTCCGGGAGATAAGAGGGCGTGGCAGCCAGCCATGGCACAAAGGCTGCCTACGACACAACCTCCACCCCTCTCCGTTCAAACTCTCACCCTTTCAGACAACGGAGGGGGGATTGAGAGAGAGATCACGGCGAGGAGAGCGGGTCAGAAAGTCGTCATCCCTTCCCACCCTGTCCCGCCCCAACAACCCACCCCGTTTCTCAAATCAAGGAAAACAACAAACATTCCTCCCTTCCCTTCACTTGAGGTGAGCCCAGCCTTTGTGCGATGCTCTGATAGCACTCTGCTTTAGCTCTGGCGTGGTGCCAGTCTGCATGCAAACTTTAAATGGGCTCAGTCAAGATGCTATGTGCAAACGAGCATGCTGCGGTGAGCTAAGTCCTCTTGGATAACCTCTAGATCTCAAAGCTAGCTTCCCAGAACTTCCTCCTAGTTGGGTCTAGGCTGGCCATTAGAAAGGTTTTACATGTCCGCAGACAAACAGTTGCTAATCTACAATCAGATACTGTTTTTAAACCAAATGCACCTGTAAAGTTACGCTAACAGCATGTTTAATGTTACACACATTTACTGGAATCTTTAAGGCTACACTATGTAACTTTTAAAACGTTACTCGCGGAGGAACATTGTTTTGGTAATTACACGAGTTGTGCTTCGGGTACGCTATTCTGCACAGTTGAATCTGATGGCTTGAGGCCAAGAAATTAACTAATAAATACCAAAAGGAGACAGATATCCGAGTTTTTTTTTTTTTTTTTTTTACTGTTACCAAGATAAACTTTGTTAAATCAATTTACAGCGAATGTGATGCTGCGCAAACTAAACGTATTTCTGAAAAGCCAAGCTGGTGTTGATTTGTGTTTAAGTGCGGGCACCGTCACTTTCATTTTTTGTTACGAGCACACCTTCCAATACATATAGTAGAAGCCTGACCTTCTATATGTTACTTATGGATATGATGTAAACATGCACAGACGAATGACGTAACTATAGTTTCCCGCAAAATCCAGCCCTTCATTTTTAACAAAAAAAAATGTGTTACATAGTGTAGCTTTAAGTAATCATACAAGGTTACTTTCTCCAACAGTTCCCACCTTAAAATTGGTCATGGCATTACTGATATTGTACACATTTGAAATGTTAGCATGTAATTACAAAAAAAGGCTACACATCATTCTTCTCTTATATTTTTTATATTATATATAATTCATCACTGTCATTAAACATCTTGCTCAGTATCCATTTGATCATTTTGCTCGCATGCATGTCAAGCGATAGGCCAGTCTGCACGAGGTTCTGCTACAGTCTACAGAGCGCTAAACCAATTAGATTACATGTCTGGATGTAGACTAAAACTGTAATTTTTTTTCTTTTCTTTTTTTACATATGTAGCCAGTTCATTTTTGGATTGGTTGTCAAGAGCTAAACATCTAGCTAGCAAATGAGGTAAAGTCATGTGTAAAGAAGATATTAGCATACTTAAGAAAATGTTACGTTTAAACAACTTACAGGTTGTTAAAATGGCATATATTGTTACAGAAAAGTCATGTACACTTAGGATTAACATTTTATCATAGCATATAGCTCAGAATTGAAGACTTTAAATGATTACCTAGTTTTAGTATCTGTTGTCTGTAGCAGAAGCCCAGGCCCTTGTGTGTGAATGTGAGTGTGTAGTGGTAAGTGTTGTGTGCATGTGTGTGTGTGTGAGTGTGTGTGTATGTTTAAGTGTTAGTGAGCCTGTTCCAGGCTGGCAGGCAATAGGAAGCATGCGGTGCAGCTCTTACTTAAATCCCCATCCCGTCCCCCCCAGCACTATGGCTGCCATCAGGATGGCCCCTGCAATGGAGCCTATGATAAGGTTGGTGGCGCTAGGACCTGTAGAAGGGCATGATGGGAGAGAAACATGACGTAAGCTACAGGGGGCACCTGCTCAGCATGCAGGGTACACACATCAAATGCTGGACTTCACTTATGTTATACACTCTTTCAGTCATGTGATTACTCAGGATGCGTGTGCCGTGTGACATAGGAAAAGCTCGGGAATCCGTAGGGTAGATTATGCTCAACTAACTTACCATTAATAGTGTGTGTGTGGGATGTTATTGGATGTGGGTATGGAGAATTTAGGGGCTGCAGATTTTGGCACAGAGGAGAGGCACAAGTTGGTTTATTAGGTAAGATCTTAAAGCACTGAGCTACGCTACCAACGCAGGACTGACGAAAAAAATTGCACAGATGTGCACACACAGACGGACAAAAAACACTAACCTACAAACACACTCATGGTGAACTTACACCCACTCACGCACACATTGGACGTAGTTAGAATGGAATATTTAGCTCAGCTCAGAAAGTGGGCCAGTTCTGAGGGGATTTTGTGTCAGTTAAAAAGGCTATCTTATGTCAACGTCAGTCCAAGTCATCTCACGTTTTTCCACCTTCCTCGGTTGTTCTTCGTTCTTGATCCTCACTTTGAATCTTTTGTTCTATGTAAATGCCCCACATGGACCAGAGAGGGAAGCGCCGCAACACTCCATTAACACAATGTGATAGAAAAATATCCATGATAATAGCAGCCAGGGGAGAGGAGAAAATAAGTGATAGACCAATCAATCAGTCCAATTACACGACAAAAATTACAAGGCACCATCACATTCAACACAACGGACAAAGCCACTGGGAGAACACGTACACACAACCGCACGTACACGCGCACACACAGGGGATCACAGGATCTCCCTCTTGCTGGGGGAGTGGCATTAAAGGGTTAAGAGGTGCTTACTCTATTCCCCACCCTGTGCCTCCAAAAATCACCCCCAGGGCCAGAATGGTCCCTGCCACTGCCCCTATCAGCCTGTTTGTGGCCACGCTCACTGTGCAGAGGAAATAGGGGTGATTCAGGAGAGAAAATGTCACTCAAGGCCCCATTAAATTTTTTTTTTACACGTACTAGTGTTTGCAAAAGTCTTGTGAGTGGGAAAAGTCACAATATCAAAATAGGCACCTACAAAAAGCAGTGATCTTTGGAAATGGCTTTGAAGTGGATTTTGGAGATAAGTTGTGTATGTAATTGAGGACTAGTCTGTACGGTTTGTGTATATAAATGGGAAGCTTTTTATGTTAAGGAGAGGTCACGAACCCTTGGGACCCGGGTCCTCGATGACAGGCGGCTCTTTCGGGGGGTCGTGCATGCTGCAGTCTGTCCCTGCCCAGGTAGAATCACAAGTGCAGGTTGCTTCATTATTGCACACCTAAAAGATGATAAATAGTAGGAAAAATATGTCAGTATGCTGGGGTGTAAGCCTGGAGTTAATATTTATAGAATAGACAGTTTTTAATAATAGTGAATAAAAACAAATAAGCATATAATTGTGTACATTTGTAAGAGTTTCTAAATTGTCATCTCTCCTTCCAACAATTTATGCTTGTGCTGAATCTTTATATTTTAAAATCTAATTCTCTTGTTTATAAATATAATGCTTTTTTATAATATTTTATACACCTGACTAAAAATTCATAATATTTATTTTTGCAGTAGTACAATGACAATATAAATGCCAATTCAATTAATCACTTTTATTATAATTTAGCTTTGAAAGCCACAAATCTGTAAATCACGCTTATAATTAGTGTATCATTTCTTGAAAATAAGTCTCTTATGCTAACAAAGGCTGCATTTATTTGATCAAAAATACAGTAAAATAGTAATATTGTGAAATACTATTACAATTTAAAATAACAGCTTTCTATGTATATATTTAAAAATATAATTTATTCTGGTAAAGATACACTTTTTGGCATCATTCCTCCAGTCTTCAGTGTCACATGATCCTTCAGAAATCATTCTAATATGCTGATTTGCTGCTAAAGAAACATTTATTATTATCAATGTCGAATACAGTTGTTCTGCTTAATATGTGTAAACCATACTTTCTTACATGATTCAACAGAATGAATAGAAAGTTCAAAAGAACATAATTTATTTCAAATAGATTTTTTTTCGGTAGCAATGTAAAAGTCTTTGCTGTCACTTTGATCAATGCATCCTTGCTGAATAAAAGTATTAAAGGGGTCATGACATGAGAAACCAAATTTGCCTTGATCTTTTGGTATATAAGAGATCTATGTACTATTAAAACTTCCTGCAAGTTTCATAGCTTAAGACATCCTCTCCATTATAAACGAAGCATTTATTTAATCAAGCTCTAAATACAGCTCGTTCTGGATCCATGGTTAGAAGTGACGTCACGGTTAGAAGTGACGTACCAGTCGTTTGCATATGACCGCCTCCAGCGCAGGACAACTACGCCTCATTTCGCATCGTTGTCGTGCAGCTCACACCCACATGTGTTCAGTCAACGACTCAACGACGTGCAGCGAGTGGGTCTGTTTACAAGAAGATTGCTATGCCACGCAGATGTGCTATTCTGTTTGAGTGTTTGAATACGCTGCCGAACGATCCAGACGTCAGGGAAAGCAGTCGGATGCAGTTTATTTGCAGCATATGCAGTGCGCCAAAGCCTTATTTGAACGGTGAGTGAGATGAGTGTGACAGGGAATGTTGCTGAAAGAACGAGCAGAGAGCGAGCGAGCCCCGGCCGCGCGCGCGCCTTCAAACTGTCTCTCTCTCTCTCTCTCTCTCTCTCCCTCCCTCCCTCGTGCATATGAATCAAAATCAATTGAGAATTGACACGATGGTAAAAGATTGGAAGACAGAAGTTTCACGTGGTGGAGCATTGTGTAGTCTACATGTGATACAAAATGATTAACGTTAATAATTTATGCATAAGCAGCACTGACGTTAGCCAATCATAACAGTGGGTGTTAACACTTAAGTCTTAAAGGGGAAACGCCCCTTAAAACAGACTGTTTGAATCAGAGGGGGGAGAAACAGGGTGGGAAAAGGTCATAAATCACTACATTTTTAAATTTTTTTGTAAAAAAAACTATAGTAATACTATAATTGCACCTAAGGGAACATAATAAAACAAAACAAAAAACCATGTCATGACCCCTTTAACAGAGTCGGAGGGTGAACCAACTCCAAGGTAAGGCCAGATGCGATTCCTCTTTAAAAACACATTTAAATAGAATGTCATGAAATAATTACGTGTCGCCTATCAACATCCTACACATCCTAGCATTAACACCCTTGATAGATTATTTGTTGTTGCTATGTTCACAAACCACTATAATTTGAACAGAAAAGCAAGTACTGTATGTGTGTTTTGTCATGGTAGCCAGTTTAAATAATAAATAACCATTGCATTATAATGCAGTAAAACATAAGTTTTCTTCAAATTCTGAATAGATTATATATCTATAATATATAAATATATATATATATATACAATTCATCGTGATCTCGCAAAGTTCCGCTGATCAATTAAGCTGACTGCAAAATTATTCTCTTATTTGGCTTACATAATGTTTACACTTTGCTTGTTAAAAGTTAATTTATTACAAGAGGATTTGCGAGTCTGCAGAACTGGATTGGACAAAAACGCCTGCGAAGTGGATTCTAACTTAAACACGTTTGATTGGCGATTGCGTTCAAGAACTCAACAGATATGTTTGTGATTGGCAACATTGCTCAACACTACAAAACACATAGTAAACTTAAATTCTTGAAGAGGCTGCTCACTGCAGACCTAATGGGTGGAGCTTGACGTACGGCTCCCCCTCGTTGGAAGTAATGGGTGGAGCTAGATGATCAAACCCCACCCTAATCCTAGCCATAACCCTATCGTTAAACTTAAACATAACTCCACCCATTAGGTCCACAGAGGGGGAGCTGGATGTCATTTGGCTCTGCAGTGAGCACCACTTGAATTTTTGAGCAATCACCAAATCGGTTTTGACAATATGCTAATATTACAGAGAAAACTGATTCTAGACCAGTAGATGTGGGAAGCTTTCCCTTCTAAAATAATTAGAAGCAGCAACAGTGCATGGTTTTAGTGAGAAAATTCCTTTTATGTCTTCCCCAGCCTTAGACATGTTCCGCCTATGAGTATTAACTTCTTTTCTTACATTTTTTATGTGAGCCACAACTGTTGAATGGCAGTGTAGCTTCTTCCATTATATTTTTGGAAGGTCATTTGCAAGCGGATTGCCATATTTGAAAGGCCTTGGAATTGAAAATTTCAAAAACCTCATGCTTAAGTGATTTCAGCAGTTTCCTCTCACCAAAATTCAGCCTTTCTAAGACATGCCAACAGACCTGATGTCAGCAAATCCCAAAACACTACAGGCAGAGAATGTGTCTGATTTGCTATTTTACTGACTGACAATAAGAGGCAAACCAATAAAATGTTAAGCACTTTTATGCATAATTAAAATAAAAATCAGACCCCTTCTTACAAATTTTGGATACCCATGACAATGTCTTATTTTTAGTTGTCGTGGAATAGATTATAATTCCTCTGGATATAAATTGAATGCATGGGATGAATTAAATCCCTTTCGTTAACATTCTGGATTAAATTTGTAAGTGGATTTGAGTGGATTTCTGGCTTTAGTGGGTGAGAATTCAAACAGGATTATTTTCAAGGGTGACTGTTAGGGCTGTCACGGTACCAGAAATCAGTTTCGGTACCAGAGCAAAAACTGTTGAATAAAGTACTTTAAAAAAGTTTGTCCCGTTTTGTCCTGTACCTTGGTTATCACTGTCAATCTTTGCAGTTTCCAATTCAATCACGCATTTAAACAGTTGTCAATCCAGAAACCTTGCAGTGCATTTAGGAGCATAAAAAACTAAACTTGTGTTCAGCCCTCCCTTTATAATCACTGAAGCTGTCAATCTCTAAAGTGCAAGCCCACCGAATTCTGCACTCTCGTGAAGACTTTTATAAAACTTATATTAATAGAAAAAACAAAGTCTTAATTGTACAATGATTCTGTTTACACTTTGCTGGTTATAACAAAAAGATTTGCGAGTGTGCAGCTTGCGTTGAACAAAACCAAAAGCAGATTCGGACTGACTAGCCCCTCTGATAGGGCATTGCGTTCACACGCTAAACAGATATGACTGTGATTGGCTACTAAACACGCTGTAAATAAAATACTTTGACGCTCAGAGAGCGCTCAAACAAACACGAACAAGAATGTTTGAAAGCAGAGTCTATTAGTGGGTACCAAGTACTCAGTACTACCGATACTGCAGAAATACTGGTTCCTTCAACTTTTACAGACTAATAACGGTACGTTTGACAACCCTAGTGACCCTGGTGTGATATAAGTCCAAGCAGCAGTGAGTATCAGATGGTGATCACTCACGCCGTGAGAAGAGCAGACTCGGCCACCGGGGCCAGACGGACAGGCTGTGAGATTCAGGGAGGAGATGGGAAGACATTTCCGCTCAAGGCACATCATAGAGGGGCCGCACGGCATACCGTCTTCCACATACCCTAGATCAGTGTCATCATCCAACAGCACATGTCCCCCGCTACAGAGGAAGGAGAAATAGAAAATGTCAAAAGATGTTTTTCAGGAGATTCGCCCTGACTATTTATCACGGAAAGATTTGCAGAGATCCAGGAACAGACCTACAGTCCACCAGTCGCCCCTGATGGTTAAAGGTGGTGGGAGTGACATCACCTTTCAGCGTCCCGATCCTTGGGATTCTCCCAATATTAGAGCACAGCAGATACCCGCAGAACACATCGCTGTAAATCCACAGGATTTGGGAAGTATTAGAGATAGTAATGGGATCTTGTCTAGACGGTAACCCATGTTCTGCAAATTTCATGTGGGATTCACATACAGATTTTTTCAATATTTATTGGCAAACATTTGCTGCTTTTCTAATTTCCTTACACCCACGTAGATCAAGTTGTTGCTGATATTTTCAATAAACATATCATATAAATATCTATATCAATAAAACAAGGTGCTTAACTCAAATAAATACCAATGCCAATCACTGGTAATGGCAAAGATTGCATTAATCTGTAATCAATTAAATTCATCACATTTTATTATTCTAAAAAAAAAAAAAACAGCACGCATTTGCACAAAAACAAGTCTTGGTGTTTCACTTGTATATGATATTTTATACTTGAGCATTGATGATAGTTAAATTCCACCATTAAAAGTCAGCAAATTACATCCATTATTTTCAGCAGGTTTAAAGAGTGTGAAAAAGCATTAATAGCAAAGCACATGCCAGAGAATTTTGCAGAACAAGAGTTACAATCTAGACTTGACCTGGTTTTGTAGAATATTAAAGTTTCATGGTGCCACATATTCCCACTCTCCAAATAATTGGGGGAACTGACTCACTGTTTGCTGCAGGGCACCCATTTGTCTCCATCTCTCCCACAATTCCCCTTTTCTGTCCCCTCTGTATTTAACTTCTCATAACAGTGCTTCTCTGACCCTCCAGTCTCTGAGTGAAGAGAGCCAGACAGAAAGAGCAGCAGGACGAAAGAATGCAATTAGAAAAAAGAGGAACCACAAGAAAGCGTGTATTGAAAGGCAGAGCAGGCGGTTTGCAGCTTTTGTAGTGTTTCTTTGGCAAGAACAGTTGAGTAAGTACTCAAGTGTCACTTACTTGAACCCCAGATGTATTTACACTGACTGTCCCGGGTCTTACATTCACCACTGTAACAGCGGCCCTGGAAAAGTAGCAAATAAAGTGTGGAGGGTTTGATCAAAAACAGCCTATATTTTTCTAAATTGCTTTATATAGATATTGTCTGACCTGATTGAGCTGACACGAGTAGCCATCTTGCTTATGAAGATTAGGGGGGCACTGTAAGAATAACAAAGATCTTTAAAAGATATTTAAAAAAGATCTTTAAAAGATATAAAAAAAAATAAAAAAAAAGATATAACTGTATCTATAATATCTGTAAGTATTTTTGCAATAAAAATGAATAAAAACTATATAACTAACTTTTGACTATTTAGTTTATTTATTTACTAATAGTTTACTATTTACATTATTTAAGTTTTAGTATTTTCTGATGATACCAAATGTGATTTACTTGAACAAAATGTAGTTTGTGTGTCATGTAACTAGAGCCTTGGTGGGAAGATTGTGAAACAGGTTATGTAATAGTACTTGACAAAATGAGAGACAACTGACAACTGCACTATCAAAGTTAATATTTCAGCCCTGCACATTTTTTTTAGAAGTGTTAAAACTGCAGGAGGGCTGTCATTTAGTGAACAACATGCCTTCTGCTATGACAGTTATGGCAAATAGAAGAGCTTGAGTACGACATCATTATCACTAGCTATGTTTCCATCCAAAGTCGCAAGTATAACTTATGTGGAAACTTTTATTATCGCATAAACATTTGCAAATAAATGCAAGTTTCCATCCCATGTGTTCAAGAGAACAAAATAGTCACTTCCTGGGAAATCAGCGCAAAATATCTGCAATAAAAATGAAAGTTCCTGCAATCAGGGAAGCCACTGTGGCTCTTTTTTCCTACGTACATCATAAATGACAAGCGTCTCAGAGGTGCATTTAGGGATTCTGTAAATGTGTTTCCATTGTAGTTGATAAAAATTTGTGGAATTTATGTGCATTTTGGCATTTCCATCCAGGTTTTTTTATGCGATTTCCCAAAATGCACTTAAAATTAGGTGGATGAAACATATTTTGATTGCCATGTAGATACTGATGCATCTTCTGAATAAATTATGGCTCATTGTCAGGAAAACTGTGCCAGTTGTGTCCTATTGTGTAACCATGACTTACCATAAATATTATTTACAGGAATAATCAGATACGGGATATTTCATAGAATTAACTCTCACTTTAATTTATTTATTTGTGTAATATATTTTTAATTGTGTAGTTTTTTTTTTTTTTTTTATGTTTGTGTTCCATGGGAATATCAGCAAATTTGCTTATCCATCACCATTACATTTGAATGGTATATACAGAAAATAGAAACAATATGAAATACTACCCAAATTTAGCTTTTACTGAAATTAAAATTGGCTTTTAATATGTAGTTTTATTTATATAAAAAAATATAATGCACTTGTCCCTCTCTTTCTGTTTGCCATTTCCCCTTTAAAATTTTTTGAATATATCTAAAGTCATATTTAAATAATTGACATCATATAAAAAAAAGTAAAAGAGCAAAACCTGTCCCGAGTCTCCTGAACAAGTCTCTGATATGTCACAATCATTTACAGCGTATCGACAGCTGTATCCCCGCGGGTAGAACTGAAAAAGGTGGAGGGACAGGGATTGAGAGAAACAACTGATCAGTGCATTGTAAGACACTCAATAGTTGAGATTGGTGGAAGTCATGATGAATGGTGAGGCAAAAGTGAAGTGTCTTACTAGGCATGTGCCGTTGCAGCAGGGGCCGTCACTGCAGTGCGCTCCATTAGACAAAGAACATTTTTTACAGCAGTCTTTATAGCACTCCTGCACAACCAGAGAAAAACATGTGCACACAGACCAAAGATGGTTAGCAAAAAATGAAAGGATGAAAAGTGAAATTTTAAAAAAAGTGCTTACCATTCGGGCCCCACAATCACACTCCTCTCCCACTTCCACGTAACCATTCCCACATTCTGTAGCCTCAAAGAGCTGCCGACACAAAGCACAAGATTTATACAGCATCATGTCCAATGATTTAGCTTGAACTTGATTTTTGCTTTAAGTTTGCTGTCAATGACAATCAGTCACAAAACCATGAGAACTGATGACATTTGGTGTCACTGAGGTAAAACCTGCTTCAATGTTTCAACTTCAGCTTTCTGTTGAAAACCTATTTTTTGTGGGTTGCGGGTACATGAACAGAACAAACAGAGAAAGGCAAGTAGATCCAAAAATAGATTAGTAGGAGTGTAGGATCCAAAAATAGAGCAAAACTGTAACATACATTATTAAAAAGAAGTGCACGCCAAGACAGCAGGATTTTAAAAGAGAGTAACGTTTGGAGCAGAGGTATGGAAGCTTGTTTCTGCCATTTAAACTCGCAATTGCAAGAAACAAAGTCAAAATTGTGAGAAAAAAGTCTGATATTTAGATCAGATTCATTTATTTATTCATAAATTTGCATTTACTTTTTTTTTTTTTTTTATGGTGGAAACTAGTTTCTATACAGAAGCGATGCGGTGTTTATTCATTTATTAGCTGGAAAAAAAATAGAAGCTGAGATGTTAAAATTGTTTTACTGAAAAAGTGCTATGAAAAATATAAAACAATTTTTTTGCTTATTTTTTCCCCTGACAATAAATGGGGGGGAAAATGCAATGAAAAAACTGCATGACGAGATGGTGATTGTAAGTGTCAAGCTAACTTGAAAAACGGGCCGTTGATATTCACTCAAAGTCTTGTGCAGTTCTTTTTATTTATGCACTTCACATTTGCGGGCATGTGTATGCAGGTGAAGTGTTGGGTGTGTTTTAAAAAAAAAAGTTTTTGTATGTTGTCCAAACTATTACCACTAGCCTACCTTGTTGGGTTTGTTAAACAGACATGAAGCACCGCCTCTTAGAAGGAAGTTCCTGTAGTCAGAGATGCTACATTTGGAAAACCTGCGTGGGTGTTGCACTCTATGGAGGAGAACAGGGGAAAATAAACCTACACGAATCAAGAAATACGACGGGAAACTAGAAGCTAAAATGCCGGGAAGGTAGTCGGGAGAGGCTATAGGATAATGTGTGTGTTTAACGATACCCGGTGTCTTCCATTATACATCCCACCCATGAATCCATGCAGCCGCACTCCTCTGAGAGAACACAAGAGTGAGCGAGAAAGCCTGTGAGTTCACTTTAAATCCCAAACTCTTACAGTGAACAAATAAGAAATGCAGTAGTTTGACACCAGGTTGTGAAACAGACTTACTCCTCCTGATCACAGGATCCCATTGGATGCCAAGATTCTGTGCTAAACTCTGAGAGAGAGACATAGCCATTGTCCATGTGCTGCCAAACTGAAAAAGAGAAACAGATACGGCAGTGCACGACTCCAAAAGTAAGATGTCCCTTCATTTGTCATTTAAAAGCCCAGTCTGTCTACCCAGAATGCTGTGTGTGCCCCACCTCACCTCATTAACACCGATTCCTCTTCCTTTGGAGCAGACGCCGCTAATATATGCAACACTGCTCCGGCCATAATGAAATGTCACATTCCTGCAAGCAGAAAGAGATTTTCTATTTATCTTTATGTCACCTGTTCCCTTTTTCTATTACCAAACAATGGCATTCAGCCTCATTCTTAGGAAACTGTGCCATTTGTGCCAGGAATATAGTTATTATTATTATTACTAACCTTTAACCAAACAGTAATGTGCTATTTTATTTAAACAGATAAAATACATCAAAGATTGAATTCCGAGATTGAACAGATAAAAGACAATAATAATGGCTGGGTTTTTGTTACTTAATATCATTGCACTTTTGTTTAATGTAAAAAACTGATCACTACAATATTTGTTCCAAGACAGATGTACTATTAATTTGACAAGACCAATAACAGTAAGCGTTAAAAAAAAAAAACAGTAGAAAGAAAACATAATAAATTATCATGATGTTGAACAGAAAGAGCTGGGACAAATTATGCATTGTGATATTCAGCATTTTACAAATACATTGAAAGTAAAATATATATATATTTGTTGAATTCAATATAACTTAAATGTAAAATAATATTTTTTTTATAAAAGTACAATTCATTAAAAAAAAATCTATATAAAACTTAAAATGGTGATATGCTCATTTTTTATTTTAAAAGATATTTTGCATTATACACTAAACAGTTCAATAAAATATTATGACTGAGTCCAGTATTCTGTTAACACACATAAATGGCACAATTTCCTGAGAATGACCCACACATATTCAGAATTCTACAATATCACGGAACATGAATCATCATCAAACAATGAAAAATTCACAACAATCTATATCTTGTCCTGCAACTCCCACGACAACTGAGCCGAATACTTTCTGTTACTGGCAAACCAAGCAACTCACGTGAAGAGGTGCACTGCATCGGCGTTAATGTTGATGTTCTGTTGTCGGTACTTTGAAAAATCTTTTAACATTTCCAATGGCTTCACGCTCAGAGGAATCCGGTCCCTGTCAGTCCAAATCTCCACACCAACCAAGACCACACGTGTGTTCAGCTGCTCCTTAAAAATCTAAAGGGAATTTGATTTGAATCTTAGATCAAGATGAACACAAAATTAGTGGATATTAGGGTAACATTTTGCTGCAAGAAATATGGAAACATACAGCATCTACAAAGTTGACCACTGATTTGGCAGAGTTCCGGGTGTGCTTTTTACTCTTATGCCTTTTAAACTGTAAAAACAAGATAGAAAAGCAGTAAAGCAGAAATAGAAAAGCAGTTTCAAGGTTCTGCAGAACATGAAAAATATGGTAACATTTGTTATTCAGTGCCCTCTAGTGGATCATGTATGCAGAGATTTGTACTTATTCTATATGTACAAATTTCAGTGCTTTGATTCAGAAATTTAGAAATACATTTATTACAAAGCTAATTCATACAGGATGCCTGGATAAACTCACCGTGTTGTGGTCGGCGACAATCATTATTTCCAGATACTTCATTTCCTCAAAAACGTTACGTGGCATCTAAGAAAATCATCACAAAATCCAAAGTATGAGGTATGAGCACTGAGAAACAGCGGAGCACATGGAAAAGGTTGAGGGTCATTTTCTTACAGCTCTTTTCCTCCTTCTCTTTAACCAAGGCATGCTAGCGAAAATATGTTTTTCCTCTTCTTTTTCCTCAACTGGGTCATCAGCAGCTGAGGGAAACAGACGTGAAGGTAACCATGGAGATGAGGGTGGTGATATAATATCTTGCTACATGTCTTTAGGACCTTGGCACACTTACCCCAGTCACCTGGGACAGAGGTCACATGGAGCGATGATGTTCGTCGCAAAGTGTGGGGTCGTGCCTCTGTTTCCTAAAAGGTACAAACATGGTGACATTTGTGGAAAACACTTGTGAATCAAGGCCGTAACCATATCGTGAACATTGGGGGGACCGGAGTTTTTTTAGTCTTTTTATTTAAAGAAATGCAATAATTCAAGGATTAAAAGGGATTTAGGTGAATAGAGAAAAAGAATGGGGGTAGTGAAGTAATCGATTTAAAAAATACTTGCAATTAATATTTTATTTTAAAACGTTACTTGTCTTAACGTTAAACGTCACGTAAAACTTTACTTGTCTTATTCAAATGATAACATATTTTCAATTCAAAGCGGTGAAATTTGATTTAAAAAGTTTATTTTGCATCATTGGATATAACTGCCAGTCGTTTAACATTTCTATTGTAAAACATAACAAGTTTAGCTACTTGAATCACACCATGCACTCTTTGACTCACACTTGTTTTCTATGAACAGTAAGCCCTGCCTTCTTTGATGTGATTGGCCAATCATTGGTTGATTTGATTTGGTCATTTCTAATTATTGAGAGGAACCTTGTCCGACTCCTCATCAATGTCTGTGGTGGTTACGGCCCTGGCGTGAATAATGAATCCCAAAAGACGATAAGCTGTAATAATGATGTGATCTTACCACGCTGTGAGTCAGTTTCAGAGGCTCGATGAGATAGACAAAATTACCATCATCAAACATCCCACTAGAAGAGTGAATCACAAGAAGGGGGTTGGGAAAAGAGAGTCAGGGATGTCAATTGGAAAACGGATACAAGGACAGATAAAACCTCAATGAGTCATATCACTTGTCAAGTGACAAGAAAACCAAGAAGAAAACCACAGCCACTCTTTAACAACCAAACAAACCCTTCTGTTCTTTCCCTTGACTGCTCTCTGTGACACTCAACCACACACTAACATGGTGACATTCAAATCTTTTCATGTGTACCAACTGCCATCTGGCCTCACAGTGGGTCTCCAGGTCAGACTTTCTCTCTTTATCTCACACATACATACAAACAAAACAAGTTTTCTTACTGAAGTCCATTGCAGGTAGATAAAGCTACACGGGAGTCTTCTTTTCCTCTCACGTGGCCGTGGTAGTAGCAGTGTTCACCGCCCTAAACAAATGCACATTCATCACTGCTATGTAGTGGTTATTTTCAGGGTTCTGTTTGATATAGGTATGTGTCTTACCCTGGAGAGAACTCGCTTATCATTCTCATAGTGGATCTCCATATAATCTGAAGAGAGCAGATCACTAAAATAGAAGCGTGAGAGAGAATTTAATGTCACATTGATTATCCAACAACTAAATAATAACCTCAGCAAACAGGGAACGTTCTCAGAACTTTAGCTAATGTTATGGCAAGGTTACTTATGGGACCTGTTAATTTATTATCAATAAGACATCGCAAATAATTTACGACACTCTTTGATTCTATTACAATATCTATGATCTTTAACCAAAAAAACCACAACAACAATATCTCCCTCTGGAAGCAAAAAAGAATGGCCTCGGTCTTACCTAAGTTTAAGGACAGTTTATTATCCAAAAACCAATTGAATTTTATCCCACTGGACCCCTTTATTTTGTGACTAAAATTGCTGCATCATCAGAATAAAAAAAAAGCTCCTCCGAACACGCTGCTTTAAGATAATTTATACATGAAAGAAAAAATAAGGGACCTAAAATACTCCCTTGAGGGACTCCACAAGTAATTGATAATGAGCTGGCCATTACACCTTTAATATCAACTCTCTGGCTTCTGTCTTCAAGATAAGACTGTACCCATCCTAATAGCTTTCTTATTGAAACCTATCGCCTTTCATTTATACAATAAAAATGCATTTTTGCAAAATGATAACATGGAATTTTCCCCTTAATATTCGCATAGCCAAAACGAAAAAAAACAAAACCAAAAAAAACACCTGGATGTTTTGAACATTCAAAGACCATTCAGGAATAATGTTTTCATTACTTAATTTTTGTTAGCTGGGAAGCTACTGCCCCAGATCCCATGCATCCGTATCAGCTGTTGTGGGACCTCCAGGCTGTTTGTGGATCAGAAGCTGCATCACATCAGAAATTATTCTGACACACAGGTTTGTTAAGGCACGGTGAATACCGTCCTCCGGATGAGACGTTAAACCAAGGTCCTGACTCTCTGTGGTCACAAAAAATCCCAGGATGTCTTTTCGAAAGAGTAGGGGTGTAACCCCGGCATCCTGGCCAAATTTGCCCATTGGCCTCTGTCCATCATGGCCTCCTAATCATCCCCATATACTGATTGGCTTCATCACTGTCTCCTCTCCACCAGTAAGCTGGTGTGTGGTGGGCATTCTGGCCCAGTATGACTACCATCTCATCATCCAGGTGGATGCTGCACATTGGTGGTGGTTGAGGAGATTCCCCCCTTCTATGTAAAGCGCTTTGAGTGCCGAGAAAAGCGCTATATAAATGTAATGAATTATTATTATTATTATTAATACACAAAAATGCATTAAATATGTGTTGAAATAGCAAATTGTGGCTATATTAATGTTATATGATAAATATATTAACAACAGCATCAATAGCTAATGTTAATATAGTGAAGTACAGTGATAAAAAAAAAAAAAAGCAGTCCTTGAGTCTGTTATCCCATGATCACAAACACTTCTGTTGTCGCAGCTAGTGCTATTTTTATAATAGTTACAAGCTGAAAATTAAACAGCCTCACTGCATTTTAGCTTGCAAAAATGAACTTTCACAAACATCTTGACTATTCCTGGTTATTATGAAAATCGAACATTTTGGGAACTTTCGATCAAATAACATAACTGTTCATGCTGCTGAATTTTGAATGGAGCATATCACATTTTAACTGTGCAAAATAAATATCTGTGTAAAGCAGGAGTGTCCAAACTCTGTCCTGGAGGGCCACCGTCCTGAAGTGTTTAGCTCCGAACTCGCCTCAACACACCTACCTGGAAGTTTCTAGTAGACCTAGTAAGACCTCGATCAGCTGCTTCAGCTGTTTATTTGGGTTTGGAGCTGAACTCTACAGGACAGTGGCCCTCCAGGAGCGGATAGGAATATATGCAGAATTTTTTTTTACAAATTCTTTCAATATGAGCTGCCAACCTCTACCCCATCTTCTGGGACCATCACAACTTTCAAAAAACAGCTGAAGACACCCTTTCTGCAAGCACTTAAACACTCCACAATCAAGGCACTTACTACTAAAAAAATATTTTCTTTACTTTTTTTTTTAACCTCAGCTCTAGCTCCCCAGCTAAAAAAACAGTTCTAAGAAACGTTTGCTAACGTTTCCATTACGTTAAGAAAATCATATTTTTGAATTTTCACTGAATGTTCAAAACATCCCGTTTCTAAAATGTTGGTTATGAAACCGGTAAGGTAACATTCATTTTATCATTCTTCAAAAATAATGGGAATGTTTCTTTTGATTCTTCTTTAAACATTAAACACACTAAAAACTTTAAAAACTAAAAAAATTAGACAAACTTAAGTTCCTTTCAAGGAAAGTCTGTTCACTCTGCGGCCATATTTGCAACACCTCCGGGCAACTATTTCAGGCATCCAAGACCAAGTCCTATCTTCTTGAATGTGGGAATACTGAAATCTCCAAAACTGCTTGCAGAACTCACAATTAAATAACATATTTCAAACCAGCAACAAACAGTTGACACAAACTGTCCCATAAATGTTGTTTCTTTTGCTCAAATGGCGTTAAAAGAGCTTACCGTATTTTTCAGGCTAGACCAGCCAATGCGCATGTGCAGTCCTAAGGTTTCTATGGGAACCGGAGCAGCCGCAGTGACGCAATGACTTTACCTATCAGCTATTGGCTCTTTTATTTATAAGGAAGGATGTGTTCCGCCATATTGCACGTTGCAGGTTCTCCAATTCATAAGTAATAAGAGTGAACTGTCTTTGTTTATCTATAGTCTTATAGAAATAAACTTGTTTATTTTTTGTGCTAACATTATAAGAGCATTAATATAGACCAGATAACTTTGAACAAACATTCTATTAACGTTACTGGACAAATGTTTGTTTATAACTTTGAGAGAACCTTGTAAAAACATCAGCACAGGTTCTGAGAACGTTAGCTGGGTTGTTTCCTAATCTATCTTTCTACTTTGTATACTATGAATGAATATTGTTAGCTCTATGACAAATTGCTTGTGATGTTCCTCATTTGTAAACAGCCTTGACAAAAGCATCTGTTAAATGAATACATGTAAATGTAATTACTAAGGTGGCAGTTAATCTCAAATAAAACACCTAGCACCTTATATGCTGTTAACCATAACACTGTGACAACGCAGCATTCACAGTTTTTACAGGGAATAGTTTAGATGATTTAAACCACAATGTTCTTAGCTCTTCAATGGATACCTTTAACGTAAAGGTGCTGACAGACAATAAATGGCACACCATTCACACAAATTAGCTTGATAAGCAAGGAACGACCTTTAGCGAGAGATTTTAGGATTTTAATACAAAAAGAAGAGAATATAGTGTGTTATTTAGACAGTGAACAACTGAACACCAGAGAAATTCAGTGTTCTTGGAGGCAGACCTGTCTCTTACTTACAGACACGCACACACACGCACGCACGCACACACGCACACACACACACTTACTTGTTCAAAGTGAGGTCCAGAGTGAATGTGGTGCCAAAGGCGTCCAGCTGAAAACTTGCTTGGGCCAGGTGGACATCCTGAGGTCAGGGAGATAAACAGGGGCTCATTAATACTTCACAAAACAAACATAGGCTATGTTTCTACATCACATGTGCCGGCAAAACCCGCAAATGTAATGGTACGATTTCATGTCTGTCTTGCACACACATTAACTCAAATGTTCAAAAAGCAAATCTCTGCAAGGGCATCTATAGATAAAACACCTGCTCTAGTCTAGAGCATCATAAATCACACAGCTGTGCTGTATTACAGCAGAAATACTGCATTGGCAAAAGTAAAGTGAGAGTGTGTGCACAATGCAATCCCACAACGTCTGTTCAGTACGGAGAGCGAGAAAACTGCTTCTTTTGCGAAAAGTGCATTAGATTTGTGAGGGAGGGCCTGTGAACCTGGATCAACTCTGAGCATTGGGCATACTGCACCATTCCCAGCAGCTAGAGGTATGAAATGAAGCAGCTTCCTTGCTTCACAACTCCTTAGCGCATGAGTGTTGAAGACCTAAATGCAGGGGGGAGGGCTCTTCATATTTTACGTCTCACCTGTCCATCCCCGGCCTGGTTCCTCGCCCGAGTGTCCAGATCATGATACGTGCTCTCCGAATCCTCATTCAAGTAGTAAATGAGCCGTGAGGGATATGTGACGGTGACCTCATGCTCTTCCGATGTTCTTGCTGTGGAATTGCCCGGTGCCGCTGCTGTCGCTTCTCGCGGGGTCTCAGACACGTGCTGATCCCTGAGATCCTCATTCTGCACGGCGCTGGAAACTGCAGGATAGGAGGAAACTGTTTACTGCTTTACAGTCTTCATCTCGGAGAAGGATCCCGTCAATTATATATGAACGTGTGCCAGCCAGCAGTTGCAGCCCTGTGATGCTGCAGAGAAGCTGCGCACAGATCTCTCTTATGCAGATCTCAGTGTATCGAACGGAGGCATTACGGCTTATAACCAAATAAAACACTGAAATCTGATCACACATTTATGACAGTGGATGAGAGGGCGAGACATGAAACATGTAATAGCAACAGAGACATATTGACAAAACATAACCATATACAATTTTTTCTCAACTTTATCAGCTGGATATCTGATATCTGAATTGTAAAGGCATTAGACACGCATCATGTCAGCTAATGATAATCTATTGTCATGGTAATCGAATTAAGATTCAGTCCTTATACCACGTTCCCATACAACACCATACTAATGGGGCTGTCAACCCTTAGAGAGGCCTTCAAAAGCTTTTACCCCCCTCTGCAGAGATTGACATGTATAAACGGTCGTAAACACAGTTAAGTAATGGAGGCTGCTCAATCAAAGCCTACACAGAACCTGCGTATTTTGCTGGGAATTCCTGCCGCAATAAAAAGCGTTGGGAAAAAAATTGCGCTAAAACTAACGCATTGTACAGCAAATATCGAATAATATTATGTAAATTATAAAGTTACGCAAGGTAAAGGTTATACTTACCCGTTGAGATTGAGGCGATAGAAGATGGCACGGAAAGAAATATGCTAGCGAGCAGACACAAATGGAATATCAGACGCATGATTCATATTTGAAGACTAAATAAAATGTCATTAGCGCATCAATTTACAGCGAGTCCATTATTATGAGGGCGATTTTAGTGCGTATCCCGCGGGAAGTGGGGGAAATCCTTCCTGCAGCATCGGAGACTGAGGGGTGGGTAACACGGTTGGGATGCTGAGGGGTGGGGAGGACTGGGAAGAAGGCGAAGGGGTGGTAGCACGGGTGGATGGAAGGCGGTGGCCAAGCAGCTCATATCGTAAGGGAAGCCACTGCGACTGCGCAGTGCATCTTCTGCTGCGCTGACGCGTCATCCATCCTCACTTTGTACACAGAAAATCTGAAATTTTCTAATGACTTCTCAATGGTTATAATAAATGTAGACAACTAGAATGGTTATACACTAGCCCACAACCTAAGCATGAAATAAAAGCTTTGGTATTTTATATGTTAATAAAGGCATTAGTTAATCCGTTAATTAAAAGTGTATACGTCAGTCCACATAGACAGACAAATCGTTCAAATGTTTTGGGGAAATTAAATTTTTTTTGTCATTATTTGCATACATATTCTATATTTATTAATTTGCATCATATAATATTATTGCTGTAGGTGGCGGCAACACTTTATATTGATGGTCCCTTTTGAACATTCTGTTCAAGTAAATTTGCAATTACATTTCAACTAACTCTCATTAGAATATTAGCAGACTGTCTGCTTAATATCTGCTAACTCTTTATTGTGATGCTCCTCCAACAAACATTCTACTGACTATAACTTTGCAAGAACATGTCAACTTTTTCGAACCCTAACCCTACCAGTCTAATGAGAGTTAGTAAGTCAAACATTGCTGCCTTATAATCAGATGTATTTCTCTATTGCAATTACATATGTTTTCTTTCATTTTATTCTCAACCCACACCACTGCATTTTGCAAAAGAAATAATCTGCTAATGCACAGTACTAGTATCTAAACAGTACTTGTATCCCAAAACTGTAACTTGTTTGTATATATTGCTCTCTGTGAAGTGTTTCATTACGTGTCTACCGACATATGAAGTGTTGGCCTTGTAAAGACCTGTTATGTATTAAACATTTCCACACTGCAGCTCAGGAGACACTGTATTTCATGTCTTCTCCTGCCATAAGGTATAGAAATAAAAAAGGGGGAAAATTCCCAAACCAACTTTACTTGACTAAATTGAATGCAATACTTAAAAACAAAACAAAAAAACAATGTTGCCATTTCTGTTCATTTTCATGGAAGAACCCTTCCATCACTATGATGCTTTGACCTCATCCATTTGGAACATCTAAACTTTTTTAAAGTGCAGAGTGTAAAAGGCCCATAAAGGCACTTGTATTGATTGTTTGTGAGAGAGAATGAATGGCTGATTTCAAAAGAGCACATTTGCCTTGTGTAGGATGCGTATTGTTGACTTAAGCAGTTTTTACATGTGTTGTTTTGTATTTCAAAGACAATTTGATATAGTGCCAAAACCCAAAGAGAAAAAAATGCTACTATACTTATTCAAGACAAAAATATTAATTATAAATTTAATTTACAACCATTAATATCAACCTTTGTGAAAATACCCATTATAAACTTAAAAAATATACTCATTACAAGTTAAGAAATGTATAAGACAAATAAACAAACCTATACAGACAAAAATGAACTTCAACTAGAAACAGTCAGCTGAAATTCAACTGTGCAAAACTATACAGCATTTGAAGAACAGATGACAGCTTATGCTCATGGCTGGTATCTGATAACGTTCAGTCTGCTATATTTACAGTGGCGGTCCTCCCCCTCACTCTCTTCTGCTGACTGGCACTGAGCATTGTATTAATTTTTTTAGAAGAGGCTGTAATAACCGGCTGAATCGCCAGTTTAGAGGAAGCCGATGATCTAAGTGTGGCCCTAACAGGGTTCTTGTTTCTGGGAGATGTCCTACATTCTGCAGATATATGAGAGCTAACAGTTTGCCGGAGATTGCTTTGTGATTTTCCTTTGCGCTGTGGTTTAGTTGACTTCCTCTTAGTCCTGTAAGGGGGTCCCGATGGTCTCTTGGCTGGAGTCAAAGGTCCAGCCCTCCGTAAGCTACGTCTGATTGGTGTTTGGTCAACTGGTGTTTGTTGGCGGTGTTCCTCTTGTTCCAGTCCTCCAACCTTGTAGGAACTGCTTGTACAAGAGTGAGAAAGTGCTTTGGAAGAATTATCCACATGGGCTGATGGAGTGAGGTGTCCAAGAAGGAAACAACTGCTACTTGAGATAGAGGAGCGGGTGAATAAGGCTCTTCGGCTACTAGACAAAGAAGAACCAGGTTCTGAGGGGCCACCGCTCTCCAGAATAGAGTCTGAGGTGGAGGTACATAGATCAGCCATGCTGCCCCTACCTCGACCCTTTCGAGATCCTCCTGATGACTGCCCCTGCTTCAGGCCCTGTCTCTCCTTATTAATATCCGGGCTAAGGCTACGGAATAGCTGCCGGACGTGTGAAAGAGATTTGGAATTAGAGGGCAAAGACATGCCTTTTGGTGGACTCTTCAAAATCCTATTGGTCAAAGGGTCGTAGAACTTAAGAGGTGTTTTTTTGTACTTGTACTTTGGTCCAACATCACTATCACATGACTTTCGCTTCCTCCCTGCTTTCTTAATAGGGGTGGGCTTGGAGATTCCTTGACCCCCATCTGGGGAAGAAAGCACATAGACCACAGTTTTAGGCTGTAGAGGACTCATTAGCTTGCAGTAAGAAGCAGGAAGCTTTAATGCACAGAGTCTGGTCTTCATGTCAGGGGTCCTTTCGGGGCTAGGGCATTGCTGGGGCTCTTCACTGTGTGTTGAGGGGAATGTTTCTTGTGTTGATTTCGGTCGCACCACAGGGTAACTAAGAGGGATGGTCTGTGTACCATGGCTCACCTTTACCACCTGGCAACGTGAAGCTAGTCTGTAAACTTTTTGCCCTGTTCTCCTCAACAAAACAGCTGAATGTTTGGGGTCTTCTTCATTGTGTTCCAAAAGAGGCAAGATGTCTGTAGGCTCCCATCCAGCAGTATCTGCTTTTTTGTCCTGGTTCTTTTTCTTTCTCCTTTTCTTACTGTGCTTTCCAAACATAGCCAAGGATTCACTGTCAAAATAGCAACGGAATTCGCCTTGTTGGAACTCTTGTACTATAGAGTCTATCTTCATGTCATCTTCAAACATCACCTGTGTCCACGTTTTTCCAACAAAAGACTGTGGTATGTGGGGAAGATCGGGAAACACCTTCTCAGCAACACTCGCCTTGGTTTCCTCAGGTGTTCCTACACAGTTTAGGGCTGTGTCTAGCTGAGTCTGGTATCCTTGGTCTTCAAGGTTTATATGCACTTCCAGTAATTCAGCTAAATTCTTTTCTTCACCCTTTGCCTTTCCCAAAGCCACCTGTACTGCATTGTCCCATTCTTCACTGCCTTCAGATTCACTCATAGACTGAGGACTCAGAAGGAAGCTGCCACCATCCTCTTGCTGGTCGCCTTTGAGACTGTAGCCATAACAGTATTTTTCAATCACCTCCTCTATCACATCTCGAATCTGGTCAGATAGATGACTGAATGTCTGTTCCCTATGAAGGCCTTTCCAATGTGGCAGTCCTGAAATCCACACTGAGGACTCCTCAGCCACTGGTTGAAAGGTTGCAGGTTGGTCCTTTGAGATAATGCTCTTTGCAACTGGTGGGGCATGGGATGCTGTAATGGAGTCGCTCCACTCATTATCCCTATTGGTTTTCTTGTGTGCTTTCCTGTGTTCAACAGCTCCAGCCTTGGCGACTGGTGGCTGCTTTGAAGCACAGGGATGTCCAGGGTGTGTTTGTGAGCTTTCTCTCTGAACAAGTAGTGTCAATTGTGATGTATGTGGTTTTTCATTGGCAGAGCTGCCACTAGTCCTGTGCAAAAAACCCTGTGTGGGGGAATACTTTTCAGGGGGAGGTGGTTCAGTCACCATTTTTCCTATTTGGGAATCAGTTTGTATGTGTGTAGTTGCAGTTAGGTCAGTAGTCACTGCTGGAATTGAGGCTGCAATTTGTAGCATTTGGCACGACTCTTCATCAGAGGAAGGCATCTCCTCTCGTGTCCCAACAGAGACTCCATTATCATCTGATCCACAGTACACCTCTGAGAGCACCTCCTTTGGGACAAGTGGGGTGGTTAGCGAAGGTAGATCAGCATGGGTAGGCCTACAGAGAAAAATAAATATTTTGTTTTTCAATTCACAAAACAAAGTATGTAATATATCATGGGAACATGTCAACAAGGCTAAATAAGAAATCTGATATATTAAAACATGGGTAGCATACTGTGTATCGCTGTAGTGATGAGGATGATGCTGTAGCACATCGTGGAGGAATCTCTCTAATAAACTTCCAGAAGATACATTTGCTCTAGCAGCTCGTACCACTTCTCTATGTTTGGCACTCAAGATATGCTGCAGAATACAACAATAAATTGTTTACAATAAAGCCCTAATAACTCAATGTCATTATAGTAATAATTATAAAGAGGTCTGAATATCATAAAAGCCTGATATTAGAATACGGAAGTCAAAAGATCAACTAACATACTATAACGCAATATATTTTTAGTTCTTATTAGCCATTGATTTGTTTAAATAGAACTACTAATCCAAGCTTAACAAATACATTGAACAAAACAGTAATTAAAGGGAGAGGAATGATGAATGCCAGAGAGTTACGCACCTGTTCCACACTATTGTACAGAACTTGACAGCAGCTGCAGTAACCTTGTCTTTGGGAGCCAGAAGGACCAGCAACAGGCTGTTCTCCTCTACTAGTCCTTCAGATGGGGTAAACAAATTATTTTGATAAATAATATTTGCTTAAATTTGCACTTTAATTACTACTGAGAATCCATAATGGAATGGCAAGTGGGTTGGTGCAAATGTTGAATTTATTTTCAGACAACTTACATGCCGGACATAGCAGCTGGACACCTCTCTGCATCTACAACACATGAAGAAATATTTACATGCATTCTCTGAATCAGTGGTTCTCAACTAGTTTTGCTTCAGGATCTGGATGTTACATTGGACATCAGTGGTGACCCAACACAGTACCAAATCTATTTATCTTAAAAAAGTGTTTTAGTATAAAATGCCCTTAAAATAAAACATTAAAACTTATCAACAATTTATTAGATAACTTAAGACAACAATGTTTTGTTCCGGACTAGGGGTGGCCGATATACCGGTAGACACGACTACCGGGTAGAAATTTGTCAGCTCGTAGTGATTTTGGATTGTTGTGGACTATTGTGGTTATGCTCATGCGACACTGCTGTTCTGTGTGGTCACGAAAGCTTATCTTTTGCATGGTTTTTAAGCATTGCGGTTTAAAAACAAGTGGTTCTAAACTGCTAAAATGCAATTAGCAGCAAAAGATAACTTATTTTGCTATATGCATGCTGTCTAAGAGATGGTTTCTGAACGCTGTCTGAGTGACATGCAGACATGAAGCCGCTGTTCAATAGCTGCGTTTACATGGAACCTAATAAATTGGGATACCAGAATCGGTATTGGGCCTGTGCGCTCCTGTACAGACAGTACAGTGATTGTGATAAAGAAACACCAACAACAGAGCAAACAGAGAGCAGAATGGATATATCAGAGAAGGATGTCTATGAAGTTGAAGTTTGAGTCGCTTATAATGTGCATTTGAAAAAGCAACACGTCAAACATCTTTCCAGACATGAGAAGCATTTATGAACCTCTCCAACAAAAGACAACATTTAATTAATAAATCAAAGCATTTCAATCTTCTGTTTATTCAGTGACAACGTATGATGCCCATAGGGATTTCCTGGAATGTTGTGTGTTGTTGTCTACTTCTGCAGCGGGGCATATTTGGAGTGTCTGCGTGAGAGCGCCATTTTGGCTTTCAGATGGAGCAGCTTCAGCTGTGCTGCACTGACAAGCTATGCATAAAACAATCGCAGCCTTTGCCAAATCGCATGCGGTTTCATTTCGATTAATTGGGCAGCCCTAAAGAACGTAAAAAGTTGAGAAATAAAATGCATGTGTAACATTTTATTTGATTCGAGCGTTCGGTCTTAAAGGGACATCAGCTTAATAAACCTGTTGCTGTTTTTAATGTAAATGAAACAATAAAGGACAAAGAAATCACTCACTGCTCTTGACTGAATTACTTTTGTAACTTTAATCAAAATTAACCTATATTTAATTCATACAGTGAAAGCTATGCACTGTTACATTATTAATTGTTGAAATCTGGAAGTATACCATAGAAAGTATTTTAAAAAAAATGTTTACCTTTGTTTATTAAAAAGGGTTCATAAATCAAATAAGCAGTCATAAATCGTTACAATTCAGGTCTAATTCATTTGTTGAAACCTGGAGGCCATAGAGAGAACACATCATTATTTTATTTATTTATTCATTAAACAAAAATATAATACAATATTTAATTATTAAAATATTCATTTTATTTTCATTCATTAAAATGCATTATATCAGCATTATAGTGCACGGCAGTCATAGTCATTCAAGACTTATTATAATTGGTAAAACTTGAAAGCCAATGAACAATATACAATATCCCTAAATATTACACAACGCCTATTATTAAATACTAATATACATTTGCTAGTTGTAATGCCGTAAATTACCTATCTCTCGCAACTTTCCCTACTCTAGTCTCTCTTCAAAAAGTAACACTTTTCTCAAGGTAAAATCTACATATAGTTCCCTACAAAAGTATTGTTTAACATGTTGAAGATTAATGAACAGGCTGTCGATTCATTAAATGATAAGCTATTTCCTCACAAAATCTGTTTATAGAGTGTAGTGAAGGCTCTCCTCCATTGATATCCTTCAGAAAACTCCCTCCAATTTACACAACTTTTATTTGTTCAACAATCTTTTTTTGTTCCTTCTTTACTGTCAAAGCGAAATTTGTGGTTGGTGCCCCACAATTAAAGGAGAATATCTGACTCTCTCACCTTAGATGGCATGTGACCAAAACACTATACACTTTTTGGTGGCAGACGTGAGAAACCCAACATAACTTTTTTCTTTTTCCTTTTAAAAGTTCTTTATTAAAAAAAGTTAAGTATTAATTATTAATTGTATTATTATGTAGTTGCTATTATTATTAGTAACACTGGCTCTCTGGAGTTCAATGATTTAAATAAATAAATAAATCAGAAAAAAAACAGAGAAACTTACTTTTAGCAGAGGACTGTGGTCCTTCCTCCAAGGGCATGGTACTGTCTTTAAACAATCACACAAACAAAGAGAGAAAGTTGCTTGTATGGTTTATTATTGTATTGCACACTGTACATATATTCAAAAAACTAACTTACTTCAAGTGTTTACATGTTATACACGCAATTTCCTCTTGCAAATGCGCTTAGTTTTTCTTTTCTTTTTTGCATTGGACATTGCAGAAAACATTTCACTGCCAGCAATTACTGACGTATTCTGCGTTGTTGAGCATTTTCTATAAATACACTTTGATTTCAGCGAGAGAGAGTTTCAATGAACATAACTTACCTACATGGAGGAGAGGATGCCTATTAATGTTTCCGTGTCACATCACCGCGTTTATGTGCATAGCCACGTGTAGAAAGTTAACAGTAGTATCTAAAGATACAGAACACATTGACCAGAATTAGACACTTAAAAGGCCTCTTGTAAATGCACTTGCTTATTATGCTTGATATATAATGTATATTATATAAAAAAATATAAAAAAAAAGGGTTGTAACGTTATCTTAAATAAGTTTTAATACTTCAAAACACAAATCAACTCCTCGTCAATTTGAAAAGTTTTTTCTTTTTCTTTAACTTAACGTTACTGTGTTCAGATTTTACTACTCGTCGTGTAAGTTACATGTGCCGGCCTGCAAACACAAACACGGCCATTTAAACAGCGCGTCCCAGAATTACCACAGAAACCCACTTACACTTAAAATGTATTTGAAAACGCTTGAATTTTAAACACTGTATCAGGATACAAACACTGTTTAGGATCACACAAACTGCAGTTTGAACTAGCCTGCTATGCTAACTCACCTAGCAAGCTAGTGACACTTAGCACGACAACGTGGAAGGTGACAACAGGACCGTGACATAATAAATATCCACTTGAAATGATCTAGAAAATATATAACTGATTAGGCTGTAGTCTTCAGCATGCAGTCACCTGATTATGGATGTTATTCCACTTAGATCCCATCGGTATCCGTATTTAGCTCAGGTCTGCTCGTGGAGTGACGTAAGATTAAAGCGCGGGAATCCGCCCACTAGTAGAAGTCTGAGACGGAATTTAATCAATGGGGGCTTTAAATTCAACGCTGCCAAATAATCTTTATAAAAAAAATTAACATTAGAAATATCGCTAACTACGCAGTTTTGGAAAAGAGTTATCATGGCTATGCTAAACCTGGCAATATACAAGTCATATAAATTACATACTTTTGTGTTACAATTGGCTGCAACATTAGAAGTTGCACAGCATTTTAGTCTAAAAATGACTGGATTAACTTAAATACATGGTCTTAAAAACAGCGCATAATACTAAAAGCATTTGCCAAATATTTAAAATGTTCATTTAGAAAACAAAGTATAACTTTAAATTCAAATAAAGACCAAGAAACAAAGCTGCATTTGAAGTGCTTTTATTGGATTAATGCTTTGTGCTTTTAGATCTTGTTGAAGGCTGCCACATCCATTGACTGCACATAGTCCTCAAAGGCTGTGATCAGTTCCTCCAGCTGGTCTGTTCCAACTTTATCATCCTCCACGACACAGGCAATCTGCAGCTTCTTGATGCCATAGCCGACAGGCAACAGTTTAGCTGTACAGGAGAAGTCAAGCAACAATTAGTGTATTAAAATACAAAATTGACAAAACTAATGGCTCGAGAGAAAAAAATAATATTCAGTTTTTTTTTGGTAGGCATAACATTTAATCAGTTTTAAGGAACAGTAGTTTCAAGGGATGGAATAGATTGACTTACATTGTCCCCAGACTAAACCGTCCAACTGAATGCTGCGTACACACTCCTCAAGCTTGGCCATGTCGGTTTCATCATCCCAGGGCTTGACATCCAACAGGATGGAAGACTTGGCGATAAGGGCAGGCTCTGCTCAGACATTGAAAAGACAGTGTCAATCAGAAAGAAAACAAAGGAATCCAACCATCACAATTTAACAACTAGTGAATGTCAGATTAAAAAGAGTATCAATCACAAGATTCAGTCGAAAGATGGTGATGTGAAATCATCATTAAACTAGTCATTGTTGCTATATGTACACTATCGGTCAAAAGTTTAGTATAATTACACATACATATAAATAATGTTTTTGAAAGTAGTAGCTGATGTTCACCCAGGCTGCATTTATTTGAAAAATACAATAAAAACAGTAATGATTCATAATATTACAATTTAAAACAACTTTTTTTTTTTCAATAGATTTTAAATTGTAATTTATTCTTGTGATGCGGTCTTTTTGGGGTCACATGATTCTTCAGAAATCATACTAATATGATGATTTGGTGCTCAAGAAACAACGTTTAAAAAAACAAAAACAAACTAACACCTAAGCAAGTATGTATTAAATTGATAAAAGTGACAGCAAAGACTCCTAAATGTTACAACAGTTTTCTAATTTAAATAAATGCAGTTCTTTCTGCCTTTTATTCAAAGAACCCTGAAAAAAAAAAAAATGTTTTTCACATCAAGTAAAACATTAAGCAGCAAAATCGGATTAAAATATTGATAATAGGAACCATTATTACTAATTGATCACCAATAATAGAGCAACAAATCAGCATATTAGAATGACTGAATGTGTGTGACTGGAGTAATGATGCTGAAAATGCAGCTTTACCATCACATGAATAAACTACATTTTAAAATATTTTCAGATAGAAAAGTATATTTCCTAGTAATATTTCACAATATTCCAGTTTTAACTATTTTTGATTAAATGGTCTTGGTGAGCATAAGATACATATAAAAAAAACAGAATTATTCTAAACTTTTGACCATGTGTGTATATTTAGAAGACAACAAATACATACTTTTTGCCTTCTTTGCGTTGTATGCTGCAAGCCTCTCCTCCTTGATTTTTTTGGATTCCTCATCCTGCAAGAAAATAGATTCTTAATCAGGTGTGTGCACAAACATATAGAAAATGCCTGGACATTTTTCTACTGACTTTCAGAAACAAAAGGGGTCCATCACAACATCAGCCGAAAGATGGTGAGAAAATCATCATGTGACCAGGTAGTTCGATCAAAACACACCATCAGTTCTGCTACTGTACTTACCTCTTCCTCATCAGAACCAAACAGATCGATGTCATCGTCGTCATCAGCCGCTGCAGGAGCTGCTGCAGTCGTGTCCTGCACACCAGCAGGGCCGTACTGACCGAGAGGCTTCTTCACACCTGGGAGGCTAAAGGTAAGACGACAAAAGTGAATCCATGTAACGCACGAGAGCCCTTATGACAGTCTTATATCTCCCAGCCAAATCAGAGTTTGAAGGATTGTACATCAGTCACTCAGCCGAAAGATGGTGATATAATCATCATATATTGGGGGAAGTACCTGCAAAACATTAAATATTACAACCAAGCATATTACCTGCCCTTCTCCTTCTGGTAAGACTTGATGTGGTTGTACCACCGCAAAGCGTGGCAGAGGTCAGCTGAAGGGGTACCAGACAAGGCATCAAACACTGCAATATCAGCCTGAGAGGGCACATACCTGCCAAGAAAATGTGCATTGAGCATTCAAATGTGTAGAGATATTGGTGTTTTTCATCCTTAAGCAATTAGAGAGATTTATGAATGGAACTGATTGCAAAAATGTTTAAGCATGGATCAACAGTACAGCAAAGAAAATATGGCACCTCTCAAAATCTGAGGAGGGGGAAGGGTAACGTTACTACTATAAATACAGATCCTAGGACGATCATACATGTTTATATTATGAGTCATAGCAAATAAATTAATGACTACTGCCTTTGACGTTTATCACGGGAATCAAAAATGATTATAGTAATAGCCTACAGCAAATGGAAAAAAAAAGTATAGACATGAGTTGTTTCAAGACAACTAAGCACACATAAATAGACTCTCAAAAGAGCTTACCCCTCGATATAACTTTTGTCTGCCAGAAACTCATTCAGAACTTTGAGTCCAGCGGGTGTTTTGAGATCACCAAAGCCCATTGTTGGAAGTTACCGGTGAGACCTCGTGTACAGACGTTGAGACCTGAGCTTGGAGGAAGAGCGAAGGAACGAGAAATGAACGTGAGATGGTCTTTATACGTCTGACGCCATGACTCCTCCCACGCTGACACATTTTATACAAATATACAAAAATAAGACATCTTTGACAGTCATTTGCGCTAGGTATGTAAAACGTAATTTTTGTAGATAGTGAGAATAGCAAGATAAGCATATCCTGTTTTTTTACAGATACAACAAGTACCGAAAAACGTGTTGACTGGTTGACTTTTAACGTGAAGGAGAGAAGGAAACGACCGCTTTTATGAGCGGAAATGACGATGCATAAATGTAAAAGTTCAACACAATACGTTAGCTTTATTATTTAATTAAATTATTAAATTTATTTAATATATTAATGTATTTTTACATACATACATGAATGAATGTGCTATATTATAGAATCCTCTGATCCAATTAAATGTTTTTTTGTCATTTTTTAATGACCGATGTGAATCGGATATTTCCGTCATCTCCTCCGTAATCACCCGAGTCACTCACACAACTGAACCTACGGCAGTAGCGCTGTTCTGGTCTAGAAGGCCAAATAGCGTCAAGGTATGAATTAAATATTGTATTTTGTTTAGATTAGAGTGTAAACAGCATTTTATCTAGACATTTGCTTTGTGAATAATTCCTGGCTTTATAAACGCATGCGAAACATGGGTAATTTAATGTAACGTTCTCCCCTGTCCTTGAAGCCACTGCGTCTCTGAGTGTTAGCCTGCTAACGTAACTAGTGTGTAGAATGGAAATGTCAACAGCATTGGTTTTGAATTTTTAATCTACTTTGCCTTTACAGTGAGATATAGCTATATGATATACTTTGCGTTCCTACATAAGTTAGATATATGAAAATGGTTCTTTTATAAATGTTTATGTCTTTGTAAGGATGCAAACATGCTATGTGGCTGTTATAAAATCTGGGGTTTTGTAATCTTTGCCATAGTACTTACTGTCTACAGTCTGTAGAGATTTTAATGTATAATTCATTTATTAAATAATACTGTCATTTGCACACCTTAGATCTGATTATAAAGAACTATTGTGGCTATTTCTTTGTAATTTCCTTGTGTTACAAAGTACTGTGGCATATTTTTCCATTGTTAACCTTGATACTATGCATTGCAGTAGTGGGGATCAACATATTACGTGTGCTTCTAATCACTTGCCATTTTATTCTACAGCGACATGTTGCGTTTGCCAGCAGTAAGTCGGGCTTTGGCTGGAGCGGCCCATTCCAAGGGTTCCATTGCCACCACTAACAATGGTAATTAATTTGCTCTATGCATTTATTTTTTTAATCCTTCAAGGTTAAGTGTGATGCCCGTTTTTAAGAATGCTGAGCAACTTTACTGGCTTGTCAGTCATTTTCTCACACTAGCTTGTTTTTGCGACAGTGTGGACATCAGTTCGGGCCTCAAGCAATATGGTTGAAGTGTTTGTAGATGGAAATCCTGTCATGGTGGAGCCAGGGACTACTGTACTACAGGTAATGATGCAGAGACCATTTCCTTTTAATAATTCTATGCGAGGATTGTAAATTCCACATTGTATGTTCACATGCCAACTATGTTTAGGCTTGTGCAAAAGTTGGTGTGCAGATTCCTCGTTTCTGCTATCATGATCGTCTGTCAGTGGCCGGTAACTGCCGCATGTGTCTGGTGGAAATCGAGAGAGCACCAAAGGTAACGTACCATTGAAAGTATTAAGATTATGACATCATTACGCATTATTGATTATTATCAAAATACATGGTGAGTCTTACTTTAAGCATGTTTTTTCCCATATGTTCTTCATCAACAGCCTGTTGCAGCGTGTGCAATGCCTGTCATGAAAGGGTGGAACATTTTGACCAACTCAGAGAAAACACGAAAAGCCAGGTTTGAGAAGTAGTTTCTTGCTTTACAAATACTACTCACGCAGAGTTGTTGTCACCATCTCATATAATATTAATATTTTTTTTCTTTTCTTATTGTGATTATGATAGAGAGGGAGTCATGGAGTTCCTGCTTAACAACCACCCTCTTGACTGTCCAATCTGTGATCAGGGAGGAGAATGTGATTTGCAGGTAAGAAAAACATTGTTTACTGCAATGTGAGAAAACTGGACTGTCAACCTAATTAATGTATCCACTCAAGAATGGAAAAAAAAATCATCCCTGATAAATTTTTTATGATCATCTTGATGTTGTGCTGGATATATAGGACCAATCGATGATGTTTGGTGCTGACAGAAGCCGTTTTACTGAAGACAAAAGAGCAGTGGAAGATAAGAACATTGGACCGCTCATAAAAACGATCATGACCCGCTGTATACATTGCACACGTTGTGTTCGGTGGGTTGGATATCTATTATTATACAAGCTACATAAATGCACAAAATGTATGTTGTGCAGGGCTCAACAATAAGGATTATCTTCTGATGGACCAATTCAATTAGTAGAATGTGCAATCAGAAATGAATTTTTTAAGCCATAATAAACCTGAATTATTAATTTAATTGTAATTTAATAATGTTTATTATTAGATCACGTATAAATACTTTTAGGTTTGATATATTTGACCAGCTATAACACACTTGCTGGAAAATAGTGGCATATGGTACAAAGCATTACTGAGTACTTTTTGTTTTTTTGTTCTCATGCCTATTACCTTCAGGATCAGACAGAGTATTTCAATCCTAAATAAATGTCTCTTTCTACACAATCTTTTTGTTGTGTGTAACTTTACAGTTTTGCCAGTGAGGTTGCTGGTGTGGAGGACCTAGGAACTACTGGACGTGGTAACAGCATGCAGATTGGTACCTACGTAGAGAAGATGTTCATGTCTGAATTATCTGGTAACGTGATTGACTTGTGTCCTGTTGGAGCACTGACGTCCAAACCTTACGCCTTCACTTCACGACCCTGGGAGACCAGGTATGATCCCAAAAAAGCATTTGCTCTCATGTGTACACTTTCATTCCTATATTTGAGTTTTTTTTTAATGCTGCCTTATGATCCCTTAATTTTCTATTTGTACACAAAAAAAAGTCAATATCACAAAAATCAAAGTTCTTATGAGAGTTTGTTTAGGGTCTGTACCAAAAATAGCCATCAGGTGTCACCCACATTCTGTTGAATTTTTTCTTCTTTCATAAATTAATAAACTTCTATCACAAGACAATCACCAAATACAAAACCTTGAGTCTCAGACCTTTCCAACAATATGTGTTTTCTCAAGTTTTGATTAAAAAGTAGTGCAGTAAATTTTGTAATATGAAACATGGCACTGCCCACTAGGGGGGAGGAGCCTGCTAAAAGGAATTTAAATATTGTTTCCATGGTAACTCAATGTCAGATTTCAAAATGGTTTTCACAGGATGAATACTGAGGGTGTAAGCCTTCGAATGAATGAGAGTTCAGGGGTTTTTAATAGTGAGTTACTTGAATATATGTACACTTTAGTTTTTGAAAATGCTGTTCTCATGTGTATACAGAAAGACTGAGTCCATTGATGTGCTGGATGCTGTTGGCTCCAACATTGTGGTGAGCACCAGGGGTGGTGAGGTCATGAGAATTCTTCCCCGTTTGAATGAAGATGTCAATGAGGAATGGATATCCGACAAGACCAGGTGAGCGCATAAGCTCTTAAAAGAAGACCACACCCCTCCCTTTCTCCATTCTCACACACACTCATGGTTAGTCCGTTGTCCTGTCTCTGGCCCACCCTCTCTAAGGTTTTCATATGATGGACTGAAGAGGCAGCGCCTGACCCAGCCCATGGTGAAGGATGCCAGTGGACAGCTGGTTGCCACCACCTGGGAGGATGTTCTTACACGTGTAGCTGGAGCAGTGAGTGGTTGCAAATTATAAATTAGAATCATGCATGTATCTGGTTAGTGTGATATGCTTTATTTCCAGACAGAATATTTCACTGGTTGTGATTTTGTGTTTTGCAGCTCCAAGGAGTTCAAGGTTCTGAGGTAGGAGCTATTGCTGGTGGGATGGTAGATGCTGAGGCACTAGTGGCTCTGAAGGACCTACTGAATAGACTGGACAGTGAGACCCTCTGCACTGAGGAGGTCTTCCCAATGACTGGTTCCGGGTGAGTCCTTATCCGATAAGAATGATGTCTTCCCTGATTTTAGTAATATCTCTTGTCGTTCACACTGATTTCAAGTTATTATTATAATATATTGTGATGTTACTGCAAGCATTTCTGTTACTATTGGTCATCCCAAGGGTTAGAAATCATCAACACATTTCTGACTTTAAGGATTTGACTTGTGCAAATAACCACTTAGCAGCCACCCAGAACACCCTAGCAACCATATTTCAACATGCTAAAAACACTCAGGACACTGTTAGGTCGAATGGAATCCCCACGTCAGAAACGTCAAATCCGTACAAAAGATATCCGTTTTGTCTGGTGTGCAGATACCCAGCAAAACCTGTCAACAGAATGTCTTGTCTTTAACCTAAAGACTCTATTAACAGCCTTCTATCAGCCTGAGAGTTTGATTGAGAAAGTCAGGGAGGAGCAGCAGAAGACGAAGTGATGATGACAAAAAGTGTAGAGTTTTTTGAATAATCCTAGTGTCCTATGTTTCAAAGCTCAGACTTCATCTAGATATTACACCACTCAATGATCAGAATTTTCTGACCAGTACGATTCCAACAAGTGTTATTATACCAAGGAAAAAACTATGGAAAATTGCTTCACAACATTGACCCTTGAAATGGAGACATTCTCTTATCTCCTACTCGTGAAGACAAACATCCCTTTAAGCCACACATTCATACGATTTAACAACAATAGCAAGCATTGCAAGAGCAAGGAAATAAGTCCATAAGACTTGTTTAATTTGTTATAAAAATCTGAAAGATTTCTGTCCCTCCCTTTGAAAGTCCATTCCACCAAACCTTTCGATCTTCAAAAAGTACATGCAAGTAATCCATATGAATCAAGCTATTTAATCCAGGTCTTGGTAAGTTTTGTTAGATGAATAGATATAATTTAAGCTTTTATTCACATTCATCAATCCACATAGATGAACACAAATATGGTCAATGGCAGCTTGTATATACTTTCTTGACACGTAAGAACAATCCTCATTGGTTCTCGCGTGTCAAAAAAGAATGTTTGAGCTTCAATTAATAAGGATTACGATATGAACTACTTGAAGCTTAAATTTTGGTGTAATGGGCTTTCAGTGGAGGTACAGAAACCTCTCTGGTTTCATTAAAATATCTTCAGTAGTGTTTAGAAGATGAACAAAAGTCTTGTATGAGTATGGAATTGGGGGTGATTAATTGATGACAGTTTTGGTGAACCATCTCTTTAATCTTACTATTACGGATTTAAACTCATTTTGCTCTTTTGGCTCCTTAGAACCGACCTGCGCTCCAATTACCTCTTGAACAGCCGTATCTCTGGCATTGAGGAGTGTGACCTTCTGCTTCTGATTGGAACCAACCCACGTTACGAGGCACCTCTCTTCAATTCACGTGTCCGCAAGAGGTAAAACCATTGCACACTCTTGTTTGCAACAGTTGGAACCAGTTGAGCAGGTGTCATTTCACTCCACCCCACTTTTTCTTTTTATCCCCATTCTTCAGTTGGTTGCATAATGAGCTTGAGGTGGCCATGGTTGGTCATAAGGTGGACTTAAGCTATAGTTACAACCATCTGGGTGAAACCACGCAAGTTCTGCAAGAGATCGCTGATGGAACACACCCTTTCTGCAAGGTAACATATAATAATATTGGTGTTTACTTGGAACTTCGACTCAAGTTTTTACTAAGAATGACATCATCAGAAGTTGACTCTTGAATGAGAAAGTATTGGAGTATGGTTTTGTATTTCAGGTCCTAGCCCAGGCCAAAAAGCCCATTGTAGTAGTGGGTAGCTCCGCTCTCCAGAGGGATGATGGGGCAGCCATCTTTAAGGCTGTGTCCACAATTGCTCAAAATTCTCGAGCCATCAGCGGTGTTGAGGAGGGATGGAAGGTTCTCAATGTGCTGCACAGGTCAGATACTGCCATAAGTGTGTGTGCATATGTGGACCTTTCTTTGAGTATCATTTCTGTTCTATATTGTTCTGTGTGAATAAAAGAATTGTGAATGTCGACCCTTTGCTTAGCACAAGTACTGACCTTGTCATATACATGTGTGACCTCAGGGTGGCCAGTCAAGTGGCAGCCCTGGACCTGGGTTACAAGCCTGGTGTTGATGCCATCCGGAAGAACCCTCCCAAAGTACTGTTTCTCCTGGGAGCTGATGCTGATTGCATCACCAGAGCAGATCTTCCCAAAGACAGCTTTATAATCTACCAGGGTCAGTAACCTCACTTGCAAATTTTGTATTGTATACCAGTGATTCCCAACCCTGGTCCTTGATTACCCCCAACACTGCACATTTTAGGTGTCTATAGGGCTGTGACGGTGGCAGTTTTTTACACCACAGTGTATGTATATGTGTATGTATATATAAGAGGTTTTACCTCTTGCAGACAAGTGAATTGAAGAGAGGTGCTTTGTGTGTGTGTGTGTGTGTGTGTGTGTGTGTGTGTGTGTATATATATATATATATATATATATATATACACCTCAATTAAATACATTTTAAAATAAAATAATAAATTAGGCTCAAACATCCATTTCGTAACAGACATGCATGTTTATTTGAGCGCTTCCGTCAATGAAACAACACACTAAAGCCTGTAAAGCATTGAAATAAATATCAGTAAATAATATTAACTTAAATAATATAATAAATTTAAATATTTAAAAAACATTCGTTTTATATTTCCACACAAAGACGTGGTATATAGCTAAAGCCTTCCGCTCTGCGCTTTGAGAGGGATGTGGGACACGAGCGGGAAAGAGACCATCTCTTTTCTAATATCTTCATGTTTTCTACTTGTAAAAGGTCGGAAGAGCGAATTTTATCCTCCACAAGAGAAAGACATTTAAGCTATGTTTGATTTTGTGCAGCCAGAGAAAGCGGAACTAAAATCACCCGTGCGTGTGAAACGCGCTTATATACAAATATACTGGACGCGCCTTACCAAGTCTAATAACAAGCACAAACTGTGTAAAAAAATAATTTGACGTGCAAAGATTAAGCCTAAAAATATTTAAGCTATCTTTCCTACAGTGTTTTTTCTACTTTACCACAGTAAAAAATTTGAATATAATAGGCCTACTTAAAAGCGAACCAAAGGAGGAAACGTTTATAATCCCCTGTGAAAATGGGTGAGACGTGAGTGAAGATTTGGGAAAAGAAACAAGAGTTTCCATGTCCAGTGGAATATTGTTAAATTCAATGATAATCGGGTGACCTGATCGCAAAACAGAACACAAAGCTTATATTTATGGGAATCACGCACAACTCTCTCATTCGTTATGAATCCAAATGTTTCCATGGCTGTGATGCAACATTTAATTGCTAACCTATCATTTAGTTTGTAAACAAAGCTTTTTGCTTCACTTCTGTCATAATATGTGTGGTTTGGCGGACGGTGCGGTAGTCAAGTTTACCGGCACAGCCCTAATTTCTCCCTAATCAAACACACCTCATTCAACAAATCAGCCTAGGGTTAAAGAGTTAAGGCCCTTGCACATTTAGTCCGAAATTTTCGTACGTTAAAAAAGAAATACGACCGCACATTATATCAATCACACTTGCACACTGCCTCCGAAACTTTCGTCTGTCATAAAAAAAAATCGATCGGGTTAGATTTTCTGCGTTTTTCGCATCCGTAGCAAGCAGTTTGAATGGTGTTGTGACAATTCAGAGGCCCCGAATCACGAATACAAAAAAACGCATACGAAAATTTTGGACTCAGTGTGCAAGGGCCTTTAGGACTCTCAGACCTCAGATGGATGTCAGATAAGAGAGAGGGAGAGTGAAGAGAAACCACAGCTCTATGCACCTATTGCATCTAAATACAGTAGATGCTTATAAGTTTAATGGTACCACATGCTTATCCAGGTCACCATGGAGATGTAGGTGCACTCATGGCTGATGTCATCATGCCTGGTGCTGCATACACTGAAAAGACCGGCACATACGTCAACACAGAGGGTCGTGCCCAGCAGACTAGAGTGGCAGTCACTGCTCCCGGTATTGCACGCGAGGACTGGAAGATTTTGCGTGCCGTTTCTGAGGTATGCTCCCTAACCTCTACTTTAACAATGTTCAACCTGTTCCTCATATTGTTCATATACCTTTGCCTGAGCTATTCTTCAGAGTAAAGTGTAGACGGTTCAGTACAGATTCTTGTTTTTTTTTATTGCTCAGCTGGCAGGAGTCACACTGCCGTATGACACACTGGATGAGGTAAGGAGAAGGCTGGAAGAGGTCTCTCCTAACCTGGTGAGATATGATGATGTAGAGGAAGCCAATTATTTCAAACAAGCCCATGAGCTTTCAAAGGTTTGTGTTCTTTATTTTTGTTGTCAGTTTTTGTTTTAAATCTCCACTACTTGAACAGTTCACTAATGTTCTCCTGGTCTCCTTAGGCTGTGAATCAGTCATTACTTGCGGCTCCTATTGTCCCTCCTCAGCTCACAGTGAAGGATTTCTACATGACCGGTAGAGTAACAAATACATTATGTTGGTTTAATGAGTTATATTAAATTTTTATGTTCGAATAGAATGCTAGAACCTAGTGTATGTCTTTGAACCTGCTATTTACCATTGCCTTTGGTTGTCTTCCTGTATAGACCCCATAAGCAGAGCCTCTCAGACTATGGCCAAGTGTGTGAAGGCTGTGACCGAGGGAGCAGCGGCAGTTGATGAGCCCTCAATTTGTTAAAACTCCTTCAGGCAGACTAATCTATCTATAGTAATGCACACAAAAGTAGTCATCCTCAAGTACATGTACAAACACATACCTGGATTTTAGTATTGCTTTGCTGTTTGTCTCTTGTGTCTTACATAGTCAGACTTCACCAGAGCAGCAAAATGTGTGAAATTATCATATTTAAATAGGCTTTGAAGGGTGTTGTAAAGTTTTCATTCTCATGATTAAGTTGAATGAGGTCTGCTTTGTTTTGGAAAGCTCTTATAATAAATAAAAATGTATTATATCAATATACTATTGTTGCCGTTCACATTGCTGGTCTAAATTAGTTAAAGTTAGGGTGTAGTAGGAAACAAAATATTCTGTTTTGGTAGAAGCTAGGATGGAAGTGTAAGGGGAAAATGCTTTCTAAAAATAAGCATCTTGATTGGGTTTCCTTCTTAATGAAGTTGGATTAAATGCAGCGTAAAGCCTGTTTTCCTCTGAAAATATATACACTTATAATTTGAAAGAATTCTTTGTTGAATAATCTTAAATTCATTTATATTAATAACAAAGTAATGGATTATCATGGGTTTTATTCAGTTACTGATCAAACTGTTTACCTGCCCTTGATCTTTTTTTGTGCTACTATGTTAGGATCATGCTGACATCACTGACTGAATAGGGGGCAACATAAGACACTTCGAAATATCAGTAACACCTGCTTCAGAGTTTATATCACAAGTCTTGTCACCTTGATAATATTTATTGATGGCAACGAGGGGAAAATATGACTGACAAGAATGTTATCGTCGCACGTGAGATTGCACTGAATTTGAAGTTGGTGATGTCATTCCAGGCATGGATGAGACGCGTGAGAGGAGGCTGTCGGAAAAGACTTTGGGGGAGATCCCTCAAAACTTGAAATCGATGACTGCTGCTTAAATAAAACTTCACGCTGCTCCGAACACTTCTGACAGCTGGACACACAAATGTTCAATCTATATTGTATGTTTGCGAGATCTGTCATCTTTTTTAAAAGCCGACAATGAACATACAAAGTTGAATTCCAAAATGGTTGCAGAGGTTGTTGTTGCACTGTTGGCTGTTGTCATGTCCCCCCAGTGCCTGTAGTTGTGCTGTAAGAAGCCTCGCATCCGATGACTAAACCAACACCCCCTTCTCTTTGTGTACGGCTAGTTTTATTTAACTAATCGACAAAGATGTGCCAGTAGGATTCGTGCAAAATTATATCCACGCGTTAAAAAACTAAATCTACTAGCGTTACATGGAAAGGTAGAGGCGGAATATCCCCGCTGAGAGGAATAGCCGTCGACCGTATGAAAAGATCAGCGTAGCTAGTTTAGCACAGGCCGCAGTGATCGGAGGCTGAGCTGCTGCCGGGAAGCAACGGACTCAAGTAAAGGCGGAAGACCGCTTATCACGCACTGCAAGGCGGGTGTCTCGCTACTCGACTCGGGGGGATTCGGGAAGTTTCACAGGCCAACGGTAACTACGAATTGCGCAGAAATAAAGGAATGTTTTTCCTCAAAATGTGTATCTGATATCAATTTTATTGTAATATTACTAAAAAGTAAACTCAAGAAACGAATTAAAATTTAACTAATAAATAAAACCCCGAAACTTTCAAATGTCTCTGGTTGTCGACTACGCTTATTCTCATCTGACAGGTATTTTGCTTATAATCGGTCCCGAGTGTTTCTCACACATAAAAATGTTCCGACGACCGTTACAAAGTTTCGAAATATTTGTACGACGCAACAAAGAAATACATTCTGCCGCTCTGATTTTGACCGTATCTTTCGGAAAAAGAATTAAATTGTTTCTTCAGGCGCTACACCCAACTTGCTCAATCCTTGCCTCAAAAGTAACTGATAGTGCTGCCCAAGTACATGATAGAGTAGTAGGCGGGTTGTCCACCGTCCCCTTGCGTTTTCAAAGTTGCTTTGCATGTCAAACGTATTGTACTCTGCCCAAACACTTTTACGAGTCATGGTTTTATGATTTAGTGTTTCACCTGCTTAAAGCTCTGCTTACACCAGCTGTTTTTCTCAAGTGTCATTGATTGCTTGAAACAGGGGCTACTTTTCCTTCTTCCTGTCACTTTAATATTTAATGGTTTGAGCTGTTGAGTGCTTTGAAATGCTGAGTTCAGATTTGTTAGGTGTTGGAAGTGACTGCAACATATATTGAAAGCTATTTTAAATTGGATGTCACTTGACCTGCCAATAAGCGAGCGTGTAATTTTTATATTCATGGTTTTATTATAGCTGTTTGACTTGTATAGTCATTACAGATGCATAACAGTCATAGTTTCGTTTACATTGGTGTCTCTGCAAACTATGCTGTTTAGGAGAGCTGTAGGGGAAACTGGCGCTTCCTGCAATTGAGATCAATAAAATTTATATTACAGTAAAGGCTGGAATACACTACACGGAATATATTTTAAAGCACTAGGCATTATACACTTGCTAACTTTGGAAATGATTACAGAGAAAAACTGAGCATCACATGAAACTGACTGAGGATCACACACTATCAAACTTTAAAGTCATTCCGAACACAAAAACAAATGCTGAAACATGCTCCTCGTTGCATGGAGACGAATGACAAATGAGAATAAAGTGTTCAAAATCAAAATATCAGAGATGTTTGATATTCTCCGACTAGATGGAATATTGCCTGAAGCTAAAAATAATCTGGAAAAAAAAAGAAAAAAAAACTCCCAACTGCCCAAAATCTGCTGAATGAAATCTAACATAGACTTCTCCAAACTGCGAAATGGGGGGAAAATCATGTAGCGTATTTCAGCCTTAAGTTTAGTGCATTTTTATACCTTTGTACCCTAATTGTACAACAATATATATATAAATAACATTTAAATAATTTATAAATAGAATTACAGCTGTAAATGTAAAGCACATTTTCAGTTTTGATTTAAAGTGAATGTCTCATGAATGTGAATGTCTGTTCTTCGTGCACTCCAAAAGAACCTGAATTTGACTTTTGGTAGTTGACTCAAAGTTGACTGTCATCACACTTTTGTCTCATTCACATACTGTTTTTTTTTATTTATTTTTTAGCTGATGTTCCGTAGAGTTCCAGCCCTGGGATGTATGAAGGCAAGCACATCCACTACTCGGAGGTGGACCACAAGCCTCTGTGTTCATACAGTCCAAAGCTTTGCAAGCAGCGCAGGCTCAATGGTTATGCTTTCTGCATCCGCCATGTGCTCGAGGACCGGACCGCTCCTTTCAGGCAGTGCGAATATGTAGCCAAGTACAATAGCCAGCGCTGCACCAACCCAATACCCAAGGCTCATGACCGCAAGTAAGTTTGTGGATTAACAAATGTCTAAAGAAAAGATGTGCACGTTTAAAAATAATACTGAAAACAATCTATTTGTCTTTTAGGTATTGTAATAGTCACCTTCAGGTTATGGGTGTCCTCCCCAAGAAGGAGCGAAAGAAGAAACAAGATACCATTGAGTCTTTGGCCCTCAAAATTACCGTTCCATCCCTGGCTCTGAAAACTCACAACGGTCTCGAGCTTTTACCTCCATCCCCACCGCCCTCCTTGGCTTGTCTACTCCCCTCAGATCCCTTCGCCTTTTGCAGGGGAGAAAAAATGTTAAAATCAAGTGGCACATTCCTGAAGAAACCCCAAGAAAACCAAACTCTGAACCATAAGCAGAAACAGCAAGATCACAGTGTTCCAGCGTTCCCAAACCATCTCAGAACCTCCGCTCTTTCTTCAACCCTTCCACATTCTTGCCTCCCTCCTCCGCAGACTGGAAGAACCACACAAACACCAATAGTTCCCTCCTCCCCTAACGCAGCAACCCTATATACCCCTGCAGTTCGTTCAGGTTCATTATTCAAAACCTCATCCACACTTCCGGACAGCCATCAGGGCTCAATAGACACGGCTCCAACTGATAACAAAATTAAACTGGACCTCAATCATGCGTTTGATAAAAAGGTTGTCCCTGCAGTTTCAGGGATGGCATCAAGCCGTGATGACATACATGGACAATTAATTAAAGTGCACTCGGTTGTTATGCGGCAACAAGCTCCATGTTTGCAGAAGTTCCATAGATTGATGGACCAACACAAGGGGAGGTACCAAGACCTGAACCCACATTTAGGTAGGTAATTTTGATCTGGGATTTTGACATTTAAAAATGGGTTTGGCTTTAGTTTTTTAATGACAAACACAGCTTGTGTTCTAGGGCTTGATTGGTCAGAAGACAGTGAACAGGAAGATGGCGACTTGGGGAAGCTAGTGTCATATCAATGCCAGAGACTACAAGAGAAGCACTTTGAGGAAAGGTACAGTAATCCATCAGTCTGACAATCATCCATCCTCCACCTAATTTAATGCCAAGCGCAAAGATTAACCCATATTATGATGCAGATCTCTGGAATACATGATTCTGATTGGTCAATTGTCGTATTCTGCAGCTACATTTTTTTTAATGACTGCTAAACTGCAACTTCTCATATCACTCCTTGGCTTCTTTCTCACATAATAGAAAAAAATTATTCTCAAATCAATATTTATGTCACCCTTTCACACGAAAGAGTCTAATGAATCTTGACATTGGAATACGGCCATGATGCGTCTTCCTACATGGTTGTTTAAGAAATGAAAAGCTACACGCATCTTCAATTAGGGTTAGAAGAAATGTTGGCAAACATAACATGCTAGAACATAATCACTGCAGTAATGATCCAATCATTGACTCCATGGCGTGAATATGAATGCTTATTTCCATTCTGTGACCCACCAGTGTATCGGAAACCCACAGTTTGAAAACTGCTGATGTAGAGAAATCTCTTTCCCGTCTCGCAGTGCCAGCAGTTCCCGTGCTGAGCGTTTGGCAGGCTTCTGCTCATACCTGAGACAAAAACACACACACCTTTACAGGGAGCAGAGGGGCTTCAGGAGAGAGAGAAGATCCCAGCATGCCCTTCGTAAAGCCCTGCTGCAGGCAGCAAGAGAGGAACCTCAACACACCGCTCAGCTTATTCAGGAACAACATAATGAGACCTCCACACCCTCCAGGTAAAAAAAAACACATGCATTATAGAGATGTAACAATACATTATGTGTTGATGCGATATGATGTATTGATGCAATGCATAAAATATCAATAACTTCTCAACAACTAGAGTGCCTCATTTATTGTTGAAAGCTCAGGTTATATTTTGGCTTCATTTCTAATTGAGGTAAAGAGGATCTATTATGCTTTACAAGTTTACATTTTCAACTTTCTTTAGTGTGTAATGTTGCTGTTTGAGCATAAAAAAGGTCTGCAAAGTTACAAAATCCAGTCCAAAGGGAGCTATTCTCTACATCAGTAAACTCTGAAACGCTTCGATTGTAGTCGTCACAATATCCCGCATGTAAATAATTCCCGCCAGAGGCATACGCAAAAAAATGGGACAAGGCCCGGTTGAGTTGTGTTTGTAGTGTGTTTTTCCACCCCAGGCCTAATGCGGTTATGGAAAGGGGCGTGACATTTCCGAAACATGCTCTAATTAGTTGATCCATAACAACACACTGATCCAGCTGACCAATCAGAGAACATTAAGCTTTTTGGAAGGAGGGGCTTCACAGAGAGAGCAATTTAACAGAGCGATACTGGCAAACTGGGAAGAGTGGTGCTGCAACAGTGTAAAATATGTTGGAAATTTATTTTTATTGTTCAAGCATGAAAACCTGTTCTAGTAGACCCCAAATTCTTTAAAAAAAAAGTAACTGGTAAAACAGACGCATAATATCTTAACAATTGATATATCAATCGCAGGCCCCTGAATCTTATCAATTCCTATCATTATAGTATCTCTTCAAGATTTGAGATATCAGCAAATATCGGTTTGCTGGCTAAGAGTATTAATACCAGATCTATCAAGTATTGTGATGCAACGTCCGATCTACACCCTGCCCTGATGTGCTCGACATGCTTTCAGTAGTTTGTTTTCTTGTTTTAATTCCACAGCACTGCAGTACCAATGGCTGGAGACGACTCAGGTTTATGCTTGGCTATCGTGAAAGGTGAAGACTGCAGAAATTCAGCCTTACCGTTCACCAGGCACTGCTTTCAACGTATCCTCTCAAAGTTCTTAACAATAGCTGACTGCTTTTGGCTGTTTGTCTGCATTCAGAGCAAATTTTCCTGTGATTTCAACTAACCATCTGCTTTGGTGATTGACCGATCGACTTTGGATCTTTTCGTGTGTTGTGTCCTTAATGGCACTCTGTAGATATCCTTCAGAACCGTTCACAGCAGCTGTTCTCAAGCTGCACTGCTCGCTTTGCAGATGGAGCTCAGTGTTCCATCCCCGTCTTTGACATCACGCACCAGACACCACTTTGTGATGAGCATGCCAAGAAAATGGTGAGAAACAGAAGACTGTTTCATTGCGTAATAAAGTTTTTGCTAGTAACTAATTTAACCATATCTGCACTAATGGTACTTTACAGGACAATTTCCTGCGAGGTGATATCAGCCGGAGAACGTACCACCACCACCAGCAGATTCAGCGGCACAGGCCACTGAAGAAAGCCAAGCCTCCAGCACTCAGTAAGAGGCATAAGAAGAAAGGCAAGCGAGGAGCACCAAAGCGCCCTCAGAAACCCATTCCTCCTGCGCTACCCCAGGGTAACCTGGGAATGCCTTCCATTTTGTGCCTGCCCACTCAGCCTTCTGGCATAAGGTGAAAGCTGCGTGTGTTTGTATGTGTGTATTTGCGCATGTCTGTGAATGCGCACTCATTGTCTTTGTGTTTTTCAGGAGTCCTTTAACTCCTGATTTAAGTGCAGATGAATTTCCAGATGACATCACCAATGACATCAGTGACATTCCACATGACCTAGAGTTGAATCAGGAGGATTTCTCAGATGTTCTGCCTCGACTCCCGGATGACCTGCAGGACTTTGATCTTTTTGAAGGTAAAAGTGCTATAATATTATGGAAGGGTATTGATACAGATTATTAGATTTTGGTTTGATTCTGATTCAATTCTGTATATTTCAGTTATAATGTCTATTTTGTTTAAAAAAGGTGGACATTATATTTAATTTATTTATAAATGATTCATTTTTGAAGGAAATTTAAATTGTATAGGGGCCCAATAAATGCAGTTAAAAAGTTTAACAACCAAAAATTTGGTAATGTGCAAAGTTATCATAAACTCATTAACACTAAATGTATAATATATCACTGTATTATACATAAATTACGATATATATACACACTACTGTTCAAAAGTTTGGGGACGTTAAGATTTTTTGATGTTTTTAAAAGAAGTCTCTTGTGCTCACCAAGGCTGCAAAATACAGTAAAAACAGTATGTGGTGAGCAGGGCGGCCGAGGGACGTGAGAGAACGTCGCGAGGCCGGTGGTGCGATTGCTAATGAGCAGCACCGGCCTCGCGACGTTCTCTCACGTCCCTCGGCCGCCCTGCTCACCACACAGTAATATTGTGAAATTTTATTACAATTTAATAAAGCGATTCTCTGTTTGAATATATTTTGAAATGTAATGTATTCCTGTGATCAAAGCTGAATTTTCAGCATCATTACTCCAGTCTTCAGTGTCACTTGATCCTTCAGAAATCATTCTAATATGCTGATTTGGTGCTCAAGAAAAATTTCTTATTACTGCTTAATTTTTTTTGTGGAAACCATAATGATTGTTTTGCTGAATGTAAATTTTTTTTGTAACATTATAAATCTCTTTTGATCAATATTTAATGCATCGTTGATGAATAAATTATATTTGAAACTAATTGTTTAAAATATTCCATCACTATATAACTTAATTCAGTGAAGGATCCATCCGACTGATTAAAATGTTTGACTTTTAAAGGTGCCCTATGTCAAAAAATCAATTCATACTCCACATATTCCATACCAGATGGGGGCAGTATACCTCCAGAAAGGTGGCCTACTCTAGTCTGTTTTTTAGTTTCGGGTTGTTAATCTTCTAAAACCGTCAAATAGTCCGCTTTGTCCCGCCAAAGACTATTTTGATCGGTGAGGGATGTAGAATAGAATGACTGCTGCCGCTGCGCTTGACAGGGCGCGTAACGAGCAGAGAGAGAGAGAGAGAGAGAGACCCGGCCGCGCGCGCGCACTCTCACGTCTTCAAATAACAAGAGCGTTGTCCTGCTCTCTCTCCCTCGCGCATATTAATCAAATCAATTGACACGATAGTAAGACCGCAGTTTCAAGTGGAGCATTTGGAGATTTTTAGAGATTAGAGACTCAATTAACAACATCTCAACACTAAATTATAAAGGCCGGTCTCATATAGACGCCTGTCTCAAATACAAGCTGGTGCAGTTCGACGATTTGGGAAAATAAAAGCCCGGGCTATTATGTGAAGTTTTACGGTATTCGTTTTGTTCATATTACATTTATGACACACGCAATTGACACTTTTCACACGCTCTCACGCCACACATCAATTTTGTCACGCACAGAAAAATCGCAAAGCAAAGAGGACCAACAGACTAGACAGAGCAGGTTAGCTATAAAAAAATCTCAGCTCTCAGATTCTGTCAATTTTATTACGCAATTCAAACAATAAATACCGTTTTGGCGCTTGTAAATGTTACACGACAGATCCCTAGCGTACGTGAACCGATCATCTCTACTAGCTAATAGTAAAAAAAACACGAACACTGTTGAAAGATACAGTATGCTGCAACTTACCAAACTGTATTCCTCATACATAATTTCGACCAATCATTTTTTTGAACTCTTCCCTGAACTGAAATGTAGTAGTGGGCTGTACCAAAGTCCTTTTTTGTCCTTTACACGATTGACATCAGGTTCAAGTACGCCCACAAGCCGTGCGAGTTATTCGTGTGTTGCAGTTTGGCTGGTGGTTATGACAAGAGACCGCATACCGCCTCCCATGGCCGAAACTGGTATTATGACACCGGCCGGGCCGGGGCTAGTAATTTAGCATGCTAATTCAGGTTTATATCTCGGCAGCACTATAACTTGTCATTTTTTTAAGGACATCATCACACTTATTTCTTCTCATTCTTTTGATGCGTGTAGCTCATTTTTTGGATATTTTTACCTCAATTTTTCCATATGGCACCTTTAATCTGTCTGATTCATTTGACTGATTCATTAAGATGACAGAAAATGTATTTTGTCCGTGATTGAGACGTACACTGGTTTCACTGTTATCTTGTTCAGCCACAAGAACAACTCAATTGCTTTTATTTAGTTTTTTTCTGCAAACTTGGGATACATATGATCTCATTTGCTGTGTGGGGCTGCAGGAAAAAAAGTAATTCAGGCACAGTTAAAGATTGGGATTTTAAGAATGTATATTTTTACCCTTATACACTTTATACTTTCTATGTCTATTCTTTTTCTGGAAATTGCTCTGTTTTCTTTTCTCACTTTTAGTCATTTTATATTTGCTAATTCACGTTTATTTGTGACATAGGTAAGAATAGTGAGCTGTTGCCCACCTCTGAGGAAGCCGAGGAATTGGTTCGCGTTCTGCAGGCCATGAGCTCTTACCCAGAATCCCTTGCATGTCTAAGCGGAATGGCTGAGCTTGGTCCCGTAGAAGGGGTAGATTGTCGTAGCATGCCGGGGGGAGTCGTGGATCTACTGAGTGCACGGCTATCTGCTGAAACCCTTTCCAGCCTGGAGCTGGACCCCAGTCTGCTCCCCACCTCTGAAGACGCTTTCCCCCCGTCACCTCCATCACCACAGCCCCCTCTGACTCCTCCATCCTCAGTGGGGCATCTCACAGACAGCTCATACACACAGAGACAACCTCATCTCCTAGCTAAGATTGATAAATCCAAAGCAGATCTGAGTCATCTGCCCCTTTGCAAGGACGAGGACATCTCTCATGGCTCGTGGGGCGTTCTTGCCCTTCCCCTCAGCGACTCCTCACAGTTTCACAGCCTTATTGCCTCAGACGGCCTGCTGATGTCCACAGCCCTCTCAACGCCAATGACCCCCGTGCCCTCAGCCCCCTGTCAGCCCAGTTCGGCCCTCTCTGCTTTGCATCAGAGCAGCCAAACTGTCCCCGTCACTCGCTCTACACCCGCATCGTCACCCTCATCACCAACGTCCCAAACCAAGCACCTTCTCCCCCCACTGTTCAATCACTGTGGGATCCCAGCAGACTTACAGCCGCACCACAGTACAACGGCGCCCCCTATGGACCAGGCCTGAACTGGAGGCAGAACCAATTATTTGCTACAGTCAGTGTTCAGGGAACATGTTGCAGGTGATTTTCTTTTTTCTTTTTTTTTCTCTCCAAATGTCAGGGTCATTGTGTTTGTCTCCTCAGTCCTCTGCATCTTTTTCCCTCACAAAAGAAAGAACATCAAGCAATAAATTTCCTTGTTGGTATAAATTAGTTGCTTTTTTTCAAAAAGCAAGCATAGATGGATTTTAGCCATTAATATCACTTGTATCCTTAAACACATATTTAATATATTTATAGAGTAGCAGTCTGCACAACTAGTTTTATTGATGAGTGAAAATGTGTGGTAACTGGTGAAAATGTGGTTCTCGTTTAGAGGTAATGGGCAAGTTTGTCATGGGGAAAGGTGTCATGGTTGTATCACTATTTTGTCCCATGTGATGATTAAAAAACTCATTGTTTTGGCAGATGGTGTTTGTGCTTTTAGTAGCCGTTATACTATGGGGTCTTGCTCTAAGTGTAAGTGCCTGCCTCAAAAGCTGTGTATTGCAAATCAACATAAATTACACTTTGCGTTGTCACTTAGTTAAAACATGTGAGTGCACAGAATTACACCCCTGAAAATATTTAGAGGCATTTAATCCCTGTTTTTGAATCCTCACGCAAGTAATTACCTTCTCACATTACCGTAAAGTTACTCAAAGTGTTCAACTTTGATCTGAGTGTTCGATGTGCTCCTGTGTAAGGCCTTTAGCTGAAGTGATAGCAGTTGTGGGAAATAAATGGTGTAAAGCTATAGTTGGTTATCTTGTCATGGCTTTTAAAGAGAGTAGTTATGATGCCTTTACCCTCATGTCATGCCAAGTCTACATTTGCATTTTTCCATTTATGTTCTTTGCTGATGCTTTCTTACCAAAGCGGCTTCCAAGAAAGCCTCTTTTTATGTCCACAACAGAAAATATCTTTATATCAGTATATCTAACTGAACCAATTTAATGAAATCATGTTTGGGCAGTTAAGCTTTTAAAGAGAACAGTTAAGTATAACCTTGATTCAATGTCATTATAAACGAATAATGATGTAAAATTGTGGTTTGGGTAGACTTGCCGTTGTACCGGATAATGCTGCTTTTATCAACAGGCATACTGACAGATATCCTTGCACACAGAGGGTCGTCTCATATACTTTTTATACTTATTCACTGAATGTATCAAGTCAACAAAAAAAAAGTTTATTATAACCTATTAAAATGTTATGGTCCTCTTCTTTGTTCAAGGTATTTTTATGTCTTGACATGTTTACTTTTGTTACTTAAGTGCTTGGATGTGGGCGTGTGTGTAGACAATGTGTAAGAGAAATTCTATTTGTTTTATTTGAAACGTGTGAATTAAAACTGCTATGACCACGACTTTTTGTGCACTCATTATTTCAATGTGCTGTCAGTCAGCAGCAATGTGCAGGTTTTGTGTTGCAAAGAAAACACTGTGATGACACTTATCTGACACTTAAGACTATATCTGGATTAGGTTAGTCTATGTGCAAACTAAATATTACCAGGCACAGAGATGATTCATAACATATTGGCCCTATGGCTGGCTTTCTAAACAGATTTAAACGGTAAGGTTTTAAATTGTAATCTTTTAATGACTAATTTGAATGGAATCTTTCTCTCATGCCAATGAGAACATTACTTCATTACTGAAACGGAAGAGGGCGCCAAATCATTATAAAATGCTCCAGTCTTTTGCAAAGGGAGGATATTAGTTATGGGGATTTTGATTAGTTCGCACGTGTCTTTGTGTCCATTGAATGATTCCCTCAACCGATTCGTTAAAAGGCCAAGACAAGTCTGATTATTAATGTTTGCATTCCTACAATTCTAATGTGAAATCTCTCGAGAAATGGCAGCAAAACATGTTTGTTTGTATAATTCGATCAGCTGTTGAATCAGCACTAAATGACATATTCGTGAATGAATCACTCGTTTTGATTTAATCAGTCAATGTGTTTGCAAAACGATGTTTGATACATTCGATCAGTAAGCGGTTTCTTACACCGAAACAACATTTTCAAAAAGAGCGCTAAATGTGAAGGATATTTACCAAAAATCAACTGGAGAAAACAGATCTTAATGCAACAGCTCTTTATTGCGCACGCTGCTTCTGTAAAACAAATTTAGCCTAACCTATTAAAGACGAGGACACTTTTCGGTGGGGGAGGGAATAGTTTTGCTTCAAAACGGAATGGTTCACTATCGAAACACCACTAAATGACAAGTTGGAGGAGTAAAGTATTGGTAATAACACAATATCTGTCTGATATCAGAGAGCGAAAGGAAAAAGATAATTTTTTGAGCATCTTTATACCGCTCGAAATTGATCTGCACATGAAACAATTTAAGAATGACGACGATACTGCTTATAATGACTGCGGATGCAAATCTACTTTCCTTCATCTCACCGCTAAGAGGGGCGCGAGGATGCTCCTCCGCGCGAGCCCGGGGCTCTGGCGTTACCTAGCAACGGCTCCCATACTGTACTCCCGCTCCAAGTGCCTGGCTGCCTTCGACTCTGGCGCTGTTTCTATTTCTGTTGTAGCGTCGCAGTCTGCTAAAACATTCATAGCACAGTCCTCTTAACATGTTTCAGTTTGAAGCACTACCCAACCCAACGCGCCGCAGAGTGATACTGACAAATGGCGCGTCAAATGATGGGTGACAGACCAGTTAATCATGGGCTGCCGTCTCCGGGGACGCGCTGATTGAGTCTGAAGTAATGGATGTTATTATGGCCAATGACATGGCAACTGCGACCTCGTGCACGGACGTGATTCCCACATATAACAGTTGTTAAAGCAGGTGCCGAGAAACGAACGCGGTTTCTCTCACGCTTTTTGGTAAGGGGAACAAGCAGAGCTGAAGGGGGAGGGATAGACTGGCAGAGGGAAATGGCAGTTGCATAAACTGTCACAGTGATGAGATCTTATCATTATGACTCTAGATATGCCAGGGCTGCTGTTAGGCAACGACAAGGTTTAACGCCCCCATGATTCCACATGAACAGCTTCTACAAGCGCAATCGTGTGTAAGTATCAAAGTGGTCCAGTGCACACAATGGTGCATCACACACGGAGCCTATCTGTTAAAGTCAAGGACTCGAGGCCTCTTCTTGACCCACGGGCACTGAGGTAAACTGGTGAGCGAACACATTGCACAATGCTTCAGAAAATCGATCATCCTTAACACCCACACAATTTTTCACTCCAATAGCCAAATGGTTTTTTTTTTTCTTCCTTTTTTTTTTTTTTTATCAGCCTCTTTGTTGCTGGTAGCCCATATCCTACCTGTAGGCTCACATCTTGTGAGTTGCTAATATTTAGATTTTCAAAAACTGTGAGTGACCTTGTATGGATCACTGTAAATTGGGCCCAGTAGGCATACACTGACTGAACTCTAAACGGGTATTTTGTGTGTTTTAAGTCACTATGGATTTATAGGTCTGGGAGTTGATAGCAAAAAAGAACTGATACTCCGCTTCTGAGGTGAATCGAGAGTCAGTCGACTATTAAGGCTGGGAGTTCTCAGAAGACTTATTTTATTCAACACCAGGGCTAATATTCAACTAATATCTGAATAAAGCTAGTAGGCTACATCAAGTGTTCTCTTTTATGCACAAGACGCATTACCGTAGTCAGTTCACTCAGTCTCAATGACACCAGTTTGTTTGATTTAAAAAAAAACATTGCAAATCTAGTCTGGTTAGTTAACTTACAGAAGCACTATTATCACGGCATAAAATATTGTCTGATCTTTTGACACGATCACTGTAAAATGAAACAATTACAGAAATTGCTAGTTAATTTCACATTAAATGACAGAAACTGCAAGCTGAAATAAACATGAAATTTTGAAGTGGAAAGACTGAAATAGTATTTTCCTGTAAAACAGTCCAATAATCTTTGTTTTATTTACAACTTCAAAACATTTTTTTTGTGTGTGTGTAGTATTGTAGTAACTTTATTATTATAATTTACTAATTGAATTGTTGTTCAACTTTATCTACACAATTTAGTACTTATTACAAATAAAAGTTAAATAAAATTATGGCTTCATGAGCAATTAATATTATTTTTCATATTTTTTCAATAATTTTCACAGTAATGTTTTTTTTTTTTATTTTTTATTTTTTATTAACTACTGCCTAAAATAGCTGAACACAGCCAATAGTAATCACACATCTCTCTTTAACAGACAATTTTGAAACTCTTGAAAACCTGGAATCGGACAGCATTATTAGCAATGGAATTTTCTATCAATCTTTCTCTTCTTTTCTATAAGCGTTTCTTTAATTAGTAATATATAAGTTATATATATATATATATATATATATATATATATATATATATATATGTATATACTGTATATATACATACTAATGAAGCCTCTTTTCTTTCCTTCTATAGAACAAGTGTTGGATGGGTGATCTGCTACAAACTGTCTCAAGTGTATCATCCAGATACAACAAGCTGGTAAATGGCACACTTCCGCTGAAACACACCTCAGAACAGACAGCACGTTGTTGTCCCTGCAGGGAACATCCACACGGACAGAGCATCCTGTTCCTACAGTTTGATGCTGCCCTCAGTAGCTTGGGACCCTTTTTGTCCTGTGCAAATTAAACATTAAAATTGCTATTGAACAGGGAAGGATAAGAATTCAATTTTGATCTTATATGTACCTAACGCAAAAAAAAAAACAAAAAAATCACATACAGTTGACCCAGACGTCTGGAGATTCTAACCATTTTTAAAAGAGCAAAGATTTGATCGGGAGGCTGTTAACAAAGGATTAGCCTCTGTTTATCAATAATTAATGGGTAAGAGCCTTTCTCCATCTACTCCATCATCAAAGTAGTTCACTAAATGAGAGTGATTTAATTTTCACCATTACAGACCAGAAACAATTTAGGAACTCATTAATGGTTATTTGAAAGAACATTAGCTAATCTTATATAGGATGGGATTAAATCTCTAAGTATGGAACTGATGAAATGAAATAAGGAGCGTTTGACGTCGGGCTGCAGGGGAAGATAAATTAAAAGGGATGAGATTCTGAGAGCTCTCTGAAAAGAGATGAGCAGGTTACAGCAATAATGCTCTTTAAGCAGTGCAGGTTGACCTTCTCAAACTCCTTCTTTTCATCCGGATCTGACATTTAGTGACATGATAATATTCTCTGTATTTCAGCAGCTCTCTTTCAAACACACAGATAATTAACTTCCTGCTGATAGAAGTTCAGGATATTGGTCCCCCGTGGAGAGGTAATGTGTTAATGTTTCTTAGGGATGTCGCATCGAGGGATTCATTTAACGAAGAACCGCGTGGAGCCCCTGCAGCTTGTATATCTAACGTAGCTCTCACACGGATTCCGCATGGTCTCTTTCACAATTCACGCCACCATTTCATTTTGTTCTGAAAGGCGAAGTAAATAAATGTCTGTATCAGATGAAAACTAACTTTTGCAGTCATGACTCGAGAAACACTTTACGGCACTATGCTAGGCACACTATTTTGCAAAGCCGCCGGGGTACATGGAAAGGACAAACCTGCCCGGTTGGTACAGAAAGAGTTTTATAATTCCACTCAAGCATTATAAATAATTAATAATGATAAATAATTGAAAACTTGGGAATTGCGCAGGTGACCTTTTTTGGGTAGCACTTCCAAAGTGTGGGTTTTCTAAAATTCAGTAATTAATAGACCTTTAGAAGTTTTCTGCTATTACATAGGCTACTGCAATGATGATTAAAAGCAGGCAGACACTTTTTGTGAAGTTGTCTTTCTCTGCATAGAAAATCCGTCAATAGTAACCATGAGAATAGAATTCTCAGGGCATTTGAAGCGATCCAACACCTCCAAAGAGCAGCATCGGGTAGAAAGCTGCCAGTCATCCACACAGCTGGGTCATACCAGATCAAACTGATTTATTTGTGGGGAAGACCTCTGCCAATACCAATGAGCTTATATGTGTCGAACATGGGCAAGTCCACCCATAGCTTTGATTCATTTTTGGACTTATTTTGTGATGAAAGTTCAGGTGGAGGTTTATCCTTCAGTTGTTTCCTTTTATAATAGACTTGTTACACATCACAACACATTACAGTATTATAAACCGCTCCAACTGCCATTCTTATATTCGTCAGAAGTAGAATAGAATGTATTGAGATAAACACAATTAGAAAACTGTAAAACCATTTAACGTTAACATAACATGAAGTACGAGATTTTTCCAGTCAGAAGTTCCACTGCAATTTATAATCTTATTGCTTCGGTTTTCAAACACAAGAGATAAACAAAGCCATAACAATGTCGACAAGGTCTTATCTATAAATTATATTAAAACAGATATACACATCCATTGTGCTCTTTTCAGTCTTTGATGGTTCCCCCCACACACTTTTATCCTTTTAGTCATTCAGGTCAGGAAAATATATTTCAACTAAGCTTAAACTGCTAAATGGAGAACAGCAGGAAACAATCATTGACAAAACATCATATATAAAGTCAGTTAAGTATTGGGAGCCAAATGTGAAATACTGTGCGAAAGCCTTACTCTTCCACAATGGCTAAGAAAAGCTTTAAACGTGGCAACCTTTTTAAAAGCTTTCCAAACTACAATGTTTGGTATTTTACATTTGGCTCCTTATATTTAAGGCTTGATCTTTGACGTGAGATAATCTGGCTTGATCATGCAATAGATTAAAAAAAAAAAAAAAAAACCTGAGTCGGTTCATCAAAAAATGTTACATTTCCATAAATGCACAACGCCCATTTCTTTAAGTCTAAAGACCAGAGTAACTAATCTCTCAATGTGTTATTGTGACCCACGATAACCAATCCACTGATTAAAAAAAAAAAACGACTAACTCAGGTTATAGCCATTGGCTTCTTTAAAAACATTAGTTACCATGGATTATCAGTGAATACTGACACTGCATTCTGATTTTTATATTGATATTCTATTTTAAGATATACATAATATAGGCAAACCCTCAAAACATGTTTGGCTAACAGGCTAATATAAAAGGTATATCAAGAATCGTTGTTAAATAGTGTCGAATATTGTTATATTCTCTGTAATTAGGTGTTGAATGAATTCTGCCTTCATGCTGTTTGCGGTAAAAACATGCCAGATTGTGCAGAGGATTAGCATTAATCTAATATTTTATCCATATATAAATTGCTAAAAGTATAGATTGCAATTTCAGAGGAGGTAAATGGGCGAAACGTGTGTAGATATAGAAGTCAAGTTCATTTAAAACTCAAGCCCGTGAACCTTTCCGAATTCATCTTTCTCAGTTTGGGAGGCAGATGTCCATCCATTCGTCCTCCGATTCCAATTCCACCCACCCCCCCTCCAGCCAACCTTTGCAGTTTCGGTGGCAGATCTGTCACTGATTGGCTGATGTGTTCAGTCCCGCCCACCAAGCCCAGCTTGGGAGCCAGTCTGTCCTCTATGGCACTGATTGGCTGAAGCCTCTCTTCTGCCACACCCGGAGCTGAGCTGATTCGCTGGAGTTTGACGGGCAGGTCACCCAGGTTGTAGGTGATCTCCGAGCTCATGCGCAGAAGCTTGCGGGGCATGCCGTCCCGGATGGGGGGGTCCCGTCCCGTAAGCTTTTGAAATTTGGCAGGCATTTTGGTGGTGGGCATAGGGGTTGCTATATTGATAGAGCCCGTTTCTGCATCGCTCTGAAGATCCAGACCTTCAAGAGTGCTGCTCCCCTCCGTCCCCCCACCTGCGCTGTGGCATAAAGAGGGGGCCGTCAGAGGGGAGGACAGGAGCAAACTCTCCTCCTGTTCTTTAACACTGTGCGGAGGTGTGGGGACCTCAAAAGTGCCGTGAAACTGCGAATAGTCGACCTTGAAGAAACCCTCCTCCAGAGAAATTACCGGGAAGAAACGGTGACCCCACAGAACCTCGTCCTCTGTGTACGAAGTGCGAGCCTGGCATGTCATACCTAAGAAAATAGAAAGAAACAAACTAATTTAATGGATGAAACAATGTCATGTCACCTTTATTTATAAAGCGCTTTATACAATGCAGATTGTTTCAGAGCAGCTTCACAGTAATAAACAAGGAAATTGAACAGAAAGCAGCTCTAAAAAGACCATAGTGGCATTATTCAGCTCAAGTCAGTTCAGTTCAATTACTGTGTAAAGTTCATCAGTTCAATTCAGCTATAAGCAAAAAGACAATACCGTCTTATTCAGCTCGAGTGTTGATTCAGTTCAGTAACAAGTGTGGCAAAATTAGTCAATTATGAAACAAATTAGATTTAGCAATAAAGTAGGTCTACAGAACAGAAGACAATAGTGTCATCATCATCCAGCTCAATTCAGTGCAAGTTTTGTTCTCATCAGATAGTGCCAGTGTAATCAAATAGATAATATTACTGAATATTAAGTGTCTTTTAGGGTGTTGCAGGTTTGGTTTGATTAAAACGAACTCTGGTGAGATAGCTCTGTTAGTGCGGTTCATTTGATCAACTGATCAGCTGGTGCGCACCGAACAAGTGGACCAAGACCTCTTGAAAACATGGGTCTCGGCCAGCTTCCAAAAGAATTCTGGTGTGGTTCGACTGAAATATGAAGGCACCACGGAAGACATCACACAAAGACATCTAAACAAATCAAAAACATCCTAAAAAGGACAGAATGCTGACGCATACCTTGTTTGTTTTCTCATCATAGGAGCCCATTACAGTTCGGTACAGCAGCAGATTGTGGTTTGTGTGCACTGGAGGAATTCCTGCTGCTGTTTTGACTCCTTTACACATTTTATAGACTCTTCAAGAGTTCTCAGCTGGACAAAAAAAACATCATATGTTCGCACATACAATGAGCGCATTTCGTCCAGAACACAGCGTTGGTTTGGATGTTTCTTAAGTTCTGTCGTAAAATAGATATATATATTTTTTTTATCTTTAGGTTTGGTTTTAAAAATGACCGTGTGAACGCTAAGCGAACCAGGACTAAATGTATAATTTTCTTTTTTTTGGTCTGAACCAAAAGAACCGAACTACAAGTGAACACCCCCCTAAATCTCAACTAAGCAAGCCAAGGTGCGAACATAGGTGATGGAACAGCTTATTTATAAAAATCTATATCAGGCTTTGTGCAACAACAAATATATACTGTGCAACAATGGTTGGGTGACTAAAACTAATAGATGCATTACTGACAGGGTGTGCGCGCGCACACACACACAAGCACATTTACTGTTGAGCAACACCCATGGGAACGTCTGTTCACGGTCCATTTGGTTGCATGAAAACAAGATCTGTGGGAAATTCATTAGATCTGTGTATCACCCACACTAGCGAACATCCCTCCTTAATTAAAGCGTGCAAAGCCTTCACTATAAAGAGCTCATTTTTATGAACCCTCTAACAAGCAAATGGATTTGCAACACGGGGTTCTACATCAGTCAATAGCAAGGAATCTAAGATAAGACAATTGCTGACTGAAAAACAACACCGCGCTTGACGTAGAGTACACTTGATCACACAAGAAAGGTGCGCTTTTCTTCCGTATGTGATTGCTAAGACGGTCCCTTGAAAACCAGCATCCGTATCTCCGTGTCTCCATGTAAGAGTGTGGTTCTTTGTCAGAGAGGAGAGGAGATTTGAGATGTTTGGAGGAGAGATACTGTGAGGATCTAGACAGGGATTTGAGCATCTGGAAGGTGTTTAGAAAGTGTTTAGGTGTGCTGTTCTCCTGACAGAGGGAAGCAGACGCAGACTAAAAAGAGACGGTTGCCGAGTGCACTTTATAAACCTCAGACCTAAATATAAAAAAAGCCAGCAAGACAAAACCTACATTATACATTTTTGAAAGTCAAGATCATTCTTTTTTTCTCGCGTAATGCCGCCTACGACTATCACACACCTACACACTCTCACACACACAAACACAGGCATGGTTATCCTCCCTTACAACAAAAAAAATCCCTGCTTTCTGAGCTGACAAATCCTGGGCTTAGCTGTATAACATAATATTATTCATCTTATGAAATATTTAACAGGCTTTCTGCTGTTTGCTGGGAGAGGGGAAGGTAAGGTCTCAGCCGAAGTTGAAATCAGGTCTGGCTCCCCGCGATTTCGGCTTACATAATCATTCCATATTCTTCCATTATGACAAATTTCATTTCTGCATTTGGGAGGACCGTTTGCGCACATTAGCTTCCACCAGAAAAAAAAAAAAAAAAATGGTACCACTACACGCCAACATCTGACAGTTATGAGAACAATTTATATTTCCAAGAGGGATAATCTGTTTCTATGGTGACCGTCATCAAGTGTTCGGTTCCATTGCCACAGAGGTGCACTGCCTGACCTGTTTCTGTCATCTCTGTCTTTCTCTCTTTCTCTCGCTCACTCTCCTTGATTTCCCCAATACTCGCTCCACATTCCCTCCTGTCCATTTCAGTGTCTCTTCCTAACACACCTATAGCATTAACCATCATTATCATCACGACTCTCTCTCGGTCCCTATCTCACACTCTCTCTTTCACTTGTGTACTCTGTCTCTGTGGTGTGAGATAACAGTAAACTCTACTATCTGGCTGTTCTGAACGGTAATTGACCATGCAGCTGTGCCCAATTCTCCCCTGTATCTCACAGACACACAGTGTGTGGTCCTGGGGGGATGAAGCAGTGCTTCTCTTTTGATTTGCTGAGGCCCTTTGGGACGGTTGCACCGAGCTGCCCCCGTTTACTTCTCACTGCTGAATGCACAAGAAATAAAACTTTCTGAAATTCTGAAACCCCAGGCCAGGAACTAAAAATAAATAAATATTCCTAGCCCAAATGGTTAATGTTTCATGTCACTCAATATTTACTAAGATACTGTAGCGTGAATCCAGCCCAGTGCCATTTTAGTGTCACTGAGATACTTTTATAGTGTGCATTCGTATGTCTATGTCTATATAGTTTATATACATTTTTATGTCCGTTTTCTGACAACTAGCTGAAATGAAAGAAGCTTCAGTTAACTATAATAACCATGATCTGAAAACTATAATAACCATGTCAGCCTTATCAGGGATCTGATGAAACGTAACAAAAATAGCACTTGCATATCACACAATCGTTCGAAATAATCACTCTTCAACAGGCACACAATATTTCAGATGCTTTATCTTATTTACAGCGTGTTTAAATGTTAAAATTGTTATGTCAGGCTTTCAGAGAAGTGTACTGATTGCATTTAATTGAAATGGTTTTGACACCATCGTTGTAGCGTCAGGCATATCTGTGTCATGTTTTGTTTTTTTGTCAAAACAATCAAGAATCTCATTACATTTTTAGTGTTGATATGTTAAGAAACAAGTTTGAGAAAAAGCCATGAAGTTTGAAATTGAAAATCTGAAAAATAACACTTTAAGATGTAATTTGCATAACAGGGAAGGGAGTGCAAGCTCTCGACAGAAAAAAAAAATAATAATAATTTTTTTGTCCTGTTTTTCATCAGAAATAACTAATATCCCAAGAACAAGATACATTTATTTGAGAAGTAAAATTTACATAAGGCATTTAAAACTCCAGGGAATGTATTTTGAATATGTTATCTAGACAAATATTTGAAATAACCTCGGAAATCTTCCTCTGAGATTTTGACCTGAGACTTTTTCCTTTGTTTTCATTCAATGTTGCGAATTTAATTTGGCATAAAACATTCACGAATAAAGCATAGTTTCCATCCAGCGAGACGAAGAGAACAAAATCTTCACTTCCTGATAAACTGGTGCCAAATATCACTAAGAAAAATCTAGTTGCTGCAGTATGAGATATAGGCCTACATCATAAATGACTTGCGCCTCAGAGCTTGCAGATGAAACGCAATACACGGTCATGTTATCTTGTGTTTCGGAGGTAGATGCCTGTTGTTTGGGAATGCAGTCGTGTAAGACAGAACTGGGAGGTAATGAAACAGAACCACTTTGACGACACACTTTGGCTAAGGCATTTCAGAATGAACAAAACAACATTTGAGATGCAATGCAACAAGATTGGCCCACTATTCAGTCCAGTTATTGCGCAGTCACATGACTTTTTTATGTGCATCGAGGAATTTAATTGGAAAATGTTTTTTTCATTGTTGTTTATCGCATGTTTTCTTATTGATGTGCATCTTGGGATTTCCTTCCAGCATTTTTAATTTATTCTGTGATGTCCAAAAGGGGCATAAAATAGGTGGATGGAAATAGGAGTTATATATGAACATTCTTGTTCAAAATCACGATTTAAAGGAATAGTTCACTTAAAAATCATTAACCAGACAGTTGATGCAACCCATTGACTTTCATAGTATTTTATTTCCTACTAAGGAAGTCAATGGGATATATCTACTGTTTGGTTACCAACATTCTTCAAAATATTTTCCTTTGTGTTCAGCAGAAGAAAGAAATTCATACAAGTTTGAAGCAACTTGTAAGTAAATGATGACAGAATTTTCATTTTAAGTGAATGTGGTGGACAAAAAGGTATTTAAAAGGTAAAAAGGTAATTCTTTAAAAGTAAATATCTTGCCACTAAAAAAAAAAGAAAAGAATGGACCATAATAATAGAACACTTGATAGAAAAGCTTTAAAATTAAGTTTAACTTGCAGTTCACTCCTTTAATGTTGTGGTCTTATATCAAGCAATGCTTTATTCTCAAATCTAGTTTTAAATTCTTAATTCACCATTTCATTACTAGTGTTTCTACAGCTCAGCTGGCGGAACATAAAGTGCTAACAATGCTGAGGTCAAAGGAAATGTAATTCAATTGGTTTTAGATTAAAAGGACAAAAACTGTCAAGGGTCCAACAAAAGTGCAAGTGCTCTAATTTATTCATTTAATATCCTTCTTTAAGAATTTACATCTCAAGGTTATTTTGTCTTTTGAGCAAACTGCCAATAAGTTGAATTGACACAAATTTTAATGCAGTCTTAATATTCCAAAAAATATTTTCCAGTGGCTATAGATTGATGTTAGTTCACGTAATTTTTTCTTATCTGTATCAGAAATATTTTTGCTATATTTAAAAGTGCCTTTTTTTATTTACTTTTGCAGTGTAATGTGAATAGCTGTAAATAATTTGACAGATGTGAGTGCTGGCACAGCTGTCATGTTTATCTCCGAGGGCAATGAATGGCTCTGGGCTGTTCCTCTGAGACTCCTTGGCCTTGAAGTCACTGCCTCTCTGCTTGAAGGAAATTAATTTATTAATGTCTAAATCTACCCTCCTGCCATATTGTGAGAGTCATATAGAGGAGACTGTGATTAGTTGTCACACTTGTTACTCCAGAGAATATTTCTCAGGCTAGCTTTATTAAAAGTAATTTTTGTATAGGCTAAAAACAAAACAAAAAAAACAACTATTTCTACCGTTATTGTCAAGGAAAAAAGATACAGCTCATTGAACACACCTTTAGTGACAACATGCTCTAAAAGCAGTGCTGGGGTACAAAGAAATCTGCAAATATTGTACCTTCTGAGACAGTACCCTCAAAGTGACATCTTTGTACTTTATATACACTAAAAGGTTAATAGTAGTTACTTCATGGTACATACTACAGATACAAGGTTTAAAGGTTCCTAAATTTGGTTTGGAAGGCTCCTACAACAGGTTTACATGCATCCAAGATCAAAATTAAAATGTTTTTTGTTAGTTTTTTTTTTACATTGCACATTACCAGTGTTGGGGAAGCTACTCTGAACCAGTGGCTTAAAGAAAGAAAAATGTTTTAAGTAAAAGAAACAATGTGGTTTACAACAATGTAATGAAACACAATTATGATTTCAAAGAGTAGCCTATTGTTTTATTTTGTAAACTATATCTAAAGACACAGAATACTAAAATTTAGCCTATATCTCAAACTGACTGTCATAGTGCATAATTGCAACAAATGAAATGAAAATGTATGCAAATTAAATTGGATACTTGGGAGTAGTCAAAAATGCAGGTTCAACTCATATGCGAATCATAAGCTGCTTGCGTGAACACACTGCGCTTCGCTCTGAAACCCACCGCAACCTGTTTAATTAGATCACAGTCTGACGTGTGATTAGCGCACTCGACCCAGACAGCGTTTTAATCTTTGGTTTGAATAAATTACACACAAAAAGTGTAACCTGTTTAGTAGTCGATTCATGTGAAATATCAACCCACTCCTGTGTGTAGGATAATCATCAATCAATCTTTTCTATGTGAACTGTAAAGCCACAAGATGTATGATGAAACAACAGATGGCAGTAATGCAATTTTAGTTTGTGATCTAATAAGATGATGACGCTACGCTGCTTTAATTGCTGGAAAAAGTAGTTGGCTACTGGAAAAGCTACACTGTTTTAAAGTGCCCTATGGTTTTTCAAACATTCCCTTTCATGCAGTGTGTAATATAGCTGTCTGTGAATGTAAACTTTCTACAAAGTTGAAAGTCGAAAGTGCACGATAAATAAAGTGATTGTCTCCCAAAAGAAAGAATCGTCTCTGAAACGAGTCGTTGTAATTCGAATCCCACCACGTTACGGTTACGCGTCACTAGATAAGACATTTGCATAGCCCATTGACATGGTAAAATCTCCGTCATCGTTACTGTCTTTACGGTGTACAATCGCCGAGGACTGAGGAAGCCTCCTGAGCTGAAGTTCAGTTATGGTAATGGGCGTTTAGCTTCCGACAAGCACTGTAAGCGGTAGACCAATCACAACAGACTGGGCCATCTGACCAATCAGAGCAGAGCAGGCTCGCGGAAAGGAGGGATTTAGAGAGACTGATTCATCCGACGAGTCGTTTGAGAATCATTGAAAAATGCGGTGATGTGCAATGTATATTATGAGAAAATGAAAGTGTTTTTTGACCTTTGATGCATGTAAACCTATTGGAGGAGACCTCATAGGGGCCCTTTAAATGCAACTGAGCTACTCTCAAGCAACTGAAAAATTTAGTTAAGTTAGTAGCGTCACTAGGGTTGCCAACTGTCCCGAATTAGCCGGGACGTCCCATATTTTGGGCCTAATTTATTTGTCCTGTACGGAACCTCCCTTGTCCCGGTTAAATAGACTGCTACACTGATCCAACAGCAACAAGACACTTGAGAATGATCACAACACCGGTCATCATCCAATCACAGCCCACAGCGGTTAATCCCTTTCACTGTCCAGCCGGGTTTTGTTTTCGGCAATTCAGTTTTGGTGAATTCAAACAACGTGATTATTGTTCATGAGTCCAACATCCAGCCACGCAAGGAAACATGAAATATTCCTGAGGGAATACTATGCTGATGTGATTTGCTGCCCAAGAAACATTTCTGATTATTATTAATGTTTTCTTTTAAAAAAGTCAGTATTCCTTGATGAATAGAAGATTCAAAGTAGATTTATCCGAAATAAAAAAGCTTTTGTAACATTATAAATGTCTACCGTCACTTTTGATTACTTCAATGCGTCCTTGCTGAATAAAAGTAGGCTATTACTTCCTTTAATTTCTTTAAAATGTAGTGTATAATGTTACAAAAGCTTTCAATTCCAGATAAATGCTATTATTTTGAACTATGGTTTGTTCGTAATGTGACTTTTTTGTGTGATCTTAAAATTCATTTTAGAATTAAATTGTACATAAATAGGTTAAGCAAAACAAATGTGTTTATGTCTGAGAAAATTTTAAATGCATTTGAACCCGAAATTACATACAATACAAATATTTTGAGTGTCCCTTATATTCCTGTAAAGAACAACAATTGTCCCACATTTTTCTTCTCTGAAGTTGGCAACCCTCCTTGTAGTTAGCTACTCCCCAACACTGCACATTACCTCATTATCTTCATTCGAAGATTCAGTCTCTCTGAACCTCTCCTTTCCGCGAGCCTACTATTATGGCCCAGTCTGTTATGATTCCTCTACCACGGTGAGTGTCTGAAACAACACGCCTAATACCATATCTGAATTTCAGCTTCATCAGCACTTGATACACAGTGACACGAACAATGGCATCGGTTTTCCATATCAATTTCAGTGCGAGTCCTCATCCTTTTGAAGTGTATGCGAAGTGGAATCGCAGCTCTGAAAACAGCATCTTCTCGGCATGTCAACAACACAAACCAAACTCTTCCAAGCCTCGGCTACAACTACAGTGTTTAACTTCAGGTCACACTATTTGCACATTTTTCCTGACAGTGCGGGGGAATTATCAGCTAAGTTTAGATGGTACAATTCAAGAAACATCAAAAATATAAAAAGGTACACACTACTAAAACCATCAAAACATTATTTTGGCCAGCGGATTCAATTATAATTGGATTATATTTTAACACATAAGAGCACATTTGACAACTTGCCCCAATAAATAAAAATAAAAAACTGACAAGCTCCTAACCTGACGTTTATGAAAAAAAATGACTATGGTTTAAATTAATGGTCAACTATAGAATCAGAGTATATTTATGCTGTCCTTTTTTTAATCCAAGAGCTATTACAAAAATGTGACAATATTAATATTTTAGTTTTGAAGATATAGAAATCACAAAAACGATTCAAATTGAAGATTGCCTGGATTAGCTGATTGAAGCCAGGAAACAAAAACAATTACACTGAAATAAAAAAAAATGTGTGTAATATTATTTACTTTTTACTCAGAAAAAACAACGAGTTTTTTTACAATGTAACTTACTGAGATGTAGCGCTTGTGACAACTAGCCCTTGTATCCGCTATGTGAAATATGAGCTTTTATATACAGAGAAGTGTCCAAACAAAGACTTTAATCCTGAAGATTTGAATGGAAGGACACATGAACACCCACACACAAATGTGTGCTGTATTCCCACATGCACGTCATAAACCTAGACATAATTACAGCGCATAATTAAAAATGTGTAATAAACTATTTGATAAGTAGTAATTAGTATTTGATTTGTGAGGCTGATAAAAACAAGTTTTGTCTCCATACTTCAAACAGCCGGTGAGACTTTACTGTATGGAGACCGCTTAAGAAGGGGCCGATTTAGTTGCTATGGAAACTGATTCACAATGGGGAGAACAGAGTGCTGACTAACTGTACAATTTTTTTTCTCCTTTTCTTTTCTTTTTTTTTTTTTTTTACCCGCAAATCCCTTTACTTTCTGTAGGCGGAATTTTCAGATGTGCCATCAATGAGAAGGACCGGACAGAATGATTGTGTGTTTTCTTTATTATTTTAATTAAATTAGACTATGGAAGCATATGATTAAGTATGTAGGCTACATACAGTGTGTTTGCTGCAGAGATTTACTGTTGTTGCTTGTGCGAATGCGGTTTCTTACTGTAAGTGCGTGCTGTCTCGTATATGTATGGATTGATGTGCTGCAGGGTGAGAAAGTAAAGGTGAGCTGTAATTTGATTGACAGGTGGCTTAATCTCTAAGCATGCCAGACTACAGAACCATGAGGCTGAGAGCAAAACGAAAGAATAACTTTGTGTATCATCACTTATATAACGCGTCTCTCTCTCTCTCTTTCCATCTTTACTGCAGTAGACACCAACATTCATTCTTTTCTATCATAAAAAGCTGATTTGCACCAGCAAACTTGCTTCTGCAGACTCTCTCTCACACACACACACAGACACACACCTTCACCCTGCACAAATATTATATTAATATACGCACAAAAAAATGACACGACATTAAAAGAAACTTGATTTAGCCTTCTGTTCATTGCATTGGTTTGTAAATAGTGTGCATGATTCAATCAAAAGAAACATGAGCTTAATATTTTTGAAAATATATAAGCAGTATGGTGGAAATATACTTTGAACCACACAGTGTGTAGCCTATAATGTGAATAAAATTTCAGCATTCATACTGGGTTTTTCTTAAAAAAAATAAAATAATCCTATTTGCTGCTTCATGAATGTTATGATTAAAACTCACCAGTGGTCTCCACGATTCCCTCTAGGATAACCACAATCTCAAATTGCTCTGTTTGCATGGACCTGAGCGAAAGGTCGTAGAATGGGCTCTTGGAGTCGATCACATGGCAGATTGTCAGAGGAGACACCAAGAAAAGCTGGTCGGCTCCGGTACTGAAACCAACGTCCAGCTCCAGTTGATCCAGAGGCAAAAACTCTCCTTCGGGAGTCTGACGGGACTAAGGGGAAAGGTACAAAAAAGAACTAAGGATAAAACAAGAAGATGATGTAGTTTGTGTAAGTGAGTGAGAAAGAGAACGACTGGGTCTAATGAATATACACTCTAAAAAAATAAAGCTTCTTTATTGGCATCTACGGTACCATGAAGAGCCTTAACATCCATGGAACCTTTCCACTGCTCAAAAAGCTCTTTATAGTAGAAAAGGCTTCATTAGAATAATTAAATATTCGTCACACTAAGAAGAAAAAAATAACTGTTCTCTTAAGGGTTCTTCGGGGAACCAAATGTGATTATTTTTACAGCACTGCTTTGAAACCCCCCTATGTTAGAACCTTTATTTTTAAGAGTGCAGTGATTCGAAAGGGAAAGTGGCATCCAGTGCATGGAGCGGATCAATACTTTGTCCTCTGTAGGTGGACATCAAATTACAGTTCTTTCTCATTTGTCTAGGCATGAGGTTAAAGAATGACCCTTAGCTTGAACACTTTACATATTCAATTATATGCATGTGTTCCATATCCAACCTTGATGTTTACTTAAGTAGCCTATATCTCTAACATGGTCTAGTATGGAACCCGCACATAAGTTCTGTGATTTGGATTCGTCATTTTCTCAATCCTTTTAACTGATTCCAGTCGTGTACTCACTTTGAGTAGTTTGCAGCGTATTTGCGCGGAGACCATATGGCTGTTCCGCAGGTTACCCACTCGGAACATCAGGGTCAGTTTGCCGTCACGCATGGAAATAACCGCGTGCTCGCTGAACATCAGCGTCTCTGCGCGTTTCTTCGGCTGGGACATCTTGATGAACATGCAACCGATCAGAAAAGCGTCCACTATGGAGCCTAGTATGGACTGGAAGAGGAAGAGAATGATGCCTTCCGGGCACTTGTCTGTAATGTAGCGGTAACCGTATCCGATAGTGGCCTCAGTTTCGATGAAGAACAGAAAAGCGGAGGGAAAGTTGTACACATTGGCCACGCACGGTGTGTACTTGTCATCGTGGGCCTGGTTCAGGTCTCCACGTATAAAGGCAATGACCCACCACATAGAAGCCATGAAGAGCCACGCCACCGTGTAGGTAAGAATGAAGATGAATAGATTCCAGCGCCATTTGAGGTCCACGAGTGTGGTGAACAGGTCCGACAAGTACCGGCTGGTTTCTCCTCCCAGGTTCCCGTGCTGGACGTTACACCGGCCGTTCTTGTCCACAAAGCGCTGACGTTTCCTTTTCTTCTCGGGGGCCTGGTTGAACCCTCCGCCGCTGGACGAGGTGGTCACCACCTGATAATCATCCCCAAATTTTTTCCGCAACGCTGACATCCTTCACGCTTATTATAGGCTAGTTGTCCCAGATATACGAGAAAGCTGTGTGTGCTTGTTCCTGACAAAAATGCTTTCGGTTTTTTTTTACACTTCAGACACACAAGTCTCCCACATTTCTGAGCAGATCATTTAAAAAAAAGTTATTTTTAAGGCTCACCGCAGGAGTTTGTCAATAACAGCGCGTTTGTCCAGGGATGGGGCGATGCAGATCTGCTTGTCTTCTCCGAATCCGCATAACTAAAAAAATCTCACTCAGCCGAGGCTGTAAAATGCGGTGAAATATGGATGCGAGTAATTTTTTGTAATCTCAGATTGGTTTGGCGCAGTCTAGCACTTCCTCATCCACCTTAATCCACTCCTCCTGTTTCGCCAGGTGTATCGCACAAATTTGATAAGATGGTAGTTGGTAGACGCCCCAAGGATCCTGTCCAAGTTTTAACTCACCGCCTCTGCTGTTCCTCTCAGCTGACAAGCGTTGATAACTGATTCTGCTCGTCCTCTCACTGTTCTCGGTTCCTGCGCACTGCGCGTCTCCTGCTCTCCAACTCCATTTCCAGCCCCGACAAATAAGATAAAAACTTCTCTGAGAGGGTGGTGGAGATGGGAGGTGGGGGAGGGATGAACACGTGTTCTTGTGTTGAATACATCTTTTTTTGCTGCACTTGTAACATGCTTCTCTGAACAGTGCTTGCTACATCGAAAATTCTTATTTTTTTTATGGAATATTGCAGTATTTACTATAAATAATTTATCCGTGCTCATTATTATTGTTGTTATTAGTATTATTATTTTATAAATTCATGCGCCCTCCTAATCTTTATTCATAGTAATTTCCCCTCTCACTTGCAGCGACATCTTTTCTCTTCTCTGATGACGTGTTTACTGGCGTGAGGGCGGGACAACCTGTCACTCACATGACATCACAGCAATAACAAACCACAAAGCACTTTTATACTTCAACAAAATGAACAAATCACAGTAGGCTATATATATAAATTAGTGCTGTCATTCGATAATGTTTTCCCCTGTTAATCAAGATTAATCGCACCTATGACATTAAAGTTTTTAATGTATTTTTTCCCATTAAGTCTCCAAATTAATGAAACAACAAGACAGCAGCCTATATTTTAAATTTAGTTTTATGGCATCTTTTTATGAAAAAAAGGCCAGTATCACCGATACCAATACTTCTGATGTCTCTATGAAATATTTTTTCTTTCTTAATTTTAGCCATTGTAGCCATTCAGCTTTACAGTATAATTAAAAACTATAAATTTTAACATGTATTAGGCTTTAGAAAATATACCAAATAATTTAAGTTAATTTAAGTTAACTTAAAGGGTAACTAAACCCTAAAGCAACTTTTTTTAGTTAATGATCTGTAAGAATGGGGCTTTATTAATGCTGTTCATTGATTCGAGTGACTTTTTTGACATTTGGGTATAAAGTGTTTAATTCTACAATACATGGTGTAAAAGCGTCTGAGTGCTGCCCTCTTCAGGGTGAACGGTGGGTACTGCAGTTGGATTTTCCTATTGGATGTTTGCGGTTGTTCGTGATGTAAGCGGTCGATGGTGACGTAAGCAAGTTTCAGCTCACCACGCGCTTGGTACGAGCTACAATGCCCGTGACAGTATAAAAAACATCTTGTTTCTCAAAACCACTGTAGCGAGTCAGGAGTTGGAATTGCGAGTATTAAAAACGATCAGGTTAGAGTATTTATTTCCTAAGTGGGCTCTGGCCACTTTTCCAGCATTTTTCAAATATTGCCAGTGGGTGGAGTCAGGCTCTGACCAGGGGTTTAGTTACCCTTTAAAACAGTCTTCACATAAACCCATTATGATAAATGCCACATTTACCTGTGCCCTTCAATATATCAGGACTCAATTTCTACTTGCCCTGTCGAAATGCACAAAAAGTTATTGTTTTCGATAAGATTTTCAGGTAGGTCTAACAAGTAGGATATACACTCACCTAAAGGATTTTTAGGAACACCTGTTCAATTTCTCATTAATGCAATTATCTAATCAACCAATCACATGGCAGTTGCTTCAATGCATTTAGGGGTGTGGTCCTGGTCAAGACAATCTCCTGAACTCCAAACTGAATGTCAAAATGGGAAAGAAAGGTGATTTAAGCAATTTTGAGCGTGGCATGGTTGTTGGTGCCAGACGGGCCGGTCTGAGTATTTCACAATCTGCTCAGTTACTGGGATTTTCACGCACAACCATTTCTAGGGTTTACAAAGAATGGTGTGAAAAGGGAAAAACATCCAATATGCGGCAGTCCTGTGGGCGAAAATGCCTAGTTGATGCTAGAGGTCAGAGGAGAATGGGCCGACTGATTCAAGCTGATAGAAGATCAACTTTGACTGAAATAACCACTCGTTACAACCGAGGTATGCAGCAAAGCATTGTGAATCCACAACACGCACAACCTTGAGGCGGATGGGCTACAACAGCAGAAGACCCCACCAGGTACCACTCATCTCCACTACAAATAGGAAAAAGAGGCTACAATTTGCAAGAGCTCACCAAAATTGGACAGTTGAAGACCGGAAAAATGTTGCCTGGTTTGATGAGTCTCGATTTCTGTTGAGACATTCAGATGGTAGTCAGAATTTGGCGTAAACAGAATGAGAACATGGATCCATCATGCCTTGTTACCACTGTGCAGGCTGGTGGTGTAATGGTGTGGGGGATGTTTTCTTGGCACACTTTATGCCCCTTAGTGCCTACTGGGCATCGTTTAAATGCCACGGCCTACCTGAGCATTGTTTCTGACCATGTCCATCCCTTTATGGCCACCATGTACCCATCCTCTGATGGCTACTTCCAGCAGGATAATGCACCATGTCACAATGCTCGAATTATTTCAAATTGGTTTCTTGAACATGACAATGAGTTCACTGTACTAAAATGGCCCCCACAGTCACCAGATCTCAACCCAATAGAGCATCTTTGGGATGTGGTGGAACGGGAGCTTCGTGCCCTGGATGTGCATCCTACAAATCTCCATCAACTGCAAGATACTATCCTATCAATATGGGTCAACATTTCTAAAGAATGCTTTCAGCACCTTGTTGAATCAATGCCACATAGAATTAAGGCAGTTCTGAAGGCGAAAGGGGGTCAAACACAGTATTAGTATGGTGTTCCTAATAATCCTTTAGGTAAGTGTATACAGAAATGTAATAATGTTATCAAACTCTTCACAGTCTTCATTGCATAAACTATAAATTATATACATTAATCCTTATTAAAGCTACAAAAGTTATCCGGTCAAGAGCAGTGAGTGATTTTCTCTTTTTCTTTTGTTCTTTGATTATCCTTAATGACAAACAGCAGCAGGTTTATCAGGCTGCTGTCACTTTAAACCTGCCACACATCACGTGGATCTGATAGGCATCCCATTTTCTTAAACTCTTTACTTTCATATAAAGGTGCTCTAAGCGATCCTGGGTGACGTCACTTCTTGTTGACGTTCAAACTATTCTCAAACAAAACAGAGGCAGCTAGACCCTCCCTCCTCCGTATCTCGTCTCCTCCCCCTCCCTTCCCTTCCTACCTGAATGTCGGACTGGAAGCCCTTCTGCCGGCGGAGTTCTCGCCATCTTTCAAATGCTTTACCGATGTAAATTCGGTACTTCGCGCGTTCTTTATCCTTTTCCCTCTTCTTTTAAGTTGATCATCGGAACGTCGTCTCTTTGGTCGTGTGTCGGCCATTATTCAAACTTCCCTCTTGATGCTTCTCTCTTCTTCACACACCCCCTTCATGTGCACGCGCACTAACCCCCCAGACCCATGTTATGTTTCGTGGAGCGGGTCGCCGCAGTTTGTTTTTGTTGCCGTTTGTGGAGCCTGTGGTGTCTACAGAGACCACGTTTTTTTACAGTGCGTTCAGGGGACAGGCAGCTAGCGGATAGTGAGGAGATGTTTGCTGTATGTGACAAAAAATGTTTTGGCCTAAAAAACGCGTGACATCGCTTAGAGCACCTTTAAGTCTTCATTTAACTAATTTAAGACTGTGCTTACAGGGATATTCAACAAAACGGTCTGTCAGTGCACACGAGTCGAGGCGACAGGAGATTCACAGATGTGTGCCAGTACCGACTGCGTTCTCTTTTCTGTCTTAATGCAGTTGAATGGTTTAAAAGCATTTGCATGAATAAGAGCAGGATCATAATGTAACGCTAAAGGATGATGGAAAAAACGGATGTGTTAATTCTTAAATATTGTTAACTAATTAATTGTTTACTAATTAATTTTGACAGCACCACACACATATTTGATATATATATATATATATATATATTAGTTAGCGAGAAGAGTCTAAGCAATTCTGTTCTGAAATGATAACTACTATCAGCTCATTCTATAAACGAGACAAAGCCCGAATAACACATTTACATGAGATTATGAAATGACAGAATTTGCTCCGGGTTTGACATCAAAACGTAAAACAGACATGCGCACCCTGAAAGTCATCAACTATTTTGCACCAACATACAATTCATCATGAAATAATTCATGTCCAGCCTTTAATATATTTGGCCCTTTATGTGTCAGAATGATGGATGAAGATACAGGTGATGAATATACTGTCACATCAGTGTCAGACAGAGCAGGGGGAACAAGCTTTCTTTAACAAAACACATTCTTCATTTGATAAAGCTTCTAAAGCAAACCGTTATGACCAGCAATACTTGTCATTTTCTGACACCATCTTAAAGAAAAACACTCACTCTGAACTCTATTTCACACCTGTGTGTCCTTTTGTCAACTCTGCGACAAGAGATTTTACATCTCTTCCTGTTTCAAGCCAGGCGGGGTGCTGGAAGATAAGGGCACAATTAGTGTGTTATTTTGGAGTCATGCAAATAACTTCCAGTCTATAATGGACTGACTCTGCTGCTCTGTAAGTGTCAGCACTATCCTCAATGGAAGACTGTAACAGAACTTCATCAGGAATCAGAACTTCATCTCTCCAATTATTGCACATTCACACATGCACAGTGTATATTAGCTCTTTTGGAAGCAAAGACAAGCAGGACGTGGCTATGAGTCCTTTTGCTGAACATACCCAACAGGAAAAAAATGGATTTAATGGGTTTCAAAATTGATATTCTTTTCAATGTTATGCCCAAAAGAGTTATACAAGGAGAAATGTCCTTCATCCTACAAGGATGAAGTGCCCTTAAGCTATTTTAAAGGTTCCTAATTTTATTTTGGAGGTCTCCTACAATAGGTTTACATGCATCCAAGGTTAAAAAACCCTTTCATTTTCTCATAATATACATTGCACATCACCTAATTTCTCAAAGAGTCTGAAAATGGTTTGTTCGAAGATTCAGTCTCTCGAAACCCCTCGTTTTATGCTCTCATTGGTCTGTTGTGATTATTCTACCGCTTACAGTATGTGTCGGAAATGAAACGCCTATTAAATGTCAGAATTTCTGCTCTGGAGGCTTTCTTAGTGTTTGACGTCGTTTTTTCCATTTCAATTCAAGTGCGAGTCCTCATCCCTTTGAAGTGCATTGAAAGTAGATTCGTAGCACTGAAAACAGCATCTTCTCAACCAAACTCTTCCAGGCTATAACTACAGCGTTTGGGGGCGGGGCAAAGAAGACGTTGTTCGAGGGCCAGCCAATGAAAACCATAAGTGGGCATTATGCAAATTTGTTACATGTTACGTATGTTACCTTAAAAGAAGTGAGACTGGAATTGCTGACGACTCATTTTAACAGTTCAGATTTGATTATTTCTTTATGGAGGCAATACCTTTATTTGTCAGGCAATTTGATGTTTAAAACTTTGCAGACATTTTACATTCACAATCAGCTATATATTCAAAAAAGCATAACGGGGCACTTTAAATGACTGCATATTTTCATGTTTAACAGGTTTTTTCAAAATGTTTTAGTGATAAAGTATGTTTGTGAGCTGTGTAATACATAAAATTGAATCAAAATAAAAAATGTATTAAAACTAAATCCATAACATAATCCTATAATGGGAACCCACAACAGGTTCTATACATATGATGCTCCTGCCAGAACTCTTTAAGGTTTTATAATATAGAACCTTTCCTTCTAAGAGTGCATTCTAGTTTAGACTATTTTGTTTTTGGAAGCAAGCATTCAAATCCAAGCGCATTGGTATTATCTGTTTGTAGTGAAGTACCAGGTTAGAGTAGAACAGGCTTAAGGGTGTCTGCGCCAAGGACAATCCAATACACATGCAAACACCAACGGCATGCTTAGAGCAAGCATCTGACACAACATGCACTTGTCTAAACGCTGCAAAAGCACATCCTGACTGTTAGCGTAGCACAACTGCTTCACGCCATACGAGGTTTTCCTTCAAGACACTTGCTTCTATGCTTTAATGACCTACAGAAATAATTACACCGCTGGAAGAGGACTGACGGAGCATAGTGAAATGTGATGAAACGTGTCCAGACAGTTTCTAATGATGTCACTGGTGAGAATGACACATAACAATTGGAACAATTCGAGAGGAATTTTACCACCACCGGCACTGTCACTAAAAACGCCCTCTCTGACTCTTGATAGTCTGACTATTTGTTTACTAAATAGATTCATCGGCACAGTGGGAAGCTAATGACAGGTTGGGAAGGTCCAATCAGTAACTGCTATTCCTCTCATGTGATAATCACTAGATGGCAGAGTTCGTCAGAGTGATGCTTTTAAAAGCCCTGACATTAAACATTCCTGTCCCCAGAGATTAGAAAGAGAAGTCTGTACCAACAGATGAATATAACCATCCAACTTGCCTTTTAACTTCCAATAAATAAATCTGAAGCATATCATACATTTTTGGTTTTAGATCATGTTTTAGCAGAACTGCTCTCAGATATTTGTTAAGCAAAATGCATCCTGTTATTTAACAGTCACCATGATTTTGCCAAGTTAGATATTCCTGGAACAACATTCCTGTCTGTCACGGTGTGGTTGTGGAAAGGAGCGTGAGGACTCAAATGCAGAGAATTAGTATTTAATAATGGTAGAAAATAAATCCAGGTAACAAGAACAAGGCAGGCACGGAACAGAACACAACTCAGAACACGGGTGAACATCAATAATGAACAAGCACAGAACTACAAACACAGGGAGACTAAATAGGGAGGCAAACAAGCAGGGTAACGAGAAAAGCAGGTGGGACAATTAAACCAATAATCAGATAACAAGATGGGAGTCGCTATGACAAGCCATGTGCTCACAATAAACAGAACACAAGAACATGACACATCGGGAATGTCAGAGCTCTGTCACCAACTACGATAAAACCAGACAGAAGTGACAGAACCCTGACACTGTCAGAAAATGAAGTCCCTATCAGAGGACAATGATTGGTGAATAACACTGGTGATAAGTACCTAACTCTAATTGTAAGCCTAAACTTGACATAAGCTGTAAACTTGTCCCTCAAATTTGATTGATTGATTGGAATGATGTTCCCGGAACAACAAAGATGTCGATCCAGGAACATGTTGTACTTAGTGAAATCATGTTTGCCGTTATATAACTAAAGACACAATATATTATTTTAAAATGAAAAATATTTGACATACATACTGACAATATCTGTCTGGTATTTGTGTAAATCGTGTTGAAATGCAAGACACATTTTAAAATATGCACAGCTTTTAAAGAAAATGGCAATTTTGTTCATAAAAGGAAGATATTCAATTACATCAACGCACTCATTTAAATGTTATTGCCAGATGAGTCATGCATCATATTGGTATTTTTAACAGATTTCAACATCTACCTGATCAAAATCATAAGGTTGAGCCTATATTACATATAGATACTTTGCCATCATTTCAGATTCCTCTTTTGCCTTGTTTCTATCTCTCCCGAGTCTCTCCATATGTCACATTTCTGTACTCCTCCATATAGCTTTTATTCATAATAGGAAGAGACACTTATAAATGTCATTGCCAATAGGAATCGTGCATCATCATCACACTGTAAAAAGTGATTTTTCAAATACAACAAAGATTATTGGAGTATGTTAGAATAATACTATTTCGTTTTTATTTGGTAGCACTTCATTTTACAGTCTTGTTCCCCATGTACATAATACTATGTAGGCCTACTTAATTACAATAACTGGGTAATAACTAGGTACTAACCCTGAACCTAAACCTAACGTTAACCCATGTACTTGCCTTATATTAGCCAGTACTTTCTTAGGTAGTACACTGCAAGTACACGTAAGTGCACGTACTGTAAAATGCCAAAATTTCATATTTAATTCAATGTTACTTGCCGTTTCTTTGTGAAAATTGTTTCTACACCAATTTTTATATTTTTCACTTATAACTGATAAACATCATCATAAGGTTAAGGATGTATTAAAATACATACATTATTTTTTTTTTTTAAATCTTGCATTCGTTTCAGATTCCCTTTTATTCATTATTATGTTACATTAATGCACAACTATGAATGCTATTGCCAGATGAGTCATGTATTATACACTGTAAAAAAAAAAAACATTTTCAAATTTGTAAATAGTACAAAGATTATTCTAGTACAATTTAGAAGAAAATGCTATTTCCGTTTTTCATGCTATACTTGCCATTTTGTTAACACTTTTTATTTAGATGTTAACATTATTTAACCACATTACTTAAAATGCACTAACAAAGAAAAACATGTTTACAGCATTTATTAGGTAACATGAATCTTAACATTTACTAATTATACATTTTTAAGATCAAAAGTTGTATTAGTTAACATTAGTGTGAACTAACATTAATAAAAATAAATGCTGTAAGAATATAACTAATGTAGTTAACTAATTCTAACAAATGAAACCTTATTGTAAAGTTAGGGAAATTTACTAGCAATTTCTGAGTAAAAATGGTTTCTACTCCAAATAGGTATTATATTTAAGCATATTTTCACTTCTTCCTGATTAACATCAACATAAGGTGAGCTATTATTAAAACAGTTTGCTTTTGTATCTCTCAGCAATTGCTGAATCTCTCCATGCATATGACAAATTTCTGTATACTCTTCCATCTGTAGCGTGTTCAACCCATAGCCACCCACACTACTTCTCTCTCTCTCTCTCTTTTTTTGCCTTCATCCCCCTCCACCACTGAGGGAAGCAGGCGCTCAGTGAAAGCATTTGAAGAGAGCGCATTTCAATGTGCACAGTAACACCCAGACAGGAATAGCACTATGTCCTGAGAGCGCATCTCTCTCTCTCTCTCTCTCTCTCTCTCTCTCTCTCTGATGATTCATATAGCTACACATATGGTGATAAAGGACAGAGAGGACATGTAAAATAGTACTACTCAAAACAAAAGGCCCTTGTTTGACGGACTTACTCCACGAGGTGCATTGTGGGATGTGTGTACATTGCACAGACCCTGTTTACCTGGCTGTTGATTAAAAGGGCAGGTTTGAGAGGATCTAAGCACCCTCCATGATCGATTCTCCCTCCCACCGCTGAATGCTTCACAAAAGGGGCTTTTAGGACTTAATTCGCCTGATATCTAAGAGCTTTGATGCTGTTAAGTGCATGTTCAAGACACATTTAACCCTGAAAGAGCATGGAATATAACATGACTGATGAAGATGTGGTGATTTCAAAGCAAAATTAATACTATAGTTGAAGGACCACTGTATAGTGCAAGTACAGTCAATTGCAAGGATTTTCACCTCACAGTGTGTAAACAGAAGTATATTAAAAAGATTATCTATAACTGCCACGTTGCACACCCCCTCAGTGGCGTCTAATGGAAATATAGCTCCCATATATTTCCATGGTAATCCTGCTGTTCTATATCCATATGTTTACATGCACAACACTCATTCCTGAGGGTTTATGTGGTTTCATTAATTATGGATTTCCATTTTCAAGTTAAACCCAACTGTGAGCCACAGCATTGGTGCTTCAATATGTGCTTCAAATTTAACCACATTGGGTTGATTGGGTCGTTTAGCTTGATTATTTGATTAAAACGTGTGAACCGGATCTTGTATAATCAGCATGGCTGTAATTATTACACTATTCCTGAATTACATGTTCACATGACAGTAAAGAGAACAGCCACTGGGACCCCCCTTCATTTTTGACACATTTCAGGAGCAACTCTGCCCTCTGCTGCATGTGTGACTGCAGACTAAAAAATAGGATCAATTCTGTTTATTAACTAATTAGTCATTGCGTGCAAAACACATTTAAAAAATAATGAACATCATATTTAATACCTCAAAGCCAAATAAAATAATACTAATTCAACAAACTAATGCAAAAGATATTTAATTAGTTTTCTGTTGCGCCAAGCCATTTCAACATGTATTCTGACCTAACCAGCATCTAGTTTATAGTGCTTATTTTTAATTACCAGTAAGGGATATATTAATGATTAGTATTTTTTATTTTTTTTTAATTACACTAAAAGTATTGATTTAATAGTTGCAATGACTATTCCAATAGTGACAAATGACAATTCCACTGATTCTGATAACTATTCCAGTCTTACTATAATATTCTTTTGGGAACAAATCTCTTATTTTCTCCTTAAAACTGCAGTGGAACAAAGACGCGGTTTGAAATCGGTGGTGTTTCTGACGTTCCAAACTACCTTGTGTAACCAATCACGTCAAGTGATCGTCAACTAGTGGATCTCTCAGCTGGTGCGAGTGAGTGGAGGCGGGGCTAATTTGCATATTCATAGATAGGACCGCGTATAATAAATGAAGCAAGGGTGTAGAGTTACATTCAAGCTATTTTGAGGAATGAAGATTTTTTTTCCCAAAGAAAAAACATTTAAATGTCATTTTGATGATCAAATGTGAGTTTTAAGTAATAACATTATTGACTACTGAGGGACTTTAATTATTAAGTACAATCAATGTGGATGTTAAAGTCATTTCAACTTAAACATTAAACTGAATTTTGACAACAAAAATAGTCGAACCTTGTATAACATAAAAAAGTTGAAAATTGCTTAACTTATTTTACAATCTATTCCAGCTAGTATTATTTGAGAGGGTATTATTCTTTCCCAATTTTTACTAGTAACATTTCTTAGTTACTAATTGCTTTTATACTTGCTAGCCAGACTTTAGTTCAATAGTTCAGTAAAAAATCTTACTAACATTAAAAATGCAATATACATGTTATTTGTCTAATAAATAAGTACTTTTAAATAGTTACAAGTCCATTTTGTTCCCAATATAACAGTTATTTGTCACTACTGACAAAGTGACTAGTAGCAAAGAAAAAACTAGCCTACTAAGTAATTAAGTATTGATTAACTCAATTCACATTCCTCACTATTGGAATGAATATGAACAGTTCCTATACTGGCTATTAAAAAATAAGTATCGCCTACTAGAAGCATACAGAAAGATTATAGTTAGTTCAAATAAATAAATATTACGTGACTTTAAATGTGGTTGGTAACAGTTAACTTTTCAACTAGTTCATACCGACCTCTACATCGTTTTCAGTTTGTGTCAAAGGGGGCGCAATACGAACGGAAAGCCCTGTAAACACTGAACTTGTCAGGAGTCATACCCCTGTCCTCTGCACACCAGAGCCCCTAATTACCTCCACAACAGGTCCGAGAACAACCATCCTCTCTACTGCATGTCGGCCCACAAATTCTGTCAAGATCTTGTTTGCTCTTGTGACTTGACAGAACTGAAGGAAACTTCAGCCGTTGTTTTTGTACGCACCTGCTCCTCTCTTCCAGGGGAGCCCGGAGAGTAGTTCAGAATGAATTCAACAGTTTTCAACGACACGGAAAGTGCTTTGTTTTCCAACAGAAGCAGCGAGAGCTTTCTGTCGTGCTGTAACGTGTCTTCAGTGGTAACGGACAGCGGGTTTGTGTCCACGACGCTGGACGAGCGCAGTGTTTTCATCATGCGCGCGGTGCAGATCGCGGTGATGTGCGTGCTCGCGCTCACCGTGGTCTTCGGCATCTTCTTTTTAGGCTGTAACCTGCTTATTAAGTCCGAGGGCATGATCAACTTTCTGGTCACGGACAGAAGACCGTCAAAGGATGTCGAGGCGGTCATCGTTGGATCGTACTAGTGCGTAAAAGTTTGATGGTCAGATGGGACGCAAGCTTTGGTAATGTGCGAAACTATCCGTATTGTCCTCCTGAAACGAAGAGAGGTTCTTCCCTGACTGTAGAAGAAAATGGCTCATCGCATTTATGATTCAGTATTTACTTTTTTCACTGGGAAAAGTGCAGTTCGTGAGGAAAGTAAAGGTGAAAGTGTGACGTGAGACCTGGTGACGGAAATTAGAATAAACTATTTAAAAAACTATAAACTACAAACTATATAAAAAAAATACTATTTGGCTATGGACCATGAGTAATGTTCATGTGATTATTAATGCTTGTAGAACAAACTGCTGTTTTCAGGCTGCTAATGTATGTGGGTAAACAATGCATGTAGTTTGAGTAATAAGTTTGATAAAAAATAATATTAATTTTGTGTAACAAAAGCACTTATTAATGCTGGATATTGACGTCTATTTTGTGCAACATTCAGAGACAGATGTATTTGTTCTAATACAGTATGTTCTCCAATTAATTTACTGTTAAATTACATTTGAAAAGTTGTATATGTTGGAAAATTGATTTGCACTGTGGTTTATGGGTGAATACCATATTATGTTAATATAATAATAAAAAAAATTTGTGGAACTTTATTACAGTGACATAAATTTGAAACAGATAAAAGTAATTTGTCACTGTGACCTCAAAAGTAGTTTTTCTAATAATAATTATTAAAAAAGACAAATACAAATCAACGGAATCATTTTTACATTGTTGTAATTTTCTGCAGAAGCAAATAACACTATGAATGCGTGTCATCAGATGGAAAGGGGAATATGGACTAATACAGTTATGTTTATAGCCTTTGGCAAATAATCTTGCATAAATCAACAAAATTAGATCAATAGCTGTTCATCCACCATGGAATAATATGTGGTCCAAAGGTCTGAGATCACTAATGTAAATGCATCCAATTTTGTTCTTCCTTTTTTAAAAAAAAGATATATATATATTTTTTTTTTCAACAGTTATATTATCAGTAAAATAAAATAATTTAAAATAAGTGAAACAATCTAATTAATAAATGAATCTTAAATATTCATATTCATTTTACACCCAGGTTCTTTAAAAGTTTTCTATATCCAAAAACTAGATAAAAAACAAACTATTTTTACAAAGAAATCCCAGATATGTAATGCAGTCTGACTTTTGGTCCCTAGCATAGATACTGACCACATCTCAGTAATATTGCATGCTAACAAGACCCAATATATTTCCTTTCTTTCAAATATTTTATTAAAATTAGAAAAAAGTAACCTAAAGAATGCGTCTGAACTCTTATAGCAACTTGCAGCACAACTACATAATTTACTTAATTTAAGATGACAATCAGTTTACTTACACGGCACACATCTGTTAGATCCCACCATTACCTTAACCTTGTATGTCCAGAGCAGTGTTTGTATACCGTAGGCATATTTTCACTCCACACACATCAGTGCGTCAAACAGCTGTGCAAACGATAAACACCAGAATGCAAAAAGTGTCATGAATGGAGCCAGCACACACTTTTTGAGTTTTAACTCGCATATCATATGAACTAAACTCTTAAGAGTTGACAAAACTCTCCTTGCCTGTGTTTGCAGGGTTGCTGAGCTGCTGTAATGGCCAATCAAAACTATAATGGCCAATCAAAAATAGCCCTAAAATAGTTTGATGTGTTTCTCTCCCTTGGGAGACCGAATTCTCTGCTGAATTTGTATGTCCGGTGGGTGAGGTGTGTGTGTGGGGGGGGGGGGGGGGGGGGGGGACGACCAGTTGCAACAATTTTATAGGCCAGTTCTGCAGGAATTTGTGCATTTTTGTTTCAAAAGTGTATGTTACTACAAAAACATTAACAGAATAGTTTAAAACTGTATTCAATTTGTCATTTTAATTATATTAGTAACATTTTGAATTAATTTTTTTATATTTTTTTATATGTTATTTTTAGTTTTTGTTATGTGCTTTTGCCATTTTAAATATTGCCATTTTGGTTTATTGTTATTTTTCTTTTTTATTTCCAGTGAATAATTTTAGTGCTTCAGCTTAGGCAACATTTCTCATTTGAGTTTTTCAACAAATAATTATATTTTATTTTAGCTTAATTTAAAATAACAGAAATGTTTCTAAAAGTCTTAGCTTTAATGACAATAACCCAGTTTAGTGTTTTTTAAAATCTCCTACATTAGGGGTGAATGTTTAGTAATGTAATAGGCTATATTATATATATATATATATATATATATATATATATATATATATATATATATATATATATATATACATACTCCTTGTAAACTAAACCAATCAATACACAGCCTGAAAACTTACTGCTCTGATTCTAAAATTTGGATCCACGGAGCTCTTAATGTGGAATCCGACCAAGGCTAACATCAGATATTTTTATCTCATTCTAGCCAGTATCCAAGCAACACACACAATCTCTGTTTTCATTCAGCTTGTCCAACTCCATATCCAACAAAGCCAAAACGAGGCAGATTCTAGGCTATTGTGAAATGAAAAAACGCCCTCTCTCTCTCTTTGTTTGGTTTGGTTTTGTGATGGCGGAGTTCATGGTGCAAAGACTGAGATGATTGCATTAAAGAAGTCAGGTCTAATGCCATCACCAGATCAGTGGGTAAAGAAAGACAGATGGAAAGCACTAAGCGAGGGGGAAAAGGCCAAACACTGAGCTGGCCCATTAACTGCCTTGATGGATTTGCAGACTAAAACTTGGAAGAGCATCTGCTGGCTTAATTCGTTCCATGAATTTGTCACCTTATACAAAGCAAGCCAAATTGACTGATATTAAAATTTTCAGCTCACGCTGTGTTGTCGACGTTGCATAATTTCAAATACTACAAGCAAAACAGTATATGTTTTCCTCTCAGATCTTTACTTTTTTAGCCAAATCCATTTTCCTTATTTACTTATCTTCTTTTCCTGTCCTTTTTACAAATAGAGAAAGTGTTATTATTACTACTTTATACTATAATTATACGTTTATTGAGGGGACATTATATAAAAGCAGTGTTATTTTAGTTGTTATTAAAGTTAATTATATAAGCTAAATGTTTTAAATTTAAGCAAGTAATTTCGTTATGTGCTTTTGTCATTATTATGTATATTATTGTATATCATTATCCTTTTTTAATATTGACCTTTAGGTTCAAGTTATTTATATTTCAGTTTTAGTTTTTATTTAAGGTAATAATTTTAGTGCTTCAACAAACTTATTTCAGTTTATTGCCAGGAAACATTTCTAAAAATAATCTTTTTATTTTATTTGAGCTTTATTTCAATTAGTTTTAGTTAATGATGATAACCCTGAATAGAATTGAAGTCACTGAATATTTCCCACTGGCCTGTATACAAATTCAAACATTTGTCAAGAGTCTTGCATGCGAACATCAGAGAATTCACCATTTTACATAAGCAAATCAATAATAATAATCAATCACAATATGTTTGTGATGGCATGTTTGCAATTCCATGAGTTCAAGCCCAGAGCTGAAACTTCATTACACCTTTCTGAATTGCACCACTGTTATTAGTTTGTATTGTGTATTTGCAGGCCCTCGTACGAGCATCAGACAGATCAGGAGTCAATTTTGTTAGACGCACATAGCGATCCGTGGGTGTAATTTTTTTTTCCCTAGAATGATTACATATCTCGCTGCCCTTTCATGAAAACTAGCCTTGCGGGTGACAAGTAAAAAGGCGTCAAAGTGGATGCTTTCATATTGACTGCCACTAACATTCACGTCTGCAGCCGCTGCGCCCTTAGGCCTTAACTGCGATCTTTAGAAGCGCTCACTCGCAAACTGCAAAACAGACGTTTCTATTAGGTTCATGTCTTTGTGAATTGCAGCACATTATGAGTTCATTTGGAGGCCTTTTCCCCATTTTACGAGAAAGGATATAGGCAAGCACACATAACTAGTGCTAGTCTGAAAAAATGAAAAACAAAGCAGAAAAATAACAATTTATTATTTAAACTGCAAATTTATTGCTTTTTTGCATAAATAAATTCTTACGATATTCTGCTAGCGTTATTTGACACAATATCCCACCTCTAAGCAATGAATATTCCAGTGTTGTTTTTACATCCCTGATTATTTAAATGGAAGACAAGCAAGCAAACTGGTCAACCTCCAAGTAACGTGGTTTCAGGGTGGAATATTGTGCACTGTCTGTGACAGCTGCGCTGCACGGCTGAAGGTGATTGGGATGGTTTACTTCTGACATACCTTCACCTCAACAGAAACAGCATTAAAAGAGACACATTGTTACAAAGTTATGCAAGAACATGTTTTGTAAGGCGAAGAAAAACAAACACAGAGTGTGGTCAGACACGCACACAAAAATCGCTCTTTTACCATAAAATAATGTAGGTGCAACAGGTTTTGAAGTGGATAAACTATACTGGAAATGAATTTAAACAAAAAAACTAGAATTAAAGGGATAGTTCAACCAAAAATGAAAATTCTGTCATTAATTACTCACCCTCATGTCGTTCCAAACCCGTAAGAATTTCGTTCATCTTCAGAACACGAATGAAGATCTTTTTGATGAAATCTGAGAGCTTTCTGTCCCTCCATAGACAACTACGCAACTGACACTTCAAACAGACGCTTCAAAAAGTTCATAAAGAGATCATAAAACAAATCTTTATGAATTGAGTGGTTTAGTCCAAAATTTTCTGAAGAGACACGATCGCTTTATATGATGAACGGATTGAATTTAGACTCTTATATTTATATAAACATTCATCAACTCACACATCAGTTGTGGTAAACACAAGCATGTTCGCTTCATGTGCGAAAATCAGTGATGTTCATTCTTGTTGTGTTTGAGCTTCAGCGTGAGGTTTGTTCTCATGCATCAAGCAGGTTCAGTTGAGCTTCTGTTTGTTAGCAGATCAATGTGTATATCAAGTCTCTTCAGAAAATTCGGACAAAATTTTTGACTCTCTGGGCTTTTTGAAGCGTAATAGTTGCGTAGCTGTCGATGGAGAAATCTTTCCGATTTCATCAAAAATATCTTCTGTATTTATTATCTATTATCTAATATCTATTGTGTTCTGAAGATGAACGAAGGTCTTACGGGTTTGGGACCACATGAGATAAGTAATTAATGACAGAATGTTCATTTTTGGGTGAATGATCCCTTTAAAGGGTTGGTTCACCCAAAAATGAAAAAATGTCAATTACTCACCCATATGTTGTTCCAACTCCATAAGACTTTTGTTCATCTTCAAAACAAATGAAAATATTTTAAATGAAATCTGAGAATTCTGTCTCTCCATTAAGTCTACACTAGTACACAACACTTTTTCACTTTAAAAAGTTCAAAAAGAGATCGTAAAACTTGTCCAAATGAATTGAGGCGGTTTAGTCAAAAGAGACTTGATGATGATGATGAATGTTGCATGGACTGTAAATGGAGGGACAGAAAACCCTCAGATTTCATTAAAACATCTTCATTTGCGTTTCAAAGATGAACGAAAATCATATGGGTTTGGAACCACATGAGGGTGAGTAATTGAAGACAGAATTTATTTTTGGCTGAACTAACCCTTTAATGTCTATTTAAAATGTACTAAAATGGAGATGGAAATGTCCTGTAAAGGAAAACAAATTATCGGAGCCACATACACTCAGAGAGTGCGTTAATACTCCATACAAGAGACAGATCAGTGCATTAGAGCTAGCTGAAATGAGTCGCTACAGGGCCTGCTAATCCAATGAAGAAGAAAAAAGTAATCATGGCCTGGCAGAGTCTGCATCAAATAATTAAAGTCATAAATTAAATCCACACTTCTACACTCTCTGACCTTCTCCCAGGCTCTCAACAAAGCCTAAACACGGTCACTCTCCATCAACCCCAAAACAGCTATTGTATTAATGATTTCCCCCATTAAAACGCTCAATAGAGCAGCAACTTCCAGCTTTAATAAAGCATGACAGCAAAGGGACTCTAGTCTTTGCTAAGAGGAGGTCATAAAATGCACATCTAATTTAGAAAGACTTAAATGGCATCTACTGTATGTTGTGTTGTCCCACTGAATGAATGAGATCAAAGGGGTAAAAAGATTGAATGCACTGCTATTATAATGGTAAAAAGCTGCTGCAACAGGATTCTGTAATAAAAGCCTTTTATCAGACAAAATATCTGGGTAACAAAGAGGACTTGACATCCCTAATGTTATTTTACTGAAATGTAGTCCACTAAGAAAAAGTCATTGTGCGTTTATTGAATTTGTCAAATTAACATATGAAAATATGCGAAAACCTCAAAAAAAAAAAAAAACTACACAAAAAACATTGGACAGCAAGTGTGCCTCACACATCCTGAAAAGGTGAAGCCAAAACATTTACCCCCTAATCGCTGGCTGCAGTATAGCTCAAAAACCCTGCCCTCTCCTATGTAATCGAATGGGACATGAGCCAAAAAAAAAAAAAATCAATTACACTTCAAATACATTTTTTCCAAAGATGGTTTCTGTCATTTTAGGTAGCTCTTATCACACTGATGTCTGTCAAGTGTTTGATTTTCAATTAAGTTTGTTTTTAGTTAGGTTTTTTGATGGTATTAAAAAAGGGGTGTAACGTCATGATTGACAGCTGTGCTTGCGATTAAAGGATTAGTTCACTTTAAAATGAAATTTCCCCCACGATTTACTCACCCTCAAGCCATCCTAGGTGTATATGACATTCTTCTTTCAGACGAATACAATCGGAGTTATATTAATAAATGCCCTGGCTCTTCCAAGATTGATAATGGCAGTGGATTGCAACCAACAGATTGAAGCTCAAAAGCGTGCATCCATCCATCGGCTCCGGGGGGTTAATAAAGGCCTTCTGAAGCAAAACGATGAGTTTGTGTAAGTAAAAGATTCATATTAAACACTTTTACAAACTAAAGTTCTAGCTTCCGGCCAAACAAAGTCTACTTGCCCCTAATGCGCAACATATGACATCAAGAAGTAGCGTAGTGCATAATGGCGTAGAGTAAATATCAGCATGTACGTCGCATTACTCGCATAAGTTGCACTTTACACTTAAGTCAGATCCGTATGTTTGTTTGGCCAGAAGCTAGTTATTTTATAAAATTTTAATATGAATATTTTCCCTACACAAACTCATCGTTTCGCTACAGAAGGCCTTTATTAACCCCCTGGAGTCGTTTGGAGTTTGTTTATGACAGATTGATGCACGGTTTTGAACTTCAATCTGTTGGTTGCAATCCACTGCCATTATCAAGCTTGGAAGAGCCAGGTACATTTATTAATATAACTCCGATTGTACTGTCTGAAAGAAGAAAGTCATATAGGATGACTTGAGGGTGAGTAAATCAGGTCATTTTAATTTTAAGTCTGTGGGGGCGAGAGTATGGGCGGAATCTTGATAGTGCAGCTCCACTGGGCAGACTCTGGCTTCAAATGACATCATCATATGTTCTGGTAACGCTTCCGTTTACAGTACAGTACTTACAGTGTACTTACCTAGAAAGTACTGGCTAATATAAGGTAAGTACATGGAATAGGGGTAGGTTCAGGGTTAGTACCTAGTTATTACCCAGTAATTGCAATTACTAAAATAAGTACATAGTATGTACATGGGTAACTGTAAAAGGAAGCGTTACCTATGTTCTTTACTTACTGTTTTATTCAGTGTCTAAACTACTGAGAAATTTAAATGTAATACAATTTGAAACTAGCATTTAGTTTGTTTGTTTTTATCTGTAGTTATATTAGATTAGTAACATTATTTGACAGTTCCTCCAGCCATTAAACTTGGAATTGCCTCCTGATAATTGCAAGTTAAATGACAGTTGAAGCTTCCGCAGTTGGGTGGTAGTTGAGACGCATCAGGTGAGATACCATATAAAAGTGAGAGTAGCCACTATTCCATTGAGTATTGCCATACTGTAGCCCATGTGGAAAGAGTGTCCGGTCATTTTTCTGCAAAAACAAAACAAAACACCCAAATGACATTAGTCCACATCGTGACTAGAACAAAAATCTTAATTGTTGTTTATTGTCCTTGATATTGTAAATTATGTTTAATATAATTTACATTAAAATGCATCTTTTTTGGGGGCCTTTACAGAGGGCATCATACACTAAACGACTGAGGACCACACAGTACCAGACTTTCAAGATCTTTCAAGACAAAATCTTTTACAAAGTTTTAACAAATTAACAAAGCAGTTTACACTGTGATGAATCTTTTATTTACAATGTTTATTCCACAATGATCATTATGTTAATGGTTTGTTGTGAATCCAAAATAGCCTCTTGAATTCTAGTAATGATTCAAAGTTTTTTGTAAAAATACTTTAACTACTATGTACCAAAATGTAATAATTCAAGCTATAAGTATATTGTGTTGAGTCTTGACCCTTCCCCCACCCTTAAAACTAAACATGTCCCTATAACCTTACCCGTATCCCGCCTAAATAGCAACTTGTTTTGCAATACAACTTGAACACAATAAGTACACTGCACATAATTTTTTTTATATAAGTAAATAGTAGTTTTGTGATAAAAAGCACAAAATAGAAAACTCTGAAGCAACAGAAGTAGACATAAATCAACACACTTCTAATCATAACAGCTGTAATCATAATCTAAATTATTTATCTGATTAATTGTTTAGCTACATGATGAACTACCCCTTTTTACTTTACCACTCAATCGATCTGTTACTCTCGAGAGGTGTGTGACTAATGCAGGAAGTTTAAAAGCACACGGAACAAACAAAACTGAGGACCATGTATGGAACATGGACAAGGGTATTGATCATATCAGCTGGCCATTACTCTACTCTAGTAAGTGCAGAGGCCCATAAAAATCCCATTATGAGGCATCAAGATGTCCCATGTTAACTACTCCCATGAGTTCTCTTTAATGGCTGATTCGAACAGGTTTAGAGTAGAAGATCTAAGCCAAATTGGCCAATGACGTTCATTTTTTTTGTTACTCTGTTCTGTTCAAGAACACAATAAAAATGCTAGCCTACATTTTTTGGGGTGGGGTTGGAAGCCATAAAGCCAAAAATGTGATACAACTGTCCTGCTATCATAATCATAAGAAAGAAAGTCTGGAATTATTATTATCATTATTATTAGCATTAGTAATTCCTCATGTCAATGTAAAAAAGTCTTTTAACATTTTTACGACAAGGCAAGTATAGTTCAGGCTGTAAAATGCCATGTGTCTGAGTCCACATTATATTATTTATTTTTAAATTATTCATGATATTTGTAAAAGTATTTTAAAAAAAGAATGATTGAATGAATGTTACTTTCTACATTCATGGTTACACAACATGACATTTATATGTCCTTAAATTGAAAATTAAAATTTTCTTTGTTTAAATATATGACATGTTTAAACATATGGAACGAGTAGCCTACATATCTGAGGGAGGCACAAGCATTTTAAAAAACATCTTTTGCCACTGACCCAAATAGAAATCTCATATTCTCTATAGTAAAAATACATACACATATACATGTATACACACCAATCATATGGGTTTTCACTGCTCTTGGTTCTTTATGAATCACATCAGTTTAACTAAATTACTATGACATGTTAATTTTCATTGTAACAATTCTCAACCAGGCATATCACGTGCTCATATAGGGCTGTATCAGCTTGTGTCTGTTAAATCTTTTTTTATTTTTTTTTTAAAGGAAACATTAAGGTTTATTTATCTGAAAGACACAACAGACTTAATGACACACTTTGGACAGACGGCAGCCTTGACATGGAACATTAGGGAGCCAGACACTTCCCAACATATCAATAAGAAAAACAGTTGGGACAGATTATAATTAAGGCCATCCATTCAGATAATTTACGGATGTGATATCTAATCAGGGAATGACTTGACTAAAAATCCAAAGCACTGAAAGAGACTAAACTCATTTCTATAAACCAGTTAATTCACCAAATCAATAGTTGTGGCGTGAACTCCCTGAACCTAACCTACAACGCAAGCAGATAATGCAAAGCTTATCTGCTGAAGACAGAGCCACCAACAACTGACTGTGACCATATGCACCAACTGATTCAAAGGCTGGGTTTCTTTGGAAACAAAGTGATGAGAGCATTATACTAATATGTGTGTGCATATCTGTAAACAACCGAGGAAAGCTTCAATTATCATCCAAGTCATTTGAGGATAATCCTAGGGACTAATTGCTAGAGCAGTGCTGCGACATACAGTGAAAATTGACATGGAGATAGCCAATGGGACATGGTCTGTGTCTATCACTGCTGTTGAACTGGAGCTATGCAAGCATGAAGGAACAAGCAGACCCAGTCACAGTTCTGTGGGGGTCAGTCAATACCACCCCATCCGGCGCTAGCTGGTCGATAGCCTGTTTGCGTTTTGAGCCGGCTGTGTAAGTTGGGTTTAGGACAGACATCGTCAGAGCACCGCTGTGTGATTAGATAACCAACTCGCTCGGCGATGGAGTGACCCTAGGTTTTATCGCCAAGCCTCCAGACACAATCAATAATGTTCCTCCCAAACAGCCAATCAGAAGCTGGCTTATAAATACATAAATTGGAACACAGCCTTAAACTCATTTGCAAACTCAAAGTTAGCAAAAGAGACACATTTTAGCTGGCTTCAGATGGGGCTCCGTGTCTTTTCATCATCTCAAATGAATAAGAAGCTCAGAGGAGCCATCCAGCATGAATTAAAGGGATACTTCACCTCTGGAAAGATGAATGTGTATTTAAAATGGGTCATTTATGTAGAAGAAATGTGAAATGTGAGCTTTTTAGACTGAGAAAAGCCAGAAAATTTATTTTTGGCTTATGTGGATGAAAGACAACAACTCCCAGAATGCACTTGCTTCGCTGCCCTAGGAGGCCACGCCTACCAGTAACAGAGCGCAGTTAAACAACAAGTCTAGGCTACTAGTGAGTCTCCGTGATTCGCCCAAAATGTCCGGGATTCGGCTTTTGCGTTCTACAGTCGCCGTTCATAATGTTTACTGTGGCGAGCAGGACGACTGAGGGCCGCGAGACAATGGCGCGAGGCCGGAGGCGTGATTACTGATGAGCGACACCTGTGAGACGCACCGGTCTCGTATCTCTAACGGAGGAGCGGGAATATTCTTAGCAATGTTAAAACTCACGTCAACCGATCACTTGTTTAGCGTTCATGTAAACACTACATTCAGATTCACCAATTGGAATGAATTCAGTTAGATTGAAACAAAAGGTGTGCATGTAAACAATGAATGGCGACTGCAGAAAGCAAAAGCTTAATCCCGGACATTTTGAAAGATCTCGACGGCCGGACATGTCCGGAAAAAAAGAGGATGGTAACCCGTAACCCTACTACACAGCTTTCTCCTACTACTCAGCTTTCTCCACAGTACAAGAGCCTGCTAGCTTAGCTTCCAAAAAAAGATGGCTGACACTATGTGTACATTCTGTGAGTGAGATCCCACCCTCTATGGGCGGGTTGAGAACATGCGGGACAGCCCCTACTACTGGCTGTAGTCTTTAGCCTCTGGCCAAAAAAATCCTCCGATGATGCAAAATGACGATTTTTGCATCATCTGAGGATTTTTTCCAGACAAAATATACAAAAAATACAAAAATCTCTCGTCTCAGGGGGATATGAGGGTGGAAAGCAAGGTCATTTGAAAATACTACAGGTTTTCTACTAATACAAAGCTTAATGCTAAATCCTGAAGCATCCCTTTAAGTATAGTTGAAAAACAACTTCAAAGAGCTCTGCTGCAAACTTTGTTCCATAATGTGACAGAATGCATTATTTTAGTTAAGTTTTAGTTCACTACTCAATATTCAATATATTTGATGTTATCATCTGAGTGTCCTCTGAAGACTTTCAAAGCTTAGGTCTTCAAATAACTGGCTCATTAAATCCAAATTGTGGTAGTTTCTAAGTATATTAAATCTGCAAATGGCAACAGCTTGTCACGGCATTCCCACTCTACACATGCTTCCTCCTACATTGTGTACACAAAGCTCCTGGTAATAAATGTCAGAAGTACTAAGGTCACTGGAAATAAAACTGAATTCACAGTCTGATGGGCTAACAGCAATTCCTCACACCTGCCAAACATTTCCTTATTTATGCAGTGGGTAAACCACTGAGAAAGTATGACTAATGCTCTATATCTTCCTGCACCCATGCTCATTATTTTTACCTTGTCATTTGGCTTATTTACAAGCCATAGAGATGAAACAGTTTCTGTGGTTTTACCAGATCCAGTGTGCACCCAGCTTCATTAACTAAGTTTACAGATGAAGCCAACAATGGATGGACTTACAAGATTGACATTAAATTGTCCCTATTTTGCAATCACTATGATCACAAGATGTATTTATTGGCTTAATGCATTGAAAGAGCATAATTTTGGCTGTCTAACTGACTTGTATATGACTATAAAATATGACTTGTACCATCTTAAAAAAAAAAAAAAGTATGGAAGTTTTGCCGCTAGAGGTCGCTTATTCAAAATAATAACTAAGGCTTAGCTTGATGACGCCGTGAATGAGCGTGGAATCATGGGAGTGGAATCATGTCTTCTTCACCTCCACAGCCGATGGAAAGCCAACCGACAGGATTCTCAATAAACCATTATTAAACATTAACATAATGATCATTGAGGAATAAATAAAAGATTCATCACCATGTAAACTGCTTTGTTAATTATATTGAAGAAATCGTGTTCATGGATGAGCTAATGATAAAGGTTGTTCACCTGTCTAATAAAACACAAAGCGTCTTTGCAGTTTCAATGGTTTCTACACAAGTAAAACCGGAAATCAAGGGTAACGCAAGTAACATAATTGACATGCGATGCAATGACACAGGCAATTGCACTGGATAAAATTGCTGATTTCTCTGGAATTACACATCATTTTTAAACATTCGGGATAATGCAAGTACACAAGTCAACAAAATACATAACATTTTTGGATATTTTAATCCAAAAATCTTACATATTGTGCCTTTAAGGGACGGTCACATGACCAAAACTTCGGCGAAGGCTCATTGTACATTGTCAATGGTGTAGCTATGTATAAATCACAGCTCACACACAAGTCATTTTCAGGAAAGAGGAGATAAACTCCAAAAAGGTCTAAAATATCAAGAAAGTGCTGTATGATTGCATTCTCATTCATCTCGAATGCAGTTGCTTGACTGGTGTACGCAACCTTGGCAGTACACAAACTGCATGATGCGATTTCTTTTCTCAAGCACACTCAGTTCCGGAGCCATAATTGCCTTGTAGCTAATTACTCAACAGGAAAATAACATCCCATCTAGGGATGCATCAATATTAAAAGCTGATGATTATTTTCATGGCATGGCAGATAACTAATAAATGGTCTAAATTAAAATTATATACTGTTTTTCTCTAAATAATAATAATAAAAGATACTGAAAAGTAAAATAAATCATTTTAAATGTCAAAAGTGAATTCACATCATTATAACGTGTATGAAAAAATGTATATATTCCAGCCAAACAAATATTTCGGGGTGTATATTCAAGCAAGATTTAGATTTATTTAGACGGATTTTGATGAAAAATACAGATTTGATGTGCCCATTCTAGGGGAAAAAAGCTCCATAAGCCTTGATGAGTCAGAAAGCTTGCTTTGGTGCTCTGATATGTTGGTCTTACGGAGTTGGTTGTGGCATTCTTTTTGTGGTTAACACTTCCTGTTAACAGCTCAGATATAAGTAACAAAAGGGGACACAGTCATGAAGGTTTGCCTTACCATTGCTAGGAATCTGAATTAATCTACAAAACAGAGGTTTGGAGTTGGGATAGTTCACACAAAATCGAAAATTATGTCATCATTTACTCACCTTCATATTCCAAATCCATTAGACTTTTGTTTATCTTTGAAACACAAATTAAGATATTTTTAATGAAACCTAGAGGTTAGTATCCAAGTAAACATAGTCGGTTATGGCTTTAACAATAGAGAAAGGATGCATGTGTATCATTATTTTGGATCCATGCATTTGTCTTAAAAGTGACAGCAGCCTAATATTCCAGTGGCTGTGATATCTGTCATTAATGTTAATTAAAACTACAAAAGACAAAGAAATCACTCCCTGCTCTTCACTGAATAACGTATTTGTAACTCTAATAATCATTGACACTTATATTATGTTATTTTACATTTGATTACTTTATTAAATTTCTGTACCACAAAACTACTAATAGGCCTACCAGAAAAACCTTAAAAACACTGATTTCATTTGTATCTTTGCTCTATTGTATTTATTTATTTGTGTTCTTGTAGTTTAATTATTTGTTATTTTATTATTATTTTTGAAATTAATATAAGTAGTTTTAGCTGTGGTATCGAAATTGTAATAGAGACTTGTTAAATTTCACTGGTGTCTAAAATTTTGGGTGACATAACATTAGTCCAATACAAGGATACATAGGTTAAAAAAAAAAAAAAAAAAAAAAAAAAAAAACTATTTTATAATTTTTTTGTAATGGGGCCAGTGAAAATTTAATCACTAATTTGAGATCTTGTGAATTAGAATCTAATTGAATCAGGACATCTGAATTGATACCCAGCCCTCGACAAGAGGGTGAGTAAATTATGACAAAATTCTTGACATTTTTGGGTGAACTAACCCTTTAAAGGGGACATACAATAATCCGAATTTTTCCCTGTTTAAGTGCTATAATTGGGTCCCCGGTGCATCTACCAACCCAAGAAAACATGACGTGTTTTGGCAAGCATGTCAAAAACTAAGCCGATCAGATTTTGCTTCCCTTCTGACTAATTAATAAATAATTAATATATAATTTGTTACATTTATATAGTGCTTTTCTGGGTACTCCAAGCGCTTTACATGGAAGGGGGGGAATCTCCTCAACCACCACCAATGTGCAGCATCCACCTGGATGATGCGACCGCAGCCATATTGCGCCTGAGCGCCCACCACACACCAGCTGTGATGAAGCCAATCAGTATATGGGGATGATTAGGAGGCCATGATGAGCAGAGGCCAAGGGGCAAATTTGGCCAGGATACACCCCTACTCTTTTTCGAAGGACATCCTGGGATTTTTAATGACCACAGAGAGTCAGGACCTCGGTTTAACGTCTCACCTAAAGGACGGTGCTCTTTGACAGTATAGTGTGCCCGTCACTATACTGAGGTGTTAGGACCCACACAGACCACAGGGTGAGCGCCCCCTGCTGGCCTCACTAACACCTCTTCCAGCAGCAACCTGGTTTTCTCAGGAGGTCTCCCAACCAGATACAGCCCTGCTTAGCTTCAGTGGGCAACCAGTCTTGCGCTACAGGGTGATATGGCTGCTGGCAAATAATAAGTATTAAGGAGATCTTATAAAATTACCGCCCCTAATCTGCACATTTCCATCCATGGCACGGCAAGCGACAACAGTGAGTGTAATCAGTTCTAACGACGCAATGGCGCAAAGGATCGTGTAAAGGATCGTCCAGCTTCTGAACGGGGGGTGGGGAGCAGCAGAGCATTTGCATTTAAAGGGACACACACAAAAACAGCACGTTTTTGCTCCCACCCAAAAAGGGGCAATTTGAACAAACTATAATAAATTATCTGGGTGGTATTTTGAACTGAAATTTCACAGACACATTCTGGGGACATCATAGATTTATATTACATCTTGTGAAAAGGGGCATAATACATCACCTTTAAGCCTTTTACCGCTTCAGAAAACAAGCAAACTAAAAGTCAATGACTTTGGAAAGAGCTATTTACTAAAAAGTTCAGGCAAATTCCCCTCCTCCTCTCTTCTCTAAGAGCATTAGAAGTTGGGGTAAAGGACATTTAGACATATTTGAATGGGGCTTTGAGCCACACAAAATCCCTGCAGACCAATTCTGGGACAGTTTTCGAATGTTCCGCTTGGTGCAAGTATTCAGGTCTGAAGATGGAAAGCAATTACAGGAAAATTGCTTTTCTGTTCTCATCTGAGTCTGTGGTCTCAACCGGGTGAGTCAAACCAGCACAAAGTGATAGGAACCATTTTCTATTTTACCAGCTGACAAGCTTCTAAGGCACTGACAGCTAAAAACAAAATAGGAAAAATGGGTGAATAACCTCAGACCGGAGGAACAGCCTCGATAACATGTTCCTATAACTACTCTCTTAGAGTATTACACTACTGACTATGTATTACACTACTGGCCATGAAAAAACAGATACTTGTAGAGACAATCAGTCATCAGGCTGCCTGAAATAAATGAATAGTGCACACAGGATCAGTAGGATGACTCACTAGCATGGGTCTGGACTATTAGCCTAAAATTATCAAATGATCGCTTCTACTTGGAATAGGAGTTTCTCTTGTTGAATGTGAACTTTTGATTTCCAAGAAGTTTCTTCTGATTTCATTAGTGTGGATCCTGTAAGAAATTATAGTCAGCCTCGACCCAGATTCCACCCCAAAATATATGTTAGAAAGAGATTATCCCCAAAATGGCTTAATTATCATAGAGACAGTTTGCTCTGGTCTCCATAATATGAGAATATTACCACTGGAATGGTATTAAATCGTATATCATATAAATCGTAAAAGTTATAGTGAGAGCAGCAGAACGACATCAAGAACCATCCTGTGACAAAGAGTTTGTTCGTGATTACCAATCATAAAGACAGATGTCTTTCTGAGTATAATTCTTTCACCCGACCCCTTTGGTGATACACCTGTAGCAACATCAGTGATGTGGGAACGGAAGGTAATCACTTCAATTGTTGTCCTTAATTTACATTTAAAACGAAACCTTGTTTACAAGATGACAGGGATGACTAGTGTAGAAAAAGCATAAAATGTTTAAGCCTGTATTGTTCGGGGTTCATTCCAACTCCGTTGAACCCAAAAAAAGTTGTGTACTTTGTCATTGCTATGCTGCAATAAACTTCTTCATCGAGATCTTCAACGCCCTCATTGTTTCTTACAAGCCAAAAAAAATTTGTTTAAATTTAGGAAGGGAAAAGGGAAGTTATGCATTTCCTGAAACTGGCGGATTGCCACCCAGACAGACAATAACACTGTTTATATATAAAGGCCATTTCACACCAAGTAAGATTGCTATAAATATAACGATAAAGATATAGTTCTAAAAATCATTCTAAATATAAAAGAAAAGCAGAGTCCACACCAAAACTATAACGGCACAGAGGAACTACATTGATGGAATCACTTTTTAGAAAAAAATTTTTCCATGCAGTTGATGAACGATAACAACATTGACAGCCAATCAGAATCCATTTTGCTTTAAAGAGCTTGAGCATTTAAAGCAGCAGACGACAAACCTGCAGAGCAACCTGCATAATATAGTTATGGTTATCTTTAGTAATCGTTCTTGATGTGAATGGGCCTTAAATGTCACTCCTACTGGTTTCAGATCATCTTTATTTTGGCCAACTTTTCAATACAACGGCACGGTCTATTAAAGCTGTCACGAATCAAAATTTACCCTATTTACTTTGTTAGTGCACATTACTAGTCTTGAGAACAATTAATCTGTGCAGGTTAATACAGGGGGAAAAAAATGGTTTGTCATGATGGTAATCTTTAATCAAAATCAGAAGATTTGTTTCCGCTCTGGAATGGCGTTCATTCGGATGACGTCAGTTTGACGGCTTGGGTTGAATATCCTTTACCACACCCCTCCAACTGTCAGTCTGCTATGAGCGAAGGATGGACAGGAGATGCTCTAAAGTAAAACCCTGTCCTCTATTCAATATTCTGTTTCAATTGAAAATAAGTCAACAACAATGAAGTAAAGTCGGTTGCAAATTCACGGGGACTTTAAAGCAAGATCATGAGCAGTTTCATGTGGTGTAAAACTATTTTCTGAAATTATTTTAAACTACTAAATCTTTTTTAGATTTATCCTCTAAAACTTGTCTAACTATATAACATCTAATATTAATAAAAAGAATAATTTGATTTAAAAATGGAGAAATAAGGAAATAGTGCCTAAAATGTACCATATAGTCATATTAATATAAAATAATAATATAATTTTATCTTGACCTTGAAAAAAAAAAAAAAACACCCAAGGTATTGTTTATCCATATATTGGGAACGGAAGCATATACAAAGAAAACACTGTAATATTATTGTGCTTTAGAGAATATTGTCAGGTGATTTAATTGCACAATCATTATGATAAACAAACTCACTTGAGTTTGGCTGAAGAAAGAGGAGTTGGAGGAAACATTCCTGGCTCAAAGGAGTCAAAGTAAGTTAGGGTCCAGGAGAAACTGCAACACAGAACTCCAGCCACAGAAGACAGCACCAAAATACTCCAAAAACCTGCAGGAAAAAAAGTTGTTACAACACGCAGCTAATATCTGTTAATTAATATGTAATACACTATGTTCAATTTGGACCTACCCAGGAGTCTTACTTCTGATCCATCTTCAATGGTTATCCTCTCTGCTCTTAAATCTGCAGATCAGAGAATTATTAATTTTCCATATTCCATTTAGGTATTGCACATACACTGGAACTTCGAGAGAAGAATTCCAAGAAACAGATATGAAAGTGTTTACCTTTTAATACGATGTACAAGAATGAGATCAGCACAGCGATAAACGAAACGATGACTATGCTGCATAGCACAGAGCATATACGAGCGGGCCACAGGTGTGTGTCTTTCCAGTACCGCTGGCGTACGGGGAGCCGCCCAGGAGCTGCCCTGCCGTTCACGCTGGTCTCAGGTGAAGCTTCATTTACTTCACCCAAAGGGGTTCTTCTTCCTGTTAATGCAGTATTATCTTCATCTTCGGAATAAATGTCTAAAGACGGGACATCTTTATCTCTAGAAGACCGCAGCATAGTCGCCAGGAGAAATGTTTCTATAGTTGAAATTGTTAGTCCGTGTGTCACATCCTGCCTCCTTAGTTTGCGCGTTTCCGTTTCCTAGACAACATAAAACTGGCTTAAATTAGCGCGCTACATGTACCCACTTTTCAAATGATTAATTACCCTCGATTTGTCCAATGCATGCATGTTGCGTGCGTTTTATACAGTTCAACGACAAATACAAGTGATTTAAATGGGATTTAAATGAAGACAATCTGTATTAACTTGAAAATGATCAAACTGTAAAGAGTTTCAAAACATCGCGGTTGTGCTTCCGTATTTGAGAGGCACCGCCTTTCTTGTCGTGTTGTCCAATCGTAATTGACAATCCATGTAATACGACCATTCGATTGGATGGAATGAACGTCATTCAAGAAATTATCCATCATACATTGTAAATCTTTAGCAAAGATAACTACTTTAATTCAGACGGATAGGTGTTAATCCTGGTCTGCTTGACTATGATATGTAAAACGTCTTGCTTTATTGCTTCCAAACTCCAGTGTTGTGTTTTATTTGTAAACATTTTTTTAATAGTTGACAGGTATTGCAAAAAGACAGCCAAAAAAGCTGACAGCAGGGGAAGTAACTGCTATTAATATTGTAGGCTACAACCCAAAATAATCTAAAAGATTAAACACGACTCAACATACCCGAAGGCATAATGAGGTATTTATCTGAAAAGATAATGAGGAAGATTTTTGTTAAACTAATTACTGAAATATTACTTTCACGAATAGGCTACATGAAATTATTGGCTCGTTACACGTAACGTTAGCCTATAATTTGTTTCTTACAGAAAAATAACTGCAGGAAACATATTTCCTGCTATAATATTTCAAGTTAACTGCCATCTAGAATTTTTTCTTTCAGTAATATTGAGCTATAAGGCCTATAGCCAGTTAATTTTGGATAAATATGTTAAATCAGGTGTTTCAAAGGGGCTGCAAGGGGTCCGTGGAAATGTTTAGCGAAAAATAGCGTAACACAATATATATATAATTCAATTAAAATAAGCAAATAAAATGTAATACATATAAAATGCATCCATATATGCAATAATTTACTAACAAAATGTTTTCCAAATAATATTGACATAATTATAATATTATTTTTCACAATATAAATGAGAAATTAGGCCTTTACACAAGAAACTAAATAGATGCTTTTAAAATGTTAGGATAGTGGCCCCTTGCTCAACAATGATCAAAATATTATTTTGGGGGGAGTGACATCTAAAAGAGTTAAAACCCCTGTGCTAAATTACTTACATCTTGACTGCTCTTTTCATGCTAATTTTCAGTGTCTCTAAGCAACTATCTATTGTATTCATCATTTCTTGTTTTTTGGTTCTTTCATGGAACACTTCTTCAGCACTCTTAAAGCTTCTGACAGTTGGGAGGTCTGCCCACACGTTCTCCGTAGCGTGAGGAGCTGCCAACTTTGATCTTTTTCCTCTTTACTTCTGCATCATGGACTGGTCCCCAACATTTTGTGATGTCCATTAACCAGAAGACAGTAGGTATCCCACTGTGACTTGGTGGAACTGTTGAATTCAAGTAATTGAAAATGAAATGAGACATATTGCAGTATCTAATGTTCTTTATGTACATTCATTTTAAAATATAGAAAAGCAAAGCATTATCACATATTTGAAAATAAGGGTCTAAGTTTCAGTGTTAAAGTAGTCTGAAGAATTTCATTACTGGTTACACAAAAATAGTTTTATTTTGAATACATTGCAAGTCTTTGGGATGTGCTGGAGAAGACTTTACAGAGTGCTGGACTCTTGCATTGTCAATACAAGATCTTGACCAAAAATGAATGCACCTCTTGTTGTGATGTTATTATTTCCATCAAGAGGTGCATCAGATATTGGTCAAGCTCTTGTATTGACAATGCAAGAGTTAAGCACCCTGTAAAGTCTTCTCCAGCACATCTCAAAGACTTTCAATAAATTTAAAGGGTTAGTTCGCCCAAAAATGAAAATTCTGTCAGTAATTACTCACCCTCATGTTGTTCCAACCCCGTAAGACTTTCGTTCATCTTTGGAACTCGAATTAAGATATTTTTGATTAAATCTGAGAGCTGGATCACTCCTCCATAGGCTTCTAACTTGTTCCCCCGAAAAGCTATTAAAGACATCGTTAAAATAGTCCAAGTGACTACAGTGGCTCAATCTTAAGTTTATCAAGCGACGAGAATACTTTTTGTGCGCCAAAAAACAACAAAAATATTGACTTTATTCAACTATTCATTTCCTTCTCGGTCGGCCTCCAGTGAGTTCACGTAGTAAAACTGCGTAGCGCTTCTGTGGTGTACGTCACACGCATCACCAGCGTCGGCCAATAGTGAGTCTGCGTACCTTTACGCTATCACACCACGTTAACTGACGAGGCCCACAGAGAAGGAAATGAATAGTTGAAATAAAGTCGTTATTTTTGTTAGTTTTTGCGCACAAAATGTATTCTCGTCGCTTAATAAACTGAAGATTGAAGATTTGAACGATGTCTTTAATAACTTTTCGGGGGAACAAGTTTCAGTCCCTTAGAAGCCTATGGAGGAGTGATCCAGCTCTCAGATTTAATCAAAAATATCTTAATTCGTGTTCTGAAGATGAACGAAATTCTTACGGGGTTGGAACAACATGAGGGTGAGTAATTACTGACAGAATTTTCATTTTTGGGTGAACTAACCCTTTAAGGTCTGGACTGAGAGGTGCCAATGCATGTGTGAAAATGATTCTTCATGCCAACCATTCTTTTACAATCCGAGCCTGATGAATCTTGACAATTTTATTATGGAATATGGCCATAATGCATCTTCCAACATGGTTGTTTAAGAAATGAAAAACTACACGCATCTTCAATTAGGGTTAGAAGAACTGTTGGCAAACATAACATGCTAGAAACATAACCACAGCAATAATGATCCAATCATAAACTAAAAAAAATTGCATTTGCCCATTTAAATCCGAACAGCCACTTTTTTTTTTTGGTTGGTTGGGCAGTGTATATATATCATAATGAAATAGTACTGACATTTTGTGTATTATTTGCATTTTAATTATTCCAGACCACTCCAAAGGTTAATTTTAGTATAAAATCTAAATTTACTCCACATAAATGTACTATGATTTTTATGACTTTTTCAACAGAGCTAAACATTATTTATGGGATCATGTTCAAATAAATCAGTAACTGTAATCTGGCCATGTTTAATTGTACAAAAGCCTGTTCCACAGACCAGACGCCACAAGGGACCGCTAAGATCCTGGCACACAAGGGGTTGCTACCACCTTGTGGCAGAATTAGGTTACCAATGCCAACACCACATTTTATTTTCAAGTAGCTCCAATATCACATGTATCCTCCGTGACAATTCTCACGTCAATCCAGATCTTCAGTAAAAATAAAAACCGCAAGAATTCATGTGAACATTTCACGTCGACCACACAAAAGGAACCACTGTTTTTAACGGTGCTGGTGTCTTTGCTTTATTTGCACACAACCACTGATTCCAGTTAAAGAGTTCAAAGTAGAAAAACGTTATATGTGCCACTAGTGTCAGTTCAAGCTTTCAAGTGTTACGTGCAACCACAGACATTTACCATATTATGCAACAATAGTGATGAGAGAGCAATTCAGGTCACAGAGTAAGTTGATTCACTGTCTTTATCATCGAATTAAATAATACTGTCATACTAAACAACATAAAAAGTTAATACCATTCCAGTGATATTGCAGGACAAGTTGGTTTGTTTCAACAATATGTACAGCACCACAATGGATGAACAATGTAAAAAATAAGAGGCTCAATTTTGTAGCAAAATATCTGTACATTTAAAAAAAAAGACTTTTTGTCCAATGAAATGTCTTTTTCTTTTTTTTTAAAAAACAGCAAACTTTTTTTTCACAGCTCACAAATGCCACATGAGATAAAACCAGTAGGAGAGCAGGTCTGTGATTAAAAATGAGATGTATTGTACATAAAATGTCAAACTGGTTGTGGATGTTTGGTAGTAAACATTTCCTTAACGTTTCATGGGTTTTTAGTCAGTAAAGAAGAGTCTTCCTCAATAGCAGTTAGAAGTTCTCCTTCGCGATCTTCATTTTTTTTTTTTTTTTTAATCAGAAGTTCAGTTAAGATGATCCAGTTCAATGCTAAAAAATAAAAAATAAAAGTGCATCTTGTAAATCTTCCCCTCAGAAAAAGCTGCTTAGCTCAGAGTTTTTAAAACAAGAGGTAAAAATGACAAGTGGGCCAAACCAAAGTCTTTTCGCCATTTCTGCTGCTCCTTGTATGCAATACACGTCTCAAAAGTTAAACAGAGCGAAACATAAAATACCACACTACCTCATCTTCCTTCACAATGTCCATTTGTAGAATCTACAACATTTGACTGTGGCATCCAACCTTACTTTTTTTAAAAGAGATTCCAGGTAAGCAGAAGTATTCAATGTCACATCCTTCCATTGTCCTAAGTGTGCTATTTTTTGTTCTTTTTTTCAGTAGTGTCATTGGCCCACCCTCTGTCCTCAAAAGCTGGCTAGCAGGAGGTGATCTCCATGTTGCGTAGCTGAAGGTGCTGAACCTCCAAGTTCCTTCTCCCACTCCTCCTCAGGGCATCGGCCCGTCGGAAGGGTTGACTGCGCAGGTCTGAAGACAAACAGGTAAACCGTTATACACTGAATACAACTACAGTCTGGGCCTGCCGATACGGATGAGACGGGGCCAAAGATGGGTGCAAAACAGACGGGGGTGTGTGGATGTTTGGTTAGTTTTAGATCAATTTAGTAGGAATGCACAATATTCCAGTACCATAACGGTTATTTTCCGATTTTTTATTTTATTTTATTGGTATTGATCGGTATTGGATATAATGGCTGATATTGAAACATATAGAGCATACTTGTATTATTTTTTACATGTACAGACAATATAATACCTAAATTTATTTAGCTAAAAATGGGATGGAATTTTCAAATATTGGCCATTTATTACTATCAGTCGATATATAATGACTAATATTGAATATTTAATTGTCCATACTCATTTCCCCTAATTTTACATGATAGTTATGATAAAGTTAAAACTTTACAATAAGGTCTCATTTGTTAACATTAGTTCATGTATTAAATAACATGAACTAACTAGGAGCAATACATTTATTAATCTTTGTTAATGTTATTTAATAAAAAGTTAAAATTTTTTGTTCACAATGCATTAATGTTAGCAAATCCAACTATTCATGTTAATCAATGTATTAGTAAATGTTGAAATTAACATTAAGATGAATAAATTCTGTAGAAGTATTGTTCTTCCTTAATTCATGTTAACTAAAGTAGCTAACTAATGAAATCTTATTGTAAAGTGTTACTGTTAATCTTTATAAAATACTAATAATTTATTAATACTGTTTAATGCAAATAAAACATTTTAAATAATAATTCATTCTTCAAACTGTACATTTGAAATGTTGTGATGCCTAAATTGCCTTGAAGCATTTAAAATTACAGATTTAAGTTTGATTAATTATTTTTTACATTTATTTAAACAAAATAGAATATATTATTTTAATATTGTCCATTTATCGGTCTCCACCATTTATTGGTATTGGTTAATATTGGATATAATAGGCAATATTGAATATTTAACCGCATTCTCATTCATTTAACACAAATAAAAATATTTAAATGAATATTCATTCTTCAAACTGTACATTATAATATGATGCCTAAATTGACGGAGCATTTAATTGCTGATTTCGCAATTGCGAGTTTAGATCACGCAAGTTAAAAAGTCCGAATTGCGAGATAAAAAGTCGCAATTACCTTTTTTATTTTTTATTCTGTGGTGGAAACAAGCTTCCATAGTTATCAACAAAAATAACATCAACATAGAAATATCTTAGGCTAATATCAGCCAGAATTTTTATATTGGTGCGTCCCTACAATTGAGATCTTTCTGATAAGTCATGATATGTTCAGGAAGTTACCAAGAAAAATGTTGTTTAAAATTGTATTACAGCTACTCAATGGGAAACTTCAAGACATTTTTTTAAATCTGTGACAACTTAAATAGTGTACAGGAAACAAAATGCCAAATGGTGGAAGTATTAAAAGGCAGGCAGGCATGCATTTTGGTCCTACTGCTATGTACAAACATTGAAATGAATCAATTGATACAATGCACTTATTGTGCACATACATGTTTTAACATTGTACTTATTTTAAAAAAAAATACCTGCATGTAATTGCAGCTGTAATTAATCTATAATTACACCGTTACCCTAAAACCTAACCGTACCACCAAACCTGTCCATAACCTGAATAGCAGCAACATTTTTGCTGTATAGTAAATTACAGTAAAAATGTGCAATACAGTATGAACAATAATTACATTGTACCTAAAAATTTTTTTTAGATGAAAGTACATAGTAGTTAAAGACACCTAATATAAAGAGTGACCAGCATTTTTATGCTGAGAATTCCTACTGAATTTAATACCCAAATACACCCAGATGAGTAGTAAACAAATGAAGAAATAGACAGAAAGAAGGATGGCTGGGAGATGAGCGAATAAGAGACGGACTTAAAGGCACCTTGCTGAGGGGAGAGAATTTAGTTTAGTAATGGAAGTCATCGGAGAGGGCGGGATCACAGAAGAACCGCGAGCCACGTTTGGCTGATCGTGCGGTAAAGGGGACGGTCTTCAGCACTGCAGCAAAATAATAGCCAATCACAACATAGAAACACCAAAAGCAAGAAGCTCTAAACAGAATCAGACAGAAACTTCAAGCCTAAATCTAAACAGCTTGGCGTCTACTGCTACAGTACGTCTACTGTTACAATCAAAAAGAGCAAGACCAATACACACTTAGGGAAACAGATTCATTCAGTTTTGCATCCAGTAGCATTCTTACCCGTAATGATGTCCTCAATGGCTCCGTCTTTGCCTTCGTAGACGAGGCGGCTATCTTTGCCTTGCCTCTTCCTCAACTCTGTGATCAGCTCCTGCTGTTGCCGCTTGCCCTTGTGAGATGGCGACTGGTGATTGAGAGAGTTAATAAGGGAAAGAATATGCAGTCATTGCACACAGTTTTACTGTAATCTTGCTACTTAATAACAAATACAGGTGAAACTCGAAAAATTTGAATATCGTGTATTTCAGTAATTCAAATTAAAAGGTAAACCTAATATATTTAGTATCTCAAGTGAACCTTTTATTAACAGAAGAATACAGTGAAGAAAATAAGTATTTGAACACCCTGCTATTTTGCAAGTTCTCCCACTTAGAAATCATGGAGGGGTCTGAAATTGTCATCGTAGGTGCATGTCCACTGTGAGAGACATAATCTAAAAAAAAAATCCAGAAATCACAATGTATGATTTTTTAAACTATTTATTTGTAAGATACAGCTGCAAATAAGTATTTGAACACCTGAGAAAATCAATGTTAATATTTGGTACAGTAGCCTTTGTTTGCAATTACAGAGGTCAAACGTTTCCTGTAGTTTTTCACCAGGTTTGCACACACTGCAGGAGGGATTTTGGCCCACTCCTCCACACAGATCTTCTCTAGATCAGTCAGATTTCTGGGCTGTCGCTGAGAAACACGGAGTTTGAGCTCCCTCCAAAGATTCTCTATTGGGTTTAGGTCTGGAGACTGGCTAGGCCACGCCAGAACCTTGATATGCTTCTTACAGAGCCACTCCTTGGTTATCCTGGCTGTGTGCTTCGGGTCATTGTCATGTTGGAAGACCCAGCCTCGACCCATCTTCAATGCTCTAACTGAGGGAAGGAGGTTGTTCCCCAAAATCTCGCAATACATGGCCCCGGTCATCCTCTCATTAATACAGTGCAGTCGTCCTGTCCCATGTGCAGAAAAACACCCCAAAGCATGATGCTACCACCCCCATGCTTCACAGTAGGGATGGTGTTCTTGGGATGGTACTCATCATTGTTCTTCCTCCAAACACGGTTAGTGGAATTATGACCAAAACGTTCTATTTTGGTCTCATCTGACCACATGACTTTCTCCCATGACTCCTCTGGATGATCCAAATGGTCATTGGCAAACTTAAGACGGGCCTTGATATGTGCTGGTTTAAGCAGGGGAACCTTCCGTGCCATGCATGATTTCAAACCATGACGTCTTAGTGTATTACCAACAGTAACCTTGGAAACGGTGGTCCCAGCTCTTTTCAGGTCATTGACCAGCTCCTCTCGTGTAGTTCTGGGCTGATTTCTCACCTTTCTTAGGATCATTGAGACCCCACAAGGTGAGATCTTGCATGGAGCCCCAGTCCGAGGGAGATTGACAGTCATGTTTTGCTTCTTCCATTTTCTAATGATTGCTCCAACAGTGGACCCTTTTTCACCAAGCTGCTTGGCAATTTCCCCGTAGCCCTTTCCAGCCTTGTGGAGGTATACAATTTTGTCTCTAGTGTCTTTAGACAGCTCTTTGGTCTTGGCCATGTTAGTAGTTGGATTCTTACTGATTGTATGGAGTGGACAGGGGTCTTTATGCAGCTAACGACTTCAAACAGGTGCATCTAATTTAGGATAATCAATGGAGTGGAGGTGGACATTTTAAAGGCAGACTAACAGGTCTTTGAGGGTCAGAATTCTAGCTGATAGACAGGTGTTCAAATACTTATTTGCAGCTGTATCTTACAAATAAATAGTTAAAAAATCATACATTGTAATTTCTGGATTTTTTTTTTTTAGATTATGTCTCTCACAGTGGACATGCACCTACGATGACAATTTCAGACCCCTCCATGATTTCTAAGTGGGAGAACTTGCAAAATAGCAGGGTGTTCAAATACTTATTTTCTTCACTGTATACAGTATATATATATATATATATATGTATAAACTATATACATATGCACGATTATACTTTTCAGAAGGCCGACATTTCTGTATTTAAAATCCTTTTTTTTATTGATTTCATGTAATATTAAAACTTTCTGAGATTTTGAATATGGGGTTTTCATAAACTGTAAGCCATAATCATCAAAATCATAACTTTTGCACGATATTAAATTTTTTTCGAGTTTCACCTGTATTCCTTTAATGTATACTTTAGGGCTCACTAGTAAATCCCCAAGTTATTTTTTTTACGCATACGCTAGGGTCCGTGTGATGCGAATTTCGCCATCAGCACAGCCTTCGCATACAGACGGATTTTATTATTTTTTTTGCTCATTTGTTTGTCCACAAGGTGGCAACATTGCCCCGGGGATTCACAAGGTAGTCGAAGAAAAAAAAGAAAAAAAACCCGGAATAAACGGAAAAGACAGAAACGCACAACAACAATTCATGGATTGAATTCAACTCAAAAATAATAGATCATAAAGATGTGCGTATGGGTTAGAACTTGTGACGAGAGATACAAAACATTCTGTTGACAGTGCAAGTTGTCGTAATGCACATGCGATAACTGCCTGTGTACATATAAGTACACTTTGGGCTTATGGCTCTCATTTATGACTTCAACATGATACCTGTTGATGATCTTGCTCCTCCATCAAGGCCTCCTGTTCCAGAAGTTTCTCCATCATCAGCTGCTCCTGCCTCTTCCTTTGCTCATTCTCTTCATTTGCTTGCTGAAAAAGAGACAAATTAGATCTGGGCCCTGTGTGAACCAGAAGGAAGTTGGTGCACTGATAGTCTCACCCTATAGGACTTGATGAAGCGAACAAACACAGGGAAGAACACAGAGGGTGGCATGGTCTTGGCGCTCTCCCCAAAGAACTTGACAACATCGTCATAAGCATCCTGTAAAAACATCCCAAGTCACATAATCATGTGGATTGTGTCCCTTGTGGGATTTCAAACCAACAAGATTTTTTTTAAGCCACAACACCCTATAGAAAGGTTCTTTTTTTCTACCTGTGCAATTCTAGCATCATCCAGAAGCTTCTTAAGCCTGGCCTCGTTGTGATGGATGAAGTCTTTGAGCAGGGAGTTGTGGCCATGCATGCTGAACTCTCTTCTGGTCAGATCCAAACCTCTCTGTAGCTCCTTCACATCCAAGAGAACATTCTCCAGAGAGACTGCAACATGGGATTAATGAGACCCACTCTCAACAAACAAACTTACAGAGGCTTATTAAGGTACAACAAATCTGTTAGTATATTTATTTATACTTTTGGGTTTAATTTTAATTTTCAGTTTGGGCAATTTTATTTGATTTCAATTAATAATTTAGTTAAACATGATTACGGTTCAATTAATAGCTTAGTTTTAATTAACAACAAGGCTGATTTAGAAGTATAATTACCCTTTTTAATTAGCATATTTCAAACATATATTGAAGGGGCGATTGACGCTTACCTGCAGCAGCTTTCTCAATGTAGTGCAGCTCATTGTAGAAAATGCTCACAATAGGATATTTCTCCTTCACCACATTGGCTATGTAGTGCAAAAGCGTCAGTTTCCTGTCTGTGGACTTAGTCTCCAACAGCTGAAGGCAAGATACATTACAGTATTATAATTAAACTGAATAATGTTTCAGGGAAAAAAAAAAGTGTTATGAGACGTAATAAGTTACCAGATCCAAGCTCTGAAGTTTAAAGCCATAAACAGCTCCTCTCTTACTACTGTTCATATAATTCCCCAGGGCCAAAATGATCTGAGATGAGAGAGATCGCACACTTAATTACAAGTAAGACTGTAAAATGGAGAGACTCTGTGATGTTTAAGTTTTAGTGCCTTACCTCAAGGATTTTCTTTAACTTCTGTGATGATTTTATGGATACGGATGCTGCTATGATGGCATGAAGTTGCTGTAGGAAAAACAGCAACAGCAAAAGACAAATTTAAAAATGCATTTCAGATGTTCAGAATCATTTTAGATATTCAAAACAGTGTCACATCATTCAGTTTCACCATTTTTTGTTCCTCTATTTCTCTATCCACTTTACCGGTGTGAGCATTTGCAGGCTATCACTGTAGTTGCCCATGAAGGCCATGATGGTCATCCGCTGTGGCAGCCTTTCGATCTTGCTGAAGAGCATCATGAACCGGTCCTCATCAGTGAGCCCGTCCATTGGCCGTCGCTCTCGCTCATACTGGCGGAGCACCTTCACCTCAGTTTCAGTGGGCATGAACCGCATCATACACTCCACGAAATCCACAGGCAATGTACGTAGGTCAAACCTGAGCGGATGAGAGAAACTGATCAGAGTAGTATTCAAAAAAACAAATGACCTGTTACATGAAATTGGTTTCAGTTGCTACCCAGGTAAGTTTGAGCTCAACAAGGTTAATTGGTTTATAACAGGTTTCAGCACCATTACAACTTGCGCTACACAGCTAACCTTCTCCAGAGTAGGTTTTATTCTGGGTTAGAGATCGCAGACCAAAACTGGACCAATCAGCTGTGAGTAAAGTGACATGTATCCGATGCAATAAAGCCACTCCCCTGTATCTGCTCCAAATTAACCCTTTATGGGGCAAGTAACCATATTTAGTCACTTCCGCACACATTTAAAATGCCCTCCCCCTGTCTCCATTTGGAGTTGTAGAGTCATATGGTTTTCTCTCAGCCAATCAGGGGAGATCAAGCTATCTGACAGATATTGATATCAAGTTACCTGACCAATCAGCAGTGGCCTGGAGCACCTCAAACACAGCCATCTTGCAGAAATCACAAATATTGCTTTTTTGAACCTGGCTTCTCCCACAGCTATAGTAATAACATCATAACGAAACATGGTAAGTTGATGTAACTCACACATTTTTTGGTTGAATAGTTGTGTTAAAGATTAAGATTGTTGTTATTTGCATAGCATTTGTAAAAATTAGCTTAATGTTTGGCTGAAAACTAAAGGCACCATATTTGATCATATGCCCCGTTCACCTAAGTGGCACAAGTGTCCATTTTTAGACATATGCCTTATGAATGTATGTTTTTTTATTATAGGTAAATGGCATACACAGGTGCTTATTGTTAGTGTGAGGCCTATACTGTGTGAATTGATTTTAATTACTGAATATTGGTTTGTGATAAAACACAATTATGAGCAAATATAAGTGATACTAACAATAATTATAATTGTATTTTCTGTTTTTATTCAATACTCTTTTCCCATTAGATCTACATTACACTGTTACTGTTTTCCTCAACAAATAAATCAGAGTTGGTTTAATATTGACTAAGCATATCCCTTTTGCAGCTGTCTGCTTGGCTATTTTATGGGAAGAGGGATACCATTGTTGTTCCCGTAAACCCTGCCATCAGCGATGATGATAGCTCAGAGGAAGAAGACAGATACCTCAAGACATAGATGTCTCTCAATAAATGTTCCTTGCAGTTTGTGCCTATAATAAATAAATGTTCCTTGCAGTTTGTGTTTTTTTCTCATGTTTTTTAAAATTCACTCTCAGTAATTTCTTTTACCCTAGACCGGCAAGTGCTCATATATGGTAACTTCATTGACCTTGATTTGCAATGCAAAGATTAAAAAAAATTAGATTTTTTTTTATTTTTTTTATGTCCTGTAACAACCCCCATTAGCTTTCTGAGGTTAAAATTTTGAATTTCCAAATATTTCAATGAGTGCCCTATAAAGGGTTAAATCAGTTTAGAGTAAAAGAATTTTACAGACAAAATTGCCCATCCTTTGCTGCTAATTATTTATTATATTATGTATTATTCATGTAATATAATTTGTATTAATTAACAATTAATATTAAACTTTGATTTCAAAGGTACACTATGTAACTTTTGCCACTCTTGTGTTTAATTAAAAATGGCATGCCTCTTGCTGAAAAACATTGTAACTGGAGCTACTTTTATGTCTATGATGCAGACACTGTGATACTCCGCAGCGGTTGTCTATTATAAAAATATAAATAAATGCAAGCTTTATATAAGCAGAATGGGTAAGAACACTATAAACAGAATAAGCTTATGTGTATTCTTCTGAGCTATAAATTATAAGGCCTATTTGTTTGATTCACTTGCATTGATCTAGTCAGATATTTTCTTTCAGCTGTCTTTCGCTGCAGCAGCAGTGTTTATTCCTGCCTTGTAAATGTATTTCATTTTATGATATTTTTCATAATGATCTCTTAATCTCAGCACAGAAGTGAATTGTGCCAGCTCTCTCGTGAGAAGTGAATCAAACTGATGCTCTCCATGTTTTGTGTGATTGCCTTTCAGATGCACGTGCTTCAGAGTTAAATCGCAAACTCTGGGATCTGGATTAAACCGGAGTTGACAGAACGCTTATACTGAGCGTTGTGAGCCTGTTGAACCTGATCCAAACCAGGCTGGATTTATTTGAATTTGTCAACTCTAAACTTACTCTGAAATTCAGAGTTTGTGCAACAGGCATTGAAGCAAACCACCAAACCAAAAACAGCTGATACAAGATACAGGAGCTGAACTGTGGAATGAACAGAATCAGAACTGACTGCCGTTCTATTAAGCAGATAAACAAGGACAATCCCGCAGTTGTAAACACACATCTCACCGAGAATATGGTTCATCTTTATCTTGAGATTTGAGGCAAAGGGGAACTTACGTCTGGATTGCTTTGCAGATCTCCTCCGGGCTCTTCCCTGCCTTGCGGAGTGTGATGGCCAGGTTTTTGGCTCTGTTAGCCTCCAGAAGAGATACTTTATTGGGGCCCTTTTGAGGAGCCTTCTGCTTTTGCATCGTCATGTCAACAGCAGGGCCCTGGGCTTTGGTCTTAAACATTTCCTCAAACTCATCCACGTTCAAATCCTACAAACCAAAGCATTCTATTAAAGAGCCATCCACAGCACTCCTTGAACTCAACAGTTTTGTGTTCAAAAACGTGGATGGACCCACCACAAATGCAAACCTCATGAAAGTCAACATAGAAAAAAGACATTTACTGTAAGTACGGTCCCTGATTCACTCTGCCAGTTATTTCAAATAAAAAAAATACAAAACAAAATCCCGCCCTACATTTTTTTTCTCATCAAACCTACCGTTTCACCTGGAAATTCATCAGATTATTGAAGCACAACAAGTTGCGAAAGGCATTTTAGAATGTCACTGTTTGCCATTTCAGTGGCAATAGTTAAAGAATGTACTTTTAAAAATGAGTTGAAACTAAACTGAGCATCTACCTATTATTTAGAAGTAACTCAAACAGACACATGATAATGAAGTAGACCAGCATGGTGGTATAATACATGCAGAGTTGATAGAGATCACACTTTTTACACGTAAAGTGCTGTAGACAAATACCTCCAGGATCCTCTCATCATCGATTTCATTGAATACAGTGCCGTTGATCTGATTTGGTTTCAGAGCCACCCAATTGAACACTGGCAAGCGGAACTTGGTTTTGATTGGCTTTTTAATTTTCACAGCTGCCAAGGAAGAAAAGAGGCCTGTGATTACCCAAGCATCTACTAACTACTCAATGAGATTAAAATGAACACAAATCACAGGAATGGATGATAACATGTTAAGCAAAGTCACACAACACACAATATGACTAGGGATGCAGCGGAATGAAAATTCCGAAAATTCTGGATGCACTTGGCCGAAAACCGAAACTAAAAATTAATTTCTAATTTTAAATAAATGTTTTGTATTATTGATAGACTTTTAAATTAAATGCAATAATTTTACTGAATGAAAAAAAAAGAGAAAAAAAAGCCAATAAAATTAAATAATTCATTGAAAGTGACACATAATTGCCAGAAAATAGCCCTATATTAATATTATCAATATATTATTCTTCATTCAGTTTTAGTCAAAAATCTGTTAAAGTTACAAAACATGATGATCACTGAACACGGAGGGGCGGGTGGCATATTTTCAGCCTTTTTTCTCTTTTGGCCAAAAAACGAAAATGCCATTTTCGGCCGATACATTTCGGTGCATCCCTAAATATGACTAGATCAAGACAGCAAATCGTGGCTATGACAAATTTCAGGAAACCTACAGAAGAGCTTGATTGGTCCATCTTTGAGGGCAGGAGAAAAAGAGAGTAGATAAAAACAAATGTTTAGAGAGTTGTAAAGGACAAAAGTCTAGAAAGAGAAAGCAGAAAATGCTTGTAAGCGCTAAGAAGTGTTCCACAAAAGATTGGACAATTTACACTACCAGTCAAAAGTTTAGAATAATTAAGATTTTTTTTTGAAGTATTTTTGAAAGAAGTCTCTAATGCTCACCAAGTCTCATTTATTTGATCAAAAATACAGTAAAAGTAATAAGTAACTGAAATATTAACACCATTTAAAATAACAGTGTCCTATTTTAAAATGTAATTTATTCCTGTGGAGCAATGATGCTGAAAATTCAGCTGTACCATCAGTCACACGATCCTTCAGAAATTATTTTAACGTGCTGATTATTGCTCAATTATTAATTATGAGCACAAAATTGACCGGTGGTGCATTTAAGGCAAAAAAAAAATGCTAACGCTTTACAATAAGGTTCCATTTGTTAACATTCTAGTACTTGTACATGTACTAACAATGAAAAATACTTGTAAATCATTTATTTATCTCAGCTACTGTTATTTTAACATTTACTAATACATTATTAAAATCAAAAGTTGTATCTGTTAATATGATTTAATGAACCTGAGCTGACAAACTAATAATGAACAGTTGTATTTTTACCTTAAGAAAAAATTCATACATACTGTAACATATGTATTGCTCATTGTTAGTTAAAGCATTAAATAACATTAATGAATGGAACATTATTGTAAAGTGTTACCAAAAAAATATGATTCAAAACAGACAAAAAAAATAAAATCATAAATCTGCAATGACCTCCACGCTGAGACACTCACGTACACATACACACATACCTGTCAAGCCAGAGTTGAATATGACAGTGGGAGTGCCGCAGCCTGGGAGAGGAGGAGCACAAGGAGGGGGAGGTGGGGGTAAGGGAGCAGAGATCTCGATCGAATGCCCAGGAGGTGGAGGAGGAGGAGGAGGTGGAGGAGGAGGAGGTGGTGGTGGCGGTGCGAGAGCTGCTGATGACTCGTTAGGAACTACAGGAAAAGAAGAGACAGTGTTGGCCACTAACAATAAAATAATTAACCGAAGACAACAAGCTTGAGCACGCTTCTGTAACAAAGAATTACTAATTAAAAGAGATTGAATTATAATCAGTTTGGATATTTACACGTTTCTACTCAACGGGTCTTTAAACAATTGCGCCCACAAACTAACAATGTTTATTGGCACAGTCATTATGCAGCTCTGTTGAATCACTGGCTGCAAACATATTGCTCATAGTAAAAGCAGGGTAATATAGTCAGTGCTCTATATCAGCAAGTATCAATAAAGTATTTTCGTCATTCAAAAAGGGAAACAGAAACTAGGACTTCAGATATACAAACGGTAAACAAAGCAAAGCTTGCTTACCATTTTGAATATCAGTCAAGGTGATCACTTTCTTCATTCAAATTAAATTCAAATAAAATTATAACAGCCTTCTGTCTGTACTCTCTTGACTTTGCTCGCTTTCATCACTTTCGCTTTTATTCTCGTGCACTAAATCGTTTGCTAAGCTGAACAGCCAATTAGTTCTCTCTCTCACAGAGGGCCCGATGCTGTTTAAACATGCTGAATCGGTCAAAAAAAAAAAAAACAGACGGCATCTGACTATACTGGCATCGGCATCTTTCCAAGACAAGGCCCCCCAAATACCACTAGGTTCTGGCCAAGACCCCCTTTTGCAGGATGTGTTATTAAACCCATCGACAATACTACGGCAAATGTAGAAATAAATAAATAAAACCTCTAGGTGAACATCAGATTATGTGATGGTGTTTGATACCAGCCTATCAGAAAGATTACAGAGATGAACAGATTACAATTTTTTGAGTTTGACCAGCCGATACAGATTTTAGCCGATTCTGATTTCATTTTTTCTAACCACTTTACAGCACACACAAATATTTATATTCTATTTTTCATATATATATATATCACCATAACACCATATAGTTTTACCCAAACTGAATAATTAAGACAAGTCTTAATTTTCTTTTCTGACATAGCCTCCTCCAGTTCTTGTTAAAACACACTGAACATGCAAATTATGTGCATTTTAGGCACTTTTTGTGTGAAATCATATTTATTTTTGTCCTTCAAAAGTGTGCTTTCACTTTAATTGAGCCTGAGCTGCGCATCAAAAATAGACTCGGCGGGGAAACCCGCTACACTGCTGCTCGCGGTGATTAACATGCACACTGGAAAAATACGCGATCTGAAACGGCCGTAATTCACAAGGTTTCCTACATGTGCGTTCCGTGTGCACACGTGATGCTGATGTTGCGCGATGTCATGCGGCGCCTGTTGTGGTTTTCAATCTTTGTGGGAATAACTTCAGAGATCTCAGATTTTACGAAATAACGACTTTATTTTCCAACCAATAAAGCCTAACGTTCTCTGCAGAAGACACGCTCCAGAGGCCTGTTTTTTGGGGGCTTATATACCTAGCCCCTATACCTAGATGGTCACAAACCTATAGCTTATTTGTGGTGAAGGTCTTTTCCCACGTGACTTCTTAGAATAGAATTTTCTGCAGCAAGCAACATTCTTTTTAAAAGTCACACACACTCACAGGACATCCCAGTCCCCAATGTCACACAGGGAAATAATTGTGTATCAATATATAGCTAAACTACTTATTTTCTGACTAGTAAAATCTTCAACACGCCCGAGTGCATTTAGACCGGCATAAAATCAGCATACGTCAGACTGACCGGCCGATCGCGTGAAGATCGTCCAATTCTGGTCACCAGTCAATCAATCGGTGCATCTCTAAAAGACCAGCATTACAAGTATAATGTTCAGATAGGCTATGCGACAAATTATTATAACGCTATTTCATAACAATACTCATAATTATAAATATTTTTATTGAAAATCCCTGGGCTACACCATCCCATTTAAAAGGCAATTATGGCATTCACATTGGGCAAAACTCATTAATTATCTTTAGTTGTAGAAAGATGTGCTCTGAACTATTACTCACCAGAGGAACATGCCATTGGAGGTGGAGGAGGAGGAGGAGGAGGTGGAGGTGTAGCCATTGCTCGAAGGGTGCCTGTCTGGGAAGTGCTGCCAGAGCTGTATGCTGCACAGGCTCCGGCCAGGGCCATGGCATCAGGGCAGGGAGAAAGAGCCATGGGTTGAGGAGGTGAAGGCAGCGGAGACACGTCTCCTTCCCCATCTCCCTCACCCCTCACCTGGATCTGGAGACTGCCTCGGCGCTCTAGCTCAGTGATTTTCTTCTCTAGCGTGGACTGCCTCTGAATGGTCTCGTCCTTCTCTCGAACGATCCGCCGGAGCGTGTGAACTTGTGAGCTGGCGTCCCGGTACACAGTCTGGATTGCATGTGCACACAGAGACACAAACAGAGAAATTAAGCATGACAAAAAATGCATTAAGACATCCATTATATGTTCAAATGAAATTACGTCCAATTGATCAAATTAACTAATACAGATATCTATATTTATGAAATTTAAATATACAAACATGACTACATAGATGAGTTTGGCTGCTATGTTGAGTTATTGTAACCAAAACTAAAACTATTATTTTTTTTTTTACATTTTACATAAAATAAAATAGAAAATTAGATGACAAACTTGAAAAAATTTGCTGAAACAAACAAAAAAAAAAGTACTAAAATACTAAAACTAAAATAAAAAAGTTAAACTAAATAGAATATTTACAAAACAATAAAAATGACAAAATAACAAAATTACTAAACCTTGAAAAAAAAAAAAAAAAATGTAATTCAAAATATTAATAAATACTATGGTAATACTTTACAATAAGGTTCATTGTTAGTTGATGTTAGTTAATGCATTAACTAATGTTAACTATTAATGAACAATACATTTGTTACAGTATTTATTAATCTTTGTTAATATTCGTTAATAAAAATGTTCATGTTAATTCACATTGAATTAACTAATGTTAAAGCTGCCGTCAGCAACTCTGGCTGATTGAGTGGACTTAGGAAAAATTTTGAATGTTTACAACTCTCATGCCCCTCCCCCACTATCAACGAATACCCTCCCTCCCACCGAGTTCGTGCTCGTCAGTGCGCCAACACTCTTCGCTACTGCGCGAACTTCAGGCGTGTGCATGTGATTGATGTGTGCGTGCACGACTTGTGATTGACAGTCATATCTCACACCCCCCTGCGCTGATTGGACACAATGAACCGGGAGCGGTGGATTTTTGCAAAACTAATAACACGCTCCAGCTGTAGTTAGAAGCTCAGGTTTTTTTCTAAAACCACTTTATTTATGTTGTTCTGTCGGAATATAGTGTCGAACTCGCTGAATATGATTTTTAAAAAAAAGTTGCCGACGGCAGCTTTAACACATAACCCTAACCCTAAATTATCAAATTAATATAAATTAATATGAATAAATGCTGAAGTAGTATTGTTCATTCTCAGTTCATGTTAAATAAGGTCATTAATTAATGTTAACTAATTAACCTTATTGAAAAGTGATACCAATATTATAATAGTACATAAATAATACTAATCTAACACTGACTTGCACTAAACGATTGGGTTAAATTGACTCAAGTTAGGGTTCATCTAATTGTTTCATATTATTCAATTTATTTATTTTGTGCTTAAGTTGACAGGTTGTTATAAACCATTTGATGAGATCCAAACTGGTGGTGTGATACTGACCCGGACGGCATCCAACTCTTTGTTCTTCTGCATCAACTGCTTCTCAAGCTCCACGATTTTAGACATGGCCTCATTCTCTGTTTCTAAGAGTTTGTCTGCCATCTGCCATCATGAAAAAGAGACGGAATGAGATAGAGGAAAGATGCTGCAGCATTCAGACTAAACTTAAAAGACTTAAAATACCAAAAAGGACTCAAATTATGTGAACGAGGAATCAGTTCTGGAAAAGACCAAAAGAAAAGGGTGGAGTTGTTTGTCCTTTCACTCACATGTGAGAGATTCTCCTCCAGTTCCTCCACACGTTCGAGGGCAGCGTTTTTGGTCTCTGCGTCTTCTAGAAGCGTCCCCACATCAAACAGGTTATCCAAGTATGCCTGGATCTGTACTTTGAGTTTATCACTTTCAGTGTGCTTCAGCCTCTGTGCACAAAAATCAAACCCCGGAGACATGAGTTTCTGAGTGAGCGTAAAGAGAATATTCTTTCAGCACTTTGATTAGTTTCATACCTCTAGATAGTCATCCAAAGCAAGCTTGGTGAAGTCGTACTGGAGGTGAACTCTGAAGTTCATGTCCTCTACTGAGTGCACCACAATATTGATGAACTGCATGCACGCCACCTGAGTCACGAACAGGGAATGAGGATGAGATATGACATCAGTAGTGGTGAGAGCATGACAGTTTAAAAGGCACTCCAGAGGACAGATGAAGGACTCTGTAATATAGACCCACCATGAAATCAATATTGTTGTCTTCATTTTTGAAGTGTTCCATCAATTTCTCAAACCTTTGGGATTCCGAGCAAACCTGAGAAACATAAAACAAGTTATATTTTAATAACACACAGGAAACAACATTGTGCATTTTAAATTCTGACAGTTTGCTAGCTTTTCGTTTTAAATAGTTTTGTAGAAGTTCCGTCTTAAACCCTACGATTAATTAAATCGATAATGTTCATTAAATAATGATCACACAGTAATTTCCATTGTTTTTATTGTGAAAATGCAATTATTGAAGCTGAAATATCTTCCATGAGTGAATCACTGTCATTCATATTTTAATGCCAACTCCAGCAGAGGACTGCAAACCAACAGCAAAAACATGTAAGATTAGATCCATAAAGTGTGGGCATTGTTTTATTGATTATTGCAGATTTTCATTATTCCCTTTCCTGTGCTGTTTATGAATCTGTTTATTTTTGCTGCTGCCAAACCCAATTATTAAACATTATTTTGTTTTCTTTACTTTAAATTAAACGGAATGCATTAACTACATAAAATAAATCAGATTGATTGATCAAATATTTAATAGTTTCATTATGATGGCTACTAAAAAAAACCCAATTCAAATGTGCATCAGAGTGAAGTAAACAGAATGCATAAATAATGATAGAATATCCTGTCTTACCTCTTTGAAATGATCAAAAGCAGCTAGGATAATCTCATGTCCACCTCTGACCAAACACACAGCAGCTAGCAGCTCCAGAACCAGGGCTTTGGTCCTGCACAATGGAGACAAAAGGACACTAACATCAAGAAACCAAACCTGCACAAAATACTTTGTGCTACAAACTCTGATTAAAGCATTCCAAGGAATAATTAAAGATTCCAAATACAACCAATCAAGACATCTCAAAGGGGCAGGTCAGGTGATCCTATTGGTTTTACGGTTGGCAAATTACATTGGAATTATCCCACCTATACAAGGGGCTATTCATAAACTTTTTATTTAACGGCATTGAAGGATTGTGTATCACAGTCTTTGGGAACAGTCTCAGTTACAAACTGTTATCTCCTATTGACCTTAATCAGCACAAATGACAGACAATTCATCTATTTATAGATAAAGTTTCCAAAGAACACCCCTTCCAAAAAAGGTCTTTGATCAAATGTAATAGCTTAACGGTTTGGATGAAAGCCTTGACAGATAAGAGGGTTCTCATCAACCATTTGAGAGGTTTAAACACAGAAACTGTAGAAATGTTTCAGGGCAATGATGAAGTCTTCAAATGTATACTGGTTAATAGAAAACAGTATATACTGGTGTGTGTGTGTGTGTGTGGTGTTACCTGGGATTTTTGTTGTTAAGGCTCAGAGCAATTTCATTGACAGCATGGGGGTGGGACATGACCATGTTGAAGCCATACTTAGACAAGGGAAAAACAAAAAGAGATTCAAATAAATTTGAAAAACCATCTGAACAAAATTAAATACTTTTATAATCTGCTTACCTGGTAGTTCATAATAGCTCTGAGACACATAATGCAGACATGAACGTCATCTTTTTTACACACCAAACGGGAGTTCTTCAGAGTTCTGCGACTGGGCAAAGTATTAGACCTGAGATTGCAATAAAACATTAAGGGCTGTCTTGTAAAAAACTATTTTCCAATTTACAGAGTGAACACAAATGTGTTTGTTTGTGTGCGTCTACCTTAAGGAGTGCCGTGTGGATCGTGGTATGCTGCTGCCGCTAACCGGTGATGGTAGATTACTGTCACCATGGAGATCTTCTATAGACCTGCTCCAGGGGGTATCTACGGAAATCTCACCTGTGGTGCTCTCTGTTACGTCTCCATCAAACCTGAGAGAAAATAAGAGTGTTGTTTAAAGCATAAACATAACACAAACTACATGTCATTTAGGTTTATCAAAAGTTCTACAAAACATTATGTCCTCCCAACTTCTGGTTGAGAAAGTATGCTTAGTTAAAGGAATTATTTGTTACCTGTCGAGGTAAAATTTTTTGTATTTCACTGCTTAAATCACTTGAAGGGGGCATATACAAGGAAAACAACAATGGGCCTAAAATTGAACCTAGAAGCATACCATACTTCACAATTGTTTTGGCAGTTGTTCTTTTATGTAGACACACACAGGGTATCAATTTGACAGGTATAAACTAAACCAGGCCTGTCTATGAACGCCAACAGGATACTTAAGGCCGTTCAAGAGAGTGGTTCCATAGTAACAAACGCTAGCCTAGCCTAACCAGTCTTAATATAGTGACTATGTTTATGCAAGTGGCCCTTAGAGTTGCACTAACATTACTTCAATTCATTTTCCTACAACTTAGGACAGTGTTTCTCAGCTCCAGTCCTGGGAACCTACCTACCACAGTAGCTGTGTTTACATAGACCCACATTTGTGACCGGACTAGTCACAAGTTGCCAAAAAACCTAAAGAAACATATGTAACCTGGACAATCGGAATTGGCCAAATCTGATTTAAATTTCGTTCGGATTGTAAAAGGTGGTTTAAACCTTTTCTAATCTTTTTGAGGACATTTCAACATTTAATCAGATTGAAAACAGAAAACTGGAAAGTTCTGCGCACAGAAATGGTGTTATGACAGATATGACACACGGAACAAGCTGCTGTTGTTGAATATAGTGTCATAAATGACTTATGTGTCAATCGAAAATTCTCCTTCCACTCATCGTCAGTGAAATGGTGCAGGAAACCTTGTCACACCAGTCTTTTCTTTGGGCACTCGTCCACAGACACCTTTTGTGCATAGGAATGGGCGTTTTTACTGCTCAATAAATATAAGCAGCACAACACAGGTTTATGTGCTCGTCATCTCCTAATTAGGACCCGAAATAGATAAACAGAAGTCTGCTTTTAAAAAGAAAAACAAGGAGGATGGTTAGTGTGCAGCAACAGCAGAAAACTCTGCATATTTGTGCAGTGTGAGCATGTCAAAAGATCAAATCCGATTTGAAACTTGTCACATATATATACACGTGCACATCAACCCCATCTCTTTTTTTGGCGTTCAAGTAAACACTACGTTCAGATTCATCAATCGGAAAATTTCATGATCTCTGAATGAAACAAAAGGTGTCCATATAAACATAGCTAGTGTTTTTGATGTCTCACTAATTAAAACACCTGAATCATTTCATCAGTTCCTAAGTGTGTTGAATAAGGAGACATCTAAACCATTAGAGAAAGTAATGTTAGAGCTTCTAATAAAGAATGGATCAATAGTTTCCAGCCTACAGAATAAATGTAGCAGGATTAGAAGCGGACTATGGGGATTTAAATATAAGCCAGGATAAACAGATGATTTTTAAGTCTAGAGTTTGTGGACACACATGCCAAGTTTCAGTAGACCCTGTCATGCCCGGATTCAGCCTTGGCTCAGCATCAACCCACACTTGAACTTCAGCAATATTACATTTAACTACTTATAGGTGAAACTCGAAAAATTTGAATATCCTGCAAAAGTTATCATTTTGATGATTATGGCTTACAGCTTATGAAAACCTCAAATTCAAACTCTCAGAAATTTTGAATATTAAAGGAAATCAATAAAAAAAAGGATTTTAAAAACAGAAATGTCAGCCCTCTGAAAAGTATAATCATGCATATAGTTATATATACACTAAATGTATTAGTTTCACCTTTTAATTTGAATTACTGAAATACATGAACTCTTGCACGATATTCAAATGTTTCACCTGTATTAACTGGCAAAAATTATGAAAAATACCATGTGTCAAAATTAACTTTTATATATTTTTAAGCTGACATAGCATCTTAAAACTAATATCACAAGATACTGAAATTATTCTAATTGTATTCTACATTGCTTCACAGTCACACTGATCTCAAAATACACCTTACACATTCCGATCCGTCTAAGCCTCTGTCAACTGCTAAAAGAGGCACTTATTTAATTCATCACTCCCATTCATTTGTCAGAAGAAACTGTGACCCAGCAGTGAGGCGACAAGATTTCAGCAACAACAGTAGACTGTTGTGACAACCCCAACCAATTTCAAGGTGTTCTGAGATTCTGAGAGTAAGTGAGCAGTAAGCTTAAACCAAATCTAAAAAGTTAAAAGAAATCAAAAGAAAGCAGTAAAAGACAAAACCTGACTCAAATTAAGATTGACAAGAAAAAGAACTACTTACGTGACAGCATACTGGGCAAAAGACAGGTACTCCACCAGCACATCAAGGCCTTTATTCTCCTCATTGAGAAACTCTCTCACCCACCTGTGAAGAATAAAACATTTAATAACATTTTCCCAACTGAATACTTCAAAAGCCTGAAATAAACTTCATTCACTGGACTCACCCGATGTGATTGGTCCTAAGAGATATCTCCAGCTCTCTGAGCACCTGAGTTGACTCCTGAACTCGCCTCCTAAATTTCTGTAAAGAAATAGGAAGAGATGTCCCTTTCTGAGCAAGTACGTACTTAAATTGGGTGGACAGTTGCAAAAGCTAGTCGCAGTGTGATGTGCATATAAGTTTAAATGTGACCTTTCTGGACTTTCAAAAGTTGATGCTGCTGCATCCCCTTCCGAAAATAGGCAGGTACATATTTTCATGTGTAAGACTAATTTGTAATGTGAAAAAAAGAGATAAATATATTTAATTGTGTGTGAATTATTTACTTTTGTGTGATTAAAATCAACTGTGTTCATACTCAAAATTCAGTTTTTTGAGAGCCGAAACTTTGTTCTTTCCTGTTTTTGTAAAATAAAATACGCTGAATTCTGAGTGCGAATACAGTTTAATTTTTTAAACTAGAAAAGCGCAGTGTAAACAATCATGTTAAACTGCATTATAAATGACTTACTTTCTATTGGGTTATATGTCAACTTATTAGGAAGTTAATATTTTACATGTATAAATTTTTTTTAATTGCTTTATTTTTATTTTTTTTAGAACATTTTCTTGAGCTTGATGATATTGAAAATTATCTTTTTTACCCACCCAAGAGTATTTTAGACTTATAGACTTAAAAGAAAACATATAGGCCTACATTTTCTGGAAAACTTTATTTTTTATTTATTTTAGTGGTGTCAATCGATAATCTTTTTTTTTCTGTGATTAACAACACAAGTTTTTAATAATATATATATATGTGTGTGTGTGTGTGTGTATATATTATACACACACACACACTTTATAATGTAATCATTTCACAGTTAATCTCCAAATTACCGGTAATGTAGAAACAACATAAAGACGTTCAAGTTTTATATACTTGTTTAAATGGTATCTTTTTATGAATGAAGACCAGTATCACTGATATTAATACAGATGTCTCGATGAAAATCATTTTTTAAAAACATTAATTAGTCATTCAACATTGCAGTGTAATTATGCAATACATTACATTATGCAATCCAGGCATCACAAATGAGTTAAAACTCATACTTCTTTCCCTGTGATTTCTTGCACAGCATATACAGAAGAGAGAGATATCCCTGGTGTGAGTTTAAAGGGCCCCTATCATGGATTTTTTGAAAATGACCTTTCATGTAGTGTGTAATATAGCTCTAAGTGAATGAAAACATCCTGCAAAGTTTTAAATCTGAAAGTGCACCATATATAAAGTTATTGTCTTTCAAAAGTAAGAGTCGACTCTTGAGTCGATGAAATTAATTGTTTTTCAAACGAGTCATAAGCCGTTTCGTCGTGACGTCAAGATGAAACATTAGCCCACCCACTTATTGCGCACGCAGACTCCAGGGAAACTTAAACCTCAAACCGGCAGAGTCCTGTGGATAATGGAGAGCATCATGTCGAGGAGACACTGTGTGACACAATGTGACGGTAAAGACTTTTTTTTCCACTGCCCAAGGACGAGCATGTGAAGAATCAGCTGTGGGCCACTATTACATAAAACTCTGTCTATTAATGCAGATTGTTTTACCAATGTTTGTTACATCAGTCATTCACGCTAGAGCTCGGCTAATGTATACATTGCATAGCCTACATGCACTGTTATTGATACAGTTTCCACGTGTTTATTTATCGAAACATACTCGGTAAATAAATTAGTACAAGTAAAATAATCGGTTGATGGACATGCACTTGTTAATGCTGATGGTGAGGAATAGCAACATATCATAATACGTCACCTCAAACTAAGTAAGTTAGTGAATCACTGAAACGTCCTGCTCGAGTCGTCCTTGCGATGGAGGTTTGGGTTGAAGGAATGGTTCTTCTTCTTCTAGTGTTTCATCATCGGACTCGCGCTCGGATTGATATGGTAAAATCAACGTCATTGTTCGTTACTGTGTTTAGTTTACGGTGAAGGAAGCCTCAGGACACGCAGAGCTGTCTGTGTTATGGCAATGGGTGTTTTTGATTTCGACACGCGCGCTGTACGCGGTAAACCAATCACAACAGACTGAGCTGTCTGGCCAATCAGAGCAGAGTAGCTCGCGGAAAGGAGGGATTTAGAGAGATTGATTAATTTGGCGAGTCGTTTGAGAATCATCGAAAATCTGGTGATGAGCAAATGTATGTTATGAGAAAATGAAACAGTTTTTTGACGTTTGATGCATGTAAACCTGTTGTAGGAGACTCCAAAACAACATTAGGAAACTTTAAAAAATCCATGATAGGGGCCCTTTAAATACATCATTAACGGTTCCATACACACTGCATTAAAATTTTGTATATGCATTTGTCTGCATTTTTCAGGAGTTAATTTGGTTGTAGAATGCAGTTGTCACTCCAGTAAATTACTTAACGGTGTGTGTGAACAGAACAGGATTAAGCTCTAAAAGGTGGAGTGATAACCGAATTTAGCTGCAGTGTGTACGTGCCCTTTTAAATTCAATAAGGACTTCTGGATGGGACATTAAAATTAAGAGTTTGGTGTTTCTTCCATTACTTGGATGCCGCTGTAAAATATGCAGGAGACATTTCTCTTTGCAGCTATTGTCCTTCTGAATACACTCAGACTTATTTGCATACATTATTAATTGAAGGCGTCTTTACACATGCACATGTCATACATGCTTATCTACAGTTTACTCAAAATCTTCAAGTGCCTTGCTTAAGGGCACAATGATGATCAACCCTTATAGAGTTTTGGATACCAAGCCTAGATCTTTAAATCTTAGTGGTCTATTAATATGACAGACGAGAAGTCATGGAGGCAGTGTGTGTGTAACATGAAGGAACTCACCTTCCTAGTAACGGCAGGGTCCAGAAAGCTTCTGAGCTTCTGAATGTATGTATGGGGAGGATTCTTCACTTGGAAGCGCTCCTGTTAAGACACACAAATTATGCTATATTTATATTATTTATATTAAACACTCCCCTTGAAGCAAGTTCAAACCCCTCCCCAACTTTCTGTTCAGTTATCCTCTGATCTAATTCCCAATCATTCAACTCAGGGAGTCTCACTTTCACCCAATCACTTCTGAACCACATTTCAGCCGTGAAATCATCATGGCAATCACTGAGATATGATCATTCATTATTTAGACAGCAGGCATTTCACACTCTTTCACCTCAACAAACATTTCCAGAGTCAGCCATACTCTCCTTCTCTTACGTCAATGTAGCCATGGTGACATGATGGGGTGGATGTAGAGAGAATGTATTAATAAAGAATCTGTTTACTTAGTGGTGCTGTTATGATAAAGGAACTTTCCACTGTGTATATACACTTATATATACAGCTTGGATCAATTTAAAGTGTTACAGACTTACAGGAACTGCAACAAAAATGACATTTAACCTACTTTACAAACATTGACAGGCAATTAAATATGCTTTCTATTATTTAGTGACAGATACTAAAATAAGATATTTGATTGATTGGAATCATTCTTGCAGTAAAGTATGCTAAAAATGAGGGGGTCTCCTCCTGGGGAGAGAAACAAGAGATCTCAAGTATATTCTAGTGGTTGTTTATATAATCGGTTGACCAGATCACAAGTGTCTCTTGTCTTTTTCCCACTGACTAAAAACCCAAGAAGCACTTAGTAGGACCAATAAAAGCTCTTGCCACAATGGGTTCTTGTGATATCAGGATCACATTAAATTTAGAATATTACACTGAACATTGTATACACATGGTAACTGGAATTTTGTTATAGACCTTATGATATAATAGTTTTAACTTTTCAAGTAAAAGGGGGTTTAGGGGGTCATGCACACAGGCTGTAATTGTTTTTAATGGAACAGTTTATTGAACACAGCCAAAATCAAAAAGAAATTGTGTTTTCTTTTGTTTTGTTGAGTATTATATTTGGCATACATAAGGCTTTGATGGCTCATGTAGTATGATATAAGAAAATATGAACCTCAGATGAGGTGTGTGTGTGTGTGTGGGGGGGGGGGGGGCTTCAGATCCAAAAATTATGGCCAAAATTAAGATGAAATTCTGATAGCTTGTAACGTAAATCAATGAGATCTTTATAACAGTATAGCAGACTACTTTCACGAAATGCATATAAATATCAGTTTTCACTCTGTATCTCCAAATAATGTCTCCGTAAGATGGATTCAAATTTTTTATTATCAAAGCTCTGTAGGTTTTATTACGGGGGCAAATGTACAAATAAACGTTCCCGAAGAGCCTGATGTATCATATTTTTGATACTCACATAAAAAAACTAAAGTATGGATAATCAAGTAAACCCAAGTTGATTCAGTCCATTAAGTGTTCATCTAGAAATATTACTAAAAATATTAAAAAAAATTTAATCAGTAAAGATTTCATAGAAAAAAAGAAAAAGAAAAAAAAAGTACCACATCAATCAGACGACAGAAGGCATGTGGTAGGTGTGTAACAGGTTTTTCAGCAAAGTTTTGCAAACATGTTGATAATTTAGACGCCATACAAATTTGCGTATCAATATATATAAGGCAGGCTTTAGAGGGTTAATATTGGGTATAATCAAGAATAACATTTTCTGTAAAAAAAGAAAAAAAGGCTGTAACAAGCTCTGACTATTAAGTAGGGGAGTAACGGATTGAACTTGATCCGTGATCCATACAGACATTCAAGCGATTAAAAAAAATTCCAGCACAAGAAGAGAACTCAATACGGTACTTGCGCTTTTTTATTTGTGCGCAGATGCACAATTGATTCCTCTTTCGCCCAGATCTCCACACTTAATAGGACATACACAAAATGAAGTCAAAATACCCATCTCGGCAAGTATTCTTAAACAGTCGGTTACGTCTGAAGAGAACAAACAGTTGATAAAGAAATCTGGTGTGTATCAGTATATTGGATCCGTGCATTCAGTCTTAAAGTGTCTATGTCTTTAATGTTAATCACACAACAAAACAGCTTAACAAACATTTATCTATATTTAATTTACACAGTGAACACTATAGTGTTATTTTGCATTTAATTATTACATTCCTGAACCTGAATACTACTGTTAGACCTTTATTTGTAACTTAGTTATTTTGCATCTATCTATGCTTGTAATTAGAGTAGTTTTTTTACTGACTGTTCACTTGTTGTCTTTAGTAATGTTGGAACTTTAGTTAAGCTGTTAGTTTTGGCTGTGGTATCGAAGTACTTGAAGTGTTCTTTAAGTAATGAATGAAAAGCATTTACATTTTTTGCTGATTTTGAGACTCATTATGCAGAATGCATGGAAGAAGACTCTCTCACCTGATCACATATCAGCTCCCATTTTTTTTCATTGTCATACTGCCTAAGAAGCCTCACTTTATCCGGAGGAAGGTTCATAGAGTTCTGAGGAAGAAAGAGAGAAGAGTTAACATTCTTCTTGATCATGCATCGAAAGTTATTCTTACCATGTTCATCAAAAACACAAGTGTTAAAAAGCTAACAGCTAGTTTTGAAATTCCTGACACCATGGATTGTTCTTTACAAGTTGTAAAAAAAAAAAGAATAAAAAAAAAAAGTCAACAGCAGTGGATAACTCGTTTACAATTTTGTCCAATCCGTCTAAACAGTTTAAATATCACCAGGACAGCAACATTTGTTCTCTGCAACTTCATACAGAATATCATGAGCATAAAAAAGGGAAATAATTTAATCAAAATGCCAGTGCCTCCTTCAGACACCTATCACTGATTTCCATGTTTGTGGAGTATGTATATGTAAACTAAGTGTTTACACGGCTTTTAAAATCGTATGGCATGCGTTTGGACCATAAAAGTACACTTGCATCACTGGCAGTACTAAGCTCTCGAGTAGGAGCTAATTTAGTCTCACTAAAAGACATTCCTGCAAAACACTCCAAATAACTGATACATCTGCAATAGTTATAGGAACTATAAACACCCCTATATTTTCTATCCACCATAACATTTTGAGAAAAATGTCTCCTTAGTGTTTTAAACATGCCCACCCCACTTGGTCCATACACCTTATTTTGTACACATATTAAGTAATATAATGGATTGATAGCATCAGTTTAATTAATTGCATGAACTTAAATTACATTTAAATTAATTTAATTGAGTCCATCAAAGATAACCACCTGTCAGTTCATCATGCCTTTTTATATTGTTCTTCTATTTGGGGAAAAATAGCCCAAGTTCGACTAGATGATTATGAGAGAATAGCTGATTCCAGTGGAAATCAAAGAGTCTGCATCAAATGAAAACATAAGAGCAATGTACAACATGGGGAAGAGAGTGAAGAGACTAGGGCGGAAAAAGTCAACTCTATTGGGACAGAATTTGTGATGCAAATCTGTGAAAACGAGGCAGCTTTAAACGATTTGCATTCACTCCCCCCCGCTCCATTTCTCCTCTCACAGACACGCCTACACACATGCACACATGCACAACGCACACATATCAAGAAGCGGTTATGTTGATTTGCAGACTTTTGATTTGGACTCTCAATGCACTGATTAGATCTGGACTGTTCTGAGGGAAGGTCTCTAATGGAAGCAAATGACATGTGTCTGTTTGGAAGACAATGAGTAGGCTAGATCAAATCAGGGAGATAAGTAACAGATGACCAATTCTAAGTGCATTGATTAAAGACCCTTGAGAACCTCACATGTAAAGCTTGTCAAAAGAATGTGGTTTTCACATTAATCAAATCACTGTAGTTACAGACATGAACAGGACCAGCTATTATTAATGGGAAAACAGGTCATGATCAAAGTCAGAGGTACACTTTATTGATCTCAAGAGGGGAATGTAGGGTCTCTGAGGGGAAATTTGTACCACTCCTCCAAATGTTATTTTAATAGACTGCACGCTGGATTCTGATGAGAGAATTATATCACAGAACAGACAGCATGCATGTCCCTGGAGACATTATCTTGAAGAGCCATTCATGACAAACTGATGTATGCATTTCAGACCCCATCACAGACAACAATCAGACAGGTTGTGCCAATGGATGAAATACCATGTTAACACTGTAGCTCTATCTGTCACTAAATAAGTGCGAGTAGGCCACTTTTCATTCCACACGGGTTCTTCGTCCTGTTAAGTCCAGCACCTAAAAACAATCCTATTTAAAAGCAAATGAAGGGAATACGGTGGCCTACAGAGCACGCTGCGATGACTGGATTAAGGGCAGACTCCTTGAATCACTCCTTGAAGCATAATCACAGCAATATGAAAGAACGATCCAAGCTCACAATTCTGATGACGCTAAACCAGACCAAAAAACCCAAAGGATTCCACAATAAAGGGCCGCGCGCGCCTGCAATTAGTAGCTATCATGCACGCGCAAACAGCATCAAAGCATTGCACACTGCCAGCCGCACACAATAGAGGCGTGTGTGCTGGCGTGAGCTGCCAGCTTCCATACTAGTTGTGCACATGACACAATTACATCGATATGCCTTTTCACAATTTCAGGATAGGAAAGAATATTACCAGTGCGATTGCAAATCTCTCCTCCAGTTCGGCCGGGTCCGGCATGGGCAGTTTAGGGGGTTTGTTGCCCCTCGCCCTGAAATCTGTGAGCTGAGCATCCATACTTTCAGCGTTCCCCATGTTTTTTTGTCTGATGCCCAGCGACGGTAAAACCGTTCGAAAAACGTATTCAGCTCCAAAATGTAATAAAGAAGTAAAAAAAGCAACCAAAAAGATAAGCAGGCTTTTATAGGTGACTAGACACACTCTCCATCGATGTAAACACGCAGAGCTCAGTATCAGATGAGAGACTTCGACAATAGCATCCCTACATTGTTAATCCGTATCTGTCGGGCCCTCTGCTCATTTTTTTGGGAGCTGTTGAGCATCGTTCACTCAACGGCAGCGGGTCTGAAGCTGGGCGCATTTATCTGTATCATGCACAATAAATGCACCGCTGGAGGTTTGCGGCATGATAACGCGCATGGCTCGGACTCGCGCAGGCCAGTTAATCCGCGCTGTGTGGATGATAACAGACGTACTTCGACAAAACGCAAACTCCCCCATTCAATCCCCGACACAATGAAGCCTTTCAGCACCAATCCCCCGCTGGGGAGTGCCAAAAAGCCATGCTGAGGAGTCGAGGGGGAGGCAATGTTTTGTTCTGTTGCATGCTGGTAGTTGTAGTTTTGGACAGCGTTTGAATTGGTATTTGGTACAGCTAATATTATGGATTTATTGTAAAGCTCTAAAATACGACACAGAAACTACACGTGTTTTTATTATGTTATGATCCTGTGCATTTTCCCTTTTATTTTCTTACCCTATATTTTGGTAAAACTTCTTTTTTATGTGTAGGCCTACAGAGTCCATGTACACATATCTTACATATAGGCTACACTTAGGCATACACTAGTAACAAATGATGCACCATTACAAGCAACTAACTCTAAACTATAGTAAACTAAATGTTGTTAACAGAGTAATATTACTCATTTGTATTTTTGTTTAACAAGTTTAATATTTGCATTTTTGTTTAACAAGAGCACCTTAAAATAAAGTGTAACCTATTTTGTTTTTACATTTTAGATTCTTCAAAATTGCCTCAATTTCCCTTCATAACAGATTTTCACATCCTGTAAGTAATGGTAAAGAATGCAAAAATTATTTTATAGTATGAATTTCCTGACATATCTCAAATATAAACACTTATAAAAGGTTTACCATAAAGAATCAGGGTACGACAAAAATACATTTTGGAAGAAGGATTAATGATGTCCAAATTTGGTTAATTTTGAACAAAAAAATTACCTTCAAAGACTTGTGCTGTGCTTTGAACAGCCTGTATAAATTGCAGCATTCCATGTCATTAAACCAGTTTTACATAACTAATTCTGACAAACAAACAAATATAAATGTCACAAAAACACAGAGGGGAAACACTTTATTATGACCAGTGTTCAGATAATCACTGCCAGTTATGCTGAATAAACCTAAACTAACATACACACTTATTTGTTGATTTGTTTCGAGTAATGATGGGAACTTTAAAGCATTATATGTTAAGTGATGAAAGAAAAAGAAAAGACAAAACAGGCCAGAGTCTTAATTCTATGATTAATTCATTCTCAGAGAATAGTGCAGACACTCAAAGGCAGCAGAAGCCTGTACAGGGTCATACATACGTAATGAAGCTTTGTATTGCAGGTTGCAGCACAAAATTCACCTCATTGTTCTGTCATGCAAGTGAATTAGCTAAAAAATGCTAAATGAACTCAAAGTGGAAACAGCACAGACAGTCCTTTGTTTTTGAGGAGTCTAATGCTAGTCACTTCCTTCTGTCAACTACAGTTTCTAAATGATTGACTACATTAAATCATTTAGAAACAATCATTCTTATAACTATTAAATAAAACATAGAAATATAATCATTAGAAAAATGCCACGAATACAAAAGTTAATATCTTCATACAGTAAGGTCTCCAACAGGATTTAAATTGTCTTCATATTGATATTGACACCATATAGACTAGATAAGTGATATTTTAAAATCACAGTTGTGTTTTTACCACTAGACTGCAGTGCAGACTTAAAATATGCACACAGTTGTATACTGACTCACAAAAAATTACTGACATATATGATATTGATGTAATGTGATCAGTCCGATAAAACAAGCAGGTTTTTTTTTTTTTGTCCAGGTATCCCAACATCAAAGGGTCGCATATGGTTGTCATATCTAATTTTGCAGTCCCTTTTGGTAAAAAGGTTGGGCTAATTTTCTGGACAGAGAGTCACAAGCAGGAATGTCTTTGATCTCGGCTAACAGTTTTACTCAAAAACAGTTTAGCTTTTTTCAAACTATTCTTGGCAGTAAGAAGAAACATAAAGATGGTGTAAAAAAGAAGAATCGAAATTGTATAAATGTTTTAAGATAGTTCCTGTGGTATTAAGCCACTATCCTCCTCTTTATAGTCCATCGTTATACACTTCTGTTTCCATCTTTATTCAGTCCTCCTCTCCTTCACCGTCTCCGTCTCCTTCCTCCTCCTGCATAAACTCCACCAACAGTTCAGCGGTGCAGGTAGCTTCTCCCAGGCTGTTGACGGCTTTGCATGTGTACTTGGCATCATCATCGGGGCAAACCTCTGAGATCACCAGGCTACAGTGGCCGTCCTCTTCGTAGTCGATCTGGAAGTGACGCGTCTCCTTAATAGGCTGGTCGTCCTTGTACCACACGATCTCGGGGTCTGGGTAGCCTTTGAGTTCAGAAAATACAGGAAATCAATATTAAATCATAAAAAAATGCTATCAAAGCCTTTGGCCTACCAATGATTAATGTAATAGCATAGGTGGCCGGGAAAACAGCACTCCTGCTCATTTGATATTGCTGAACTAGCTATATTCTTTATAAATATTAAAAACAAGACTTTATGTACTCAAGAACGGCGTGATGGCAGGGGGCAGCGCTATTTTTCACGCACAAGATGAGGCACCTTCTTTTGAAAGGCCCATTTTAAGTGAAACAGGGAAAACATAGCAAAGGCAGCTACTGCGTAATGGAGAATTTAAATATCAATATATGGAGTGGTGAAAGCGCTATGAATCATATACCCAACTCTGATTTGTTCATTTTCTGACTGATGAGGATCATATCTCCACCCACATCAACAAGCTTTCTCATTGTTTGTTTTCTTTTGAACTTCTTCATATTAAAGGGAGAGCAGAAGGTAAAAAGAATCCTGACAATATTGATGATTAAGTCAAGTCAAGTCATCTTCATATATGTATAGCACTTTTAACAATGCAGATTGTTTCAAAGCAGCTTTACAGAGATAAACATATAATTTAAAGGGATAGTTCACTTTGAAATACATTTTTGGTATGTTTTAGCTTACCTCAAGGGCATCCAGATGTAGGTGTCTTTGTTTCCACAGTAGTTTCAGTTTTGATATTTTTAGGTCAAACCGTTCTTGTCTGTCAGTCATATAATGCAGGTCTATGGTCAACACCTCAAAGAGCATGCACAGAGAAGTCCAAATTAAACATGATTTAATGACTCCTAAATGTAAGAACACATTGATGGCCTAAGACACGAAACGAGCGGTTTGTGTGAGAAAACGAACAGTATTTATATCGTTTTTACCTCTTGTAACCACAGCCACGTCCAAGTGATCTGAGGGTGCGGCTGTGGTTACAAGAGGTAAAAACGATATAAGTACTGTTCGTTTTCTCACACAAACTGCTCGTTTCGTGTCTTAGGCCATCAATGTGAACACGTTACATTTATGAGTCATTAAATCACGTTTAATTTGGACTTCTCTGTGCATGCTCTTTGAGGTGGTGACCATAGACCTGCATTAAATGACTGACAGACAAGAACGGTTTGACCTTAAAATATCAAAATTGAAACTACTGCGGAAACAAAGACACCCACATCTTGGATGCCCTTGAGGTAAGCTAAAACATACCAAAATTTTATTTCAAAGTGAACTATCCCTTTAAGGTAACAGAGATTGTTTTGGCTTTATAGTGGTTCTTGAATAATGTTATTTTCCAGCTAAAGTTAGTTTTGATTGATTCACTTTCGTCGAAATTATCATTTGTTATTAAATTAGGGGCCGCTAAGACGACGCCGTTCTCTCTAAACAGACTTTAAACGTGAACCTGTGATAAACGCTGATGGCGTTCACATGCGCATTAAGAATTGATTCTATAGTTATGTGCATTTGAATATATGTGCACAGGTTTGTAATTCCTAGACGCGAAGGACTATAATGCGTTAAGAGCTCGCTCAAGTACTTCGGAGGTAAACCATTTAGTGCTTTGTAAGTAATCAGCAATATTTTTAAATTGATACGATATTTAATAGGCAGCCAATGCAGTGTTGACAGAAACGGGCTAATATGGTCATACTTCCTGGTTCTGGTAAGAACTTGAGCTGCTGCGTTTTTTGAACTAGCTGTAGTTTGTTTATTAAGCGTGCAGGGCAACCACCCAGTAGAGCATTACAATAATCTAGCCTTGAGGTCATGAACGCATGAACTAATTGTTTTTCCAGATTTGTCAACGTAATTACGTGACCTTTTCAACGTAATTGCGTATTACGTGACGTCACGAACGCGCATCACAGAACAGAGCAAGGCGAGCATTTGTGCTTATAAAACTTAAACTTTTTTATTTATTTTTGAAATGACAGATCGTTTCGCTAGATAAGACCCTTATTCGTCGTCTGGTATTGTTTAAAGCCCTTTGAAGCTGCACTGAAACTGTCATTTGGACTTTGAACAGTGTGGGGTCCTATGAAGTCCATTATATGGAGAAAAATCCTCTAATGTTTTAATCAAAAACCTTAATTTCTTTTCGACTGAAGAAAGAAAGACATGGACATCTTGGATGACATGGGGGTGAGTACATTATCAGCAAAAGTTTTTTTTAAAGTGAACTAATCCTTTAATATTCCATTGGATGTATTGCTCATAACTGATAATGTTAGCACATACAAAAAAAGAGGAAGCAACAATTGGTTGCAGCAAAAATTGCTGCAATCCCTAAAATGTTTAGACACTGGAAAGGCATTTCTTCTTCTGCAGCATTTGACCAAAACAGTGAGATTTACCTTATATGGATATCTCTAAGGACCAAATCATAACGCATATTAGGATGATTTCAGAAGGATCATGTGACACTGATGACTGGAGTTATGGCTACTGAAAATTCAGCTTTGCCATCACAGGAATAAATTACATTATAAAATATATAAATAGAAAACAGTTATTTTAAATTGTAATAATATTTGACAATATTAAGGGTGAAGGGCAAAATAATTATAACTCAGCACTAAAAGCACAAAAGCCTTTGAGGTCAAAGGTTATTACCCTCAATCTTGCAGTCAAATCGGGCAGCACTGCCTTCCACCACTTCCACATCCTGAATGACAGAGGAGAAGGTGGGAGCCTCTGGTGTGTGGTTTTCATCCTCCACACTCTCAAAGAATGGTGCAGGAGGCTCTTCTAAACCACACAGGTTTTTATTACATTTATATGCAAACAATATTTTTTACATATATGACACTTAATATGCAATAGAGCGCAACAGTCGGGTTCTGGAAGTAAAAACTCCATTCAGTTTCTCCATAGAGAGATTGATTTGAATGATTACTTGTAAAACTTTTAAACACAGAATTTGGCAGAATTTGTGGTGAAAACTACATTACTCATGATGCTGAAAAGAAAATTCCACCAAATAGAGAGTCGAAACATCTGTATAATGATATATATATATATATATATATATATATATATGAAGAGTTCAGATGCAAAAGCCTCTAAGTGCCATTTGAAATTTTCTTCTAGAAAGATGATTTTTATCAAGCTTGTATATTTAAGTTCAGTAATTTCACTTAAATGGCAATGAAGATGACCTATTAATTGTCATTTAAGTGAAATTACTGAACTTAAATATACAAGCTTGATAAAAATCATCTTTCTAGAAGAAAATTTCAAATGGCACTTAGAGGCTTTTGCATCTGAACTCTTCATATATATATATATATATATATATATATATAGATCAGTGATTGAAACAAGCAAAATGTGCTGTAAGATCTTGTTAGCTCCTCCCACTCCCATGAAGCAACCATGCAATCAAGTCAGTCTCCCTATGCTCTCAAAATACTTAAATATTTGAATATATATGCATATTTTATATATAATCAACATATTTAAATGAGTAGTTTTATATTTCTCCATAGTTTTTAATTTGATTATGCTGTTTGCAGTGCTTCATGGGATTGTAGTTCTTTCTATCACTAAAGACTTTCAGTATACAGTTATACCTTAGTTTTTTTTTATCTGATTTTCAAATACTTTTTTGGCTTCAAATCAAAGTTTAGAATGTTATGATTCACCTCGTAGCTGGTTGGCTTGGTTCATGGTTTATAACAAACTCTTTTGAAATCCCTATGGGAGAAATGAATGGAAAAAATACTTCCAGAACAAGTGCTGCTGAAAAAGTGGGCAGGCACTGTTGCACTCAAGCCTATATGCTGCAACAATGTGAACATTGGTTGCTGAGCCAGTACCGTCAGTCGGAGAGCTTTTCTTTGGTCCGATGCCTCCTAACATTCCCATAGAGCTGAACCTAGAGATAGCTCGCACTGCATTCCCTGTTTTCTGCACAGACACACACAAACATAAAATATAAACTCCGCAACTTCCACCAAGCAGACAGTTTCCGTTGAATCTCATTCTTTGTTCAACGAATAAATCAAAATAAAATGCAGTGCTCTCACCTGCCAGCGGCGTCTCAGGATGTACTTTTTCATCCTCTCTTTGGACAGCTGTTTAGCCTCCATATTTCTGGTGTCCTGTTTGAGCCAGGAGTGCTCAAAACACTGAGCGCAGGTCAGCCTGGCCCTACAGTGTTGCATTTAAAGGGTCTCAGAATTCAGATCAAATGCTCAAAATGCTCTTCTCAACATTCAGCGTGTACTAATACATTTGAGTGATAATTAACTTTGCCGATTACACCAATCTTTTACAACAATGTAGATTTTACTGGGTCTATGCAAAGAGCTCAAAATGTGTCATTCAAGGAATGCGCTTCCTGTGGCATTTGATTAACTTGGAACAATGTTGGTATTTAAATAAAAGTGATCTTTCTTCAACAGTTTGTTTTGTTAAGCTTTCATCTTACCTCATGTCCTTTTTTAGGAGACTGCTGATGAAGTCTTTGGCCTGATCTGAAATCTCATCAAATGCCTCATCCTCAAAATCCCAGGTGGCTGAGGTGACATTGGCAAGGGTTTCATTGTCATTATCTCCCATGAATGGTGAGAGACCACTGACACTGAGTGTAAACAAGAGGAAGGGTATCAGGCAATAATCTTTGATTCTGTTACAGCATTTTCAACCAAAATGTGATGTAAGGTACAAGAGGACAAAACGCATTTTCTGAAGGATCAGGTGACACTGAATGACACTGGATTACATTTTTAAATATATTAAAATAGAAAGCAGTTTTTTTTAAAGTCACAATAATATTTTACTGTATTTTTGATCAGATAAATGCAGCCTTGGTGAGCGTAAGATACTTCTTTTAAAAACATAAAAAAATCTGACCAAGACCAGATTGTTGAAGGGTATATTCCTTTTTATGACTATGATCATATTCAATGAAGTGTGTATTTTGTAAAAAGAAATGCCAAAACTCATATAGTATCGAGCCAATAATATAGTGATATAGTTTATAAGCAATATTTATAGATATAGAGGCAATATTTCATAGGTGGGGACTTCTTTTCTCTTTTTCAACTGTATTGAAAAATTATTTAATCACCTTCAATAAAACTGAAAATCGACAAAAAGCAAGTCCGTTCTATTATCTTAAAAATATTTGATAGGTTCAGCCATTCTCATTTACAACATTTAAAAAAATATATTACATTTTTAATAAAATTACTTTAAATGAGATACGCAATGCCTTTATGAATCAGGACAATTATTGTTGCCAAAAACAGGTGTTTCCGAAAGTATTGAGGAGGTTTTTTTTATTGCAATTTAGTGTTTTGGAACAAAAATTTAATCAAAAACTGCCTTTTACAACCGGGGCCATTAGCCTCGATAAAAGTAACTGACACAAGTCAGTTTAAATATTTATACTCTACCTCCAAGGTATCAAAATTGTGTTTATGATAAATTGAAAAAGCAAGCTTGGAAAGTGAGTTGTCCAAAAATGTATAATGGCCTTAAAAGGAAATTTTTCCAGTCTTCAGCATTGATTACTTTGTCTTTACGTGCCACGGTTGTTAGCGACGGTTAGATGAGCTGAGATTTGTCACTCACAGAATATAACAGATGACGCCAATACTCCACATGTCTGTTGGGTAGCTGATAGCCTCATAGTTGATCACCTCAGGAGCTACAAACTCAGGAGTTCCAAACAGTACCTTCAGAGAGCCCGAATCCTCTGAAAACAACAACAAAATCTCAACTCTGTCAAACAAAAACAGACTCTGTGCTTGTATTTACACTTGTTTACACTTGTTTACCTAGCCTTCGAGCGAGTCCAAAGTCAATAAGTTTGATCTTGCTTCCCGTCTTGTTGATGCACATGATGTTCTCAGGTTTGAGATCCAGGTGGACAATGCCCTGCTTGTGGATAAACTGCACTCCATCTATGATCTGCAGCATGTACTTGATCACCTCTCGCTCAGTCAGCTCGAAATCCTCATCGACGATTCGCTCAAACAACTCACCTCCAGAGATCCTGCAGCCAATGGGGGATCACAATGACAACATCGTTTAGTGACGCTATAACCAATTGCTGCCGGACTGCAGACTCACTGCATTAGAACTGTTTGTGCACATTCCATTTCACAACCATATGAACAGTGTCTGAGGCTGCAGTGCTAAATAGTCCTCTTACAGTCAGGGAGATTTAAATCTGGCCTATTTTCCATCATGGCTGCCAAGCTAAGAAAGAGAGCATCCATGCTTTCTCCTCCCCACCTCGCTGTTTCTCCATCTCACTATATAAGGACATATGACACACACTTCTTCAATCACGGGGTGCTGGATTTTACATTCCACCTTCTCCTTAAAAAGCTAAACTGGTGGAATGAAAAAAACAACTACCAAACATCACAGCCTGTTCAAAGACACCAGGGAACACATAGGTTCACCAAAGTGACCTAATGTAATAATCGGGCCCAACATGGAACATGTTTTTTATTTAGTCAACCTGTGTTATGATACCCTGATGAAAAATTCAGCAGAAACCAGCTTGGATTCCATGTTGGTCCAGGCTGGTTTATGCTTGTTAGAGCTGGTTTAGTGCTGATAACTGGTGGTCCACCAGCAATCCTGCTTCCCATATTGGGGACCAACAAGCCAGCAACCAGCATTCCAAGCTGGTCCCAGCATGCAAAACATACTGTATGAATGTTCAGCAGGGTATCCTACTTGGATGGCATACAATAGTTTAGGAACTCACATCTCCAAGACCATGACCAAGTCAGACTTTCCCTCAAAGGCGTCCACACACTGCACCAGTTTGGGGTGGTGGAGGCTGTTCATGACACCAATCTCCTGCCTCACGTTCTCCTTGTCCTTTTGTGAGAATGCCTTGATGAACTTCCCTGCCCATACCTTCTTGGAGGACTTCTCCACTAATTTGAAGACTTGACCAAATTTACCCCTTGTACAGACAACAGAAAGACCATGAGAATTGGAAAAGGGAGAAAAGAGAAGAAAACTCTGTAAATCTAAAATAGATATAATAGATGCATCTCTTACGTTCCTAAGCGGTCCTCTATATCATAGAAGTCCTTAACGCTACAGTCTTTCTTAATGACCACATCTCTGTATTCTGGCTCTTTCTCCTCATCTGTGAAATGAACAGGATATGTATCAGATTGACCATGTGGGAGTCATGTTAGTAAACTTTGGATTCAGAAGGGGTGGATAATTGCTTGAACTTCATACCATCATCAGACACAGTGGCTCCAACTTCCCCCTCTTCCTTTTTCTCTGGAGAAGAATAGGAATGTTTTAAAACTTTATAGTTTTTAAGTAGTGAATCAGATCATCACATTTATACTTTGGGGTTCAATAGTCTGAGACCAAATTGAATATCGTTTTTCAATCTAAACCTGGACAAAAATCGAACATTTAGACTTTGAAAAAATGTAAACGATAATATCTTACATCTATATAATTTAAATAGGCCTAAATTAATTTCCTTCCAATTGACGTACACCAGATGCTCATTACATTCTCACATCATGCTAAATAATGTGATAATTGAACATGTGGAGTTCATGCTCATGCTATTGCCATGAAAGCAAGAGAAATTTTGAAATTCATGTCCATTTCTCAACTTTTCATTGAAATTGTTATGATGACATGAAAATGTTTGTATTAAAAAGAAAAGATTGCAAAAGAAAGGCATTTTCTCTAGTGGCTTCAGATTTTTGGAGCCCACTGATTCTTTCTCGATCAATAGAAACAGAACGTACCTCACAATTAAGCAGATGTTCATTCTCACCTGTTATCTCCTCCACTCCCACTTTAATGGGCTCAGATTCTGCACTGGGCTCTCCAACTCCATACACATTAACAGCTCGAACACGGAACTTATACTGACGATCGCCGAGCAGGTTCTGGACGTGGTATGAGGTGCTGTTACAAGAGGTCAGGTCATTCCATGTGTTGTCCGTGGAGTTCCAGATCTCCAGGTTGTATGACTGGACGACGCTGCCCCCATCGTAAGTGGGGCCGTACCAGGAGAGGGTGAGTGAAGACATGCGGATGTCGGAAGCAGCAGGGATGCCGGCTGGGGGATCTGGCTTATCTGGGACACAGATTTACATTGGAGAGGTCAGCAATAGTAAGAAAGCTTTGAATAGAATTATAGGGAGACATATTATTCTTGTCTACACATCTTGCATTGACACCATTGTATGAGAACTGAACTGAGCTGGACGATGACATCTCTGTTTTCACCAGAGCTGCTATAGATAAATGAACTAAATTAAAAACTTGTTTACAACAGAAATGAATCAACACTGGACTTACTTAAGCTGGACTATGACAATATTTTCTTCTAGAGCTGCTATACAGCCAAAACAGACTTTGTGGCATTATGAAACAATCTGTATTGTAAAAAGCTCTATATAAATAAAGGTGACTTGACTTGACTTGTCCAGTAAATGTGCTTGTTTAATCAAAACGCTAATGATCTGATACTGCTGATATTGATTGGAGACTTTTTTTCAGAGGGATTCTATAAATAAGTAAGTGACTGAACCCGAAATAACATGCACACACACGCACACACCCTTACACTAACCCTATTCCTAAACATTCCCATCGCAATTTTTTTTTATTTAGAAGCTGTTTTCCTCATGGGGATGTGATAGTCGATCATAATCCCATCTGTCTTTCCGTTCTCTCATTATGTGTCACTTCCTGTTTTTGTTTGCTCCCATACCTACGATGGTGAGATTGAGTGAGGCCTGCTTGGTGCCAAATTTATTCTGCAGTTCTAGAGTGTAGCAGCCACAGTGATCCTGGTCGCTCGCTGTGATTGTCAGCTGACTGCTGTTCTCTCTGGTCTCTATGGAAATTCCCCCACTTCCTGGCTGGATCTAAACAAGAGAAGAGTAGACATGTATCCTAGAATGTAGTATAGGTCTTTAGGTCTTTTAAGCCTTCATTTTAGAATTAATTTGACCGCATTTTATATAAAAATTGGGTGTTCGCTGTTTAGATTATTTTATCACTTTTAAATCAAACTGATGCACCATTTCAAGTCATCAATGCAAAAAATGCAACTAAATTAAAAGCCATGGAATGTATTTACTTAAAAATAAACAATTAAATATATACTTTTGATATATTACTATTAATAAAATGAGATCTTTACAACTAACCACCGGTTTCACAGACAAGGCTTAAGATAGTCCTAGACTAAAATGCATGGTAGAGTTGTTTTAGCTAAAAGCAACTTGCACTGAAATATCTTAAATTATGTCACTGCCTTTGTTTTGTCTTAAGCAATGTCATGCACACAAGCAATGTTTTTTTTTTTCTAAGGCACGTTTATAAAAGCTACTTAAATGCCCTTATTGAACTAAGGCCTAATCCTGGCTTGATCTTAGTCCTGTCTGCAAAACCAGGCCTAAATGTAATATTTTTAAAGTGTATTTGAATATCAATTAATCACAACTACAGTACTTTGTGTCACTACTTTACATCAATTCAGTTACCAATGACTGTAAACCAATACTGATCCCCATAAAAAATGGTATCGGGATCTGTATCGGTTGTAGCTTGGGAAAACCCTTACGAACTTCCGGTAAATTTAAGATTTGCTCTGCAAGACTGTCTGGCCAAGAGCCCATTCAAGCCCATTTCTAATTTTTCCAAATCGAGGCACCAATCACAAACGTTCAGGTGAGCTTTACATGATGACGATGGCGCAGCGACGTTGATGAACACCATTCGTTGATCAACCTTCATCGCTCTAACTGGTTTTAGGTCTATCCAATTGCGCTTAGAGTCATTTGAGCGACGTCCGTTGGTGACGACCCTTTGGAAATGGGCAGTGAATGAACCTTCCCCAGACCACTTACTACTGAGAAGGGTCTGGTGTCAACCAGGCTATATCGGTTTATCAAGGTGTTAAGAAATCAGTGATCGATTTTGACTGATCAGAGCATTGTGTTGTGCTCCAAAATGTTTTTATTTTATTTTTTTAAATGTGTATTTGCAATTTGTGCTGTCCTTTTTAGCTTGTGGGAAATTTATTTAGTTAGTTTTTCAGGTTTTGGGCCGGGGTGTAGTAAAAAAATCCCAATAAAATGGGGAGTTTGTTTCAAAATGTTTGAGAACCGCGGATCTGTCATGTTACAAACTCTCTGTCCTTCTCCAACTCTTCCTACCGGCTTTTTAAATTTGAGCCAGGTGCAAGTTATTGGTGCCGACCCTCCAAAGTTGCCCAACAGCTCCACCTTTTCTCCTGCCCTGATCTTCCGATCTCCAGAGAACTGCAGAAACTGAGGCGGAGAACCTGCATGGCATCATAAGCGAACGCAAATTAACATTCAACACTCTCATGGTAAATTGTTACTCTGTATTTTCTCTCTCTGCCTGTCTAGTATCAGAATTTTGCAAGACAGCTTACACAAGAAAGTATACATGGCCTTTAAATATTTCTCAGATTAGTAGGATTATGTAAATTTTAGTGGGAAGATGTTCTTACCCTGTTTGGCGGGAGCTGGTTTCTTCTTTATTCTGGCTTCATCTGCAGAAGATATAGAGCATTTATTGATGTAAGATAGATAAACAGTGTATACTGTATATCTTCAGAGAGGCATGTTTACATAATTATTGAAACAAACATTTGATTAAAAGGGATAGTTCCACCAAAAATGAAAATTCTGTTTCCGTTTACTCATCCTCATGCCGGTCCAAACCAGTATGATTGTTCTGAAGAATGTCAATATAACCAAACAGTTTTGGTTACCATTGACTTCCATTGTGTGGATAAAAAAAAAACGCAGAGGCATCTCTCCTAATATTTTCTTTTTTTGTTCCACAGAAAAAAAGAAAGTCATACAGTTTTGGAACAACGTGAGGGTGAATAAATGATGACAGAATTTTAATTTAAGGGGAGGTTACCAACCTACTACAAGCATAAATAATGATTTGTTAAATAACAACCTTTTGACAGAAGGGTCTGAACATGACCAACCAAAAGGAAAACAAATTTTTGTTTTGTCTTTTGTTATTGGTCTAATAGAAATATTAGCATAAATAAATAAATTGGTTAAGTCACAATATACATCATACAATATTTGTTTGATGTACTACCAAAAAGTTTGATTGCAGGAAAATGTAATTTTCTATTGCTCCCCTTAAAATGGATAAATGACTTACTCTCCACATTCAGTATCATTCAACAATCCACTAATCAACTGTGTTGACACTACTGAGATATCATCACTGTGTAAAAGGAAATGACTAGTCAGTCAATATTCATCTGTGGGCGCATCTGAGAATTGACAGGAGTTCTAAGGAAACTGCAACTCCTGATCAGCATCCAGGGAAAGAGTGTCTGTGTGGACACTGTCTTGCTGGAATTCCCCTTATATGGGCACGCTAAATATAGGGTCTCCAAGATCCAGGAAGCAGTGTCTCTCTCTCTCCACTATTTATTTAAGGTTTGATCGCCTTCAAGAAACAATGCAACATGTAAACCCCACTAATACTCCAGCACAGTCCAAACAGAGAGAGAGAGTGGGAGAGGGGGAGAACAGGGGTAAGGAAGACAGAGAGGACAGTCAGATCTCAATGTGTTTCAGCTCACAGAAGTCTACCATTTTAGGCCTTCTCTTCTGTCTCCTATCTTTCATTTCCGCTCTTCTGCTTGGACACACCTGAGTTTTTTTTTCCACAAGCACTGAATACTATGTACTCTCAGCTGCCTTTCCTGGTTACATGCTTTTTGTTCCCTAAATTGTAAATCACTTTGACATTGTTTGTTAAGAACATAACTGTAATGTAAATGTGAGCTACTTATGTCTTAAAGGCTGCTATGCTTATGAAATACTAGAAGAACAAATGCAGCACTAAAACTGGTTGCCTAATGTTCCAAAACACTATCGGCTGAGTTTATTTTTTACTCCACCATAATCACATGGATTAAAACGCAGGATCTAGTGTGACAGTTGTGTTGAAAACTACAGTACAGACAAACTGTTTGAGCACCACAGATTCAATATGCCATCAGATATGAAAATCCTCCATGGATAGAGTGTGCGTGATGACCATTGTCCTGTCTATGGGGTCATCTTCTCAAATTACAAATATTTTTGAAAGGGAAATCTGGACTAAGGTTCATTTCACACAGCGCGGGGTTTCCGAGAATACCGTTGATGAAATGAACTTTAATGGTGAATTATTGTGGTTTCTGGAAGGTTACTGAAATATTCACTACATATGGTCATTCTCAAGAGGGACAAAACAAACACAAGGCCTATTTATAGTATGCCAAGAGCAGATAATTGTTATTAATGTTTGTTTCAAACAAGATTTAAAAAAAAAGAAAAAGAAAAAAACATTCCTATGGAACTATTCAAACCATGCATGAATATTTGTCCACAACAGCAGATATATTTTTTTTTCTATTGATGATTATGTACAGAGGTGTATTACTTTAAAGGGATAGTTCACCCCGAAATGAACCTGTATAATAACCCAAACCTGTATGACTTTATTTCCTCTGTGGAACATGAAAGAAGATATTTTGAAGAATGTTTGTAAGCAAACAGTTTCAGTTCCCACTGACCTCCATTAAATGGACAAAACAAATAGAATGGAAGTCAATGGGAACTAAAACAGACTTTCAAAATATCAAAATATCAAAATATCACTTAATTTCAAAATATCTTCTTTTATATGTTCTGCAAAAGAAAGAAATGCATTAAGGTTTGGAACAAGATGCAGTAAATTATGTTTTTTAAATGAAAAGTTCACCCAAATATGAAAATGATATCATTGTTTACTCACCCTCATATTGAAAAATGTATGACTTTCTTCAGTGGAACACAAGAGGAGATATTTATAACTGAATGTCCAAGCTGCTCACATTTTCATGTATTGATTGGTGACCATGAATACCTAGAATTATGTCAATGAGTCGCATGAGCTACTTTTATGTATAATGTTTGAAGCTTGACAATTCCTTTTCCCCATCCACTTTAATCATATGGAAGAGGGCACCGTGAACATTCTTCAAAACGTCTGTTTTTATGTTCACGGATGAGCAACTTTTAATTTTTGGGTAACCTATCCCTTTAAATAACTAACAGACCAAGTAAACATGCCACAGGTGTCCTTACTCACTTTCTGTTGTGGGAGTTGAAGAAGGGCTCTTCCTGTTCTTCTTATCTGCTGATGGGTCAGAAGGATCTAGGAATGCAACACAACAAATTAATCCTAATGATCAGTTTTGGGAGGAATTTGTTATAGTTGCACCCTCACTCAATACTATGTTTCCAATGACATGGACAAAGAGAAGTCTAGGAGACAAGAAACTTACCATCAACAGTGACCATACAGGAACACTCTGCTTTACCACGTGCATTCTCTGCTCTGCATGTGTATCGTCCTTCATCCTCTGGTAGAGCCTTGTCAATTGTAAGTGAACACTTTTCACCTGATGTAAAAACAAGAGGTAGAATTGAATGACAAGTATGTTTCGTACTTGTAAACACGTAGCTGTTTACAACTAAATAGTTTTATGACTGAAGTTTTGTTTTCATGTCAAATTTCTGCTTTTGAATTTAGCTCGGCTGTTTTCTAAATGATTCGAAAACGTCCAATTCTAAAGTCGTTCTCCATAAAGAATATGACATTTTAATGAAAGTAAATGATTACACTATATGTAAGAAGATCAGGGGCTGGTCTTCTTAACTGACATTTTCAGTTAAAGGGATAGTTCACCCCCCCAAAAAATTCTGTCATCATTTACTCATTGTCAAGTTGGTCCAAACCTGTGTGAAATTCTTTCTTCTGCTGAACACAAAAGAAGATAATTTGAAGAATGTTAGTAACCAATCAGTGGATGGACCTCATTTACTTCTATAGAATGGGGGAATAAAAATACTATGAATATGAAAGTCAATGGGGTCCCATCAACTCTTTGGTTAACGAAATTCTTCAAAATATTTTCTTTTGTGTTCAGCAGAAAAAAATAATTTATGGGTGAACTATACCTAAAAATAAAGTTAATAATATTTTAGGTAACACTTTATTTCTATGATTCACTTAGACATTAAGTATAAGTAACTCTTGCCAACTAACTAGAATTAGAGTATTAGTAGACTGTCTGCTAACTCTTTATTGCGATGGTCCCCCAACAGTCTTCTTCTACGGACTATAAGTCCGAATAAGTCCCTAACTCTAACCTAAGAGTCTACTAATACTCTAATGAGAGTTAGTTGACATGTACAGCAGTTGCAAAGTTACTAAAGTGTCTAAAGTGGACCATCAATATAAAATGTAACCATATTTGGTATTCCCAAAGACGTCTCTTAATAAAGTTCTTACCTTTTATTTTAAGATTGTTTGACAAGAATTTGAATTTGAAATTCCGGAAAAGAATTTGAATTCCGGAAAATATTGTTCTTAAAAACAATTGTAAACATCCTCTAACTTATTTTACAGTGCCAAATGTAAGAATTTGTTGGATTGTTATTGTCAAATATAAGGCTTGTCATTTTCTTCTTAAGAACATTTTTTTAAAACTTAAGAATTTCTCAAGAATTGCATTAAGGAACTTTCTTACAAAAAATGCTTACGGCCCCTGCTTTATAAACAAATTCCACCAGAACAGCACAGAGCTTAAAGTACTGGATAATTTATTAGTGTAGGGGACACCCATCACATCCCTGTTTGATTTATACCCGGAGGGAATCCTCTATTGCTATTTCAGAACTTTCTAATTGTGACCAGATGATCATTCTGTCTCATGTCAGTGAAATGGGATAGAGAGACCTTAAACCCTCAGATCGAATAACCTAATGTGAATGAGCTCAAAGAGCCAAGATAACATTCACTGTGTGCTTCCGTTGGCCATGATCAGCCTTTAGCTTTAAGATCAAGCCTCTCAGTATGTGATTTACAACACAGCTCAGAACACTAAAGTAGGGAATTTAGGAAGAGAGGGTTTAAGCTTCTCCACATCAATTAATACACTCTTTAAAATAAAACATTGATGGTTCCATGAAAAACCTTTAACATCCACTGAACCTTTCCATTGTAGAAAATGTTCTTTATATTGGAAAAAAGATTATTTAGATTATTCAAATGTTCTTAGACAAAAGGATTCTTTTAAGAACTGTTCAACGAAAGGTTCTTCAGGGAACCCAAAATAGTTCTTCTATCTATGGCATCTCTGTGAAATCCTCCTTTTGGAATCTTTGTTTTTAAAAGTGTAACTCTATACAGACCCACGGTTAGCACATTACATTGGACTATTAATAAGACATGTGTCAGAAAATACAAAATCAATAGTATTTTTGCATTATATTTTAAAAATTGTGGTCAAATGTATCAACTTTTATACCTTCCTGTGATAAGATAATGAACTTGGATGGCTTCACCATTTTCCCATCAAGTATCCAGGTTATGACAGCTTGAGGGTCAGAGGTCACCTGACACTCTAACCTCAGCTTCTCTCCATCCACCACAGTGATGTCACCGATAGTCTGAGTGAAAACAGGCGTCTTTCCAGCATCCTTCTCTCCTCCGTTCACAACTTTTGCCTTTTTATCGTTTGTCTCTGTTATTTGTCCATCATTTGTCTTGTTCTTGGGACTGGCTTTCTCCTTGTTTTCAGTTGTCCCTACATCATTGCTGCTGTTTTTTTTCTCTGTTGTTGCGGTTTCCTTCACATTAACCTTTTTATCCGTTTCGCCACCGTTTACGCCATTGACACCACTTTGCTTTTCCTTCTGGGGTGTCTTGAGTGTTGGTTTTGATGAATTCTGTACGTTTTCCTCAGTCTTCTCTGGTTCTGGTGCTTGCTTTTTGTTCAGGACAGACCTGAAGCCTGAAGGTGCATTGCTTGGGGGTGGTGTGGCAGCAGGTGCTTTGGATGAACCATCTTTCTTGTTGAGCAATGATCTGAAGTCAACCTTTGTTGGGGTGCTTGTCTTGATCTCAGGCCCCGGCTTAGGCCCCGACCGGGGCTTTAGAGCTGCCCTAAAGTCTGTCATCTGTCTTCCTCTGCTAACCTCTAGAAAATAAATCTAATTTAAGAAAGTTCCTTTCGTCAATCCCTCTCTGCTCCTTTGGTAGGAGTTCCTTGCGGTTCCACAAGCAGTAAATGGATATGGGTATCCAGTTGAATAAACGTTCCTTCAGGATCCCACTGATCCAGTGACTCTGTGGAGGTCCTGCTCTGTCTGTGGCTTCCAGTCACTGTGCAACTCTCTGTTCTCCCCACTCAAACCACTCTTGGGACAACCCCTCTGGACCAGAATGAAAGAGGGAGGAGAAAACAGAGAGTAGAGAAAGGACAGAGGGAAGGGAAGAGATATGTGAGTGTGGGGAGTGTAATCGGATTGTTTAAGAGCTTAGACTCCATTCTATAATAGGTTAATTGGAGACAGGAACACATTTCATATCTGTGTGGCATCAAAGGGGGAAACGCCATTGCCTTATTAGGGAAACACTTCCAGTGCATGGGCACCAACACAGCAGAACAGAGCTAGGAGGTAAACAGATGGCAAGATAGCATCCGAATCTGATTCATTATGTTAAGGACAAAAACACAGATACAAATCTTCAGTCTATCATCATGATAGATTTGGAATTACATTCATTAAACAGAAAAAAAATTGTCCTTGTTGAAAGCTTAATAATGAGAAAAGGAAAGGAATCTCAGACTCATCCATGTTTTTAGACACTGTTACTTTGGTGCTTGGACAGAAACCATAAAAGAAGAATTCTAATTATTACGTGGGTGTTTCTTTGGATGTGCCTGACTTTATGACCTCTCCATAAATGAAGGTCCTCATTGGGCCATTTTGAAGATGCATTTCACCAATCAGAGTTGAGTTGCATGTCTTCAACAGTTTATATTAAAATGTTACATGGGCAGCCTTATATGGAGATGAAACTCACTGTTACTCTTCTAATCGTTGTGCGTGTGTGGAAGATGGACACAACATGGGAATGTCTCCTAGATAAAATAGCTTCCTGTGCTGTTTTGCTTCAGTGGTGAGAGAACTTTCCATTGCTGCTGGTTTGAAACAGTCAAACTCACATCTTTAAATTGATCTCCCTCATATTCTGTTGAAGACAGGGAGTCCAATCCTCAATGGCAATACAAGTCTTAGAGATAACCATAATGATGAGACTGGATGTGTTATCATGAGTCATGATGGATAGAGCATAATCTGACCGGGTGCAACCGCTGACGTCTAAAAAAAAAAAAAAAAAATGCTCCATTAGATGTTTACCAAGAGAAACTTTTTCAAATAGAAACTTTAAAAACAAAGTCTCATTTTGCGTAGGCAAAAAGCTGACACATTATTGTATGGGTTTTAAACTCTGGTCAGCAAAATCCTGAATATATTGTTAACAACAAAACAATGGTTCAAGCATTCCTCATGAAAAGACCCTCACTTCTGCTTCTTTCCAGAGTATATATTTGGCTTTGCCGCACAACATTATCCAGACTTATTAGGAACAAACAAAAAGAGTCAGCATCTCATTTTTTACTGTCACCCATTTACGCATTATCCTCAGTCATTTCTACAGCTTTACTCTGCTGTAAACATCTCTCTTGGCTTGGAATCTAAGCGCACTTATCCTTTTTTTTACACTTTTAATGAAGTGTGTACCATGGAGAAGACAAATACAGTATGTAATTGTTTTTAAAAACTATATAGTAAATAAAGAGAACCTCACTAACATGAACATCACTTTCATTTACCTTTAAAAATAATACTTAATTTATCCACATAAGAAGTGCTAGGTTTATAGTCAGCTTCCCACACATACTTTTCCAGTATTTATTTGCAGGCCACAAACTGGTAAACTGTGTAGCAGTATTTATTGTAATCAGTTTGTATAAACTTTCAAAAACAACTAAAAATCTATCAATAATAATTTATTCAAGAGAAAAGCAAAATGTCATTACTCCTTTTACCCAGTTCTTATATCAAAGTCCAACAAGTATGTTCTGTATTAGAGACATTACAAACAATTTCACAGTACACATATAATCTTAGATCGAAAAGATTTCATATATATTTAATAAAATGTAATATATATTTCATTTGAATTAACCCTTAATTGTATTTTTTCTTTATGTACCAAAACCCATGAACAAAACCAGAATCTTAGTCAAGGCTTCAGTTATTAGAGACTCAAGACTATTAGTGCTTACATGTAAACATACTATAGAAACTGCATTTTCTCCCAAGTGTTAACATGATAGGTAGGCAGTGGTGCCCTGGATGACCATACAACACAATAAACAAGCCTAAACTGGAGTACACAAGTCATACATTTCTTATACCATTAATAAACACGTTTGTTCATCTCCTCCTTGCATTTGAATGATGACATACGCATAACACATTCTGAAACAGTAAATCAACAGTGGGTGTGACAGAATAGAGGGGACATCCCTTAATATCAATGCATGCCCAGAGTGGTGTGAAAGGAACACTACTATATGCTTTGTGTCTGAGAATGGAGAGGCTCTCATTTGGGGCAGACAAGCATGGGGACACTGTTTACAGAACAGCTTGTGTGGTCTTCTTCTTTTGAGACCAGAACCTTATATGTCCATGAAGACTTGAACCTCCAGATCAATCAGCACCTCTCATACCAGTCACGAAGCAGGGCTTCTGCGTAGTTCAACAATGCTTAGGGTGTAGTAATATATAGTGTTTCAGACTGGTCATGCTTGCACATTTCACTTTAAATCATCAGTTCAAGATTCGTGGCTTTTACATGTCACAGCTGTAGTATACTGACAATGACAGTTTAACCTATATTATTTTAACCCTGTAAAGCTTGATTTATGAAATAAGTGTTTTTTAAAGAAACAGTTTATTGAATCTAGACAAAATCCTAAAACAAGTTTGCAAATGTGTTTTAGGATTTTGTCTAAAGGTTCAATAAACTGTTTTTGCATTTAAACCTCACACTTGCTTATTCTTCTCTTTGGGGGGAAGATTATGTTCCCTGACATAATACATACATGTGAATTTCTGTAGTGATCGGTAGATCGCTTTAAGTCTATATACGTTCCTTGAGTTTTCTAAAGACTTTTGAAAGATTGAATATTTACCTCTATATACTCACCTCACGCTACTTACCTGTTTTCTGTTTATTATTGAATAAACTCCTGCACTTGGGTTCATCTCCTGTTCAAGTGTTGGTGTGTCATTATTACAACAATTTGTTATTGGTATTTATATGGCATTTGTTTATATGGCCAAAAAATAAAAAAAATAAATTCTGATAAAATACTATACACATAAATTGCTGTTAATATCAGTTGTCTCTCTGTGTCTTAGTAAGATAACATTTAAATGCGTAGTATTATAAAAGCTCTGTTGTTTTTATTGTGAGGGGGAAAACATATAATACAATATGATTGAGATGTACAAATAAACATTCTTCAAAAGCATTGATTCTTGAGTTTTATAAATTAATATGATTATGTTTGAACATGTTGATAATTGAATAGGCCTTATAGAAATTGAAGTATCAAATATGTCACAATAGGATTTATAGAGTAAACATTTTTTTTCAACTATCATTACAATTTAGGCCTTAATGTAAACAATTATGAATTATTATTTAATGATTTTTAACACTCTCTTGTAATAATAATAATAATAATAATAATTCATTACATTTATATAGCGCTTTTCTCTGCACCAAAAGTGCTTCACATAGAAGGGAGGATCTCCTCAACCACCACCAATGTGCAGCATCCACCTGGATGATGAGATGGTAGCCATACTGGGCCAGTACGCCCACCACACACCAGCTTACTGGTGGAGAGGAGTCAGGGTGATGAAGCCAATCAATTAATGGGGACGATTAGGAGGCCATGATCGGCAGAGGCCACTGGGCAAAATTTGTACACCCCTACTCTTTCGAAGGACAACCTAATGTCTTTTAATGACCACAGGGAGTCAGGACCTTGGTTTAACGTCTCACCTAAAGGACGGTGCTCTTTGACAGTATAGCCTACTGTCCCAGTCACTACACTGGGGGGTCAGGACCCACACAGACCACAGGTGAGCACCCTCTGCTGCCCTCCCTGTTGGCTATTCATGGCCCAAGGAAAGTATTTTATTAATTTCTACATAATGGTTACACATTGATTTTTAGAGTATAAACCTAAACACATAAATGTATATACCCATAATGATTATTACATTAAAACATGTAAAAAATGATTACATTTCTAAGAACTTGGTTTGGTTTAAACTATTTTCTTTTTACAAGGTTTCTTCTTTTCATTATCTCAGACATTCTTAATTGTCACTGCAGATGGCACTGAAATACGTGAAAGTTGTAAATAAGACTAGACGGGAGAAAAAAAAGATTAGGTCTGCCATCTTGTGGTAGGGAAATGGGGGTAGTAAGAGAAACAATAAGAATGCTATCTGTCTGTATGAGAATCATGTGGCCGGATTTACATTCTGTATTTAATTCTGTTTAATGCTTGTTTGACCTAAATAATGGAACAACTGGACCAATCTGTCCATAAGTTGACCCATATCTCCTCTACACAGTAGCCTATTATCAACCCAAACAGACGACCAGATTGGGCAGAGCAGCAGACACGTCACAATGGGCGGGGTTACAGTACACTCACTTCCGCATTACTGTACTGAATGGATTTAATAAAGCTGGTTTTGGAGTCAATCTCGTGTTGTTAGAAAAACTTGACGCAGTTTTTATTTTTTATTTGATTAAACAAAATTTGTAACCATTAATTTTCATAAAAATATTTACGTTAAGTAAGTTAATCACATAAAAAATATACGTGATATAACCAGCGAATTAAATCCGTACGTATTTCGTCTTGAAGAGTGGAGTGGATCATAACTGAAAAATGTTAAAAGCGATTATTCTAATTGGGGGACTTCAAAAAGGTGAGACTTTAGTTATTGTTTGAATGTTATATATGAATGCAAGATAAATGATAATGCAACAACATCACATTACGATGACGTGGCGCAATGGACGTGTGATAGCGTCCGATATAGGATAACTGAAATCAGTTGAAGTTACCGTCTTAATATAAAAGTAGCAAATACTTGTAAATGCGGAGATTAAAACTTTATAGAAAACGCTTTTCATTAAAATGCCCTGCGTTCAGGTACCAGGTTCCGCCCCCTGTCATTCGAGGTTCCCAAACCGCTGTTCCCTGTGGCAGGAGTTCCCATGTTACAGCACCACATAGAAGCCTGTGCCCAAGTAAGACACTGTTGAAAGTTGACTGTGTTTTTCATATGTAAAGTCTATTAAATTGACGTTACATTCCTAAAAATAAAGGTTCTTTATTGACATATGGTCCCATGAAAAGCCTTTGGGATCCATTGGAACCTTGCACACAATGTTTTTTTTAGTGGAAAAAGGTTATTTCGATCATTAAAATGTTCTTCACACTTCTTTTAAGAACTGTTCAATTAAAAGTTCTTTGGGAAACCCAAAATGGCTATTCTATAGCATCACTGCAAAAAAAAAAAAATCTTAAGAGTGTATTTATAATAATCACTAGGCTATCTATTTTACAATTCTACCATGTTTTATTCTCTTACAGGTTCCTGATATGAAAGAGATCATACTAATAGGTTTTTATCAGCCCAATGACGAGCTAAACCGGTTCATTTCTTGTGCTCAGCAGGAGTTTAAAATCCCAATAAGGTAGTTCAAATCAGTGGACATTTTAAATAAAACAAATGTATTTTTTTGTTGTATTATATGATTGCTTCTATATTGATATTTCTCACACATCTGATAATCTTGTAATTTAAAACCTAGTCAAATATATAGGTTTAAACGTTTTGTTTTTGTTTTTTTAAATCTGAAGGTACCTGCAGGAGTTCACTGCCTTGGGTACAGGTGGTGGGATCTATCACTTTCGTGACCAGATCCTGTCTGGGGGTCCGGATGCATTTTTCCTCATGAATGCTGATGTATGCTCTGAGTTCCCCTTGCAGGAAATGCTCCGGTTCCACCGTCAACACGGCGAGGGTCATTGTGGAGTCTTACTTGGAACTACAGTAGGTTTAACTTTAGTAAATGAGAGAGAGGATAATATGATTTGGGGATTTTAATCCAAACGTCTTACTATGTCTTTTAGGCCAATAGAACACAATCTCTGAACTATGGCTGCATTGTGGAAAATCATGAGACAAATGAGGTACTATGAATAAAGATACAAGATTGCTTGCTTGTACAGTAATAATTCATACGAGGTGAAGGTCAAACATTCAATTTAAGAAGATGCTTACATTCACAGTATGCTAATTATCACTCATTTTCTTTCAGATGCTCCATTTTGTGGAGAAACCCAGTACTTTTGTAAGTGACATTATCAACTGTGGTATCTATTTGTTCACACCAGATATATTTGGCCATATTGGGAAGGTTTTCCAGAGGAACCAGCAAGAGAGGATCCAGTGAGTGTCACTGACATAATTCAGCCTCTAAACCGCATTGCACTTTGTATAATAATAGGTCAGTCTGACCTGTTTGCATTGAAACTAGTCTTATTTTTTCCAGAGAAGAGCTCACTAATGGCAAGCAGATGCCAGAGGTGATTCGGCTGGAACAGGACATCTTTACAACCCTAGCAGGACAGGAAAAACTCTTTGTCTACAAAACACAGCATTTCTGGAGTCAGATCAAATCTGCAGGGTAAACCTGTCTTTCTTTTCGTTTATGTTACGATTATGCCCCATCCCCCCTTTCTGCACTGTTCCTTATATATTCCTTATGTATGATGTTTTACAATATAATACAGGTCAGCAATATACGCTAGTCGTTTGTACCTCAAGCAGTATCATCAGACACATCCTGAGAGACTCGCCACAAACCAAGACGGAACTCCTAAAATAATAGGTATGATGCATGAAGTATTCTCTCTGAACAAGCTAAGCTCTATAAAGCTGTAATTTTATTTAACATAACCTACACTGAATTTTTTTTTTTTTTTTTGTGGAAACAATTTTCACTCAGATATTGCTAGTAAATTTCACAATAATTACAAAGAAACAGAATTAAAGTAGATATATATATGATTACTTTAATTATGTGAAGCTACAAAGTCACTTAAAATGATTGGTTTTCCACCTTCAGGAGATGTTTATATCCACCCTACAGCAAACATTGATCCCTCTGCTGTGGTGAGTACATGGACAACAGCTTATAGAAAGATATATTTCTATATTGTACTCAATTTGTTTCTCTTTCTTCAGCTGGGTCCTAACGTTTCTATTGGCAAAGGGGTGACGATTGGAGGAGGCGTAAGAGTGAGGGAGTCCATCATTTTACATGGAGCCGTGTTACAGGTTAAGCGGGTTACTGCTCACATTGGGAACAATGGCAATTAGAAATGAAAGGGAAATGAATGATTAAATATCTGATTCTCTGTTTCAGGACCACTGTTGTGTGTTGAGCAGTATTGTTGGGTGGGACAGTACAGTGGGGAAGTGGGCAAGAGTAGAAGGAACGCCAAGTGACCCCAATCCCAACGATCCTTATGCCAAGATTGACAGCGAGACTCTGTTCAGGGATGGAGGTCTAACCCCATCCATCACCATCCTTGGTATGAAGATCTTGCCTCTATTACAAATAATTCTTGTGATGGCAAAGCTGAATTTTCAGTAGCTATTACTGCAGTATTCAGTGTCACATGATCCTTCAGACATCATTATAATATGCTGATTTGATGCTCAAGAAAATCACTTATTATCCATTTTGAAAAAGCTCAAAAGAACAGTATTTATTTACAAATATTTTGTAACATTGTGAATGTCTTTACTGCCACTTTTGATCGATTTAATCCATCATTGCTGAATGTTTTATTTTTTTATTTATCGTACTGATTATGATCTGAATAGTGTTTTATACATATGAATGAGTTGTAATGTTAGGTGCAGTCCAGAAGGTGGAGCTGTTCCTTAAGAAATTATAACAATGAATCCTCTTGCTACCGCATTTATGTGGCAACAGTTTTTCAACAACAGGAAGCCTGTCTGACCATATACTCTCTATGTTTTCCCTGTAGGCTGCAATGTGAATATTCCATCAGAGGTCATCATTCGAAACTCTATCGTCTTGCCTCATAAAGATCTCAACAGGAGCTTCAAAAACCAGATTATTCTATAGAAGACATTTTCCAGATTCATTTGTCTTTCTGAATAAATATAGTAGGCCTACATTGGGTCATGTTGAAAGTATATAGCGTAAAGATTGCACAATGTTTATTGTTCATTGTTATATGTAATGTTTATGTATTTGGTAGTTACTGTTCAGAGAAAATGAGTCCACTTGTGATCAAATTGTATTGCAGTATATAAGTATGAATAATATGGTTCAACAATGAGATATTTTCCTGATTATTTCAGGACTGGGAATTTTGTATTTAATGACTTACTCTATGCTGATGTACCAGCCTTATCCACATATAGAAACATAACACTAGATTTTAATTGTATTATTCCGTAATTACAAATCACATGTTGCCTTTTTAGCAAATTAAGGAGTGAGCAGTGAAGTATTTTTATAGAAACGGACAGATTTGAAGGCACATAGTTTTGGCAGGAATGGAAATGGATGAAGATAAGGTTTAGGGTTTTTTGCTAATTATTCCTGTTTTCTGTCACAGCCATTTATTAAAATCTTTTCAATCACAGAAACATCAGAGCATGTCAAGATTTATTATGTCCAAGTAACAAGTCCACTGTGCACAGAATGAGCCTGATGCTTTTAAATAAAATCGATAGAATCAGTCTTCACGTTTTAAACATTACTGAAGTTTACATCATACTGATGTACAACATTGATAGGGCCATATGAGTGACCCTTCTGACTAGAGGGAAACAGTAAGAAAAGACTGACATCTGTGGTTAAGTGTGGTTTTCTGTTAGCTAACGTGAAACACATTTGCCATTTCAATGTTTTTTATTAAATTTATTTATGACCAAAGTAGTAATGCTGGAAAGGCGAGATTGTCTGCACTGACATTTTCAAATAAAGTATTTAAAAAACATTTCTGTGTAGCAGATAACAAAAGAAAATTAAATGGCAAATGTCTTCTTCACAAGTTTGTTTTTTTAAATTAATTTGTCTGGCTGAATGGCATTTCATTTTGAAGAAACAAAGATAACTGACAGGGTATATCCTACAACATTACTATACTACTAAAGCATTACTATAACATTAACATATATTTACGGGAGGAGATTCCCCCTTCCATGTAAAGCGCTATATAAATGTAACAAATTATTATTATTATTACTTCACCTCCCCCATCCAAATCATACATGTTGCCACTGTTCACAGATCCCCCTACCAGCCCCACTATGGCTTGGCATGCAATGAAAGTCCTCAGACAAACAATCAGCCACCTTAAATCCAGGTCAGACACCAGTCATGGTAGCTGATCAACACCTCTTCACACTGGCCAAGAAACTTCAGTGGAAGTTTCCACAGACCGAGCTTGGCGAGGATTCCTTCCTGGTAACACTGGGGCCAATGCATACTGAAAAGATGCTGTGGAGCGTGTCTGGTGACTGGCTGGATGGCAGCGGGTGGAACACAGCTCTTATCAATAGTGGCATCTCGACTAGTGGCAAAGCTCAGGCTTTCATTAGTGTTCACCACATATGCAGAACCCGATACATGCATCAGGTGTCTGTTGCTGCTCTCTATGTGCTCATGAAGAAGGCTTATGATAAGTACATGGAGAAGGCAACAAATGACAATGATGAGCCGAGCGATCTCATCCCTCAGCCTTTTGATGAATGGCTCAAGATGCTTTGTGCCTCACAACCCCATTTCTGGTTCAAGTCCATGGAGCTGGATCTTCTCATTCTTCAGGTAAGATATGTTCAAATCGTGTGTCTCATTCAGTCCTTTATCCAATTCATATTCTTAAGTCAAGATTAAAACTCCTTCACCTAGTAATTCATATAAATATTATTTGTTTTTTTAGTTTGTCAAGTCCTGTCGCTCAGCAGACTTCTCCCTCTACATGGAGACACTTGACTCTCTGATGCCATGGGTATTTGCACTGGATCATACGCACTATGCCCGGAACCTACCCATCCATCTCTGTGATATGGCTACATTAGAAGAACGACATCCTGCTCTGTTTGTGGAGTTCCAGAGTGGTCACTTCATGGGGCAGAAGTCGAGATGAGCGTTCTCCAAGATCCCCCATGACCAGATGCATGAGCAACTTAGTGATGTATTTACACTAAACTATTAGTCTTTATCACTAGAATATTGTAGGTATGGCATTGCCTACTTATAAACTGTGAACATACACTCACCTAAAGGATTATTAGGAACACCAGTTTAATTTCTCATTAATGCAATTATCTAATCAACCAATCACATGGCAGTTGCTTCAATGCATTTAGGGGTGTGGTCCTGGTCAAGACAATCTCCTGAACTCCAAACTGAATGTCAGAATGGGAAAGAAAGGTGATTTAAGCAATTTTGAGCGTGGCATGGTTGTTGGTGCCAGACGGGCCGGTCTGAGTATTTCACAATCTGCTCAGTTACTGGGATTTTCACGCACAAATATTTCTAGGGTTTACAAAGAATGGTGTGAAAAGGGAAAAACATCCAGTATGCGGCAGTCCTGTGGGCGAAAATGCCTTGTTGATGCTAGAGGTCAGAGGAGAATGGGCCGACTGATTCAAGCTGATAGAAGAGCAACTTTGACTGAAATAACCACTCGTTACAACCGTGGTATGCAGCAAGGCATTTGTGAAGCCACAACACGCACAAACTTGAGGCGGATGGGCTACAACAGCAGAAGACCCCACCGGGTACCACTCATCTCCACTACAAATAGGAAAAAGAGGCTACAATTTGCAAGAGCTCACCAAAATTGGACAGTTGAAGACTGGAAAAATGTTGCCTGGTCTGATGAGTCTCGATTTCTGTTGAGACATTCAGATGGTAGAGTCCGAATTTAGCGTAAACAGAATGAGAACATACGCTGATTTCACGCAGCCGCCATTTTGAAATCGAAAGTGAGGCTCCGGTGGGAAGAACCCCGGAAGTAAAGAAACACAACAATGCCTCGGATTACCAACCTGAAGCTGGTGCCGCGATTTACACTATTGGATGTTAATATCCAATATAGGATATGTATATAGTTCTTTTTTTACTTTCTGAATAATATATGTATATAAAAAAAAATTATAAATTAATTTCACTGTATATAGTCTAAAGTATGAAAGAAATGTATGTACAGTTTTAGAATAACTAATTTCTACATTAAACACAACAATACGCCGGCTGCGTTAAATCAGCGTATGGATCCATCATGCCTTGTTACCACTGTGCACATTTACATTTACATGTATTCATTTAGCAGACGCTTTTATCCAAATCGACTTACAAATGAGAACCATAGAAGCAGTTAAACTAACAGCAGGACAACAAAATGTAAGTGCTATAACCTTTCACAGTTTAATCCAACGTAGAACCCGTACAACATTTTTATTTATTTATTTTTTTAGAAAAAGGAAGAGAAAGTGTTAGTATTACTGGAACAAGTGCTGCCGAAAGAGATGCGTCTTCAACCGTTTCTTGAAAATGGCTACGGACTCAGCAGCTCTGGTTGAGTTGGGAAGGTCATTCCACCAGCAGGGAACAGTCATGGTAAAGGTCTGAGAAAGAGATCTTGTGCCTCTTTGACGTGGCACCACAAGACGCCGTTCGCTTGCAGAGCGCAAATTTCTGGATGGGACATATGTCTGAAGTAATGAGTTTAGGTAAAAGGGAGCAGAGCCAGTGGTTGTTCTATAAGCAAGCGTCAGTGACTTGAATTTGACGCGAGCTGCAACTGGAAGCCAGTGTAGTTTTGTGAGGAGAGGAGTGACGTGTGCTCTCTTCGGCTCGTTAAAAACCACTCTAGCTGCAGCATTTTGGATTAGCTGCAGAGGTTTGATCGTGCAAGCTGGAAGACCAGCCAGGAGAGCATTGCAATAGTCCAGTCTGGATAGAACAAGCGCTTGAACAAGGAGTTGTGTAGCATGCTCTGACAGGAAGCGCCTGATCTTCCTAATGTTATACAAAGCAAATCTGCAGGACCGGGCAGTTCTAGTAATGTGGTCTGTGAAGTTCAATTGATCATCAATAACAACTCCAAGGTTCCTGGCTGACCGTGATGGAGATATGGATGACGGGCCTAGCTGAATAGTGAAGTTGTGACAAAGTGTTGGATTGGCCGGGATGACAAGTAGCTCTGTCTTCGCAAGGTTAAGTTGAAGGTGGTGGTCTTTCATCCAGCCAGAGATGTCTGTCAGGCATGCTGAGATGCGAGCAGCTACCGTCGGATCATCAGGCTGGAATGAGAGGTAGATTTGTGTGTCATCAGCGTAGCAGTGATAGGAAAAGCCATGTTTCTGAATCACAGTTCCTAGTGATGTCATGTAGATGGAGAAGAGAAGTGGTCCAAGCACTGAGCCCTGAGGCACTCCAGTAGGTAGATGTTGTGACTTCGACACCTCACTCCTCCACGACACCCTGAAGGACCTACCTGAGAGGTAAGACTTGAACCATTGGAGTGCGGTTCCCGAGATTCCCATCATCTTTAGGATTGACAGGAGGATCTGGTGGTTTACTGTGTCAAAGGCAGCAGACAGATCTAGCAGGATGAGAACTGAGGATTTGGAAGCTGCTCTTGCCAGTTTCAGAGCTTCGATTACTGAGAGCAGCGCAGTCTCAGTTGAGTGTCCACTTTTGAAACCAGACTGATTGTTGTCCAAGAGGTTGTTCTGTGTGAGAAAGGAAGAGATCTGGTTGAAAACAACTCGTTCAAGTGTCTTCGCGATACTGCGTCTGGGGATACTGGTCTGTAATTATCCAGATGTGCTGGATTAAGACTAGGTTTCTTAAGCAGTGGGGTTACTCGAGCCTGCTTAAATGCTGTGGGAAAGGTACCAGTGTGAAGAGAGGTGTTGATGATGTGCGTGAGTGCGGGGATAACCGAGGAAGAAATGGCTTGAAGTAGGTTAGTAGGAATAGGAACAAGCGGACAGGTAGTAGGGCGGTTGGAAAGGAGTAGTTTGGAGACTTCTGCCTCTGAAAGCAGAGAGAATGAGGGTAGAATGTGTGTGTTAGCTGGTAAAATGTGTGTGTCAGTTTGTGGATTGTTAAATTGGCCACTGATGGTGGTTGTTTTATTTATGAAGAATGTGGCAAAGTCATCAGCTGTTAGGGTTGATGAAGGAGGAGGAGGAGGAGGGTTGAGAAGAGAGGAGAACGTTTTAAAAAGCATGCGAGAGTCAGAAGAATTGTTAATTTTGTTGTGATAGTAAGTCATTTTGGCAGTAGAGACATTAGCAGAGAAGGAAGAGAGGAGGGATTGATAAAGACCAAGGTCAGTAGGATCTTTCGATTTGCGCCACTTCCTCTCTGCACCCCTGAGTTTAGAACGATGTTCACGGAGAACATCGGATAACCAGGGGGCTAAGGGTGTGGTGCGGGCTGGCCTAGAAGAAAGGGGGCAAAAGTTGTCCAAGCAGTGTGTTAGAGTGGAGAAAAGAGAGTCAGTTGCACTGTTAGTATCAAGTGTTGAGAACTTGTCAGGTGGAGGAAGTGTGGATGAGACCAAAGAGGATAGGCGAGAGGGTGAGAGAGAGCGTAGGTTTCGCCGAAAAGTGACCTGCGGAAGAGTGTGTGTTGTGTTCTGAGGTAGGTTGAGGCTGAGAGTGAGGAGGAAGTGGTCTGAGGTGTGCAGTGGAGTGACCAGTGGATGGTCAGTGGAGCTGTGGCGTGTGTAAATAAGGTCTAATTGGTTACCTGATTTGTGAGTAGCTGCAGTAGATACTCGTTTGAGGTCAAATGAGGCGAGCAGAGTGTGGAAATCAGCAGCCTGACGTTTTTCTATGTGGATGTTGAAGTCTCCAAGAACTATGAGAGGAGTACCATCCTCAGGGAAGGATGAGAGTAGCACATCAAGCTCCTCCAAGAAACTGCCAAGCTGACCTGGGGGACGATAGATAACTACAAAATGGATTTTTATAGGACTAGTGATGGTGATTGAATGCGATTCAAATGAGCTGTGGTCACACCGAGGTGGTAAAGGATCAAATTTCCAATCATTTGAGATGAGTAGACCAGTACCTCCACCCCTTCCGGTCAGGCGAGGGGTGTGTGAGAAAGCAAAGTTAGTGGAGAGGGCAGCAGGTGTGACAGTGTCCTCAGGTCTGATCCAGGTCTCAGTCAGGGCCAATAAGCGTAGACCTGAATGACTAGAAATAGATGTAATAAAGTCAGCTTTGTTTACAGCAGACTGGCAATTCCAGAGACCAATAGGAAAAGAGAATAGAGTACTAGAAGAAGCCGAAAAGGTACGCAGGTTGTTAGGATTGTACTGCCTCCTACGTGTGACTTTTGATTTGCGTATGTTAGTAATAGTAGGAATTTGAAAACACATGGTGTAAGAGAGCTCACAAACAGAAAGATTAGAAGTTGTGCAGAAGAGAAAGGAAAAAAAACAAAAAGATAATACTCAAGTGCTTTGTCGGTGGAGTCGCGCAGGTAGAGTCGCTGGTCTTTACACTCTTTGGTCTTCACACAATGAGGGCTTCACACAAGGGCTGCCGCGACCGCTGCCGCAAAACACTAACCAAATTATACACGCCTAATACCTCGTTATTGAATACAGCAGGCCACGCCCTGAGAACATCTTCTGTTGCTCGACTGCTTCTTCTGACAAGTGCTAGTAAATATCTGTAATAAGTACTTTAACTGGCTTTGGCCACGCCCTGCTACTTAGTTAAGCGAAACTCAAAAGTCCCGACACAAACAAACGCCCTTTACCATGGTAAACAGGGTAAACCAAACAAAGTTTCCTAGCAACGAATATCCACGCTAAAATATAATGAGAAAAGTAAACACTCACAGACTGATGTTCTCTTCTGTTGCTCGACTGCTTCTTCTGTGCAGGCTGGTGGTGGTGGTGTAATGGTGTGGGGGATGTTTTCTTGGCACACTTCAGGCCCCTTAGTGCTAATTGGGTATCGTTTAAATGCCACAGCCTACCTGAGCATTGTTTCTGACCATGTCCATCCCTTTATGGCCACCATACCCATCCTCTGATGGCTACTTCCAGCAGGATAATGCACTATGTCACAAAGCTTGAATCATTTCAAATTGGTTTCTTGAACATGACAATGAGTTCACTGTACTAAAATGGCCCCCACATGGTGGAACGGGAGCTTCGTGCCCTGGATGTGCATCCCACAAATCTCCATCAACTGCAAGATGCTATTCTATCAATATGGGCCAACATTTCTAAAGAATGCTTTCAGCACCTTGTTGAATCAATGCCACGTAGAATTAAGGCCGTTCTGAAGGCGAAAGGGGGTCAAACACAGTATTAGTATGGTGTTCCTAATAACCCTTTAGGTGAGTGTAGTTATGAACTTCTTGTCTCACTAATCAGTTCCTTAGCACCCATAATACACATATTCAACACTTTAAGTTGTTATTTATTAAATCATTATTAAGTTGTGAATGGACTTAAGTTGTGAATGAACCGGTTTTTTAATAAAAAATTGCATACTTCACCTCCAATTGTCATAGTAAGGACAACATTATTGTTTTTTAGTCTTGGAACCTATTTTATTGGACTCCTTGACCACAAAAATGTACACTTTGATACCAAATTTGTCATTATAGCTACAACAGAAGCAAAGATATGGGCCTCTCAAGTATGGTCGGGGGCCATTTTTAAAAAATGTGGGTATATAAGATACAAAATGTGATCTCACTTGTGTCTTAGGATAAATTTATTTCTATGGCCCTAAGGTACTTCCATACCAAAGGGGACATTTGCATCATGACTTGAAGTCAAAAGTCCCTTAACCTCCCTACTATAACGTTAGTCTCTGTGCTTCAGTAAAGAAATGCGCTATACGCTGAGTTTTGGTTCATTAATTAGACGAGTCCAGTTCACGCGCCGGCGCCTCCGTGTCATGATGATCTATTTTCTACTATGTTTACTTATTTCTTAAACCCAGGCAAATGGTTGATGAAAACATTGATTAAAATGAAGATACAATTAATAAAAAACGAAATTCACTTTAAAGAAAGGCTTTGTGCCTCTGTTTGAGGTCTCTGTGAAAGTTTTAAAGTCGCTTTCAGAGCGGTCATGTCCGTAAAACTGTCACGTCCATAACATCGTTTTTTTCCCCTCATAAATGTGAACATAAATGTGAACACGGAAAATAAAATAAAAAGAATATTTTATGTTTTGTGGAGGCCGACCCTTCTTCAGACGGTTAGTAGGCTATTACTTTTGTTTTGCGCAGTGTAATTCATAGAATTACTAAAAAATATTTTGCCACCTAAAAGTTAAAGATTTGTTGTGTCATGTCACAAGTGTATTTCGCTCATATTTAATATAAAACGCATGTGTAAACTGATATTTTTCTAATGTCTCGACTAGAGTGCTAGCATTCTATCAGAGAATGTCTAATAGACGGGCTTTGATTCTATGTAAAATTTTTAGATAATTTTTAGATCTCAGAAGGGTGCTCGCGAGCGCCCCCTCTGCGGTCGATTTGCGCCCCTGATGCGCACTTTTGCCGAGCCCACGCTGATGCGGACTCCACAGCAAACTTCATCCCGACATTCAAAGCGGCGTTACGTTATATGAACGTATATAATCGTATATAATCGATATAATCTTTTGCGCCCTCCCCCCCCCCCAAAAAGTAGGCGATAAATGTGTACTTACATTTACGAGTCATTAAATCATGTTTAATTTGAACTTCTCTGTGCATGATTTTTGAGTGGTGACCATAGACCTGCATTATATGACTGACAGACAAGAACGGTTTGACCTAAAAATATCAAAATTGAAACTACTGCGGAAACAAAGACACCTACATCTTGGATGCCCTTGAGGTAAGCTAAAACATACCAAAAATTAATTCCAAAGTGAACTATCTCTTTAAGACAGATCTACCATGAGTTATAAGATTACTTATCACCAATAAATACTTCTCTTAAATATGCAGTAAAGTGATTTCTATACCAATAGCAGTGAATTATGCATAATTACGAGCAACTAATCCTAAACCAAATCCTAATTCTAATTTTATAAAGTATATGTTGTTAATTATTATTACTCAGTACTTATTTGTATGATTAAAATAAAAGTGAGTTCCAGTTCAAAAAGTAGAGAATTTCTGCCTTTTATCCACATAATAGCCTCCAAACTCTATGCAAATGTAATAGTTAAATATAGTGGGATTTTTTATGGTTTAAAAATGTTAAATTTGCTTACAGATAGGGTCTCTTATTGAATCTCAGCCATTTCCACCACTGGTTGTGCCAGTTCACATTATTGACCATTAGGCTAAGCCTGGATCCAAGGCTGATTTTTTTATAGCAATTCTGCACCAGAATTATGTTAAGTTAGGATATATGTAAATAATAACCAAGAAGACCAATTCTTTTTACATAGGCTTGCATTAGCTCCTCTGACAGCTGGATTCTGCAGTTTTTTCATCATTTAGAATAAACCACAGAGTTCCTTTTAAATTTGAAATAATGCTTCTTTGCTATATAGATAATATGTAATTCAGAAAGGTGACAACCTCCTCCTTCCTCCGAAAACATGTTGATTATTCACCGAGTGGATCGGGTCAGAGAAGGTTTAATGGCTCCTTCGTGAATGCATTCTTGCAGCTTTATCTTTACACTGACTATCCTCAGACACAGTGCATAATTCCAGTTTGAAAATAGAGTTCTGTGTTCTTGTTCAAAGCCTTTTCATGTCAGATTATATATATATAATAATAATAGCTTAGTGGTGAAAAACTCCATGAAATAAAAGAGTGGCTTGTTGCAGAGCCAACGAAAACCAGGGTGCTTGTGTGCAGAGAATAGCCTATTGAAAACAATAAACAAATTAAAAACAAATCTATAATTCGGCCAGAGGCACTTCTTATATCTAAAATATAATTTCGACTAGTCAAAACAGAAGATAATACTAATTGGTGTAAACTCAACTGTACAGGTATGTGTGATGCAACAATTGACACCATTGCAGGTGTATTAAATTAAGTATAGTCAAAATGTATTTTCAGATGTAAATGATCCATCTCACTATTCAGATTTTAATTGTAGAAATCACAAATTGTCATTCTATCACACTAGTCAAATGAAAATGTTTACTTCACAAGTGTAATTATCCAAAATATAATTATACTGAGGTTGACTAAAGTAAGCAAAATCATTCATGTTGAAATTGCTTGCAGTGTACACAATACAGGCAACACACAATCTCAGAATCGTAGTGTCCATGCATCAGCTGTTACTATGGCTTTGAATTTTACAAGGTCATTAAGGTCACTTCTCTTCTACGTACGGAAAGCTGCAATGGCCAAGTGCATGAAGAGTCTAACGTTCCAGCCTGGTGCCATTTATACGCTAAAAATATGGCGTGTACACTTTAAAAATACACTTTATGGCGTGTAATACCATAGGCGTAATCCTATGGGGGGACAGGGGGACACGTCCCCCCCAATATTCAAAGAAGGACAATTTGTCCCCCCCAATATTTGATCATACTGTAGCCTATGATTATGCGGGCGGTTGCAAAACAATACGTCTTTCTTTCCAGCTCCGAAAATATAAAATCCCGGCCGGTCCATTTCCCAAATCCATTCGACTTGCCTTAGGCTACATCAACAAAACCTATTTCTCCTGAAATCCATGTCATGTTTTCCCTATAGCTCTAGTAGCTCGTGCACCGTCAGTGAGTTAGGAAAATCCAAACAGAAGAAGAGTTAAGGAGCGCGAAATCTGACAGACATTTGGCACATATGAATGGTAAATATCCTTGGCTGACATAGCCTATCCCTTAGCGACCAGGTGAATTTCACTATAATTTATTTTTAGAAAATATCTAAATCAGAGAATTCATAGGTTCGGGTAGGGATGCTCATTTCGGTTAATTTTCCCGACCGACAAACGCCGCTCGTTAATCGATTATTAACGGTTTACTGATAATATTTAATTGAATTGGCATTAAATAAAACTAAAATTGACGCGTATCTGTGACCCATTAAAAATACAATTTTTTTTAAATATTTTTTTTTATCAAAGGGTTTAATTTAACGTGCAAAGTGCAAACAGCAGCACACAGAACAGATTCAGATAAAATTTTCACGGAGCATTTCTGACAATGACAACAGAGAAAAACAGAATACAATAATATAAATAAAAAAACATAAAATAAGACTGCAGTAAATATATATATATTATAGCTTAAATAATTAACAAATTACGATGACAAAAAGAAAACACTGAATCAGTTTGCGTTGAAAAAACGGCATTTTTTTCTCTCCATCAGACGAAGTTTTTCCTTCAAATAAAATAGCAGCCCTACCTCAATCCACAGCTTGTCTAGTTTTTATTTTAAAAAGTAGCATTACAGTCTACATGCTGTTGGGTAGCCTAAGTCTGGAGCGCAGAGAGAAAACACCCTCTAGTCTCCGATGGCACAGATGTTCGGGAATACAGAGATAACGTCTCGCTATGGCAGCTTCGGGAAGCTGCTTCGCAAGTGATACTGCATTGTAGGCTACTTGGACGACTGCTTTATTTTAATACCACGTAGCATATTTTGCAAGTAACTTCGTCGCCCTTTCTGTCGAAATGGTCCCACATAATAGTAGCCTAGCTAGGCTACTTTTCTCTCGCTTCATTTTGCTTGCTCAGGGAGAATATCTGTTGGCGCGTGTGATTGCGCATGTCGACGCGCTCAGTGAGTTAACAAATGGGGGGTTTTTTAACCATGAAGCAAAAAATTTAAATCAAAAAAAAAAAAAAAAAAAAAAAAACTTTAACTTTCGGTTAACGGTTAAACGGTCAATATGAGCATTCCTTCTGCGATTGGCGGAGAGATTTTTCATTTTCAACAGTTTTTTGGATGACTCAAAGTGCACCAGATTAATGAATTTATCTTTAAAATGTACAAAATTTTCTTCCGGGGGTGCATGCCCCCGGACCCCCCTAGAGGTACTGAGCTACACTCACAAAAATACTGTGGGAATCACAGGATATGGTCTGTGAAAAATACAATTGTAATGATCTTATAAAAGGCTACATGATCAGAATTTTACCACCTCCACCTCGTTTTGAGCCAGGAAAAACCCTGTGTGTTCTCATTGGGGGCTGAGCCTCCCTAAGAGCGCCCCTAGTGTCCCCCCCAATGTTAAACTCCTTCCTACGCCCCTGTGTAATACGCACGCACTCCACAGCCTAATCCTACCCAAGGGGTTTACAGTGCGTACGTAAATGGTTTATAACCATTTTTGGCGTATAAATGGTACGAGAAATTAAATTCGTGGGATAGATATGCAGTTTTATGAGATCGTGTTGAACATTCCACACCTCAATTTTTTCAGTTAATTCAATGCATCATCCAGGTATTTAAAGTGCAAATTTTCTTTTTTGAGATTTTCATTGTGAACACACTTTATAATACAAAACGCCATAGAATGCAGATAATACAATTGTCAACCTACGCAACTACCACTTTCAAGCCCTATAAAGGGAGTTAAGGAATTATAAAAGTCTTTAGTAGTTTAAGCTCAATTTTATGAAGCAAGCAAGTGTTTGCGCAAGAAAACCCCCATATTTACAAAATATTTATCTTATTTTTTTATTTTTGGGTGCACATGGCCAATACAAAAAAAGAGACTCCTCATGAAACAAAAATGCATTAAACAGGCATATTTGAAACATATTTGAGGAAGAAACATGCATTTGAAACATTCATATTTGAAACTTTGCGATGCATGTAATGTGACAAGAGTCCTAAATAATACACTCTTAGAAGAAAAGGCCCTATAGAAACTTAAAGGATTCTTCTGTCAGGCACTTTATACAGAACATTTTAGAGCTCCCCACAGGAATCACAAGATCATTTTATGGATTTAGCTTTACTGTTTTTCTCGATTGCTTAAATTATGCATCTTTTCCTCAAAACTCAAAAAAAAAATCCATAACTTCTCACCCAATTCCCAATACTTCCTATTTTGCAGGTCAAAATGAAGATCTCCACTCAGAAGCATTCAATCTTGCTGAAAAAAACCCAAAAACAAAACGTTTCCCTCAGACATGACACACAAGCCCCCAAATATCACACACAACATCTTAAACGCATATCAATTCATAACACTGTTACAAAAACCTCCTTTTGGCAATCAGGTGTCGTTTTACAGTTCAATGTCTATCACAGTAAACAACATAAATATAGGGGTGCAGATACAGTGAAATTCAACAACAATCTTTAAGAACAGTTTATTTTCATTACACTACTGCAAAGAGATCTTTCAGTAGATGAAAAGCACTAGAAAAGAAAAGTTGAAATACCAAAGAGTTGAACATGGACTTGGAATTGCAATACAATATACTGTCAATTACAGTAAAAATACACACAGCATCCTCCGCCAAATTGCATTGCAGTACTGATAATGACTATATTTCGTCTCAGTCGTCGTCTCTCAGTTCTGCAAAAATACAAAATGTAAGTAGCTACTTTACTACAAATCGATTAAACAATTATGAGTTTGAGGGTTTACACCATGTGCTACAGTATTTCCTGTACGTCAGTGGCGTAGGTTTGATTTTGAAATTGGTGGGGACGGGGACATCAATATATAATATATTTTAAGTTTTGATCGAAATTATTGCTAGGTATATATCAGTGTCACTGGATATTGTGACATGTCCCTAGCTACCGTCCCTACTAAATTCTACGCCCCCACTGTACATACAATAGTGAAAGTTCTCACCTAATGTACAGTTACTGTACTGTAAACTGTATGTGTGAGTTGTTACAAAATCAGACTCACGAGACAGAGATGAAGTAAACAAGAAGTTTATTTGGACAACTGAGCAGGTAAACTGGAAGCAGGCGAGTAGGAAGTGCAATGATGAACTGGAGAGTTGAGATGCTGGCAGTGAATGGAATGAATCTTCTTACAGGAATGCTGATGGATAGATGAAGGCGTGGTAGGATGGTATGCAGAATCGATGGAGACTTTGGAGAGACTGGTCTGGGAGAATCACACGGAGGAGAATGGAGACATGATGCTGGAGTGGCGATTGATCGCTGGAGAAATCAGGTAGGTTGAGACATGGAAGGGTCAGTAGTCCTCTTCATACAAACAAGACCAGACAGTGAGCTGTGGGGAAGTATGTGCAAGGTGATGATGAGGTGCAGGTGTGTGTGATCAGAACTCAGGTGAGGGAGTGCGCTGTGATTGGCTGGTGTGAGAGCCTGGCAGATCTGTACCATGAGTAATATAAAAACCCTGGAGATGAGCCTGTAGACCAGCTCCCTCATGCTCATTCCTGCAGAAGAACATGGTCAGCTATAGTGCTTTGTATTTCATCAGGGACAAATGTCCTTTGACCCCGTCCCCTTCATTTTTCTTTTCCTCTCCTTCCCCTTTGCATCTTTCTCTTCCTTGTAACCCACATTTTCCAAAGCACATAATCCCCCATGGCCCTATTTATATTAATGCTGATTGGTGTGTCATCAGTTTTGCTACTTAAAGATTTATACATAATGTGTGCTATTTTAGTTCAGTGTGACACTTGAGGTAATTAAATTAATTATATTATGTGTTTCTGTTTTTTGAATTAGAACATGCTTAAATCCTTGGTAAAAAATGACATTTTTTGAAGAGTTTTGAAGAAAACGTTGAGAAAATTGGAATGTGTGTGAAAACAGGAAACATTTAGAGAAATGTGTCTTTGTTTCTATAAAATGAATGAATGGTTTGGGAAATTGGGCCAACTGAACCAGTTATAGTGTGTGAGCAATTGAGAAAAACAGCAATGAATGAATTAATTAATTAATTAGGAATTAAACAGCCTATAAACATTAGTAAAAATAAATAAATAACTAGTTAAAAATGAAAGTATTATGCAATAATTTAAGACATTTCTCCATATAGCCTGGAACCTTTATGGCATAAAGGGTTCTTTCAAATTGAGTCAAGAATCCTAGGGTCCTATATAGTACCCCACTGAACCTTTTTATTTCTAAGAGTGTTTCATGTCATATAAGGCAGATGTAAAAAAAAAAAAAAAAAAAAAAAATTAGAAATGTTACATTCATACATATGAGAATCAAGGTAATAACACATCAATGTCATTATGCATTATACAAAATATCTTATAAGGTTAAATCTTAAAATTTCTGCATGAATCTTGGGTGCTTGATATGCACATTAAGTATCTGTGCGCTACTGTACGTAACATTAGCATTCTTCCCTTTAGTTTACCCTTGGAACCAAAAATGATCTGCAACCCAAGTTTTGAGGTATCAGCACTCTTCATCATCCCTTTTTTTTGGGTCATATAAACTAAGTTCACACGAGCTAACATGCTGTGAACTTATTAGCATTTGGCTAAGTATAGTGGTCTTCATTTGGGTTCACTGTCCTCTTTTGATGAGATGGCTTTTTCTGCCCTTCTTAAGCACATTTCTTCACACTCACTTAATCTGACAGCTTCAGGGTGTGGGAAGTTGGGTGGAGAATCTTCACTTATCAGGATATTTACAATCCCTTTCTCTTTGATTAGAGATCTGACGGTGTCAGGCGTGATTATCTTCTTTTCGGTGTAAATAACTTTAGTCTTTAGTGCACCCCCCAGTTTCATCAGTGGTCCCTGTCAAAGTTCTGAATTGTAAGGATTTTACTTTCCATGGCTCAGCCTGAATTTTAATTAGAGTCTCCCGGCTTTGTAGTTTTTATGGCGAGTTCTATTCATCTACTTATGTTCTGATAATAGAAAGTAAATCCACCATGAGAGGAAATAAATGAAAAGAATAAGGTTTGAAAGAGAATGTGGGGGGTATAACAGTATATTTATAAAGTTAGAGGTCAGTCATTAAAAAAAAGAAAAAAGAAATTAATACTTTTATTCAGAAAGGAGATAAATTGATCAAAGGGGACAGTAAAGTCATTTGTAATGTTACAAAAAATTTCTATTTCTAACAAATGGTAATAAACCATGCTAATGCTAATTTTTACTCATCAAAAAAAACCTAAAAAGTTTCTCAGTTTCCACAAGAATATTAATCAAAAACTGTTTTCATTGTAAATAATAATAAGAAAGGTTTCTTGAGCACCAAATTAGTATATTAGAAGGATTTCTTAAGGATCATGTGACACTGAAGACTGCAGTAATGACTGCTAAAAAGTTAGTTTTTAATGACTTAGTTAGTTGAATGATTTAGAACAGTGAGCCAGGTCTCTTTGCCCAACTCAAATGCCTGACCCTATGATCTTGCGTCTGAACCCGCAACCAGGTTCCAACATGTATTGGAAAGCCTCCCCAGAAGAAGCTGTATTGCAGCAAATGCAAGGCCAACTCTATATTAATGCCTGTGGTTGGGTGTGGTGTGTGAGTGTCCACATTTTGGCCATGTAGTATATAATGAAACTTACAAAAATATAGTAAACAGTTTGAGCACTTGTTGAAGTATCATTATAGAGTCCTAAATATATTCAAGGACAATATAAACATTTATTCGACAGATTTTATGAATTTCTATTTAAGCATTACACAGTAAACAAACAAAACACGCCACATCTCGCCACTCTCATCCATTATCTTTGATATGATTTGTATTTAAAGAAAGTGCAATTGTTTTGGACATATTCCTTCATTAATTGGAGTTTTATGTTAATAAGACTGTTATCTGAGGACATTTCTGCAACGGTGAACACTTTAGTGAGGCCTTTATATTGTCCCACTGGCAGTTTGTTTATCCATCAGCTCTAATCCTATATTCAGTGGTTCATTATGATTAGCAGAAACATAATATCCCTGCCCCTGTGAGCATTTTGATTTAGGTCACAGGCATCATTTGCAGTCACATACTCTGATAGTGTTACGTGCTGCTCTGAGACAAGAAGGTTGAGATCCAAATGCAGCTTTTAATAATGGGGCAATCCAGACACGTAATCCAATGTGCAGGCAACAGGTCAAAATACAAGTAGGCAGTCCAACAAAAAAACAAAACACACAAGGTTGGGAACAAGGCAAACTGGTTATCCAAAGGCAGGCAGAGAGTCCAAAAACCAAAATACATGGAACCAGAGAAATGCTCAGAAATGCAGCGCAACATACAAAACTTTGCAGTGAGTGATAGGGTGAACCAGGCTTTTATGGTGAGCAAACAAGATGCCACAGGTGAAAACAATGAGTGATGAGTCCAGGCAGTGAGTTATGGGATATGTAGTTTGTGAGAGAATGGCTACGTTCGGAATCGCATACTTCCCTACTATATAGTAGGGGAAAAGAGTAGGCGAGCGAAAAAGTAAGTTCGAATCCTCAGTATTCATAAAAGAGTAGGCGAGAGTTACCTGGGTGACGTACTAATTATCGCGAGATTTGGACGATAGTGCGTTCGAATATCCCTACTTTCCTACTATATAGTAGGTGAAAACAGTACGTGAAAGAAGCCGTACGTTCGAAACATCAGTATTCATAAAAGAGTAGGCGAGAAGTTCCCGAATGATCTACTGCTTTCACCTAGATTTTTGAGTGCTCAACCGATGGGTACTCATGATACTCATCTATCCCAGGAGGCCACGCGAGAGCATACGTCATTATCAAACATCACGGAGATCAGCGGCGCGGGGGTTTTCAAAGGTGAGTAAACACGGTTCCTTGTGTTTAAATCGTATGTGTTAAACTAAACGTTTGAACTGTTCAAGGTGTAAAGGAGTTAGACAGTATAGTATAGTTGTGATTTTGCTGTAAAAACATGTTTTATTATGTATAGCTAAATAACAGGGGAGCTCCAGTAAGCACACGCAACGTTACGTCTCTAAAGGGGATTTGCATAACCACATACATCTTAAACACGCTTATTTAAAATGTATATTTACATCTGTAAGGAAAATGTTGTATAAATATTGCAGATGAGCAAATCACAACATGAAAAAGACATCTGAGTGATGAATGTGTGCTATTATGCAGGATAATTCACTGTTGTCAACACTGTTTACATTAGACAAATGTGCTGTATAATTTTGTTTAATGTTGTTTGTGCATTTTTGTAAGATCTGAAATGTCTGCAGACTGGTGTGGGTGTGATATAGTGGATTTTATCTTTATTGTTTTTTTTTTCAAATGCATTGTAGAATTTGAAAATGTTATTTTTCTAATATTGTTGATATTGCTTAAATGCTTAATTGTGCTTTGTTTAAAAAGAAGAGTGTTATGTCCATTTATTAAATTATTTTCGCTTGGCATACCAGTGTGATGACGTCATAGCACGGCTTAGTAGCGCGCGCGCCCGTGATGTGCTTCATTCAAGAGTAAAAACGACGAGCAGGAAGCCATCACTGAAGCACTCGTTTTATTTATTCTTTTATCTTTTTATACTTCTTTTCAGGGGTAGCCTATTACATGAGCACTGAGGATGAGGAGCCCAGAGCTGAATCCTGGAAACGGTGCCATGGATGATCTGCCCTTATGAGACCCTCCATCTGCCCTTATTGCCTCAGATTGTGAAGCGCAGCATAAGCTCGGCACGAAGGCACGGCTCAGCTTTGGTGAATTCATCAGGATAAAGCCGAAGAATGGGAATCGCTGTGTTGAGATGGCAGTAGGATGCGGTTCAGCGCTTGTAAATACATGCTTGTAGTTTGAATAAAGCTTTGTTTAATGTGTTGTTGTCTTGTATGCATTTGTTTTATTGTGATGGTTACTTTTATTTGTTCTTTTACTCATTTATTGAATTACTGTGCTGTCGAATTTCTGATGTTATGAAATGTTAGTGCACCTGTTGCTCACATCATTTAAACTTATAAACTTATTACATACAAGATCATGGAAAGATACTATAGTTATCTAACAATGAACAATCATAATGACAAAACCAAAAACATAAAGATCATTGGTTTGTGTACATCATAATATGATATTTATACACAGGAAAAAAGAACAATAACAAGGCTAAATATCTTTAAATAGTTCTTCATAATAGAAAAAAAATTGTTAGAAGTCTGAGGGATGAATTGAGAGGTAAATTCATCAAGAAAAAGAGGAAAACTTAAAGGAAATAAAGAATCAACATATTCAAGAGATGACGATTTTCTTAATAAAAAAATTATATCGTTATAAGGATAAAACTGCTTAAATCAACCCTAAATGTATTCACAAAATAAATGGGCAGCTGTTTCTTCAACAATACCACAAAATGAGCAACTTTCATCAATATCAAGATATTTACAGATAGATGAATTAAACGTGTCGTTCATATCCTTTAAGTTGTTGCGCTTGTGATAACGCCTCGTAGATCACATGATAACGTCAACATGGCGATGATGTCCAGGTCACATTCATACTCAATGAGATTTGGCTATAAAGTACCTACTCTTTTTGCGCTCGTTAAGTAAGTACTTATTGAAATTAATACCGACTTTTTTCTTCAGAATTGCGGATTTATATCTCACAATTCTGACTTTATAACACGCATTCGCGACTTTATATCATGCAATTCTGACTTTATATCTCCCAATTGCATGTTATAAAGAAATAAAATGTGATTTTATATCTCACAATTATGACTTTGGAAATCGCAATTATCTTTTAAAATGTTTTATTTCGTGGCAGAAACAAGGTTCCATACAAAGGTGTTATAGCATGGCTCATTAGATTCAATTATAGCTGTTTTTTAACCAATTTTGACTTTATATCATGTAATTCTGAGATAAAATTGTGAGATAAAAAGTCACAATTACCTTCTTTTTTTTATTATTATTCTGTGGCGGAAACAAGCTTCCATACGTTTGCCACTGTTTTGTTGGATTTCCCCAATATACAGCACTTGCTTTCTTTCTCTCAAACACATGCATACATCTTGTGGGTCAATGAATGTAACAAGATAACTGACTACTGTATGATCACACCCTTGAGACACATCTTCAGCCATCACTTTTGTGTTTTACTCAATCAGACGAATTAAAGCATCTAATAAAGTACATCAGCAGTAACCCTTAGGAAACTAGCAGGAGGTAAGAACAAAGGACTTGTCTTGACTGTTTCATAACACATAAGCTTTAAAAGATTTAAAATGGAGCATTAACTGTAGTTCCTGCCTCGCCCACTCACTGCCCTTCCTAATGGCTCGGTTGGAGGTAGATGGCGAAATATAAATTGTGTCAGTCTGTCTCCTGACGAGAAAATAATGTGTTTTTAAAGCAGTGACAGCACTTAAAGAGAGAGACAGAGAGAGTGAGTGAGCAGTGATGCGTAAGGGCCTAACTTACAGAGCATCGTCTGCTTTTCTACGGCAGGCAGGAATGCCTAAGGTTAAACTGGCTCATCTAATAGCTTGCATAACATATAGAGATTTGCAAATTAGTGACATTCCCTCGACTTTTTGAGAACTGTGCCTATGGTTTATGAAATATTAAATGATCTCTCAATTTAAAAACTTAACCTATCAATAATACATTCATTAGCACTAAATACACACAACGTGAGCATTACGTTTTTTCCCTTTGAATGAGTAACGGATGTAAAATAATATATGAACGATTGCTGCGATGTTTCATATTCATGCACGCATATCAACCAATTAGCCTCTAGGCTTATCTTGCGTTATAGACTTATCTGACTGTTGCAGTCAGACTCAACGACAATCCGTGTTAGTGAAAAGCCCAGAGAATCTGCACTCTAAATGCATTTTAACACCCCACTCTACAGACTTAGCATCTTCAGCATAATCTTCTACCCTAACGCTCTTTTCCACCACACTAAAATCCTCTTAATGTACACTTAAAGCATTATTGAGAAGCAGAAAAATAATTCTTGAAAATCTGAAACATCTACTAAAGACTTTCACTCAGCTAACATGTTGTCTAACCCAATCAGAAAGCGCATTTTCTGAAATTCTTTTGGTCAATTAAATTCTGAGTGCAGCCAGTGTTCATAAAGGTCTGCAGTCTTTAGTTTATCAGATGCTCCTCTGTTGGTGAGAGGGACGATGGGATTGGTGAAAACAGGATGTTATGTAAAATAAACAAATGTACACCCTATAATCAAAATTTTCATAGATGATTATGAAGTGGAAAGCTGGTAGAATAAGAGCAAATGTCTACTCTAAGATCTAAGAGAACAGGTCAGGTTGTTTAATTAATCCTCTTAGATTGAGATGCATACAATCTGTTTTTTCATGCCTCACCTGTCTTTGTACGCTCTGAGCTCTTAAACAAACCGAACGCTTTTAACAGACTCAAGTCTGCCGACAGATTTGTTAAGGAAGTGCATTTTACAATGTGCCTTGGGTGTACATATTAAAACCAGTGCAATTCTGTTCCTAATGTGTAACTATATTTCTTTCTACTGTTCTTTGCCAACTCTTTGTGAAAGTAAAAGCTCTTATTCTTATAGGGGACAAATCGCCAATAAAGCATTTTGTCATTGTGCTGCTTTCTTGTGGAACAATTTATATTCTATTATACCATGGTCATATACTCAATACTATATTCTGATTGGCTAAAAGGTGCAATAAAACTGTTTAATGACAATAATGATGATAACAAATATCATGCTGCAAACATCAAGAACAGCTTTGAGCTGAATGCTGGCAAATGACCATGGTATAAACAGGATAATCCATGGCTACTGTGTATCAAACAATTTGAATGCACTCCGCTTCACGTCGGATGCTTCTTTGCCTCCATATCATGCATTAAAATCGTTTAATGCACAGCTAGCCGTGGATAATCCCTTACATGTCTGATATTCATAATGTGCCAAGAGCTTAGAACTTTTTTAGCCATGCTAGAACTTTAAGCATTGTCTTTAGTTTGGAATGGGGCCAGTATCAGAGTCATAGAGCTTTGTCCTGCCATCTTCTCATTGTTTGGCTGTTTTGCTTGCAAGTCTTGTTCCGATGGGACAGCATCTGGCTTATCTTAGTGATGGTGTTTCCCTTTGCAATTTATCCCTTGATTATGCTACCATATGTTGGTCTGGAAGAATAAATTTCCCTCATAATTACCTGACTGTGTACCAATATCTTATACAAATTGTCCTCCCTTTCAGAGCTCCAGAAACTATTACGGTAGCTCATTTACAAGACATATCCTGGCTAGCTTTGCCCTGACTGAACACAATCTACCCTGGGATCTTTCTGACCTTTTGCATAATTTGCTCCGCTTCTTCTCCAGGCCACATGCAGATGCTCCCAACCTGCCTTCAGCCTGTCTTCTAGTTCCTCATGAGATCTGACCTTTAACCTCAGTATTATTTCTTGAGTGATCATGTTCACTCTGTGCATTCAATACTACTTTAATGACTTGAGTTGGATTCATCCTTTTCCCTTTGCATATGGAAGTTCTTCTATGAAAAGGAGGTTGCCTTTTTCATTGTACTTCATTCTTGGTGTGTAAAAGTCACCAATGCTCTGCTGATTCAAAAACTGTGCAGCAGGAGATTCATGGAATGGGTTTCCATGGCCAAGCAGCTGCATGCAAACCTCACATAACCAAGTGCAATGCCAAGCGTCAGATGGAGTAGTGTAAAGCATACCTCCAGTGGACTGTGGAGCAAATGGGAATGTGTTCTGTGGAGTGACGAATCACGTTCCTCTGTTTGGCAGTTTGATTGGTGAATCTGGGTTTGGCGGATGTCAGAGGAACGTTACCTGTCTGACTGCATTGTGCCAACTGTTGGTGGAGGAGGTATAATGGTATGGGTTGGGCTAGTCCCTTCACTTTCAGTGATGGGAAATCTTGATGCTTCAGCATACCAAGATATTTTGGACAATGCTGTGCTTCTAGCTTTGTGGGAACAGTTTGTGAAAGGTCCTTTTCTATTCCAGCATGACTGTGCCCCTGTGCACAAAGCAAGGTCCATAAAGACATGGTTGGATGAGTTTGGTGGGAAAGAACTTGACTGGCCCTTGCAAAGCCCTGACCTCAACCCCATCTACACCATTGGGATAAACTAGAATGGAGACTGTGAACCAGGCCTTCTAGTCCAAAATCAGTACCTGACCTCACAAAAGAATGTGTTATATTTTGAATATTTTGTATGGTGTATGTATACAAAAAGTACATAGTATAAAATGATGGTAGCACTTAATTTTACAGTCATGTAGTGTCCCCATGTACATATGATATACTTATTACAGTAATTACAATAACTGGGTAATAACTAGGTCCTAACCATACCCCCTGTAGTTAGCCTACCTTATATTATACCTAGTATTTTCTTAGGTAAGTACACTGACACATACTGTAAAATAAAGTGCAACCCAAATGATTAATCTAAATGTTAGTACATAGTAGTTAAAAACATTTAATGTAAAGTGGGACCCAAATTCATACAAATTTGCAATAAATCCTAATATATAGATACAAATTGTCTTGAGACTGTGTTGGCCTTTTTCACCTGTGGTGGTTGGGTCACAGAGTGAAAATCTGCAATTTCAATATTTCATAGCGATTGCTCATTGCTGTTACTTACATTTAGTATACATTTTAAGTAGGTTTTATGAAAATCCAATGAAAATTTAAATGTCTCTCATTCATTGTACTCACCCTGCTTTTCTTCTCTTTTAAACTGCCATAGATGGTCATGGAGTGTTCTGACTAAATCGACTGAAACCATTTTGTCCTAACAATAAAAAATCTGCCCAAAAGATGTTCCCGCACCTTTTACCAGCTTTACAGGAATAACATTTTATTAATTATAAATATTGTTTGAAAGCTGACAGTCCCAAACTGAAAAACAAAGGAAACGCATAAATTATATGATGAGGATGCTGAAAAACTGCATGATCTGATCTTAGTATTGAACTTTGACCTGTGGTGTTAGGTGACCGCTCAAAAACAGACTGGTAGAACGACTCATGAGAATGCTCTGCAATGCATGCAAAGCATATTTTTAATGATGCATAATGAACCACCATTCAATCAGGGAGAAAAGCTATCCATTGCTAGTTCTGAATGCTGTGTTGGCTGAATATAATGCTGACAACATGCAAACTGACCCAAACTATTCAATAACATTCCCAAACCTACAGGAACTCAAATGTAGGCAAAAAATTAACGGAAACATTTCTTCCTTCTAAAAGAAAAAAAACAGTCCACACAATGGTCAGTTCTCCCTCACACACACACACACACACACAAAAAAAAACTTACAAAATGCTGCATTTCATTCCTGTACTTAATCAACACATTATTAATCAAAACCTTATCAAATTTAATTAACACAATTTCATTCCGATGTACATATTTTGTTGTTGTTGTTGCTATCTCTGTGTTTTTTGTGAAACTCCCCCTTTGAGCAGTGCTGCAGGGCTTCTTGTGTTTTTCGGTAATTAGCTGCGGGTGTTTGGCCTTCTTCCCCCCTGCAATCATAATCACTAATTAAACGCCTGTGTTCATTTGTGCAATTTGCTGCTTATTGTGACATGATTAGGTTCTTTTTTTAAAATTGAATTGTACCAAGGTCATTTTAAGGTAATTTTCTTTTGCAAACTTACTAAAGAAGTTGAAAAAGGCCTCCGGTGCTGATGTATATAATAAAGTATATGGTCAGACTTTAGTTTGGGAACACATCTTCACTATTAACTATAACAGTAAACTCCTAATATACTGCTTATTAATAGTTAGTAGTTGTTGTAGTGGTTAAGCTTAAGTATGGGGTATGATTAAGGGATGTAGAATACGGTCATGCAGAATAAAGCATTAATATATGCTTTAAGGCCATCCTTAAAAATATTTTGGTTTGCAGTAACAGCGAAAAAAAAAAAAAAAAAAAAAAAGGGGTCGGTAGGTAGGTCTATTTTTTTTTTTCAAGATTCAGTGTAAAAAAAAGTACAATTTTGGTCATGGTGATTGTACGAATTTAAATAAATTTGCATATCGTGACGTCACTGACTGGGTCTTCAACCCGTGCCAACGTTCTTGATGAGGCAGAATCAAGAAAGAAGCCACTGGATAACAAAGAAAGTGGATTTTCAGAGGGAAACAAATAAATTAAAATTACTTTAGAATTCACAAAATAACAGTTAATTTCATTAAAATGCAATGTAATACCTATGAGAAAACATGTTAATGTGTAACAATGCATCTATATTTAGTTTTTCACCGATGTCTTGAGGCTGTTTACACCTGGCCACTTTATGCGTTTCCTCAGAAAAGGATAGCTATCTGATTAATCAAAACGATTCCATTTACACCTGGTCACATAAATTCCTTTTTGCGGATATAAAACCGATCTTCCGAAATCTCGCGCTATATGCAGATTTAATGGAGTGCACGAAAGAACAAAACATACGTTTATATGTAGGCCTAGGCAATTTATATTCACAATAGGCTACTTACTAAAATATAACTAATATTATTTTATTGCATTTTTATTAGTTGCTTGAAGAGTTTTTAAAAAATCCGTCGGTCTTAATGCAAGTTTACAACCGGCAAGTCGGTCGGACTAAAAGGGAAAATAAATAAATAATTGGGTCGGTCCTAAATTGACTGGGTCGGTCGGGTTACGGCAAACAAGAAAATTTTTAAGGATGGCCTAACAGTCAATATAATATGCAAGCTAATGAACAAGTTAATATAGTGAGAATTATATATATATATACCCGATCACACTAAATGCGTCTCTAGCACGCAGTATGTCTATCGTGCAATTTATATGCGAAAATTAGTTTTTACGTGCATATGATACGCATGGGTTGGTTAGGGTAGATTTAGTAGTGGTGTGGGGTGCGTGTGTATTATATGTTTGGGTAGAATTAGTGGTGTTGGGTGCGTGTGTATTACACACAATGAAGTGCCTATCAAATGCACGCGAAAACTGCATAGCCTATCCTATGCACGTAAAAACAAATTTTCGCGTATAAATTGCATGATAAACACAATGCGTACTATTGAGACGCATTTATGTGAGAACGGGCTGTATATATATATTACGAGATTAATTAATATATATATATATTAAGTGATGAACTATATATATATATATAGTCAGGTTTGTCTTTTGTTTGTGTTTATGTCTTTGATTTCTGTTATTTAGTCCACTGAAGGCAAGTTGAAGAACCCAAGTGCAGTTTATTTAAATCCAAAAATGAACAGATAGCCTACACAATAAACAAAGGCTTGGCTTGGCTAAATTAAACTTGACCATGAACAGAAACATAAAACATCAAAGACGCTCGCAGACGCCTCGCAGACGCGTCGCCGAGCCCAGAAAAATATCTAGCATGCTAGATATCTATGCGTGATTTTTCGTGAGAAAACGTGGTTTGTGGACAAGATAGAATCGTTGGGTGACAGTGTTGTTGTCAACTCGTGTAGTGCGTTACCTCCTGTTGCGGATCATTCACGTTGTGTCGTGTGGTGTGAACAGCTCAACAACTTGAACAGTCCTGATTTCACAGAGAGCAAGTCATGTAGTGTGAACCGCACAGTTCAGCCCGACGTTTTAAAATCATGTAGTGTGAACTAGGCTTAATGCCGAGTTCAGACTGCACGATTTTAGCCCCGACTTTGGCTCGCCGACAAGTTTTGAGAAATCGCCAACAAATGCCCGAAATCACAGGCAAATCGGTGCTCGTTCACACCAGTGACAACCATGCAGTGTGAATGAGCAAAGACGCGATCTGAGAGAATCACCGACGAGTCGCCGACGCCCGTGAGATATTTGGCATAGGCCTACTAAATATCTGGACCTGTCGGCGATTCAAAATCCTGCTGTGTGAGAAGTGTTCTGACTGAAAACTACATCGGCGATGACCGACAGCCAATGAGAGAGCAAGATACAGAGCAGCGGGGAGTTCGGGGAGGAGTTATAGACCAGAATATCAGTATTTTAATAGATATATTTACAAGTATATCAAACAGAAACAAAGTAGCCTACATATTGCTTGACCAGCAGCACATTGCAAAATTATTTCTTTACCCCCAACTCTCTTTGTAGAACACACAATCCTTGCTCAGAGCTCAGCAAGTTGATCTCGTCTCCCCAACCATTTCCTCCTGTATAATCTTATTTTTTCTCTCCTTTTCGCTGCAAATCAGCTCACAGATTGGGATCGCAAGCTTCTTGCAGGCTATAATTTTTAATAACAATTTGAGTCTCGCGCGAGAACGCCGGTCTCACGAACGCGTGGTCTTGCGTTATTTTCTTATCACTTTTCGCGTGTGTTTGGTTGTGAAACATAGTTTGCGTGCCAAACAGTTGTTGGTGATTCTTCCTCTTGTAAAGTCATGCAGTGTGAAACCTCCTGTCGCCGATCCATCGTTCAGTGTGAACACAGCAATGACTGAATGCTGGCCAAGATAGTCATGCAGTGTGAAAAGAACAGTGACCCGACTACTTTGAAAATCGTACAGTCTGAACTCGGCATAACAAGAACACCTAGCTGTTAGAGATGCGCGGATGGGCTATTATTTCATCCACAACCGCATCATAAAACTCATCACCCGTCCGCCATCCATCCGCCAACGTTTTTGACCAATTTTCAAAACCGCACCCACCCGCCATCCGCTAGTTGGGCGATACAAGGTGCTGCTGATGACAGCCGCGAGACTAGAGAGCTCTCAGAATATCAGCAGTGAACTCCGTCTCCGATCGGCGCGCAGGGATAAAAAAAAAAAAAAAAAAAATCAATTAAACGCACTTCGGCAAACCTGACCTTATCTGATAAGCAGTGGCGGCCTTAAGCATCTGGGTGCCCGTTTCAATAACTAATATGGGGCCCTACATAAAACATAAGCATAGAGCAGAAAAGGCAAGGATTCCTGTTGGTTTGCATTAATTGTATATTCTTTTATTACGTGCACTTTCAGCTTCATAAACAGGCAAGCTCAACATATAAATAATCTAACCTTATTTGATTAAAACTATATACAATTATACAGCGTTTTACGTTGGAATAAGCCTCGCCCTTAAATTACTATTATTTGAAGTTAACATTATACAATATACGTAGACCTACTACACCACAAAACTAGTTGAGGATAAATTCTTTAAAATTGGGGAATCCGTTACGGACGTGAGCGCTCTGAAAGCAAAGCGGCACTAAAAGACTGCTTTAAAACTTTCACAGAGACCTCAAACAGAAAGCACAAAGCCTTTCTTTAAAGTGAATCGTTTTGTTTTAATTGTATCTTAATTTTAATCAGTGTTTCATCAACCAATTGCCTGGATTTAATAAATAAGAAGTAAGTATAGCAGATATAGCCTAGCCTAATCACGAAACGGAGGCGCCAGCGCGTGAACTGGAGCGCGTCTCAAAACTCAGCCTACTTGCCTCACAGACCGAGAAATATATCTAAAATGTCTACTTCTATAAAGAACATTTTAAAACAAAAGAAAACAGACTGCTCTCTGTTTAAATAATCCGTATGAAATGTGCATTTCTCTCTGGCGCGTTCACTAGGCTACTGCGAAGATCACGATCAGCATCGTCAACTTCATCTTTGTAGGCGACACTGACACAGAAAACACGTTTAGAAACAATAAAATTTTCTCCTCGGCCTTGCTATAAGCCTATTCGACATATTCATAATCATTAGGCTACTTTTGCCGGTTCTTTGTGACAACTTTTAGGTGCTTTATTGGCAGCGCGCCACCCTTACATGTTACCTGAATGCGTCACCACAACATAATTTTTTACAATAAATTACAAGCTGCTAGTGACGTTATTTAGTTAATCGCCTGTCGCCTGTCAAAGTTGCAAAGTTGATTTAATCATGGTAAAACTGAATTAATTTACAAAATAGTTTTCATTTGTATTTCAGCACTTCGCGAATGGACAGCGACTCTTAGTGTTCACACCGAACGCGAATAGAGCGTCAAATACGCGTCTAGTTAGACGCTTGAACATTCGCTCGAGTTCAAATTTTTCAACATGCGCGCAAGACGCCCGGGGCGAATGATGCGTCTATTGGCGTCTTTGCATTGACTTTGTATGTAATCTATTCGCACAAATAATTAAATTCGCGTTCATTAAAGTAGCACGTAGAACTTTTTTGGATGTAGGTATAGACAGAGAACAATATTTAACAATCTATACATATATTTTTCATTTGATTGGTTTAACCGCCCGCCACCCGCCCGAATTTTATTAAAATGTTTTTTTTCGTCACGTCATCCGCCCGATCCGCGGTTTATCCGCGGAGTCCGCAGCTGTAACCGCCAACCGCGCATCTGTACTAGCTGTGAACAATCAAGATGATCAACCAATCAGCACACGACACATAAGACAAGGGAAGCACAAGACTTGATCACATGAGGGCGAGGAAGTCACATGACAAGAAAGCAGGAAACCTGGTTTTCAAATTTCAAAATAAAAGACAAACACAAACAAAACACAAACCAACATTCTTTTAATCTCTAATTCCTGTAAATCACTTAAATAGATAGCAAACAAACAAAATTCTCAGAAATTTACAGAAATGTAAGTCTTTTGTATATACATTTACACTTTTGCATTTACACAGGCATTATGACATGTCTAAGACCAAAGTGAATAGCTGATGCATTGTTTCTATAGGGGGCAAAAATCTCGGTAGCCTGGAATATTTCTGACATAGTCATGTACTAAATTGCTCCCTAGCCAGTGCAATGACAACTATACTAAAGAGCTGGTTGAGACAAACCCTCAACCTCTAAAGTATCCAGTTTTAGAGCAAAAATCAACCCCCCAAAAACCTTGTGGAAGATGTTGTTAAAGCAAAAGACCTGATAGTGAGCTACCAAGTATTTGCCTTGGGTCTAGTGTACGTCTTATTATTGGATTAGGAGGATTTCCCACCAATATCTTTACTGTTAAGTTGAGGCAGGAATGAAGCAGAGAGTGAATCCAAATGCAAGCACTTTAATAATCCAACAAACCAAAATCCAAGGAAAACTCAAAACAAGGAACACGGGACTAGGAACATAACAAGCAACGACCAACAAAACACAGAGGTATAAATACACAAACAGACAAGTTAAACAAGATAACAAGGGGGCGTGGTAAACCGGGACACCTGGGGAGACTGAGGCCCTGTTTACACGAGAACGATTCCGAGTGAAAACGTAAAAATATTTTATCGGATGTGCCTTTCGTTTACACGGTGACGCCGTTTTTATGGCTTAAAAACGCAAAAAAGTGAAACCACCCTCCAGAGTGGAAAACTTAAAAACGCTCCACCGTCGCGTTCCCGTGTAAAGGGTAAAAAACGGTAAAAACGCATAACTGCCCTCGATCACGTGCGCGTTTACGTCACAGGCATTCGCCAGTACAGGAAAATAACTAACATGTCGGATTATTTCCATACGCCGGACCTTCAAGTTGCCACAGCAGCTCTGATAAACATAAAAGAGTCTTTTCAGCAGTTGTACAAAATATTCTCAGATATTGGTGTTGTTGTGTGGCAGTGCTTCGTTGCCACCTAGCCGCCTGGAGTGCATACTACATCGAATTTCACACACTTTTGCGTCACCATATGCACGCAGATTTCCCCTTCATAACGCTCGTCTAAACGGAGAATAAAAAGTGAAAACGCAACGCCACTTTTGCGTTTTCTCTTCAGATCGTTTCAGTGTAAACATGGCCTAATAAACGAGACAGGGAACACCTGTGGACACTGAGCAACCAATAAACAAAATGACAAGACACATGGCAGGATCACATGACAAACAGGGAATCACATGACAAACAACAACAAGGAACAAGACACAAAACCCACACCGTGACATACACGAGTGCCTCTCTCCAGTTCAGACCCGAGAGATCGGGGAGCTCCCTCGGGTCGACCTCCTTAGCCCCCAGCCGGTAACACAGCTTGACTGCCTCATCACCGAGAGAGCAGGAGGCAGCGAGAGGAGCAAACCCCCAGGTATACTGGAACAGATCGGGGCTATCCAGGGCCAAGGCCGCAATCTGACCGGCGAACTCCCGGCTCATGCTGGGAAGATCTGTGCTGCTGGATTCAAGTTCGGTTGGTCGTTCTGTTACGTTGAGGCAGGAATGAAGCAGAGAGTGAATCCAAATGCGAGCACTTTAATAATCCAACAAACCAAAATCCAAATAATCCAGGGAAAACTCAGAACACGGGACTAGGAACATAACAACAAGCAACGACCAACAAAACACAACTGAAACACAGAGGTATAAATACACAAACAGACAAGCTAAACAAGATAACAAGGGGACGTGGTAAACCGGGACACCTGGGGAGACTAATAAACGAGACAGAGAACACCTGTGGACACTGAGCAACCAATAAACAAAATGACAAGACACATGGCAGGATCACATGACAAACAGGGAATCACATGACAAACAAGAACAAGGAACAAGACACAAAACCCACACTGTGACATTTACTGGCTTTTTGAATGTTTGTGAAGGTGTGAGAGAATGGCAGCCAACCAAGGAAAGCAAAATGAAGAAAAGGGATTTTTGGGTTAGCAAAGCACTGATGTGAACAAACTTAATATAAATAACTCATGAGAGGACTCCTCAAAAACCTGAAATCTGACCTTTTGCATAAAGGAGTTCCATCAGTGTGATATATAATTTTGAAAACACACACACACACACACACACACACACACACACACACACACACACGCGCACACACACACACCATGGCATGTTGCCTTTGCCCATAGACATAATTTATGAAGGTAATTGCAAGTTATTAAGTGTTTTAACAACCTCTAATTTGCTTGGGGCTTGAAGCCCTGCATTATCATCTTGGGTGAAGATCAGTTTTATTCATGAGAAAATTAATTGAATCTACAGTTGCATTGATATGGATGGTCTGGCTGTGCCCATGTTTGCGTAACATTTCATGGCAAATGTCAATATAGATCAGTTTGCATCGCAGGCATAAAATGTCAAATTATCATATGTTTGGTGTTTCAGGGGTTTTTAGTAGACAAAAGATTCCTCCTCTAGACACAGTTTGCAGTAACAGGAGAAAATGGTAAATCAGATATCATAATAGTGAGGGGGACACCAAATGATTGAGAAGTTTTACACATCCATTTCTATGTACCTTTGCGTATGTGTACATACAGGTGTATATGATTCTGCACACCAGCCGCCGGGCACCCAAGAGCATCCATCAGTCATCAGGGTGTTGAGATGATGCTGTTTGTGTGTTTCTGTGACAGAAAATCAATGGCTTTCTCCCTACAGCGACTGTTTAACAGTCAGAGCAGCATGCTGTGAAAACTGGGTGTCTGTTTTAGTCAATGACCCAGCACTGAAGCCCAGCCGCTGAGAATGGAAACACATAGAGAAGAGGTCAAACCTGTTAGATCAAGAGTTTGTGAAAATAAGGAATAAACTGGCATGAATTCTATATTGGTTGCAAAACTGAGCTTAGTGTAGCTAGTCCACCAGCACTCCCACTTACTTCCCATAATGGTGACCAGAAAATGAGCATCCTATGCTGGTCCCTGCATGCAAAAGATACCTTAAGCTGGTGACCAGCTGGATTATTCAGCAGGGTTATCCATTAAAATATCAACATCTATTGAGAAAAAAGTGAAGTCCATTGTGGTATAACAAGGCTTTAGCAGTTTGCCAACGGCAATGTGCCTGAATTTTTCAAAGACTCATGAAAGTTTGACATTTCAAATAAGTAGAAACAGACCAGAACAGTCTGTTCTAAAATGGAGCACAAAGTGCTTTAAGTACAAATGGACCATGAAAAAGTTTAGTTGATTCTGGTCGATAAATGCAACAGCTTAATGACATCTTCCACAGGTATATTTATGTGCTCTCTACGTCCTTCCAACATGTCCCTCACTCCTTCTTTTATTATCTTAATAACAGGTCAAGACTATAGCTGCTTTTCTCTGAAAATGATTTTAGGGTCTAACAGAGGCATGTTTGAGGAGACGTTTAACAGTGACAGATATATTGTTGTTCAAGAGCGTTTCAAAACACAGCACTCTGTGTGCTTGATTTAGCATTTGTTTGATGTTCTTGCCTCTGTAACCATTGTAGAACAAGTGGACTATACTGTTTATTGTCTGGGTTTCATAACCGCTGCGATTGGTTTGGCTTCATAGGTGTTTGACGGAGATGAAGTGCTTGCACTTGTGTTATGCAATGTCTGCTTTGTGTCTTTGAACCCAGTGTCAAAGCCATTACCAGAGAGGACGCTGGGAGAATCTGGGGGCTTGCAGCCAGAATCTCTCCCTTAGAGGTTACAGATCTGGAAACAGTCTTCCTGTGCATATGCTTTCCTCATCATGACCATAGACTGACTTTATGTCAGTGAGATCATAGCAGGCAGATGACTCACTTAATAACTTACAATTTACAGCACAAGGTGCCTGCAGAAGTGTGGACTGACTGCGAGTGGGGATGGATTGTCAGAAGTTGCACCTGGGTGCCTGTTAATGTGCAGGTGTGTTTCATTATGTTCTCCATTGCCCTCTATTGCTTGTCTTGAGTCTTTCTAGTAGTGTTAAGAACAGCTTTATTTGAGAAGCAGATTTACCAGAAAGCTATTTTGTAATCATACCAAAGCCACACATAGATAAACCTATATTTGGTATTTAGTTATACAACTGTACGATCAGAAAGTTACCGGATTAACTACACATTTTTGAACAACAGACATTTTATTAACTTTTTTATTAAGGTCACATTAAAATTGCCTTGGAAACTCTGTCTTTATTTAATTTTTTATTTTTAAGGGCAATCATGCCACTAGTAAAGTTTTATCAGAAGTTAGTGTTGGTTATCAAGGACAAAAAGTGTCAGCAAAGAGCATGCTTGAGATGAAATGTGCTGTCAAACACAATACATAATTTAAAATGTGGAGGACATGTTCATGACAGAATTCTCCTGTATAGCTATGCAATCTGAGAGTTTTGAATTTGGATCTGTCCTGTTTGACGATACCTGATCCGGAAAAAAATTGCAGTATCTGAACCGATACTGAATATCGGATCGGTGCATCCATAATTGCAAGTGGCCAAATGTGAAACTGTTTTTAAATTAATTTCTAAAAGTATACAAAAGTGGGCATAGTTGAAACACCCTAATAGAGGCAAACAGTGAGGTAAAACTGCAGAGAGGTGTGTAGTACATAGTTCTGAAGGAAATATAACCTACCTTCATGTGGTGACATTCCTGCAAAATTATATTGTCGCTTCTTGCACATTTTGCGATACTTTGAAACCAAGCCATTTCAGCTTGCTTCGAGTCTTTGAGCTCTTTTATCGTGACTCCTGTTACATGGGACTCTGCTGTATCCTACCAGGTGAGCTACCGAGCAAGTTTACATTTGAAAATTGTTACAAATGTGAAATGTATTACTTGACAAAAAACATGCGCTTTGGCAAAAGCATTTTGAAGTCATAACATATCGATTGATTATAAATAACCTCTTTAATCATAATTTGTGTGAAAACAAATACAAGTCGTTGGTGTTTTACTGCCTCTAGTGTTCATTTCAGATGAAAATGGCAGTGAATTGTATGTATAGGTACGTTTTTGGAGGTATAGGTAATTTAATTTAAATAGATATAGAGGCACATATTTCCAATGAGCCTGGTTGCAAATATTATACATTTAGGGATTATTGCCTTTTGAACAGTATATTTATCTTGTTCATTGTTTCCCTGAAATGCCAAGACAACTGTATTTTTATATTTAATTTATTTTGTTTTATTCACTTAATAGGTTAGTTCACCCAAAAAGGAAAATGATCCCATATCCCATACCCTCAAGCCATCCTTGGTGACATGACGACAGGTAGACAAGTCCAATGAAAACAAACTAAACGGAACACAACTGTGACATTACTCCCCCCTCCCGGTAGGCGCGTCCTTACGCTGAAGGAAGACCAACGGCAGATGGAGAGGGGTCAGGAGGAGGACGAAGAGCAGGTGAAGGGCAGACAGAAGGCAGGAGGGACAAGGATGGAGCAGACGTAAGAGCCAAGGGGACGTCAATGGACTGATGGGCTAAGGCGGAGTTCTGGTCACGGAGGTCGGAGGTGGAGACAGGGGATCCACAGAGGAGAGGGAGGCTGGGTGGGAATTTGGAGACAGACTCTGAGACAGAAAATTCGAGCCCGGCAGGATTGACGTGCAGCTCAGGCTCGGCAGGACTGACGTGCAGCTCAGGCTTGGCTTGACCCGAACAGTCTCTGGCTCGGCGGACATGACGTGAACAGTCTCCGGCTCGGCGGGCATGACGTGAACAGTCTCTGGCTCGGCGGGCATGACGTGAACAATCTCTGGCTCGGTGGGCATGACGTGAACACTCTCTGACTCGGCAGGACTGACGTGAAGTGCAGGCTCGGCAGGCATGATGTGAAGATCGGCTGGTCAGGCATGATGTGAAGATCGGGCTGGTCAGGCCAACGCATTCTCATCCTATGGCGTCATATCTGACACTTTTGACATTTCGGGTAAATCCAACGCGCATGGTACCCTTTAGCGTCAATATAACACGCACAGATATGGGTAGGTTTAGGTCTGGTGTAGGGTTAGGGTTAGACCGCTAGGAGGCGCCTTCTGACCCATATATATCTGCGTCTCATATTGACGCTAAAGGGTGCCATGCGCGTTGAATGTAGACGAAATGTCACGAGCGTCAGTATATGACGCCTTGGGATGAGAACGGGCTGGTCAGGCATGATGTGAAGATCGGGCTGGTCAGGCATGACGTGAAGATCGGGCTGGTCAGGCATGACGTGAAGATCGGGCTGGTCAGGCATGACGTGAAGATCATGCTAGTCAGGCATGATGTGAAGATCAGGCTGGTCAGGCGTGACGTGAAGATTATCAGGCTCGGTAGACATGACGGGCAGCTCAGGCTCGGTGTCAAAGTCAATCAAGTCCTTTTCCTCTGGACGAGGGCAGGAACAGGGGACTCAGGAAGGGTGATCTCGACAGAACTTGACTCTGAACGGGAGGACTCAGCGGGACGAGACTCTGCCAGAACGATAATCAGTGCCAGAAAATGGTCTTGAGGACGTCATCTGCCCAGTTTACCTCGTTTGAGACCTCCAGGAAATCTAGCACGTACACTTTAATTGGACATCCATCCTGGAAACAGGTCAGTAGCCGATCGGTTGAAGTTAAATGGGTGCGGGAAATACACATATTTAGTTTTATGGTCCGTTCTTCTGTAACGAGGTGACAGGTGAGACAGATGAACTGATAATGACACGTGACATGACGACAGACAAGTCCAATGAAAACAAACTAAATGGAACACAACTGTTGACAGATATACATATGGATATTTTTCTTACAAAAATGCATCACTTCATTTCTACTTGATTACTTTTATGATGGTAGCCTACTATTCACTCCCATTATAAAGCTTGGAAGAGCCAGTATATATTTTTTAATATAACTCCGATTGTGTTTGGCTGAAAGAAGAATGTCAAATACACTTAGGATAACTGGAGGGTGAGTAAATTATGGGATATAATTATGGGATACATTTTTGGGTGAACTAACCCTTTAAGGCTACATTTACATGACAATAATTATGGAACATTATTTAAATATCTTATCAGATTGTTTTTTACTTTTTAAAGTAACAATATGTAGTTTTTCAACCTTCATAATATATTTCCAAGACCCTTGTGATGGTACATCGACTTAAGCCTGGTTCACACGGCAGGATAATTAGGCCGATTTTAGCCCCGATTCACCCCTTCCGACAATCTTAAGGATGCTCCGATTATCATAAAATAATCTGATCAGATATTCCTGCCGTGTGTGGTGTGTTAAGACTGCTCTCGTCTGCTCGGAAGGACGTCGGGACCGCTCCGATCTCAAATCGGGGATATCCAACATGTTGGATTTTTTTGGCCCGATATCTCCTCGTGTGTGGTGTCTCCGTGGGACAGACGAGCACGCAGCCTGTGGACTGTGGCGTGTAGCCAATCAGAAAGCGAGGTGACGAGGCGCAGACCGGGAAACAAAATCAAAACAGCCGGCGGCATGGCGCACCAGTATGAGGCGCCGGACTGGACAAAAGCGAAGCGAACTGCGCAAGAGAGACCGAGCTGTCGCTCGCGTGCAGACACCCTCGGTCTCTCTCAAGCGCTGTCGCTCGCTCGCGCACTCCGCTTTTGTCCAGTCCAGCGCCTCATACACCTGAAAATCCGGTGGACGTCGGTTAAAAACAAACTACAAACTATCGCCACTGCATCCTCTTCGTCCGCCATGATTGTTTACTCTGAAATCACGTTTGATCTCGAGGGATTTTGCGAGATTTTCCATCTGACCTGGGAATGCTCGGGAGTCAAATCGGCTCGTGTGTGATGTGTTGATTTTGCCGTGTGGCTGGGCACCACACACTGTAAGACCAAAGCTGTTAGACCCGTGATTTTTTATCGCCGTGTGTGGGGTCTCTCAGGTTTGGAAAATCGGCCGACAATTTTAAAATCGTCCCGTGTGAACCAGGCTTTACGTTAAATGACATTAACGTACCTGCCATAGCCTGACGTGGTCTGTATCGGTTTTACTGGCACTATGTAACTACGTGTTTCGGGTAGTAACCCGAGCACAAAAAGAACTATAAAATTCGATTGCTTTACGGCATACGTCACTTCCCCCACCACTTATTCGGACGTGAGTGGCCAACCAGCGTTTGGTTTCCGGCTTTCGTGCTTATGTTTTTGTCATGGCCGATGCAGTAACAAAAACTAAGAAGACAAAGGTTTTGTCTGAGGAGACTCGGAAGAGGAAAAGGATGAGTGATCAAGTAAAAGGCTACATGATAAACTGTTCTGCAATAAGTTTGTACTTTTTATCCTTGTGTAAACCTATCTTGCTGTTATACCGTTTCAAGTTTACTGTTACACAAAATAAAAACTATATATAAAAAAGCAAGCAATGTCATTATTTAGTTTTTCTTCGTTTGTGATGTCTTTTATAAAATCATGCATCACACTCTACCTTGTCTGTGGACATTGTTGATTCCATAGCCGGTGCTGGATAAACAGCGAGTGTGCGCGTGCGACTGCGGTAGGCTAAATTATTTACGACAGCGGTAATGGACAATTCCGCTTCCAACCTGTAGGGCGACCGCAGAGGAAAAGTTCCTTGGTTTTGCTTTAAGGTACATCATAGAAAAGAAGCAAACATTTTCTGAGAGTGCACAGAACATAAATTATGCATTGGGTTGTGTATTGTTGTTATCTGTCTCAAAGGTCATTGGTCGGGTTAATTTAATTATATTCACTTGTTTTGCATCAACATGATACACACTCTGCTATTTTCCTAAAAAAAAACTAGATTCTCAACATTGTTAGATATGGAAGACAAACAATAAGATTGATTCAAGTAGAACAGCTTTTCTCACAGCCCAATTATTTAAAATTATTTAAAATTCTTGCATTAGGGTATGCCCAAGGCCAGAAAATATTGCAGTTCAACAGACCACTGCAAAATACCATTTCATCATCAACTTTGTCCAAAGTCAAATATCTTTCTATGCCTGTCGTGCCCACACAAATTAAGTTTGAAGGGTCTATGCGCAGGCTGAAAGAGTAGATAGACAGATATGGACAGATAGATGGAGAGGGGAATACATTTTAACTGACAGTGCACCCCAGGGAAAAGCTTTAGGCCAGCCCTGCACAGGCTTGTATAAATCAAAATGGTTCTGTGCGGCCAAATCATCTTACTCATCTTCTTCTGTAACCTAAAAGATAATGTGATGGTCCCCCCAAGGTGCAGAAAGATGTAGGCTACATGCGGTTCCAAAAAAACAGAACTACAGTATTTTGATGAGTGTGAACAAACATTGCACAATATGTTCAGTCAACTGTCCTCCCAGGTTCTCTCTATCAGTATTACTATTTTCAAATGAAAGCAGGCGGGAACATAAATTCTGGTTTTAACAATTCTAATCATCTCAATTACAGAGTGAGAAGAGATGAACACTAATCACAATAGCTATTGTTCTAGAATCACAAACTTCTCATCATATTCCAGAACGCTCTGTCACTCTGACAGGAAAAGGCTAGAAGTGTGTTTAGAGCTAAAAGATTTTTTCTAGTTAATATATTCATGTGTTTTCAGCACCTCTTTATTTTTCCTGCATTGCGAGCATCAATAATGGCATTCATCTTCTCATTTAGACATGGTGCCTGAGGCAGTCCGATAAACAGAAATCATTTGCATAAATATGAAACACCTCAGTTTTGGAGTGGCATGGGGTGATCTAATGAACCCTCTTTCTCCTGTGTGAGGAAAGAAGGAGATTGATTCCTAAATTAGACAGACAGGTTGTTTTCTATTGTTCTGACTGAGGCGGTCGTATAGAGCGTTTCTTAAGTGTGAGAAATATATTGATTTTGCCTGAGCAGAGTTGTGTCTTTATCATTTACTTAATCTGGAAGCATTCCAAACCAGTCGTCAGACTAGAAAATGCCTTCTTAATCAAACATGCAGTGTATTAGTTTTGATAACAAACAAATAAAAGCTGTAAGATATTAAACACCAACACTTTAACATAACTCAAGATAAATTAACTCTTCTTTGGGGATACATTTTTAAAGTGCTCTTGCTGTACACCCTGCACTGCAGTTCCCTATAGTATTCAGGGAGGCCAGCAAGCGCTAGACATCCTTCAGCTCACTGCATTTGATGTCTTCGATCTCACACCTAGAAATGAGCAGGGAGCAGTTACAGATAACAGGTACATATAAATCCAGTACCTTTCCCTATAGCTGCTTTGTACAGGCCTATGTCTCAGGTGGAATTGATAGTAACTGGAATTCTCTCCCAGAAAACACGAATATCTACTTTCTTAGCCTAGAATTGCACATTCCCTGATAAAAGAAATGACCAAACCCTGATACATTTACTATGCGAGCCGTCTCAAGTGATCAAAGTGATTACAACGCCCCCAAATTACCCAGATGATGCAAAAAGGAAGTCAGGTTCTTTCTTACAGCAAATACATCTGCGTAACTGCTCTATTGCCTATTCATGTGTTTTAATTACGTTTAATATATAGGGCCACGATCTACTCAAGCACTCAGCAGGACACACCAATTTTGCTTTCCCCAACACTCATTCACTGCTTTCATAATCCACTCTTTTATTCCCTCTGCCACTCATCTCTTTCCTGTTGCTACTTCCCTCTGAGTCATCTCGCTGTTCTTCATGACGGAAAAAGAAAAGAACCAAAAAGAGGGCAACGATTGAGATCACTTGTCATTCAAATTATCGATAATGATAGGTTGTGGGTATGATAGTTTCAGATATGCAACTCTTTAAAAAAATAGCTCTAAAATAATTTCTATTTCATTTTAAATTTTATTCAACAGTATCACATCCAAGCATTGGAACCACGCATGCACATACCTGTATCAATCCACAAATGTATACTTCACCTACAATACAGTCCACAAATACACAAACGTTGTATGTGTAATCTAATGCACAAACAAATTCTGAGCCGTTTCTGTCGTTATTCATGAGTGTCTTTTCTTAACTTTTTTTTATTATTAAACATTTACTTACAAGATACAAAAGTGAAAAACCGTAAGCCAGAAAAGAGCCAGAGGTTCAGGGACTGAATCAGAATTGAATTCAAAGGGAAAAGAAGAAAAAGAGATAAATGAATACAAGCAACAACAAAAAATACAAAAATAAAAAAAATAAAAAAAAATAAAAAAGTAGTATCAATTAAAAACAATTATCGCCACACAACACAAAATAAGAAAATAAAATAAAAATGTCCCCCCCCCCTTTTTTTAAGAAAGAGAAAAAAATTATACAAAAACACCAAAAATTTTGCATACATTCAAAGTTTTAGTAGCCTTTTTGTTACAAGAGGTAAATAATTTGATATAGCCTAAATCTTAAATGTGCCCTAGAATGTGAAATTGAATTTATTTTGGCATAGTTAAATAACAAGAGTTCAGTACATGGACATGACATACAGTGAGTCTCAAACACCATTGTTTTCTCCTTCTTACTTAAATCTCGTTTTTGAAAAACACCCCTGAAAAACAGGCGAATCTCCACATAATACCGACTGTGACGCAACAGTCGGGATCATTAATATGCACGACTCCAAAAATTTGCATATGCCAGCCCATGTTCAATGACAGGCGGAACTGCGCATCCGAAGCATGGCATTTGCTCAGGGTTTGGATGTACAAATGAACACAAAGGTATTTAGTTCCTTCATCCGAGCCTCTGAAGAAACTATGGGTTAATTTTATTTTCTCTGGAAATTTCCAAACATTTCACCGACGAGATTGTTTCCTCAACTTGGGCCAATACAGAGCTGTCCTCGATCGATCGAGAAATCTCTTTAACCTTATTTACCAATAGGCACTTATTAGGGAGAGTCCAAACCATTTTCCATGAAATATTTTCCACTAATGGAAAATGGTTGCCTGCGGTGGCAAACTGTTTTGGAGTAACTGGAATATTATAGTGAGAGAGAAATGGTTGATAAGTAAATAAGTCCCTTCTTGATTAAATAATTGGCTAACCCGATTGATCCCATTCCTGAACCAATTTTCAAAAAATAAGGACTTATGTTTATAACAAATATTCTTATTATTCCAAATGAAGTAATTGGTTGGAGAAAAGTTGTGTTTGAAAATCATGGACCACGCTAATAGTGCTTGTTTGTGGAAATTAGAGAGAGCAACAGGGATCTTCTCAATGCTGAGGTTACACATCAACAGAAAATTCAAACCTCCTAACTGAGAAAAGACATACTCAGGTATAATATTCCAAATACTGAATGGATTTCTCAAGTAATTTATCAACCAGTTGAATTTAAGAGTATTATTTAACGTTGCAAAATCAACGAAATTAAGACCACCGTTATTGAAGCTGTTGGACAAAACTGATTTTTTTATATAATGCGTCTTATTTTTCCATACAAAATTACATAGTAGGTTATCAATCTTTTTACACATTACTCAATCAAGGTCTAAAGAAATGGCTGCATATGTCAAACGTAAGATGCCTTCTGCCTTGGAAAGAAGAATCCTTCCTTTCAAAGATAAATCTCTTTGAAGCCACTGATTAAATCTTTTTTTAGCTTTCTCTATGATGGGCAAAAAGTTCAAATCACACCTAAGTTTTGAATTTTTGGAGATTACTATTCCAAGGTAGGTTAAATGTTTAAATGTTGTCTCTTTAAAGAGCCCCTATCATGGCATTTGAAATGTTCCTATTTTTGTTTTGGGAGTTCCCAAAAACAGTTTTACATGCATGCAAGGACAAAAAACACTTTAATTGTCTTATAATATGCATTTAGTTTTACCTGATTTGCTCAAAGACTCTCAAATGATTCGTTTAACGATTCATTTTCCCAAACACCTCCTTTGCGTGACGCAAATCTGCGGTGATTGGTCAAATGACCCCGTTTTTGTTAGCGAGTCGACCATAGCCCACTGCTCGGTGGTAAACACACAATCAAGTCATTATTTGCGTTAGCCCAACACAGAAGCATATTGATAAAGCACTGCAGTAGTAGCTACGCCAAGTAATAACAACGACAAACATTTGACATATTTCTAAACAATTGAGAGCGAACACGTTGCTGTTAGATGGAGACCTAGAAGCTGCACGGAGCGTACACAACACACACAACAAAATACGTATTCAGCATGCTACAGAAAACATAACAGCAAACATTATTAATAACATTTACAGGTTGTGATTCAGAGGAGGATGAAGCTGATCCATATACACTGGGTACTGAGCCCTCCTTCAGGAACAACCGGCTTGCGAATCCACAGTTGAATTCTTTTATGTTTGTGAAGGATTCGTCATTAAAATGATGAGAACACAACACAGTCGGGATATACTGTTGTGGTAACGTTGCAAATATGAACTTTAACCACTTATCCTTCACATGGTCGTCCCTGGGCAGTGAAAACAAAGTGGCTGTACTATCTTTGCATTGTAGAACACACCGTCTTCTCGACATGATGCTATTCAGCTGAAGTATTATTGAATGCGTTCAAGACTTCAAGTTTACACTTGCGTCTGCGCGCGCAATAACTGGGCGTGGCCAATATATGCTAATGTTTCGTATCTACATCACTACGAAACGGCTAATGACTCGTTTCAAAAACACTTCATTTCATAGACTCAGAGTCGACTCTCACTTTTGAAAGACAATAACTTTATATACGGTGCACTTTCAGATATAAAACTTTGCAGGATGTTTTCATTCACTTAGAGCTATATTACACACTACATGAACAGTCATTTTCAAAAATCCATGATAGGGGCTCTTTAACTTGGAAATTCAATTAAATTCAATTCAAATTTATTTGTATAGCGCTTTTCACAATACACATTGTTTCAAAGCAGCTTTACAGAAAGTGCATTAAAAATGTACATAGAAAATACAGTTAGTTCATCATGTATTAATTGTAACGAATGTACATCAATAATAATATACATAAAATGTATTTAAGGGGGGCCGGAAGGCCAATTTAGCTCAAAAGGAATGATTCATCGATTTGCAATGAATCTTGACCGAATCACTATGGAACCGAGCAAATGACTCGTTTAGAGTTCATTTGAACGGGCCGTAATTATAACCTTGGCACAGATATAAATATCCAATCTATAGTGAAACACTATGTATTAGCAAGGTAACTTTAGATCGACAGTACAAGACATTAAATGTGCAAGCACAACACAAGGCAAATATCTTTTCAAATATAAACAAGACTTTATTGATTATCCTAAAACATAAAACTAATATCTAACACAAACACACGCACACGCATTCATACAAGTTGCAGAAAGAAAGAGAGTGAGGAAAGAATGAGTTTTAAGAGTGAGATAGTGAAATCCCAAGTTTCTATATGCACTTATAAGACATGACCTGAACGAACCATTAATCATTAATTTAACCCTTCTATCGTTTCTCAGGCAGGTTATTAGATATTACATTAATGCACCAGTTCAGTTAAGAGTCTGGAGTGTTACTTGCATGTCCTTGCGTGGCTTAGGGAATTCCCTGTTTGCGGTGCTTCGTCAAAGGGGTTTCCCGGCCGTGGCTTGGCTGGCTGTGCCTGGAGACGTCTTGGGGCGGCCAATCACGTGGCGTGTTGGCGCGGATGAATTAAGTCTTTGAAGTTGAAGCAGGCTTTGCAGTTGAAACGTTAAAACAAAACTTTGCAGCAAAACTTAACTTAGAACCGAGACTCACAACGGAAAATAAAGGAAAACTTAGGAAAGAAAGAAAGTGAGACGAGTTAGATGGCTTGAAATGAAGCTGTTGAACCCGTTCTTCTGATCTTAATTTGGGTTCTTTGTCTCTATGCGTCTACATGGTTAGGCTACCACAACCATCGTCTGCTGTCTCCACCCGACTTGTTGTTCTGCCGAGACCTTTTTGAGAGAGAGAGCCCGCCCGACTTCTGTGTTCGGGTCTAAGATTTTAAACTCAAATGTTTGTCCCGCCTCCTGGAGGAATTTGGACAATAAGATACTTGTAAGGTTGTTTGAGAAGGGGGTATTTTCCATCATCCCCCTCGCATCGTAAATCATGTGGTATCTGTGGTTTGCTTTACTCTGCAGCTGAGCAGAGGCTTTAGTTTAGACATAATTTCCATTTTAAGACCATAAACATTTTACACAGATTTCAATCAAGCCATCTTTTGAATTAAGGGCATACGATTCTTTTGATTGGAAGCACGGTACTCTTTCATTCATACACACGGTTATAACACAATTACATGATTTATATGTGATCTAAGCATAATAGACACATAGGGGTCATATATTGTAGAACACATAGAAATATGGTTGAACGATTATATTTGATTATATCAAGTCCATCAAGAATTGTTTTGGGATGAGTTTTATGGATTTTGATATGTAAAGTCTCGTGTCTCTGTGGGTTTTAATGGATCTCAACACTGAGGTCATTCAACGGTCTTCAAGAAGGGGGAAGTCTGTTTTACATCTCTGTCATGGGATCTCCTGACCTCGTGGCGTTAATTTAGTAGGTCCTATCCCGTGACATCTCTTGGTCCTTAAGAAAGAAGGGGTCTGTTAGTCGCAGGTGACCCCTGCTAGGGCCCTGAGCAGTACCATTTCTGAACAGATCTGTCTTTCACAATTACCAAATGTAGACAACATTATTCCTTTAGTTAAACAATAAAAGGTCTTTTTGGTTGTAGACTCTCTGGGTCTGGTGATTTGAATCTGGAATGTGAAGACTCTTTGTGGGATTATGTATGAAGTATGAACAAAATCACCCAAAAGCTTCAATTGTGTTTGGGTCCATTCTCGTTGTCGCTACATATCCCCCCTTCGTTCGACGATGTGTTGAGAAGAAGACATCGGTGAACGCTGGAGAAACGGGTAGAGGAAGCAAACACACACAGCAAACAACAAGACAACACCTCCATGACTGGTCACTTTACTGGTGCAGGGCATTAGATTATCTAGGCCTAAACAGGTTCACTCTCTCAATATAGTCAATCATGTGGAAAAAGTTTAGTTCAATTTTAGGACCGTTATTCTAGTTTGTTTTAAAACGGTGATTGATCAACTTTGTGACTAAATTTGATTTTGTTTGTTTTATTCTCTTCTAGATTGTTCTAGGTTTAGACCAATTTACCTTTCAAATTTGATTCGAATGATGCAGGGAGTTCTCTAAGCTAACATTCGTTTTAAGGTGACTTGCAAACATCAGGCGTGGTGCGTCAATCCTTATATGGTAACCTTGACCCTTATGGGGTGGACAGGCATTTTACCTAATAAAAGAAGGAAAGGAAGGAAGAAGTAAAACAAAACAAAGCAGTTGAGTGTTCCTGATAGGACTTATAACTACGGTTGCACAGCTAAGTTGTCAGGTATCATGATGTAATGAGAGGTGTTCTCAGGTGTACTTGTTGGATGGGTAGTTACCATGTTTCCTACGGTAAGTGTAGCTAAGTTGTTAAGCTAGTTTCTGAAGATAGTTTCTACCTGTGGGGGAAAACATATTTGTTGGATGTTTTGCACGGTAGAGGTGGTTAACTTCTGTATAATAGTGAGTATGTTAGGGGTGTTGTGTAGTGCATGTATGCATGCATGTATGGTCAGATCTGTTTCAGTCTGTCTTGCTCCCCCCTTTGCTTGATGGCTTAGCTTTGATGGGCTTGTTGCATCTTTGCCTTGGAAAGGGATCTTCTATGATCTGCTGGGGGTCAGTCCAGTAAGGCAGGAAGTTCTCTGGCAGACATTGGGAGGTGGTTTGGCATGGATGCGTGAAGCTGTAGTGCAAAACGTGGTCTCCTTTGTTGCCTTCCTCTTGTGATGCCTTCTGGTTGTGACAGACTTTCTGACCTTCTGTGCTTACTGTTGTTGCTGTAGCACTCACATGGTTCTTGAGTTTGGAGCTCGTTTGGTGGTTTCTTTATGAGTGATGGGTAGCCAGGATGGTGTTTCCTGGTACCTCTGGGCGTTTGTCAGTGGTTGACTGTGAGAAACCACTTTGTTCTGTGTTGTTGTAGAACAGGTGGTCGTCATCTTCCTTAGGAAGGTGTACCAGATGATCATTGGTCCTCTGTGTTCAGCTTGTTTTCGATGAACACTTGCAGTTGCCTCATTAGTCGCTCCATGTCTTCTGAGGGTAAACTGTCTTGTTCTTGGGCACACTCAGTGCGGTGTTTAGCTGAGTGGTGCAGAGGTGGGTTTCGTTGTCGATTACCCACATATAATGCTTTTGGATGCATTTGTTGATTCCAGTTGTTTCCTTCTTGTGGGTTTCTTGAGAAGTGTGGCTGGTCCCATGACTTTTCCATGCGGTTGGCGTGGTAGGTGTCATCGGCATGGGAGTCACATTCTCTGTGCTCCTTACGAAGGATGGTGGTGTTGTCATGCCACTGGGTGTCTTCCAGTGCAAGGCTTGTTTCTCGGCTGAAGGAGTTTGAAACTGTGGATGTTTTCAAACCTTTCTTTGAGGTCATCTTTTGTTTGACGTAGGCCTTATGTGCCAGGTCACGTAGCTGTTGAATGGTCATCGTGCCTGGGCACGCCATGATACCAAGATGATGACTCAATCCGGGGTGCAGGTTTCTCAGGAAGAGGGTTTTGAAGTTCACATCCTCTTCAAGTTCAGGTTTGCTATGTGCACCTAAGTAAGCTTGTCGAAAACGGTGGAAATAGGCTTGGGGAGTCTCTTGTCGACATTGTTTGGTTTCCAAGGCGATTAACACACCGTGTTCTGACTCTGGACCTGTAAATTCTTTAATCAGTGTCTCACGTAGTAGCTGGTAGTTTGACATGACATTAGCAGGTTGTCGGTCTAGGAAGCTTCGTACCTCTGGACTGGATGTGGATCTGATGAGGTATAACCTGTCTCTGTCAGTCATATGGGGTCTCACCTCTAGGTGGAAGTCGATATCTCGGAGGTAGGCCTGGATGTCGGGACCCTCTGTGGAGTTCGGGTTGAACTGAGTGATATTCTTAACCAGCTGGTTGAGATCTTTAAATGTCATCCCATGTGCAGCTTTGGAGTCTGCCTGGATGATCTCTCTTCCGTTGTTGGCAGGGAAGAGTTCTGTGGTGAAGGCCGGTGACATTTTGGGTTGTGGCCATTCACTTCTTTCACTGTATGCCAGTTCTTGGATGGAGGACTCTGTTCTGCTCAGCAGGGGTGATGCTGAGGGAGGTTTCTCCCTTCTTGGCTCTGGTTTCTGTTGGAAAATGTGCTGGAGTTCATCTCTGACCGCGTAGAGCTCGTCGTGGACGTCATCTCGCTGTTGGGTCAGATGGTCGATGTCAGCGCTGCACCTTTCCAGGTGGTCTTCCAGAGCAGTGATTTTAGAGTTCTTACTTTCAATGTCAGCTTTGGCTTTCTCTAGCTGATGTTCAGCAGACTGGAGTTGGTTTACCAGGTGTTTCTGGACAGTCTTTAATTCTTGTTTGTCACGTTCAGTGACTGCAAGGGCTTCTTGGAGCTTGTCAACTTGTGTCTTTGTTTCTTGCTCCGCTTCGTCGGACACTTTGAGTTTGTCTTGAGCTTCACCTTTGAGCTGGTCTTTGCAGTGTTGAGTGTGCATCAGCTCTCTCAGGAACTCGGTGGTCTGACGCTTGAAGTCGTCCTGGACTTTCACTTCCAGCTTGTCTATGCGGCTCTGGGCACGTGTTAGCTCCTCCTGGAGGTGGGTGATGTGCTTGTCGCTTAGTTTCAGCTGGGCTGTGAAGGCATTACTTAGGGAACAGGTGATCTTGGTTAGTTCCAAGTGGTTTTGGTTTTGGCTTGAATCGTGTGTCAGGAATCTTCTCAGAATTATGATTATTATTAAAAATAATAACAGTTCAATTGTCTTTGGTGTGAGGCAGTCTGTAATGCCTCTGAGCCAGGCGTCCACATCTTCCCTTTGGGCAGTGGGGTTTGTCGTCCACGACATGTTGACACACTGGGGTGAAGAGACTGACACAGATCTGTGTGGGGTATAAGCCTATATGTGGTTGAACAGCTAAGTGTCGTTTCAATAATTGTACACCAATAGTGAAGTGTCGTAATGACTAAGTGTTGGTCTGAGTGTAGCCAGGTAGGCTAGAGATGTAAAGATTTCCTCACTCAACTGCTTAAAGGAAAGAGAGAGAAAAAGGTTAAAACAAATCTCAATGGAAAGAAACTTTTTTTTTTCAATGGGAGAAATATTTTTTTATAAATATTTTCTATCAATGAAAAGCTGGTTTCAACTCGTGATGTGAGGACTTCGTCACTCAACTGAGTAAGGGAAAGAGAGAGAAAAAGTTAGCAACCAATTTCAATGAGAAAAAAAAACAAGAAAGAAAATTCTTAATTAGGAGAAATATTATTTTCTCATAAATGCTTCCTATTAATGAAAATCTGTTTCCAGAAAGGTAAACAATATTATTGTTTATGTTTACGAGAAAAAATAATACAATAATAATGCTGATACCTCTCTTCTGAGTTTGACAGGATTGACACACACACCTTCAGTTGGACCGCTTACAGCAGAGTTTACAGCAGGGATGCTTTGAAGGCGGAGTTTGCTCAGCACTTGTCTCTGTTACTTGATCTTGGATAAGATGTCAAAGTTTAAATTTTCGTTTACAAATGCAGGGAGAGTATAAAGAACACAGGATTGTTGATTAAAAATCAAATACCTAATAATCTGTTTGTTGGGAAAGATTATCTTTGTCTCTTTTTAGAGTCGATTGATGGTTCTTCCAGGTTTGTTCCCTATAAATGTGAAGAATAAGATGGAATAAAGCAGGACAGAACAGGAAAGACGTGATGAAGAAATGAAGCAAGGAGGTTGGATCCCGCTACCTTTAGGTCTACCACGATTATAGAATTGATAGTTGAGGAACAACTAAACACACAAATAAACTTTTGTAAAAGACGATTGTCTCTGGTTTATTTGAAACTCGTATGGAGATGGTAATGTCCCCTATTGAAGCGTCCCGAAAATGAATTAATCAAATATAGTGGTTAAGTTTATAACCAACAGGACGAAAGGATAAAACGCAATGACAATAATGAGCAAGTCTGAGTCTAACACTATTTTTGTAATAGTAATAACAACTTTCAAATTTTAACTTTCCAAGTTCAATACCTATTCACCTAAAGTGATTAGATCTCAACGAGAAATTTAAAAATTATGAAACTAGAATTTATTAAACATAAATCATTAGAAATGATCTGTCTAGAAAAATAGAATTTCAATTGTATTTTAATATTTCCTTTTCTTTAAAATCAAATTAAAATTTGACAATTAGTAATAGTAAACCAGTATTTTCTTTTTCAAGTAAAATGCAGGTAAAGTAATTAATAATTGTAAACCAATATTTCCTTTTCAAGTAAAATATAGGTAAAGTAAAATGTGAGAGGTAAAAGAAAAAGGAAGAAAAGACCAACAGGTGTAAAAGTCGAGGTGTTTAAATGGTTAAATCACTTTAACTTTGTTCAAACAGACACTGCATTTAACCACTGATGTTAATTACTAATGATAACAGTACATAATGCGTAAGGCGTTAGCATATAGGCCTCAATGTAAACAACTGCTTAGGTTAGCCTAGCCACCGAAAGGGTTGTTTACACTCTGGCGATTGCACGGGTCAGAGTTCACCCGGAAGCGTTGGAAAAGACTTCCGTGTCACGATCGTAACTATAGCGACCAAACGAACGCTAGTGGGCGAACACGTGAAATGCAATGCAAATAGTTTGTAAGCAGTTACGCATGTGTTACATGAAATCTGAGCGCATTTCAACACTGTTCGAAGAATATGCACGTACAGTCGATCATATTACGGGAAATGTCGGCGCATTTCAACACTGTACAAATAAGATACACCACTCGTAGCTTTAGCTGGTTTTACGACGTGGGGCTTCACTCAGTTCGTTAAGAGTGATATTAACTTTAAGCAAGCGACAGCTTTGCGTTATAATAGATGGAACAATAGCGATCTCGGCGGATCGCGTCTGTGCAAGTTTATCTGGGCACACAAGAAAAACAACAACAACAGGGTTTTTAACTGTTGGTTCAGTTATCACGACTTTAAGTTACTATTCAAATTACACTCGGACATGCGCAGTGTTACACGAGAATTCATTGAACAGTCATAAACAGATAAACGTATATTTATTACAGGGATCGCAGTGGAACACGCACTTACAATCAGATAAATAAATATAAGCCTTTTATGACTAACGTTAGATGAGGAACACGCTCATCGCTCTGTGAGGAGAATATTCGTCCTTACAGATAACGTTAACTTAAATTACTGCAGTTTAATTTCGTTCAGCTCTCTGAGTGGTATAAACACACACACATAATGTTATAGCTATTTGAAAGACTCTGGGACACGCAGACGTCAGTTAAGCTATAATCAAGGTATTTCAGGAAATGAGGAACACGCTCAATTCTTACCTTATAGTGTGATGTTTTATATCTTAACTCAATTTACTGCAGGTAAAAATAATAATAAAAACAAATAGGGAGGCAGACTAGACTAAAGTAACAGCTTTGCTCTGGATGCATTCACTCAAGCCGCAGCATCCACTTCATTCAAACAGGGCGCGCGCTGCGCAGTGTTGCCAACTATTTTCAAAGGAAAGTAGCTAACGCCTTCCCTAAAAGTCGCTAAATGTCGCTAGATGACGTCATACGTCAATTAGCATATTCATTACGTCATCGCGTCGTTCTTGCGTTCTGCCTGCCTAATGTGTTTTCTCTCTAAATTCGTGCTCACATACTGTATTTTAATATCATATCATATAATATAGCCGAATGTCCAATAAAGCTGTTTTCGTTTCCTATATTATTTTTTGTTAGACAATAGAAGTAGATATAATGAATGACAACATTTTGTTAAAAATATCTGAATTGAGAGAGTTCGGGAACTGGATGAAAGCTCTGTGATAAGTAATAAGTACAAGGGAAAAAAAAGGAAATTAAAATGGTCAAACTACATTCTTTGAATATAAAACAACAGAGAAGCAGATAAGTGAATCCGTCGAAAAAAAACCTGTCGTGTGCTCAACAGAAGAACGAGCCGCTGCTCCTCTCAGCCATTCACTGAACAGGGGAGATGCAGAGAGAGAGAGTGACGGCAGGGAGTAAGCAAGAGCTCGCGCTCGCACAACTGACAACATTTGGAGGTTACTGAGGTTTCTCTGAAAAAGTCGCTAGATTTGTCGCTAGTCGCTTTTTTGAAAAAATGTCGACTCGCTCGTCCCGAATCCCTCTCTGACACGACTCGCTCGTCCCGAATCCCTCTCTGACACGAATCCCTCTCTGACACGACTCGCTCGTCCCGAATCCCTCTCTGACACGAATCCCTCTCTGACACGACTCGCTCGTCCCGAATCCCTCTCTGACACGACTCGCTCGTCCCGAATCCCTCTCTGACACGACTCGCTCGTCCCGAATCCCTCTCTGACACGACTCGCTCATTTGGAGGTTACTGAGGTTTCTCTGAAAAAGTCGCTAGATTTGTCGCTAGTCGCTTTTTTGAAAAAATGTCGCTAAAGGGGTCTGAAAAGTCGCTAAATATAGCGACAAAGTCGCTAAGTTGGCAACACTGGCGCTGCGCGCTCTCCATACGTCACACACAGACTTTCAGAGGTTCGGATCTCGCATCCGAAACAAAATGAAAAGATAAATCTTGATATATGCTTACAATTTAGGTTGAACTGCCCGCATCCTCCACCAAAATGTAACGAATGTACATCAATAATAATATACATAAAATGTATTTAAGGGGGGCCGGAAGGCCAATTTAGCTCAAAAGGAATGATTCATCGATTTGCAATGAATCTTGACCGAATCACTATGGAACCGAGCAAATGACTCGTTTAGAGTTCATTTGAACGGGCCGTAATTATAACCTTGGCACAGATATAAATATCCAATCTATAGTGAAACACTATGTATTAGCAAGGTAACTTTAGATCGACAGTACAAGACATTAAATGTGCAAGCACAACACAAGGCAAATATCTTTTCAAATATAAACAAGACTTTATTGATTATCCTAAAACATAAAACTAATATCTAACACAAACACACGCACACGCATTCATACAAGTTGCAGAAAGAAAGAGAGTGAGGAAAGAATGAGTTTTAAGAGTGAGATAGTGAAATCCCAAGTTTCTATATGCACTTATAAGACATGACCTGAACGAACCATTAATCATTAATTTAACCCTTCTATCGTTTCTCAGGCAGGTTATTAGATATTACATTAATGCACCAGTTCAGTTAAGAGTCTGGAGTGTTACTTGCATGTCCTTGCGTGGCTTAGGGAATTCCCTGTTTGCGGTGCTTCGTCAAAGGGGTTTCCCGGCCGTGGCTTGGCTGGCTGTGCCTGGAGACGTCTTGGGGCGGCCAATCACGTGGCGTGTTGGCGCGGATGAATTAAGTCTTTGAAGTTGAAGCAGGCTTTGCAGTTGAAACGTTAAAACAAAACTTTGCAGCAAAACTTAACTTAGAACCGAGACTCACAACGGAAAATAAAGGAAAACTTAGGAAAGAAAGAAAGTGAGACGAGTTAGATGGATTGAAATGAAGCTGTTGAACCCGTTCTTCTGATCTTAATTTGGGTTCTTTGTCTCTATGCGTCTACATGGTTAGGCTACCACAACCATCGTCTGCTGTCTCCACCCGACTTGTTGTTCTGCCGAGACCTTTTTGAGAGAGAGAGCCCGCCCGACTTCTGTGTTCGGGTCTAAGATTTTAAACTCAAATGTTTGTCCCGCCTCCTGGAGGAATTTGGACAATAAGATACTTGTAAGGTTGTTTGAGAAGGGGGTATTTTCCATCATCCCCCTCGCATCGTAAATCATGTGGTATCTGTGGTTTGCTTTACTCTGCAGCTGAGCAGAGGCTTTAGTTTAGACATAATTTCCATTTTAAGACCATAAACATTTTACACAGATTTCAATCAAGCCATCTTTTGAATTAAGGGCATACGATTCTTTTGATTGGAAGCACGGTACTCTTTCATTCATACACACGGTTATAACACAATTACATGATTTATATGTGATCTAAGCATAATAGACACATAGGGGTCATATATTGTAGAACACATAGAAATATGGTTGAACGATTATATTTGATTATATCAAGTCCATCAAGAATTGTTTTGGGATGAGTTTTATGGATTTTGATATGTAAAGTCTCGTGTCTCTGTGGGTTTTAATGGATCTCAACACTGAGGTCATTCAACGGTCTTCAAGAAGGGGGAAGTCTGTTTTACATCTCTGTCATGGGATCTCCTGACCTCGTGGCGTTAATTTAGTAGGTCCTATCCCGTGACATCTCTTGGTCCTTAAGAAAGAAGGGGTCTGTTAGTCGCAGGTGACCCCTGCTAGGGCCCTGAGCAGTACCATTTCTGAACAGATCTGTCTTTCACAATTACCAAATGTAGACAACATTATTCCTTTAGTTAAACAATAAAAGGTCTTTTTGGTTGTAGACTCTCTGGGTCTGGTGATTTGAATCTGGAATGTGAAGACTCTTTGTGGGATTATGTATGAAGTATGAACAAAATCACCCAAAAGCTTCAATTGTGTTTGGGTCCATTCTCGTTGTCGCTACATAATTTAGGGCATAACATATCGCCGGCGTTGAGTCGTCTCTTCACAGGCGTCGAGTCGTCTCTCCACAGGCGTTTAGTCGTCTCATCAGAGGTGTTGGATCATCCGAAGTCTCCGTGAGAGGCTGGATACAAACTGGAGCTGACGAACGCTATTTACCTCGGGACTTGCGTCCCGAGATAACAGTAGAAAGGCAGATGAGAAATAATTAGCGTAGCTGATGTTCATAATATTAATGCATTCGATCTGATTCGGCAGTAGTATAAAAGGTAAGCATTATGTGAATGCGTGGTTAAAGAGATGCGTCTTTAATCTGGTTTTAAACTGGGACAGCGAGTCTGAGCCTCGAACAATATCAGGAAGGCTATTCCAGAGTTTAGGAGCTAAATGTGAGAACGCCCTCCCTCCTTTGGTGGATCTGGATATCCTAGGAATGACCAGAAGCCTCGAATTTAGTGATCTTAAAGAGCGCGACGGATTGTAGGGCGATAGAAGGTCCGTTAAATAGACTGGAGCTAAACCATTTAGGGCTTTATAGGTCAGTAGCAATACCTTGTAATTGATACGGAACTTAATAGGTAACCAATGTAGAGATGATAAAATTGGTGTTATATGATCATATTTTCTTGATCTAGTAAGAACTCTAGCGGCTGCATTTTGGACTAACTGTAGCTTGTTTATTGAGGATACAGGACAACCAGCTAATAAAGCATTACAGTAATCTAGTCTCAAGGTCATGAATGCATGAACTAACTTTTCTGCATCAGAAACGGATAGCATGTTACGTAGCTTAGCAATGTTTCTGAGGTGGAAAAAGGCTGTTCTTGTAACATATGAAATATGATTTTCGAAAGTCAAGTTGCAGTCAAGTATGACACCCAGGTCTTTTACTGTAGTGGATAAAGTAACAGGGCATCCTTCTAAATTAAAGTTGTATTGTAAGGGATTTTGTGGGTAGTTTTTTGGACCAATAAGTAATAGCTCTGTTTTATCTGAATTTAATAGCAGGAAATTACACGTCATCCAGTATTTTATATCTTTAAGACATTCTGTCAAGTTAGATAAGTTAGTGGTTTCATCTGGCCGTGATGAAATATATAATTGAGTGTCATCAGCATAACAGTGAAAATTAATTCCATGTTTTCTTATAATATTACCAAGTGGCAGCATATATATTGAGAATAGTAGAGGGCCTAACACAGATCCTTGCGGTACTCCATAGTTTACTGACGTTATCTTTGATTTTTCCCCATTTAAACAGACAAAGTGGTAACGGTCTGATAAGTACGATCTAAACCAGCTTAATGCCTGTCCCTGAACACCAGTGTAGTTTTGTAGTCGATCCAGGAGTATTTTATGATCTATAGTATCAAATGCAGCGCTTAGATCGAGTAGAACTAATATTGAGATGCAGCCTTGGTCAGAAGCTAAAAGTAAATCATTTGTAATTTTAACTAGCGCAGTTTCTGTGCTATGATACGGTCTGAATCCTGAATGAAATTTTTCATAGATATCATTTTCTTGCAAGAAAGAGCACAATTGAGCGGACACAACTTTTTCCTAGTATTTTAGACATAAATGGAAGATTTGAAATGGGTCTGTAATTTGCTAGGTTATTTGGATCTAATTGTGGTTTCTTAATAAGAGGTTTTATTACTGCCAGCTTGAATATTCTTGGAACGTGACCTAAAAATAAAGATGAATTAATAATATTGAGAAGAGGCTCTTCCACTACAGGTAACACTTCTTTAAGTAGTTTAGTGGGTATTGGATCTAATAAACAAGTTGTTGGTTTAGATGCAATAATACGTTTATTTAGCTCTTCCTGTCCTATAGTTGTAAAGCGGTGTAGTTGTTCTTGAGGGGCGATAATTGAGGCTGAATCATAAGACACCATAAGAGATTGTACATTTACAATTGTGTTTCTGATGTTTTCTATTTTCTCAGTGAAGAAATTCATAAAATCATTACTACTACATTGTAACGGAATATTTTGCTCAGGTGATGCCTGTTTATTTGTTAGTCTGGCCACGGTGTTAAATAAGAACCTTGGATTATTTTGGTTATTTTCTATTAGTCTGCGGAGATGCTCAGCCCTGGCTGATTTAAGAGCCTTTTTGTAACGTGACATACTGTCTTTCCACGCGATTCTAAAGACCTCTAAATTTGTTTGTTTCCATTTACGCTCTAAGTTACGAGTTTCTCTCTTGATAGCATGCGTAGCATTGTTGTACCATGGTGCTCTAGTTTTCTCTCTAACCTTTTTTAATCTAATTGGTGCAACAATTTCTAATGTACTATATCGAAATGACATATATCGATTGATTTTGTTGTTGTTTTTAAACAAGCATGTAAACAAAACACCTTATCTCAAAGTTGAGCGAATTCAGTCTGGAGGAAATAATCTCTTTTTTCTCCACGAAGGACCGACCAGCTACAAAGTAGGCAACCTTTCCTGCTTTCCGTGCCTCATCGACTAATGGCCACAACTTCATTCTACTATCTCTGTTGGCCTTGCAAAGATCCTCTCTGAAATGCAGACCGTTTTCCCGTAGAAAAGCTTTAGACTTCACCCATAGACTTTCTGAAGAACGGTTTTGAGGCCGTTTATGGGGGGTATTGGGGGTACACTAACACGATGCACAGTGTCGATCACATTCGCTCGACGGTCAGCGTGTTCTGGCAATAATTTCTGACAAATGCCAACCACTTCTCTCCTTACATTTTTCTCATCGATATTTTCTGACACGCCGTATAATTTCAAATTCCAACGTCTGGAATATCGCTCCAGTTCAGTGATGCGTGACTTCAATGCGCCGATCCGAGTACTCTCTTTCAACAGTGATGACTCGACTTGGGAAACTTTGGTCTTCACCTCATTCACATCTTCACACACGGAGTTTAGCTTTTCTCTCAATCCGGCAATGTGAGAAGTGTTGACCACAACCATCGACTCCAGCTTATCAGACCGTGTGACCGTGTGTTGATGAGTTCATAAATTTTAGTAATAATGTCGTCAGCGGACTCACCTCTGCCTTTTTTTGAAGGAGGCTTCACAGGAGTATCAGGGAGCGAGGGGAAATCTACTTCTGACATCACCGAAAATTCCATTTTCTCACCAGAATCATAGTAATCGTGACAGCTATCGACAAGGACGTTGTAGGCAGAAGCAGAGCTGGCTGACGACACCTCCGTGTCAACAGCCATTTCTTTCTTCTTCGTCCCAGAATTCTTTCTTTTCTTGTCAGTTGACATTTTATTAATGTGATTAGATATTAACGTGAACAAACCGTAACGTCCGGGTAACACTTAACATCCAAATAAGGCACAGACTAAAATCAAAAAGTCTTATTGCTTAAAATAAATTTTGTTGATGGGCGCTATGTCTCAACACCTGTGCTCACTGCTCATGGCGCCATCTTGCATCTTGCACGTCATCTTGCATCTTGTAGTTCTTAATTGACTACACTTGTGCAATGACCAATTCGTCATTTGCTGGGGGCGTGGTTTAACATGGCTGGCAGCAAATGCTGTAAGTATGAGGTAGAACTCCTCTATCTGAGCTACTTTGCCTCTAGGACCGCCGCTGTCCATCGAATTGTTCATTGAATATTGGAGATTATTTTAAATACCAACTTTGGCGAACTGTGCCAAAAAAACTAAAAATCTGCAGCGATTCACCACTTGGTGGTGTCAGGGCTCACAGAACGAACAGACGTAAGTGGTAAGTTTGTAAAGTTTATTGTGCAGATGGTATTTCAGACGGAGATAACAGGTAAGGATCAGGTGATTCGTGGTGATTCTCTCCCTCCAGCCAGTGCCTCCACTCCTCGAGGGCCAGTTTGATGGCCAACAGTTCCCGGTTGCCGATGTCATAATTCCGCTCCGCTGGGGACAGCTTCCTGGAGAAGAAGGCACATGGAAGGAGTTTGGATGGCTCACCCTGCCGCTGCGATAATACTGCTCCCACCCCTGTGGAAGATGCGTCCACTTCCTCCACGAACGGGAGGTCCGGGTTGGGATGGCTGAGAATGGGAGCAGTAGTGAAGGTCTTCTTCAGCCGCTGGAAGGCTTGGACAGCATCTGAGGACAAGGACAGAGACTTGGGCCGGCTCTTGAAAGCAGAGGTGAGAGGAGCACTGATCAGACTGTAGTTACGGATAAATCTTCGATAGAAGTTTAAGAAACCAAGGAAGCGCTGGAGTTCTTTTATGGAGGTGGGTTGTGGACAGTTTTGGATGGATTCCACCTTCCTCTGGTCCATTTCTACCCCGCGTTGGGAGATCACGTACCCCAGGAAGTGGACGGTGGAACTCGCATTTCTCCAACTTCAAGTACAACTGATGTTCTCTTAATTTCTCCAGAACTTGAATGACATGCTGATGATGTTCCACCAAAGATGAAGAGTATATGAGGATGTCATCAATATAGACTATCACAAAGCGATTGAGGAACTCACGGAGGACTTCATTCATGTATCCCTGAAAGACGGCAGGAGCGTTGGCCAATCCGAAGGGCATAACTTGATATTCATAGTGGCCTGTAGGGGTCACAAAGGCGGTCTTCCACTCATCTCCATGCCGAATACGGATCAGGTTGTATGCGCTTCGTAAGTCTAACTTAGAGAAAATGCGAGCGCCACGTAGCTGTTCCAGAGCGGCTGGGACCAGAGGAAGGGGATAAGAAGGGCTTCTTTGAACGGAACCGTGACAAAAATGATGACAGTTCTCACCCCACTGGATTACTTCTCCGGTAGCCCAGTGGAGTACTGGCTGATGTTGGATGAGCCACGGGCGTCCCAGGATGATGTCTGCGGTGGACTCCTCCAGCACCATAAAAGAGATCTCCTCCGAGTGTAAGCATCCAATTCGAAGAATGGGAGTGGGTGTGAAGTGACGAATTCGACCTCTGCCTAATGGTTTGCCTTGTATGGTATGGATGTGCAGGTCTTCGGATAAGCGCCGTTGACGGATGTTCAGCTTCTGAAGGAAGAGGCTGGAGATGAAGTTCCCCGCGGAACCAGAGTCAACAAGGGCTTGCGCTGGGAGACAGACACAAGGGGTCAGAATATGTACACGGGTACGTGTCAAACTTTCCACCCTCGGAGCGAGTTGAATGGCACTTACCGCTTGACGCGGTGGACGCACTGGACAGGAACTGATGAGGTGCTTGTCAGAGGCGCAGTAGAGGCAGAGAGAATGTTGAACACGGCGCTGTCTCTCCGCTGCGGACTGGTGTGTGGAGTCTACTTCCATTGGTATGGGTGCTGGAGGAGTGACGGCTGGAGTGGGAGGTGAAGAACAGACAGTGGGTTCGCTCAGGTTGCAAGCTGCGAGTCGCTGAGAAATCCGAAGCGTTAACTGGATCAGGTTTTCCAAACCCGTGCTGTCATCGTAGACAACCAGCTGATGGCGCATCTTCGAGTTCAACCCATGACGAAAGGCGGAGATCAAAGCACTCTCGTTCCAGCCACAGGAAGCGGCGAGAGTGCGAAATTGCAGAGCATATGCGCTTACAGATGAATTACCTTGACGGAGATTGAACAGCTGGTCATGAATGGACAGCTCGGTCACGGCTTGCTCAAATACCTCTCTGAAGTGCTGTTTGAAGGCATTAAAAGATTTTATCACAGGTGAGTTAGAATCCCACAATGACCTTGCCCAACGAAGTGCAGGACCGGACAGCAAGGAAATCAGAAATGCCACACGGGCTTCGTCAGTGCGGAACTGATGCTCATTCATAGTGATGTATAGCGATACTTGCAATAGGAACCCACTGCAGTTCTCCGCCTCTCCAGAGAATGTCGCTGGCCGGGCCATGGGACTCGCGGAGGCAGTGAACGAAGCAGCAGGTGATTGCGGAAGTGATGGTGGTGGAATGATCGCTGCATCTGCTGGTGGTGAGCTGAGAGAGTGATCCTCCTCAGACTCCGGCTGATTCTGCATCATCTTTGGTCTGGTATTCTGTCAGGGCTCACAGAACGAACAGACGGAAGTGGTAAGTTTGTAAAGTTTATTGTGCAGATGGTATTTCAGTCGGAAATAACAGGTAAGGATCAGAATGATGTTGAAACATGAAAACAGTCTCAGCTGATGGATAATGTCCTCTTTGTTCTCTTGCAGATGGAATGGTAACAGTCACAACGGAGATGAATGGGTGAAAGATCAGATGGATGGACTCAGGATGATCAGGAAGCAGGTAAGTATCAGGTAGGTTGACGGAGAGTCTGTGAGTCATGTGAAGACGATACCAGACAAGTGACTGCAGTGAAGGTGAGTGCTTTATAGTGCATGTGGGTGATGGGACACAGGTGATGGTGATCAGTAATCAGGTGATTGTGAACGGGGGAGTGTCCGACTGGGTGATTGGGAATGAGTGGGCGGCGATGGTGATCGTGACGTGGATGGAATCCTGACAGGTGGTGCTATAATAGGGAAAAAAACAAGCTAAACTAAAAGCAGCTATAGCTATAGTTAGTCCGATTGACTTGAAAATTGTCATGCAGTGTCTTTGTCCATTGACATATCCGCCATCGGCTAATGAATTACTATTACCTGTTAACATTTTTTAAATCCATATGTTTCCTAAGGTAAATTTCCTGTATTGGCTGTAAATGGTCATTTCCATCTGTATGACTGAGATGATAACAGGCTTGCTACATAAAACAATATCTTTTTACGCATGTGCTTAAAGGCCTTAAACGTTTGAACCCTGATAATTGCTGCTTGTTAGGACACGAAGTACAGGTACAGTACAAGGACAAAGATCAGACAACACTCCAGAGCTGATGTTTGTTCACTCCATATTTACTAAATATATTTGAGAACAGCTGTTCAGGGAGAGTCATTGCAGAGTAAATCAAGTGTGAGAGTCATTTAAAACTTCTCCTCTGTCACTCTGAGTGGCTTAGAGTGGTTGATGCGTGGAAAGAAGTCAGAAGTGGGGCGTTATCAAAAGGAGAAGCAAAGCAGCACTTATTTTCACCTTAAATCTTTCTCAAGCTGAGTGTGTGCATGATTGTGTGTTTGTTGCGGGAGGGGGCGTGGATCACTGTCAGTGATGCTACCTGGGGGAGATTAATAATTCATGAGACTGTTGGTGAGACATTCGCCTGGTGTGTCAAGACTTAGTTACATGACTTTGAATGTTTCAGTACCGCAGTGCAACACGTAACATTCCCTCACAGCAAAGATAAATGATAGACCTCTTCTCTTTTGCTCTCAGATGTCTTCATAAATATGAGATGGACTTTCTGACTTTAGGTCCTTCACCACTGAAGTTTTGGAATGTGTCGAATGATTTAGTGCCCAGGATTTGATTTAGTAGACAGGCTACTACTCAGTTTTTTTTTCCACAAAGAAAAAGTCGATTAATGACGAAACTAAATTGGGACAAGGTCAAAATGTCCTCAGAAATTGACCTCCAAGACCCACGTCAGTGCTTATCTTTGAATGAAATTCTGTCAGACTATATTATTTTATGATTCACAGTACCAATTGTGTTCAAAACTCATACCTGCTTTTGAAAGACTGGTCATCAGAAAGCAGACCCCAGTGCCCTCTATTTTTCGAATGCTTTCTCTGTTGAGATGGATGCATTTGTTCAAAATAAAAGTCAGATAGGCAGTTCTGTTGAGTACAGAACTGTATATAATACACATTACACATGTTTCAAAGTATTTTCTTTTAGATGACGGATGACAAGGCCAACTCATTATTACTTCTTTTTCTCTCTCTCACATGACATTTTATCTTTGAGTTTAAGGGTGTGTTCACACTTTGCAGGTTTGGTTCAATGAAAACTAACTCTGGTGCGATTGCTCTTTTAGAGTGCTTTCACACTTGGTTTCTATTGCCTGGTCCGAACACGAGTACGATTACTCCCCCCTCCCTCTGCGCCTGCTGGACTGTGTTCACATTATTATTTGGTTCCTAACTGTGGTGCGTTTGCATCATCAAAGCAGCAGCTGTTTACCCTTGTTCTGGTAACAAAGAATGCAGGAGAAGGGGGTAAAATGCATAGCGTTGCTCAAATTTTATATTCTGGGTTTTGAACCTTTGGTTTTGTTTTCAAAGCATCAGACCATAACGTCACTTGCGTCTATCTGTCGTGAATGTTATGAAAATATTCTAAATAATGCTGGAGTCAATTTCTGCTGAAGGCGAGCTGAAATTACATATACATTCTCTCTGCTTGCAGTGTGTTAGTCACACTTGTCAGGAAAGTGAGTGAGAATCACATTGTTTTATCGAATCATACCTCATCAATAGCTGTTCACTTCTGCGCTTTAGTGCGATTGTGTTCATATCAACAGCTGACCGTACCCAAGTTCACATGAACTGTACCCCAGATCACCCTTTTTATGCAGACTCGTTTTGGTATATGAGCGTGCCCTCAGGTTCGGAAAACAGCGTTCACATCTATCCAAACAAACCGAACTCTGAATCAATCCATTGAACCCAGATCCACACCAAAATCACTAGTTTAAAAACACCCTTTGTGCAGTTCATTTGAAAAAGTGTGAACACTGCCATACGAACATTGGTGCGCATATTCGGATAATATTACAGTTATCCTTGTGTTAGGGATGTTATCTAATGTGATTCAGTTCAAAGAGTGATGAAGAACATATTACACTAACTGCTTTATGAACACTTTTTCCAAAGGGACATAGTATGTGCTGCTGAGTTTAGTATGTGTGTGCGCATCTGTTGTGTGCGCATCTTGTTTGTGTGTGGTCACACTACTCCTTAATCACTTGTTCTCGCATCTATCTAATCAATTCTCTGTCATTCTCTTTTCCGGCAGGGAGGGAGATTGATCTTCAGGAGTCGCCCCACACTCGTTACAGTGTTCTCAGTCTTCATTAACACCACCATTAGTCTCACATTGTTACACTTTAACACAACAACACAAACAACAATTCGGCTGCATCACGTATGGAGAGAGTGGAATAGACTATAGAATGCCACTTGGGAAGACTGACTCACATATGCATACGCAATCAAAAATACAGATAGATATATATGTATATAAAAACAGATGACGAAAAACATAGTCAGCTTACTGTTTTATATGATACATTTATTTAAAAGAAAATTCATTTAGCAGACAACTTACAAATGAGGAACATAAAAAGCAATTTTTCATGAGAAGCAAAAATATTTATAGTACACAATGCAAAGTACAAAGTAGTATAAATTAATTAGTACACAAGCAAGAGCGGAACTGAACAAGATTGATCTTTTTTTTTTTGGTCTGGGATTTAAAATCTAATTTGTAAAAGTTATGTTAAGTTAAGTTACCTACAATGCTCTATTCCAGTGTGATATCATTAGTAATCATAGTGTAAAGTGTGAAAAATAATCATAATCATATAATCTATGGAATTAATAGGTTTTCACTAGCAAGTACCACACCACAACAATGACCGTGAAAACTCAGAGTGAGGGCTTCGTCTCGGGAGGTAGTAAGCCGTGTGGTTTGAATCTCAGATCCTTGGACCGTACTTACCTACAGTATAGTCCTGTTTACACCTGCTGAGTAGAGGATGAAGTAAGAACAAAGAGAGGAGAAGATGAAGTAAGAACAAAGAGAGGTAGAAAAAGACTGTTGGTGGTGAAGACAGTGAGTGACCACTATAAGTGGATGTAACAACCTGCTGCTGTAAGAGAAATAAAAGCTAGTGTGTGTTGAGACGGCTCTTCTCCACTGAAGGGGAAATAACCCCTGCCTTCTCAGCTCATATAATATTAAATATCTCTCCTTCCACTTCTCTCTTTCCCCTCCTCTTTCTTGTAGGGCATATAGAGAGGGCAGCATTCATACACCCTGTCTTTCATATCAGCTCTCTCTTCGGTTCCCTCACTCTCTCCATCGCTCTCTCGCTCTCTTCCCCTGAGTGTGCGAGAGGAGTTCAGGCAGCAGCTACGTCAGCCGCCAGCGAGCAGCTGAGGAGAGCTGTGGAACTCGCATGTATGTGTGTGTGTGTCTCTCTCTCTCTCTCTCTCATAGTCTCCAGCTCATGCCTCTACTCTCTCTGGAATCTACGGCTGTGGCACATCCTGGGGCACTGACACGGCGAACGAAGCACCTCCTCTCACCATCTGCACTCTGATCCTCAAACAGCAGCAGACCACAGCACAAACCAAGGAGAAAGTGGAAGCAAAGGAAGCAAATGGAAGAGACGAAGAGAGAGATGAGAATCTGAGGGAAAAGTGCAGAGGTAGGAGAGACTGACTGAGAGTAGATGGACAGAGTAGAAAAAGTGTGTAAAGAAATAGTATTGGAAGCAAGAAACAGAGATGAAGTGAGGAAAGCAGAGCTGAAGATCAGAGGTGATACTGATAAAAGTAATATTTGTTATAAATAGGACGCGGTTGGGCACGTGAGAGAAAATAACTTTAGAGAAAGAAGATTTAGGGGAAAATGTACTAACAGCCACGTTGCAGTCGAATAGCTGGCACAACGGAAAAAAGAGCAAAGGCTCAGGGAAAGATCAGCAGGGGGGATCAGAGTAATTTGCAAAGGGCTCTTCACACGCCGCCCTGGCCAACCACATGCCCATCGAATTTGTTTGTAAAATCAAGTTTGCTGAGGGCGACGAAGCCAAGGGGGCCTTGACAGACAGAGGCGGAACCGGCATGCTAGATGAAGGCCTACGGCGGCGAAAAGGAGGCATGGCTGACCTGTCGTCCTTTGCTAGCTCCTCTTCGCTACACGGTCTGGCTCGGGTATTGGGGACGTCAGGACGCTTGGGCCTCAGACAGACCCTCTGGGGACTGGCACTGTTGGTCTCGCTCGGCCTCTTCCTCTATCAGGCGACATGGAGCGCGGCAGCTTATCTGGAGCATCCCCACCTCACATCACTGAGGGAAGAAACCCACCGTGAGCTCACCTTCCCGGCCATCACACTCTGTAACGTCAACCGATTTCGCTTTTCTGCCCTCACAGATGCGGATATCTATCACTTGACTAACCTCACCGGCCTGCCGCCCAAGAGCCGTAAAGGACACCGGCCAAGTGAGCTCCAGTACCCACCCCCAGACATGCTAGACATTTTCCAGCGCACTGGCCACCAGTTGGAAGACATGCTGAAGAGCTGCAATTTCAGCGGGCAGAACTGCTCAAGCGAAGACTTCAGTGTGGTGAGTAGCGCAAGCTATGTATGGCTACCAGATGCAAAAAATATATAATTGTGATGGGATAAAAACATTTGTTTGGCTTGAAAGTCTTCTATTTGCATGGCTTTCTTTGTTTGGTGACTTTGAGGAATGTTTCACAATGCCTCCTTTAGTCTTTTCAGTATGAGAGACAGCTAACAGCAATGATTTGTGTGGAAAGAGGAAATGAATCCCCATCCATCTGTGTCTAACCTCCATGCTGGGGCAATAGACTGTAGAACAATGCGGTTATTTGCCATCTCAATTTGAGATCTGCCACATTTCTCTCCCACTTTTTAGATCCCTTTCTTTTACTGTTACATCATAGTCTGTCCCATCTGATGCTGAGTCTTATTTTGGCCAGAGAATGGATGAAAAATTCAGGAGAGGGACAAGCGACATGATTCCTGCATTAGCCCAGTCAGCCTCGAGGAGACACGCGCTCAACTCTCAAAAGAAAGTTCCCTTGCTTAAATAGGACATTTTTTTGTTTGTCAAGATCGTGTGATTCTTTTCAGTTTTGCTGTTGTTGCTGTAATTTCAGTCAGTAATTTTCTCTTAGGGCTCCTTTTATCATTCTACACAGGATCAGATAAGAAAGATTTTCCGTGATATAGACCATGAGACTTATGTCAAGGATTTCAGCTCTCTGAGTTCGAGCCCTCCCCGTATAGCTAATTTACTCCTTTTCTCTGTTAACTATTTCACTCTTTTTAGTCTTGGTTTCTTGTGCATAGTTTTGAAATATTCAGCAGTGAAGGCGTAGGCAGGTGATTTACTCCATTATCCTGTTCGCAAATTAGTTCTTATAATGTAAATATGGTTGTGTGCATTCAAATGGCTGCATTTTTGTGCTTATTGCTGACAGACAGTCTGTTTGTAAGTGATTTGACATTGTAACCTGCCCTTATAAAAAATATTTTTCCATTTGCATTTAGGAGAGCTATAGTCAATATCCTAATATCCTACAAATCAATAGTTTTTCAAATAAAGTGCACATTTAGCGAAACTCTAAATCTTCTAAAACCTTCTAATTATTTTTTAATCTTCTTTTATTTTTAATATTTGTAGTATTATTATATTATTATAAGAAAATTATTACTATGTAGTATATTCATATTGCCACAAGGATAATGGAAAAAAAGATTTGTGACTGCCTACATTTTGATGTGAAAGTGTTTGAGACAGAATGTGAGACAGTTATTGTCCATATGTATTTCGTTGGCTTGATTTGCTCATGTAGATAAAATAATGAAATGGTCATCAGTTCCTACAGTACTTCCCACTTCTGAAGTCATAATTTCAAGCTTGTTTTTTGAACACCAGGTTTGTTCTTGGGGGGAAATGATCAAAGCCAGACTGTATTGAAATAATTAATTAATTATACTTTACTGTCCCCATAGTAGGAAAATTTGGTGTGGACTTAGTATTCAACATTTCTACATCACCTGCACTACAATCCCCCCTCCAACCCCTCATTCTCCCTTCTGCCATGTTTAAAGTGTATGGCAAGCATAACTTGGAAACTCCGGTATCAAAATTAGTTACCCAGAGTAAATATGACTTGAGAAGGTGTTCATGTCCAATTTCCGAGTAGGAAACTCATATTTACAATGATTCCGAAAGCATGTGAAGGCAGACTTACATTAGTACATTGGGATTTTACCCTGCAATTGCTAAAACTGCTGCCCAGCTAGTGTTATTTACTTGCCAAATCCCATTTTTACGTGCATTTAGTGTTTGTTAGTTTTCAATTTTGTGGTATGTTTATTCTGTTGACATTCTATTTAGTTAAATGTTTCATGCTCTTTGATCTATAAGAAGTCACTAGCAGCTGTGATCTCTCTTTGTGATGTCTTCAGATCTTGAACCATCCTTATTAGGCTCCTTTGTTGCTCAGTTATGATTTCCTGTTTTGTCAAGAGGTTGTGCAGCAGTGCCAAAATACATTTAGTACAGTACCTGTGAGTTTAACACATCATAGTTTTGACATAAAGCCCTTGTTATGTACTGACATTGCAACAGTATGTTATAGAAGTCTTGAAGTCTGTGGAATTTGAGGTTGCTTGATGCAATAATGCACCTGTAGACATCTTTTGGCATATAAATTAAGTAGTGGTACAACTGTACTATATGTAATTTAAAAATATAAATGCATGCTTATGAATTTAATAAATTAGTGCTTTAAAGGTATACTATGCAGAAATTGTGTTTTTGTCAAACAGCGACCCCCAGAGTCGCTGTGCAATACTTGCATTGTCGTAAATACACCCCCCAACCTGTACACCGGTACCTGTTCGGTAGCAGGGATGGAAATTAACGTTTTTGTCCACCGGCCACTGTGGATTGTGGATTTCAAAATCTACCAGCCACTCAATGTTTTTACCAGCCACTTTCTTGTTTTTAACCGACAATGTGTAACTGCATGTGAAAATTAATACTACAAGATCTACAATACTTAAGCAGTTTATTTAATCTCAAGTGTCAATGAAATACTGGCATTTTCTCTTTCTCTCTTATAGCCTACACACACAAACCATGAACTGATATTCATTTCAGTTCCCATATGAGGAAAAAACAATGTTACAGACGTGACCACTGTGAAAGCGGCACTAAAAGATGCTTAAAACTTTCACAGAGACAGAAAGCACAAAACCTTTCTTTAAAGTGAATTTCGTTTTGTATTAATTGTATCTTAATTGTAATCAATGTTTCATCAACCAATTGCCTGGATTTAATACATAATAATTAAATATAGCAGACAGTAGATAATCACGAAACGGAGGCGACGGCGCGTGAACTGGAGCAGCAACTGGAGTGAAACTCAGCGTATAAGGTAGCCTTGCCTCACAGACAGACATGTCTACTTTTAAACAGAACTATTAAAAAAGAAAGAAAACAGACACAGACTGCTCTCTGCTTATGCAATTCGTATGAAATGTGCATTTCTCTCTTGCGCGTTCACTACTGCGATGATCACGATCAGCATCGTTAACTTCATCTTTGCAACTGACACGGACAAAGAAAATACTTGTTTATTAATAAATAATTAAATTATCTCCTTGCTATAGTTTACATATTCATATTCATTACTTTTGCCTGTTAGCCTATTTGTGACAGATTTTAGGAGCTTTCTTGGCAGCGCCACCCTTACATGAACGCGTCACCACAGCATCACCGCACCCACCAGAATAGCCCTGTTTTTTTTTTGTTAAGGATTTGTTTACTGTGTGTGTGATTCATTTAATGGAAAGCACATTCACTGCTAGTTGTCTTGCTAATCAGTGTCTGCTCGTTTATTCAAACTAATTTGTCCTTACAGACGAACGTTGCATGATGTTATTTTTATTTACCCGCCACGGTGGCCGGTAGGTGCGGCGAGTTTACCCGCAACAACACAAAATCACCCACATTTGGCTGGTGGCCGGTGCTAATTTCCATCCCTGTTCGGTAGGATAGTAGCGTTGGTCATGGAACAGGCACAAGACACAGAAGATATTGACCAGGTAATGTTTCACGATTTCATAAAAAGATTGGGCTATTGCATATACTGCATAGTCTACAGAAATAATGATGATGTTCAAAATCGGATAATATGTCTTATAATATAATATAAGTGTTAGACTACTTTATAATAATAAAGTCCCCTATCGCGTTTGGCAGCTTATAACGTTTTTACATGATTGCAGCTAAATCACAAGTAAATAGCCTATAGTCTAGGCCTAATGTATAATTTCATTTTATGTTTTTTGATTGTAATGTAAACATTCCAAAATGCCTGATGACATCAATAAAGTTAAATGTACGTCGCATTATTTCATAACATTGGCCGTTATGATGTCATTAGACATGATTATTGCAATTTATCATAATAGTTTGCAAATTGTGCTCGTTTACACTAGATAATTATGTGAGATATTTACAACTGTTCTCATGATAATCGCTGGAATCAACGTCAACAGCGTTGTGCGGCAAGCTAGGCAATAAAACATATATAACGCAAAATATGATAATCGAAATCTAGCTAAACATATGTGGAAATTATTGGACTAGTCTAATTATCACCAATGAATGAATGAACAGCATCATAGAAACAATGGCATACTACAAGCAAGCGCAAGTTGCGCAACAACATACAACATATGACGCAAACAAGTTTACAAGTAAGATATCTACTTACTAGTCCATCAACAAGATCGCCAGGTCAGCATCTCTGTTGCATCCAGTGCTACTTTTTAACGTGCGGCAACAAGTGAAAGCTTTCCTTTTCCTACTTTCTTCCTACCGCGTTTTCTTTGCTTTTTCCATCATCTGAAATGAGCGCAATTCGTGCTTCATATGTTGTTGTTGTGTGTGACGTCGTTGCCGTAAAGCAAGTCGCGATTCTCGCGAGATTTGTCAGGGGCGCCCCTCTCAGACTTGCATTGCTGGTATTTCCAGCGGCGACCCCCCCAAGCTTTACTACCAGGATGATTCGCCCTATTATGAGTTTGTTTACCACCGAAATTACTTTGAAGCTGTTATATTAAGGTAAAATTCCTGCATAGTATGCCTTTAAATGGAAGGAAGCAACATGTAAGATGAGAAAGACTGAACATAAGAATATTCTGTTGTCATTTGCTTACATTGTTGTGCCGTTATTGGATTGAGTGATGCCAGCCAGTCTGTTTTAAAATGTACCCGCCTGTCATGTAAAACATGAACAGTGACTTATGGTTTTGATACAGTATTGGATCAGCCTTTTCCTGTTGAAGTGGACAGTTCTTGGTGAGAATAGTATTATTTTGATGGTCCACTTTAGATACTGCACTAATGTAACCCCTCCGATTCTACTCGATTCTATTCTACTAACCAGCTCTTTCTTGCTGTCCTCCATTATACTTAACCCACTAAACCTCCCTCTCAGCCGGATCAAGGTTAAAATATAACCCCTGCAGTTCTACTCGCACTAGCAAGCGGGATTCGAACCGCCGTTTCCGGCATGGTTAATTTCAGCCATTAAAATTTTTTTGTAGAGATTTGAGATGGACCTCTCTCTCTACAAGCCACACACAAGTAACAAGTTGATCTATCTGTTCTCCTTTCTCCGGGGATCATAATGGCCCTTTTATGGCTCTAACACAACAATTAAGCCTGTCTAGTTGTCCATCTGAAGCGATTAGAGAACCTTAAAAATCATTATTTTGTTTCAGTACCAAAAATAGGCTGCTACATAGGCTTAAGGGCCAAAAGCTGTTTTTTGACTCCCTCAACAATCAATAAAAGAGTGTGTTTAATCAATCCTTCTGCAATCCATCTGGCACAGCTAAAGCACGACCATTATATCAATAGAATCAATGAAAAGCTAATAACTGTGCGAGTTCAAACAGGATCAGTCTTTATCTTTTTCTTGATTCTATGACATTCATTTTAAAATGCATCTTAATCTTAAACATTCCAACTGAACAACCAGAAATACAGTACATCCCTTATTGTAGACGTGTTTACATAATAATCAATAATCAATTTGTAATCAGACTAGTAGCCCATTCAGAATGAAAAAGTCAAATGTAACCATGTCAATCAGAATGAATTGGTCTGATCTGATTTTTTCGGATTGGGGAGGGTGGTGTTAAACCTTTTATAATACATTTGAAAGGACATGCAAACACTTGGATTGAAAACTGAAACTGGAAAGTTCTGAGTGTGTAGAAATGGAGAAATGAAAAATGACATGGAACGAGCTGTTGTTGTTATCAGATTATCAGAAAATCACTTACTTTTATAAGTACTACATTTGGTTTGAAACTTACTTTGCGACCGTTAAAAAAGAATGTTCTACATATAGTATGAATTTGTGTATAATTCAGATGTACTACACCCCAGCCAACATTTGTATATGGGTATGAAATTGGCTGAAAAATGGGCCGCATATAGGACTGTCAGTAGGTTCCATAATGGCCCCAGGTTAATTGCCCAGATGGATGTCATGCAGGATTGCACCTGCCACTAGGTGGGACCCAACTGGGCAACATGCACAAGACCCATCTCGGTCCTAGCTTTTCCACCATGTTGTCACTGTTATGTGATCATACGGTGTCAAATGTGTCGCTTCACTGCTATTCTCCTGTTCTCCTGTCTCCGGAGATCATAATGGCCCTTTTATGGCTCTAATTGTGCCAGTCTTGTTGTCCATCTCATAGGATGAAGCTGTTAGAGAGCCTTAAAAATCATTATTTTGTTTCAGTACCAAAAATAGGCTGCTACATAAGCTTAAGGGCCACAAGCTGTGTATTGACACCCTCAACAACCAATAAAAGAGTGTGTTTGGCCTCGTGGGATTGTAAAGTGTCACACTTCAGAATCTCGGCGGAAGTAGTATTGGTCATCTGGGTACATTTGACACTTTTCACTGTTTTTTGAATACTCTGATGGTGTACTGTTTTTCGGACACTGTAGGGAAGTATTTGATTTCAGACGAAGCAGTAGTGTCATAAATGACGGTCGTGTCATTATAAAAATTCTCCTTTCACTCATGGTCTGTGAAGTACTTGCTTTGGACTCTCATCGACAGATAAATCTCGTCTGTGAAACCAAGCCATTAGGCCATAAAAACAAAACAAAACAAAAAAAACAGTAGGATGGCTATAGTGCACATCTTGAAACATCAATCTGATCTCTTTATTCAGAAGTTATTCAGACTGATGAATCTGAACATACATTAACAAAATGTGTCCATGTAAATGTAGCTACTGATGCTCCTGAAATACTATATCACTAAATATCACCATTGTGTTTTCATGTAGCTCTGTACATGGTTGTCGAGAGATTTACTTATTACATAATTTCCCCATACAGATACAAATCTCATTTGCATGCACTCAACAATAATTAGATGCTTTATAATGATATAATATTATTCATCCAATAGTCAAAATGCATTATATGCAAACCATTTTGCTTATGCAGTGTCACTCAGAAAACAATTCTAATTTGCATTTCCATTCTATTTCCATTCAAATCAGACTGGTTGAAATTTTTAAGAAGCCTGTGGTTCAGGTGCGAAGGTTGCAACATCCCGGTTGTCAGAGATAAATGTAATTACTATTTTTGGCATACAAGAAAGTCAGCAGTAATCATTTCTGTAAATAATGACCACACAGCGACCTTGGAGGAACAGGAATAAACAAGCTCAGTGGAGGTCAATGGATCAGTTCTCACTTTCCCCTCCATCCTTTAGCTCGGTAATGATTTTGCATGCTTGATTTTCCACAATAGAGAGGCATAGATTAGTGAAACTCACATGAAACATTCATCAGACCTCCTTGCCACTGAGATGGCAATGGATGGGTCCTTCCTGCCACTCACTGGATTTGGCTAATCACTCACACACACCCGACACTGAAACGCTTCTGCTCACAATAAATTTAAAGCAAGATTCTCACACATTCAAGAAAAATCTCAATGCATGCGTGCATGCACAAAAACAAATAACGGTAACACTTTATTTTGATAGTCCACTTTAGACATTCTACTAACTATAAGTAACTTTTCAACTACATGTCAACTAACTGTCATTAGAGTATTAGTTGACTGTCAGCTTAATATCTGCTGACACTTTATTTTGTTGGTCCCCCAACAGACATTCAATTGACTATAAGTAACTTGGCAACTACAAGTCAACTTATTCTCCTAACCCGAACCCTAACACCTAACCATAACCTACCAGTCAACTGACAGTCTACTATAATATACTAATACTCTAATGAGAGTTAGTTGACATGTAGTTGAAAAGTTATTAGTAATTAGTAGAACGTCTAAAGTGACTATCGAAATAAAGTGTAACCCAAATAACTTATAGATATGATGTACCACAAACAGTTACTTCACATCACACATTCTCTGTGTTTCCCCTCAAATATATTACTTTATCTCTAATAGAAAAAAATAAGAAAACAACAAAATCTCCCAGCAGCAGATATGTCAGCTGTAGTCTCAGACTGCGGATGACTAATGTGTACGCAGTGGGTGATGTTAACAAACTCTTTGGCTTTCACTGAGCTTTTACAGTTCAGTTAGTTCAAACATGAGACATCAAACTGAGATAATGTTTTTTTTCTTAATTTTCTCACTCGAGAAACAGATTTTACTTAAATTCATTTGTTTTATTTGTCATCTGAAAAACACTTTTTACATGGAGGAGTAATTGAGGGCTTCTGGTCTAAGTCCAGGGATGTGAATCATTTCTTCCGATTAACGTCACGAAAGTGAACTGTGTTGGACTGCTTATCTCTCTGACTTTAATTCTCTGCTCTTTTTTTTTTTTAGGCAAATGGGCAAAATGCTCTGTGATGTTTTGATTTTGAATACTTATGAGTTTCACATAGCAAGATCACTTCTGCTTCTTTATATGAAAAAAGGGGCACTCTTGTTAATTTGTGCACTACATATGCTATTTGAGATTTAAATATCCATTGTTAACAAACTAAAATGCTATACAGCCATGGTACTGTACATATGCCGGAAATATGTGTATAAAACAACTGATTTGATTAAGTGAAATGTAATTTTATTACATGCTTCTGGATTATTGACATATGCCATACTTACAGCATTAATTTACTGTTGTTAAAGTAAATTATTTTATTTGCAGGGATTAAAGTTCTCCGTCGCTACGACGGATTTCCGTTAAAGCAGCACTATGCATGATTTTTAGCTTAACAGAACAGCTTCAGAGTTTTTGCAATGGTTATATGACTATTTTCGGGTTGAATGGTGGGCGTCTCACCCCAACCCCCCCCCGGGCCACCGGCCAAAGCATCAGGAAGTGTCGCGTGATTTCGCGATGTAACAAATTGCTTTACGGCAGAAAGATCTGCTAAAATGAGCATCAAACAGAAATAACCCGGCGCCGTATACATGTGGTGTTCGAGGCGCACATACAATACAGACTGCCCACAGTTCAACAGGACGCGCGCAACTCTTAAAGGGGCCACACCTTATTAACACTCGTTACAGCTTCCATCCTACTGAACAGGTACCGGTATACAGGGGGAGGGGATCAGGCCGTGAGTGCAGAGACATCTCTGCGTGAGTGCTATTTACGACAGTACAAGTACTCCACAGCGACTCTAGGAGTCACTGTTTGACAAAAACGGAAATCCTGCATAGTGCTGCTTTAATTGCAGCGAGTCTATGACGGATTTCCGTCAATTGCAGGGTTCCCGTCTGTCCTTAATTCACTTTTCATAATTGTAAGGCCGTAAATAGGCTTTCATTTCTCAAATAGTCTAATAATTTTAGTTTGAATAGCTCTTAAATTAAGGAAAGACGAGGTGTATTCACCCTGCTGAGGGGGGTGTGATCAAAGCCTGGAGTGGAGCGAAAGCCCGTTCCTCTCGCCACTCTAAGCATTCTGTAATCACTTCGCTCTTGATCCACTCCGTGTTTTCAATTGACCCTTCGCAAAGACCCGCCCCCCTTAGTTACTGTCCCTATGTCCGACAAGCTACGCCGCTCTCACATGTTCTCACGCAGTGAAAAATACATCGCGGAGCAGAGAGGAGACTGACAACACGCTGACAGACCAGGTTACTTTTCGGTTACTTTTGATATTAAACATATTGAAACATATGAAATTTAAACAATAAATACTGTTTTGTGGCTCTTTAAATTAATGTGTCGTGACAGAGCGCTGTAGAGCCTCAGTTAAAGCTGCTCGTGAATCGATCATCTCTTCCTTCTAGTTCATTTATAGCATTAAATAAACATGAATGACCATAAGAAGGAATGTTGTTTTAACCGCAGAAAGGCGTCAGTATATTCAGTTTTTCAAGTTCAATTCCTCCCATGTTAATATAACTCTCCTGACTGCTTTGTCGGACAAAATGGCGGATGGCGAAGTATGATTGGTCAGATCACCTGTCAATCAAGCTCCATGCGAAGGGTCAATTCCCGCTCACGGAAAAACTGCTCCGTGTGTTCACTCAATTCATCTTAGTTTCGGATATTCATCATGTCAGGCTACAGCTGAACGCTGAGGTAGAACAATATTCCAGTTACCATGGACAACCTTATAATGCAGGAAGGCTTCGATGTATCGGAGATCGATCAAAAGTGTAAAAAAATAAATGGAGATGGGCTTGGCTTATCGAAATGGGGGAGAATGCAAGCCTTTTAAGTTCGTGGGCTAAAAAATCAAACAGCCAGGTACGTATCTTTGCCATAGGTCTTTGCAGCTCACCATGTATAAAACAATTAATTCTGGTCCCCGAACCTGATTGCTCCAACAGCACTGGCTTTTTACTGTTTAGGTTTAGTCATTACGCCTAGGTGGCGGCAAGAGTGAGTCACTGAATTATCCATTCAACCAATTCATTTAAAATACTAAATCGTTAAGAAAATTCATTGGGCGAATTTGGAAGGATGCATCAAGTGTATCCTTTGTTTCTTCCAATCACCCACAATCCTTTCCACACTTTCCAATTCATGAAAAAGAATGGAAATAGAATGTCAGATTTAAATATTTTTAATATCAAGTATGTTTTCCAAACTCATTTTAAACAGTATTTTCATCAACGCATTCTCACCCCATGGCGTCATTTAATTGAGACTTTTGACCATGCTTCAATAACTGACGCTAAAGGGTGCCTTTAGCAGTTGGATGACGCTTCAGTTATGGGTAGGTTTAGGTATGGGTAGGTAGGCGCGTCTCATATTGACGCTAAAGGGTTCCGTGTGCGTCTAATTTAGACGCATGGTCAAAAGCGTCATTTACATGACGCTCGAGGACGAGCGTCATCTAACTGCGCTAAAGGCACCCTTTAGTGTCAGTTATTGAAGCATGGTCAAAAGTCTCAATTAAATGACGCCTTGGGGTGAGAATGGGCTGTTTTCATAGGCATTGCGTTTGTATTTACTACATTGTCTCATTAGCGTTTAGTACTGAGGACTATTATAGCCTCGGAAGGACCAGTCTAGGAAAGACGCAGCCTCAGTGCAGCCTTCCGATTGAGAAATTACTCATAAAATCATTCATTCAAATTATCTGTTTAAAAATCATTCAGGAGCAAAACAAGTGTCTTTTTGAATGAGTAACTGAATCACTCATTTAAACGATTTGTTAGAAACTCTGAATGTGTTGCAACGCAGCGGTTCTACTTGGCTTTGTTTGGAACTATTTTTGTTGGTGGATAAAAGAAAAACTGAAAATGGAAGTTTACTAAATTATAAATTCTTCAGGTTTGCTTGAGAACAGCATGACTGCACCAGATAGACTAGCACTAACCGTATAGTTCTGCATGCAATGGGTTCTTCATAAAAAGTGATTTAAATTTGAGATAGAGATGATAAATATAAAATGATCTAGAGAGATGGAGCAATAAAAGAGCAATAAAGCACAAATTCTCAAGAGGTTAAACACAGGTCAGTTTTGCAAAATGCATGCCGTATGACTTTAATAATATAATTGAGATCACATAGCAGTCATTTCATCTCATGATAGTTGTGGAAATATATCATGGCAAAAAACACAGAGTACTTATGATAATAGCTCTAAATTCACATAATGTGTCTGTTTGGCTTTTTAAGTCGCTGTATGAGTCTTGGTTGCAGTAAGAGTAACAGGGCAGCAGTGAATCCACAATCCCATCCTGTCCATCTCGGACTTATAGGTATTATGATGATTACCGCTAGATTTTCTTCGTTCGTGACAACTTCAAAGGAAAACTCGGTATGGCAACATGATTTAGAGATTACATTCTGGGCTTGCACTAAAATCAATTGCGTGTTTGAAGTTGCTTTAGTATGAATGCAATGTTTCCCATTACTCAGCAACATGCAAATTGCGGGGCATCAAGAGGATGAGAGAGAAAGAGATGGATAGATAAGCGAGTGTGAGAGAGAGAGAGATCTGATGAACTCTACCACTGCCTTTAGATGATTTAAAACACTAATCACATCTCCATCAAAGACTGCTTGAGATAAAAGAAAATCACTTCATTTCTATTAACACAATCACTTTCAAATGGCATCTCATTAACATCTAATCATGTTCCATTATGTGAGGTGTCCAGAGGTTTTATTCTGTAATGCAATGTTCAAGGATTTTTCTGGTACATTGACATTTTTTATGGAATATTGACGAAAATGAACACATGATGTGTTTTTTTCAAGACTCATCAATGGATTGTTTTTGTGTGTCATCTAAAGTGGTTTATTGACATTCTCTGTGTAAACAGTCTGAATGCTCAAACTAACTGCCTGAACAAATGTTCTGCTCCTCAATTCTGATTGCTTGTTTGATGAAGCATGTGCAAGCATTTAAACCACACACTCGAAAATAAATGTAATGACAGCTAGATGTATCAGACTTATTAGATAAATATCACACAAACATGCTCATCTGGTTGTGCACCAAAGCTGTCAACATCACAAATATAAGACAAGATATGTAACCACCTAGAACAAAGCAGTAAATGTAATTTGCTTAAATATTAACTTGATTTATTAGCATGCAAAAAAAAAAAAAAAACATCCCTAATTTCATAAAAAGGACAATTATAGATTAACTTAAAGACTGTCCTTCAAATTCTAAAAAACATTTTAATTATATTATCCGTGGTCTAACCATATTTGTTTTTAGTGTGATGAGCTTGAAAGAACCACTATATTTTTGACTAAGAATAATTAGTGATAAGTGATATGGCAGGTTTGCTTCAGTTAATTTTTTTCTTTTACTCTTAGGGACATAGTAAACAATGCTAATAAAATAACTAAAGATTTATTACTGATATTTATGAAGCATTTTTATGGAGATATAGGGCGTACTCTGGGTTTTTTTCTTTTATATTAGAAGGATCACGTGACACTGAAGACTGGAGAAATGTTGAAAATTCAGCTTTGCCATCACAAGAATACATTACATTATAACACTTATTAATGTCACAGACTGCATTTCCCATCATCCTCCCTGGCACATAACCACACACACCTGGAACTCAACTAGCCCTCGTCAGTCATCAACAGCACTTTTTTAGAGCACACACACTGGCTACATCCAAAATTGCATACTTGACTACTACATAGTAGGCGAAAAAAAGTATGCAACAAAAGTAGTATGTATGAATTCACAGCAGCTACACATAAAAGAGTAGACAAAAAAGTACTAAGATGACCTATACTTCCAGCGAGATTCTGAAGTGTGCAAATGATGGACACTTTACTATCCCATGAGGCCACGGGAGAGGACTCATGAATGGCAGTGAAGCAACGTAACTGACGCTGGTAGGTTAAACGAAGAAGACAACATGGCGAATGTAGTGTGAAGGATACATCTGTGCTGCCTTTAAAAATCAATCAGATGACGGTATTTTAGGAGACAGGAAGTGAAGCTAACATTGGAATCGGAAGTGCCTTGATGCCTTCTTACCTTGTAAAGACAGCATTTTTAAGATTTCGGATGCAACCATTGTCTGACTTTGTTTGACAATGACTCCCCAGACTGCTTACCCTACTTACCTGTGTATTGTTCCTGATTACCTTGCTAACTACTGCTGTTATATCATCCAAGTCGATCTCCAGTCATCCAGGTCATATCGTTTAAGTCGTCTTCCAATCCTCCCTTGTCTCAGCGTTGTTCCCTCATGTGTGCGTATGCTCCAACAGTTCTGTAAGCCAAAAACTCAAATTTAACAATTCAAGTCTATCTCATCCACTAACGATCTCAAGAATCACCACTTACTTGTTGATTCACCGTGTTCCTGTTATATCTGCTACTAAACCTACATGTTTTGGGATGTACTCGCTGCTTAACTACCATAGTACGATGCATCGTTGAAGAAACCAATTAGTTAGTCACAACTGTTTCCTGAAATCGTACGGTCGCAAATTGGTCGTTCAACCATGTTGGTTAATGATGTCACATGGTGGGGGAGTAATAACTACTTTTAATGAATCTGTTTGATATCGAATTAATGCTAGATGTTTTGCTATGAATTACAGACATGGCATCTCTTATTTGTCTCAGTTATTTTGCTACAGTACAGTACATTTCCAGATTCAATCTTTTTTTAAATAATTCATGGTTGATGAAGATAAATACAACCAAAAAGCCAGTTATTGTCAATTGACCGTTCGCAAAGACCCACCCCCCTTAGTTACTGTCGCTATGTCCGACAAGCTACGCCGCTCTCATGTTAAAACATCGCGGAGCAGAGAGGAGACTGACGATACGCTGACAGACAGGACAGACCAGGTTACTTTTCGGTTACTTTTGATATTAAACATATTAAACAAAGTCTCACCTTTCAAATTTGGTCATTTTTAAAAAGAAATTTAAAACAATAAATACCGTTTTGTGGCTCTTTAATGTGTCGTGACAGATCGCTGTAGAGCATCAGTTAAAGCTGCTCGTGATCCGATCATCTCTTCCTTCTAGTTCATTTATAGCATCAAATAAACACGGATGAACATAAGAAGGAATGTTGTTTTAACCGCGGAAAGGCGTCAGTACACTCTGTTTTTCAAGTTCAAATCCTTCCATGTTAATCTACTTATATCTCCTGACTGCTTTGTCGGACAAAATGGCGGATGGCGAAGTATGATTGGTCAGATTACCTGTCAATCAAGCTCCACGCGAATGGTCAATTAAGTTCAATGAGCACCTTATCTTTTAAAATGTGTACTTAAAAAGTGTACTTTCTTTTCCTTTACTTTGTTTTTTCTGTTTTCTTCTTTCTCTGCTTCTCATCATCTTTTTTATCTCCCCCTCTAAGATATCAATGTAAATAACCCATTATATCACAGATATGACAGTTCGGGTGCTACGGTATGCTGACACCCTCTGTCACCCAAATGGCTGTAACCAACCACAGCTGTCATAATTACACAGAAATGACCTGTCACCAAGCAGACGCATTATGCACGACACAAACACAAAAGATTCCACACTGTCATTGGGTGCTTTGATCTGTTTCCTGATATGTGGTGGAAAACACTCTTGTTCAGACAGGTTTTAAATTGCTGAAGGAAATAATTTTTAGACCAAAACAAATTCAGACAGTTTTAGTGTTTGGAGCTCTGCAACACAAGACGGACGTGAGCGTGTGATTCACTTCAAGGGGTTGAAGCAATACAGAGCTCTCTTTTTTGTTGTCTTATACACGTACAGCTGTAAATGTGGAGATTTTATGGTCTTATATGTAAGTCCCGATGTAATTCATGCGCTCACTCCATATCTCATTCTCTCTTCTTCCAGCAACAGGACAGAAGTGCTGACATTTCTTTTGACTCTAGGCTGATTCTCTCTGATGTCAGTGCAGTGTCCTGAATGGTTGCTCCCAACAGACAGGACAATACATGTGCAGAATTTATTTTTTTGTTGTTGTTTCTGGTCTGCCCTATAGCATGTGTGTGCAGTAAACATTGAGATGTAACTGACACAATGTTAGGTCTAACCTTTACATCAATCGATGAGGCATTATCCTTTTTAATGAAAGGTTTGAGGGCTAAGACTGACAGATGAGATGATTGGTGATCTTTGTGGCCAGGAACATGAGAGAAAAAAAAGAAAGAAATTCACACACAAAAAATAGAGATGGATAAATGTGTAATGGCAAGCTGTCCCAGTGAGAGGTCATTATAAGGACAGGCAGAGAGAGAGAGAGAGAGAGAGAGAGAGAGAAAGAGAATGAGATCCAGGTGGTTTCAAAGTAGGACACTGAGGTGTTTTTGTACATCTCAAAATCTTTCCAATTGCAGAATAAAAAAATCTCTTGTTTTATACTGCAAATAAAGCCTACTGTGAATACAACAAAACAGGACAAACATTGTAACCAAACCTCTGATGTTAGACAATCAAAAATACTTTTTTTTTTTTTTTTTTTTGGGTCAGTACCTGCCTGTTTTTGAGTGGTAAAAATGAGCCAAAGACAAGCCCTCCAGCTCTGATGCAACATCTGCCTATGAGTTCCAGGATGTCTTACATTGCCCAAGGCAAGATGAGAGCACACTTTCAAAACTTTCAGCTCTAGGACAGGAGCATGCATAGAAATTCAGACCCACCATGAGATGAATAAAACCACACACACACACACACACACACACACGCACACACACACACACACACACACACACACACACGCACACACACACACACACACACACACACACACACACACACACACACACACAAACATGCTTGACAAACTCATTAACAATCAGACAAGTATAATCACATGTTGATTATTTGGTGTTTAGACTCAGTTTGAGACATTTGTTGTTATTAAGTGCATAGTCTCATTATGGTTTTTCTATGGGAGTTCATGATTGTCAATAAACACAAAAGCACATGCTGTTTGTGTTGTCCAGATGACAAGTTGATAAGTGAAATGAAATGAAAGTGATCTTTAAGTGATTCCTTTAAGCTGGGATTATAAATCTTAACGATTGTGAAATCTCGTTGCATCACGCACATGTGGAGAATCTTCACATATTTTCTTCTTTCAGATCTCAAACTTGCACACACTACAAGATTTGGAAATCGTGGTGCATCACACACTACAAGATATTCTTAAAGTGGTGAAAATCAAGATGTTAATGTTGTTTATGTCTATGTGCTGTTTTTAATATGATTTAAGACAAACCAAATTCAAGTCAACACCATTGCTGAGTATTTTCTCATTAAAACTGCGGTGAACCAAAGACAATCTCAAAAACATGGTTTAAAATCACTGGTGTTTCTGACGTCACAAACTACCTTGTATTCAATCACGTCAGCGTTTGATCATCAACAAGTGGATCTCTGAGCTGGTGTGAGTCAGTGAAGGCGGTGCTAATTTGCATAATCATAGAACCTCGTATACTAAATGAGGCAAGGGTGTAGAGTTAAATTCAAGATATTTTAAGGCACGAAGAATTTTTTTTTAAGTTTAAATATGTCAAGACTTGATCTGTAAACACCTCACATTACCAGATAATCTGGGGTGAACAAAATATTAATCAGCACAGCTGTTTTCAACATTGATAAAAATGCAAAATGTTATCTGAGCACCAAATCAGCATATTAGAATTATTTCAGAAGGATAATTTCACTCTGAAGACTGAAATAGTGGTTGCTGAAATTTCAGCTTTGTCATCACAGGAATTAATTTGATTTGATTTGTCTTACCAACCCCAAACTTTTGAATGGTAGTGTAATTATAAAAATATAAAATGCTGAATACTATTAACTCTGTACTTTGTTTTTGACAAAACAACCTCCAGCATCATTAGGCGAATTTTCTGTAGTTGTATAATAATTCATAAAGTGCATACTAAGGCAAGCAGTTGCGGTGCTAAACACAGTGTGATGTGTGAGTCAGGATGGCAGAGAGACAGAGAGGTTTTAACCTCAGCAGGGGATCAATCAAGCGATCATTAAGTGTGATGTTGTGCATTGATTAACCCCAGCATGAGGTCGAGAGAGCAATGGAACAGATTCCATATAACCTTCAGCTTTAAATGTATATACACACAGGTGGAAAATGAAGCAGGTTCATGTTAGCTAACCTAAAGCAATACAAACACACATATACAGATTCTCAGGCACACACATACTTTACAGATGGTGTGTGTGATGGACAGACCTGATTGACAGCTAGCCCACTCAAGCAGAATGAGGCCATGCAGAAGGCTTGTGCTGCTGTTACATGCTGAAATTGATTTCTGGTTTGTTTTGAAGAATTAGCTTTAAAAACGAAACAAAAAATCTAATGAATTGTACAAAGAAAGGAAATGTGTGTGCACACTTTCCTGAAAAGGTTGATTCCTCAACTGTGAATAGCCCTAGAGTTAGGGTCAATTCTAGCACAGGAATCAACTCTCATTGTTGACTCTGTTGCTGTGTCCGAAACGCTTACTTGTTTGCTCATTTTCTAATCTCTATCGCATGACAGTTGAGTGCACTATATCAGCAAGAAGTGAACAAAATTAAGTGAAGAATTCAGACTCAGAAAAGCTGGAGATTTTGTTTAGCACCATTACAATGATTTGACCACGGCTGTTTCTTCTTTATTTTTACATCTGTAAAATTAGGTATTGTCAACAACTAGGTAACAACGTTGATAACTACTCATCATTTCAATGTATGTCATAGCTAATTTGGACAGTTCAGAAGTGGAATTTAAGGCTTCGTGTCAGGGAAAAAAATATAGTCTGTAATAATGAATGCAATCGTGTATTATTCCTGACCCTGTTCACATGTAAAGTAAATGGAGTCGAGTAATCGATTCCATCGACTCCTACGGTGCGAGTCAGAGTCAACTCCGAAAAACCTGGAATTGAACACACTGAGCGATATCATCGCAAGGTTGTTCACCTCCAGTCTACTGTATGTTGCTCTCCTCAGGTTTTCCATCAGAGAGACATTCAAGCTTTAAGCCTAATGGTGTTCATTAATTAAAATAGTCTTTAATTAATCAGATAGAAATACATAGACATTTCCTCGCACGTTTCTCCCGTGACTCTCAAATCAAGTGAATGTACAAACCCGACTCTGCTTACACTACAAAACTACTGCATGGCCAAGAACATTCACAAATCTAAACTTTAATTGCAGATCCACATTCATTTTCATCATAGTAAATTGGGTCTGTACCTTAGAGTGCATCCAATTGAGGCTGTGAATGGTGATGAATGCTTTTGTTTGGGTGCCTTCTGGCATCTTCGTGACTCGTATACGTTAGCAGGGGAAAGAGACAAAATGATAGAAGTTCTTTTAGAATCACAGTGCTTAATAACATGTCTCTCTCCACAAATTTGTGGGCAGTCAGGCAGTTGGTGAACATATCTCTGTCTGTTGAGGGTTTCAGAGAACATGGAACGGAACTACCATTTCATTACAGTTGTTCAGATCACTGGAGCAGAAAACCTGAGGCAAGACCGCATGGCACAGTGGATATGTGTACATCCCTGTGGTTGTTTTTTTAACTGTTTTAGAAGGATGTTTGGACGAAGGCTATATGAAATCGGCATTTCTTTGTTTTCTAGTTTTCTTAGTTAGTTTCATGACGTAATGAATAAAGGAATGTAATATTTATTTTATTAAACCTGAGAGATTTTTGAAAGTCCATGTCAAAATGTTTATAAAGACATTGTAAAAGCAATCCACATGTATCAAGCTTGTTTGATTAAAGTCTTCTGAAGAAAAACTTTATATGATGAACATTTAATGTAGGCTTTTATTCACATGTAAACGATAACTGCACATAGGCTATAACGTTATTGTGCAAATCAAATATGGTAAACGGAAGCTCAGCCATACTTGCTTGAACAAACCTTATTTTTTTCATATGGATTTCTTTTATGATATTTTATGCATCAACGGTTTGGACTTTTAATGGAGGGACAGAAACCACTCAGGTTTTATTAAAAATATCTTCATTTGTTTTCTGAAGATGAAGTCTAATTTGGAACAGAATGAGAGTGAGTAAATGATTGCTGAGAATTTTCATTTTTGGATGAACTCCTGCCCTGCGTCATGTCCCAAGAGACTAAAATGAGCTAATGATGCCTACTGGCAATGTTAGTGCCCTGTGAATCCATGTCTCCTGTGTTCACGTTCACCTGCTTTTATTTTGCCAAGTGGATACCACTAGAATACTGTTCTGTCATTAATGAATAACTACATAGGAACAAATGAGTACCGCAATATTAACATTATAGGGACTATTATTAACTAACAAGAAAGTCTGATCAACAAATTACTAAGTAATAGCACAGTAATAGCAGGTAGTTCACAATCAGTTACCTCCCAGAGGACTACTAAGAACTACTACAGGTTAATTCATGCAAATAATTAATAATGTATAATTAATTCTAAAGTGAAGATTATAGTAACCCACTAGTAATGACTCAAGTATTAACAAATTTTTCAAAAGGAATTATTAATTATTTGGAACAGCATTCTAAAGTAAACAGCATGATAACTCTCTAGTAATGATTGAAGTCATTGTAAACCTTTTGTGTTTTTTTGCAAGGTTTCGGTTAGTAGCTAATTCCTTCTGAAGGATTTGGTATCACTTCAGTCATCACTAGTGGTCTTCACTTTTGAATTAATTATACACTATGGATTATTTACATTTAATTATGAACTTGTATATAGTAGTTCTTAGTAGTATTCCAGGAGGTAAGAAAGAAATAATAGTTACTGATTAGTTAATACCGTATTCAACTTGTATTAGGCCTACTTACTAATTTATGAATCAGAGTTTTTTGTTAGTTAATAGTAGTTACTAGAATGTTAAAGATACACTGTGTAGGAATTTCTCCCATCTAGCGGTGAAATTGTATTTTGCATTCAAACGAATAGTGCTCTCTAGCGCCTCGCTTTTTCAAATGCGTGTTGCAACTATGTGAAGCTATGACAACATATCTGGGAAAAGCTATCCCTATATTTACCCTAATTTTTTTTATTTGCCGGTCCCGTTTCCTTTTAAATTCAAATGTAAACTAGCTTTTTTGGCGACGAGGATTCCTTCTCCTGTGGCTCGGCATAAGTATGATCCTGCATTATGAAGTACCGTGCAGTGCAGCCTTTCAAAATTGCCTGGACAGTGACAAGCGCCTCTCACTGATCTCCTTATCCGTTTCAGCTGGTTTCAGTCACGTGACACTGGCTCTGAACGAAAACGAGTTGTGGAAACGCATTGAGGTAGGCTAGTGCTTTTTGTCCCTCTCTGCTATTATAGTTTTTCAAAATGTCGGAACGACATGGAAGTCTCCTTGGACTTACCAGTCCAATGTAAATAAAGATAAGAAATTCTTCACATATGAGGATAAATCAAATCATTGGCAAGGTAATTTTACAACAATGAGGACATTTTTATGAATGAAGACATTTTAGCTAATAAAATACTTTAAAATAAACTACACAGTGTACCTTTAATATTGTGTTATTCATTTGCTTCTGTGTAGTTATTCATTGACAGTGTTACGATCACCAGCTGGAGTGCCCTTGAGAGCAACCAGAGGGCACTCCACAACAGACTATTGTCATTCCCTCACAAACTACATCTTCCATAATTCTCTGCCTGGACTCATCAGCATTCATTGTTTTCACCTGTGTCTCATCTTCTTGTTTGCTCACCCTATAAGCCTTGTTCTTTCTGTCATTCCCTGCAAAATCTTGTTTAGTGTTTATACTGCATTTCTGAGCAATTCCACTGTTTTCTATGTTCCTGGTTATTGATATATGCCTATGTTCTGGTTTTCCCATTCTTGACTCACCCTCTGGATTTGTTAGTTTGATTGGACTGATTTACTGTGCTCTGACCTCTTGCCTGTTTTCAACTACGATTGTGGATTACCCTTTCAATAAAACTGTATTTGGATCCTCAACCTTCTTGTCTCAGAGCAGTATGTGACAGAGAGCAGCACTAAGTTGTCATGAAAACAGGACAAAACTTTATTAAATAAAAATGATCTACAGTGCATAACAGTAATAGATATTACAGCATAGTAAATGGTACCAAAGGTAAGGTTATGATTACGTTGATGTTGTGCTTTGGATTTGGATATCTTATCTTACTTGTTTTAATTACATATGGCTGACAAATACTGAATGCATAACAGTAAGTTTATTATAGCCTAGTGCAGGGGTTCTCAACCTTTTGCAAGCTGGGCCCCCCCAAAGCTGGTTCATTGCGGTTGGGGGCCCAGTGCCCCCCCCCCCCAATACCCCCCCCCTCCCCACACCACACCACCTTGCATAGATAGATAGATAGATAGATAGATAGCCAGCCATATGCTATTTTTTTAGGCCCACATTATTATTAATAATATTATTATTATTATTATCACCAGTAGCAGTCGGTAGGCCTATTATCATTACTAGGCTATTGTTATAATTGTCAGTAGCACCATACTTCTAATGTGAGCTTGCAGGCATTATTATTATTATGAGTACTGGTAGGCCTATCATCATTTCTAGGCTATTGCTATATAATTATAGGTTACATGCTTTAGTGTTGTTGTTGTTATTATTATTATTATCATCATCAGTAGGCCTGTTATCATTACTAGACTATTGCTATAATTGGGAATTGGCACCAGACCTCTGATATTAATGTATGCTTTATTATTGTTATTATTACTAGGCCTAATAGTAGGCATCACCTGCATTTTTTACAGAAGCTTGCAGGTAGGTGATGTTAATGTGAGACCTGAGCCTGCTTTGCCTTGCAAAGATCCTCAATTCTTGGCTCAATGTTTGATAGACTAATCCTTATTAAAGCCACACAAGTTCAAGAGCAGTGAGTCATTTTCTCTGTTCTCTTTGTTCTTTGATTAACTTTACTGACAGAACGCTTTATTGGCAGCTGGCCCTTTAAGATCAGCCGCTGGTGAGAGACGCAGATCTCACACGAGTCACAACTCTTTATGTCCCTCATAAGACTGCTCTTATGTTATGAAGATACTCGACAAACAACATTTTGGCATAATTGTTAGTTCAAGCGTGAAAGAGAACTGTATTCTGGCGCGCGGTCTGTGCATGATGCGCATTATACGGGCGCGCGTCTTTCAGTGAGTCACATTCATTCACAGGCAGCGCGAAAAATGTGTGCGTTTCAAATCGGTAAAATTAAATCTGTAAAATAGACGTAATAAGTGGCACATAACGTGAAGTACCATGGCATTTTGTTTTGTTTGAAATTTAACTTGTCCAGTGGGACAACTAGTTTTCTCTTCCACTTGTCCTACAAAAAAATCCACTTGTCCCGGACAAGCGGACAAGCCTGTCGAGCCCTGCGTCCGTCATAAAAATAAATGCGGATGGTTCGATTTTCTGCATTTTTTGGCATCCGTAGCAAATATTTTGAGGAGTTTTGACAATTGAAAGCCACGAAATGACGAATATGGAAAAACGAATACGACAGTTTCGGATTCAGTCAGGGTGCAAGGACCTTAAACTTTTGAGGCTTGCGCAGCTTCTCGATGAGAAATCAAACAAATGAGCGCCGTTTTCTAAAGTCTATGAGCGCAGCACACACAAATAAACTAAATTGACATACTGCAGTTAAATTTTGCAGTTAAATGAATACACTTCGACCTGACGACCGAGAGCTGACAATTGACCATCACTTAATTTACCATCACCTCACGATTGAAAATGTGACACTGATTTCATATGACAGCTCAACAAGCAAGTTAATAATATTAAGTCACTTACATTTTAGACGAAATAATGACTGTTTTGGTATATTTTAGCAGCGAAAATAGATCCGATGAATCCAAACAAAGATCACAGCGCATCTCACAGCAACACTCAATCGTGTTTTGAATGATTCAGTGTTTTGAACGAATCGGTTGAGTCAAAGATTCAATGACCCATTCACAAACATCTGGCTGCGTCCCGATTCGCCTACTTATACTACGCCCTAAAAGTATGTACTCTTTTTGTGAAGAAAAAGTACATACTTTTGAGTGTGTAGCAAAAGAGTAGGCAAGCTTTGGGACATACTACTCCGTCATCTTTAACTGACAGCTCTGTCGCGTGCGCCGTCACCGTAAACTGCCCTGTCAATCATCTTGTCACAGTTAAAATCCTCCATTCAATTTAATTTCCTACCGTTTCTGAGAGAAGTGTAATAGCTCTTTCATCTGCCCGTCGTGGGTCTTTATGCGGAGACTCTCCTCATGTGTTTGCAATTTGAATGTAATGATGCATTTAAAAGTTAATGGCTAAACGTATCTTTACAAAAGTTCACAATGTTGATGCAGATGCAATATAATGTAGACAACATTGAATAAATACATTTTCGTCAGGTTAGATACTGGTAATAATCACTCAAACCCCTTTATCTAAACCTCTCTACATAACCGCCGGACTCGCGCGTCCTCCATGTCTGTAGTTTTTTTAACACTTTTCACTCGTGTTTGTAGTTCTAATCGAATCCTCGTCCAACGCGCGATGGGTTGTGGGCAATATCAGCCGTTAGAGTGCGCATCGATCTACACTTCGGATTCTGACCGGATATAGTAGACCATCCGGGTATCTTTGGAACACTCATTTCCACATACTACGATTTGGGACGTACTAATTCTACTTTCGAATACTATTTAGGACGGATAGTATGCGAATTGGGACGCAGCATCTGTCTCATTCTTGATGAATCGGCTGTTTGAACGAATCGTTTGAATGAACGACTCAATGACTCGCTTAATAAAACCGCTTATCACCTGCATTTGCGCTCAATATCGACAAACCAATCAAATAAATTTGTTCAAAACTTTTTTTTTAAATCAGTCCAAACACATTTTAATTTTTATTCAGGAGTAACGTATATACAAAACTTTAACTTTTATGACGGTAGTTAAGTGATAAAAAAAAAAAAATGCAAAAAAATTTTTTCCCAGTTTTTTCCCCCCTCCCATCCTGTAGCCTACTCGCGCCCCACCGGGAGAGTGTCGGCGCCCCCCCGGTGGGGCGCGCCCCACCGGTTGAGAACCACTGGCCTAGTGGATGGAATGGATGGAACATGCAATTCGATTACATAAATCTTAAATTTAGACCTAAATATTTGTGTTGCTTGGACTCAAAAAAGAAAGCAGACAAGGCTTCGGAAGCTGAGGGATTGTTGTGCAGTTTGAGGTGTGTAGTGACATGTTTGTGTTGTGATATGTAGTAGTTATCGTCCACAGCACCTTTACAAACAACCGAAAGGAAAATCGCTCAGTAACAATAACAAGCGTTGCCACAGGCACAATTAAAGACTACACGTAAGTCTGCTATCAGAAATAATTAATGTAAGAATTTACACACACATACCCTGTCATGCTCTCTTTCGTAATCTTTTCTCTTTAGTTTTATTTCTCTCTCTTTTATTTGAACATGGACTTTTTGTCATGTCTTCGGTCTGATCTGCCTTGTTGTCTCTCGTGGCTTTAGTCTGCGTGCCTTGTTGTTGTTTTGGTGCGCATGCTTTGTGTTGACAGTTCGCCACGTGCTCCGCTGCCATTGTGGCGTTCTCCCCACCCCCTTGTTATTCCATCAGCATTAGCGTTCACCGCTCTCACCTGTCATTGATTAAACGTCCTAATTATTCCCCTATTTATTCCCCTATTTATTCCCCTCGTGTTCGCTATCTTGTGCCAGATTGTTTGTGTATATTTACCCAGTGCTCCGGCCAACCTAAGCCTTTTCCCATGTCAAGTTAGATTGTGCCTTGTGTTTTGTTTTGAGACTCCAGTGCCTGTTTGTGTTTCTGTTAGTTTGTTTTTTTCCCTGCCATCTAGACTGTGTTCACTCTCTGCCTCGGCTTGGCTGGCTTCCCATTTCCCCGACGCTACATGTCTCGCTCCTGTCCCTCTTTCCTCGTCCTCCAGCGATCTCTCTCCTTCCATTTCCCTGAAGGCCGCCTTGGATTGAGCTGCCTGCGCCCCCTGCTGGATCTGATTTAAAATTTTTCTGTTTACTGCTTTGCCCACTTGAGTGCAAAATAAATGATAATAAACTAAGTTTTGTTGTGCCTGCATCTGAATCTCATCCTGATTGAACAATAGAACAATCTGGCCACTATGGATTCAGCAGGCACGGACCAGGTTCGGACAGCGCTCGCCCAGCAAGGAGCTCTCCTAGGCCAGCAAGCCACCAAACTTACCACCACTTCACGGGAGGATGAATTCCTGACAGGCCGAGTGACCAAACTAACCGCCCGTATAAGAGGAGCTCCAGCAAGGATCCCCAGGGTCCAGACCAGTAAACCCTCTTGCCCAATTTCCTCCCCACCACGAGCCTGAATCTCATGCCAACAGCCCACCGCCTTACGACGGGGATCTTAACTCCTGTCAAGCATTCCTATCACAGTGCTCTCTGGTGTTCGCACTACAGCCCCACCCTTATGCCACTGAGAACTCTACGGTGGCGTATGTCCTAACTTTGCTCACCGGTAAGGCTCATGAGTGGGGCACTGCCGCTATTTTGTTGACTTCCATGAGGAGATGGTCAAGCTGTTCGACAGATTGGCATGGGGAAATTAGGCGGCTTCCAGGCTGGTGCAGTTTTCCCAGGAAGGTCGCTCTGTCACAGATTATGCCGTCCAGTTCCAAACCTTGGCAGCCTGCTGCGATTGGAATGAGGGGGCCCCGCATTCCAGATTTCTTGAGGGGCTGGATGACAACATCCAGGATGAGATTCCCACCCATGAGCTGCCCTGTGACCTGGATTACTTGGTTGACCTGGCTCTTCATGTAGAAGGTCACATCCTTCATCAGCGCCAGCGTCGGCCTGTTCGTCCAACATGGAGGAATGGGGAGGGCTCCTTTCCCCAGGTCACCCCCGTCCAATCGTCACCTCCTCCTATAGACACAGAGCCCATGCAGCTGGGGCGCCTCTGTCTCACGACCTTAGGAGAAGCAAGACCTCGAGGCTTATGTCTGTACTGTGGGAAGCCTGGGCACTTCGCCATCAGGTACCGTTTAAAAGCCAAGGCCCTCCAGTGAACCGGGGAATCCTGGTGGGTGCCTCTACCTGTGTGAATTTCCTCTGTTCTCTCAGTGTGCTACCTGTCTCCATCCAGCATGAGGGCTCCTCCAACCCCTGCCAGGTTGGTCTGCCACCCAGGAATCTGGAGATCACTGGCTGCCATCCGCCAGCGGTTTTGGTGGCCCTCCATGGGCCCAGATGTCAGGCAGTTCGTTTTGGCATGCTCGACTTGTGCTCAGAACAAGAATTTGAACCGCACGCCTGTTGGTCTGCTCCAGCTCTTTCCAATTCCCTCTCGTCCATGGTCACACCTGGCCCTTGACTTTGTCACTGGTCTCCCACCCTCGAGAGGTAACACTGTGATACTGACGGTAGTGGACCGCTTCTTTAAAGCGGCCCACTATATCCCTTTGCCCAAAGTCCCCTCTGCCAAGGAAACTGCTCAGGCTATGGTTGACCATGTGTTGCAGATTCATGGCCTTCCAGTTGATGTGGTTTCTGATAGGGGGCCACAGTTTGTTTCCCGGTTTTGGAAAGAATTCTGTCGACAGGGTTACACCCCCAGACCAACGGGCAATGTGAACGAGCCAATCAGGATCTCGAGAGAGCTCTCCGCTGCCTGACCTCCCAGAATCCTAGTTCCTGGAGTCAATAACTGTTGTGGGTCGAATACGCCCACAACTCCCTGCCGGTAGCGTCTACAGGTATGTCCTCATTTTAATGTTCAATTGGTTACCAACCTCCTCCAATTGGGGACCAGACTTTGGTCGCAGACTTCAGTCGGCGATGAGGTGTGCCTGGTGGGGGATCTGTCATGTCTTCGGTCTGATCTGCCTTGTTGTGTTGTCTCTTGTGGCGTTAGTCTGCGTGCCTTGTTGTTGTTTTGGTGCACATGCTTTGTGTTGACATTGCTCTGCTGTCATTGAGGTGTTCTCCCCACCCCTTTTTTATTTCATCAGCATTAGCTCTCACCGCTCTCACCTGTCATTAATTAAATGTCCTAATTATTCCCCTATTTATTTCCCTTGTGTTCGCTGTCTTGTGTCAGATTGTTTGTGTATATTTACCCAGCGCTCCAGCCAACCTAAGTCTTTTCCCTTGTGAACTTAGATCGTGCCTTGTGTTTTGTTTTGAGACTCCAGTGCCTGTTTGTGTTTCTTTTAGTTTAGTTTTTTTCCCTGCCATCTAGACTGTGTTCACTCTCTGCCTCGGCCTGGCTTGCTTCCCGTTTCTCCGACGCTACATCTCTCGCTCCAGTCCCTCTTTCATCACCCACCAGCGATCTCTCCACCGGACACGTGGCCCCGCCCAGCTGGTCGCTGCGACCTATTCCTCCCATTTCCCTGATGTCCACCCGGGATTGAGCTGCCTGCACCTCCTGCTGGATCTGATTATTATTTTTTCTCTTTCCTGCTTTGCCCAGTTGATTGCAAAATAACTGATAATAAACTGAGTTTTGCTGTGCCTGCATCTGAATCTCATCCTGATTCGTGACACTTTTGGAATACATTCACATGTTACCTCTATCCACTTAGCAGATTACTCATGAAATATGCATCTCACATTCATCTGTGCATAACTAAGATAGAGAGAGAGAGAGAGAGAGAGAGAGAGAGAAAGAGAGGGAGAGGATAGCATTTATATAAGTTTTTTTTTTTTTTAGTACAGAGGCTCTTTTCCTGACCTTTAGAAAAAACCTTAGGTTAAGTTTCTCTTTCCTGTCCTTTAAATAACCCTGAAGAAGACCTGTTTATAATAAAAATCAGCTGCAGTTTGACTGAAACATGTTTCAGGGAAATGGGAGATGACAGCTACATATCAAAACTGATGGACAGATAAAACTGATAAAATATATAACTTTAGATACATATCACATAAACAACTCTGTATTTTGGGCCGCATAATAATATTTCCTTGTTTGTGAAAAGGCTGATACAAGGGTACAAGATTAATGTAGCTTTAGGTTCCCAGCGAGCATTCTCAGAACTTTAGCTAACGTTGTGGCAAGGTTCTCTGAAAGTTATCAACATTCTTCCAGTAACGTTAATAAAATAACATTTCAATAAAACAAGTTATCTGGTGTTAAATAATGTTCTCAGAAAAAATAAATGTATCATTAATTCACCTGAAAGGTTTATTTGGAAGTTTTATGTTACATGTTTCAGAAAGTTCAGGGAATGTTCAAAAGTAACATTCCCATTATGTTTGTAAAATGATCAAATGAAATGTTCCCTTAACGTTCATATAACCAAGAAGTCTTTAAAACGTTTAAAAAACTGGACATTTTGAACATTCAGAAATTATTCAGGAATAAGATTTTTACAACTAAATGGGAACGCTGGCAATACATTCTTAGAGAACATATTTTTCTTAGCTGGGTCAATATTCTGTCTTCCTGGTCCTGCTTTAATCCCCACTGTTGTACTCTGGATTACAACAGATGGACATTATTTTCTGCCTAGACACATGCAGGTCACACACAAACATATGTTACTCATACTCACAGGTCACTGACATTCACAAACACGGGTCACCCACAAGAGACTATTAGCTATATATAGAGAGCAGACGTATAAATACTTTTGTGTACATATTTCACATGTACTGACCAAGGAAGTCTATAATGCCTGAAGAAAGCTTCACATTAACATTCCCATTCATCTTAAAGGCAGTTCCCAGCAAATCGCAGGGGCCCTCAGAGGTATGTGACCTGGATTCTGCCATCTTGGCTCCTGGGCACTTAGTTTCTGGTAACATTTGTCATGTGGCTGATTATTTGTTAAATTCAGTGGGTAGACAAAATGTTGTTTTTTTTGTGTGTGTTTTTTTATATTCCCTGCGTGTCTTAAAATGTCATCTTTAATTTCTTAAATGGTGTAACAACAAGGGCCAGATTTACTAAAAGCTTGCGCAAGCGCGAACCCTCTTTGGCGTAAAAAACTAAAGTCTGAATTTACTAAAGACTAAAGATTTACGGAATTTTGCAATAGATCTGACCAATGGAAAAGTAACAGTGGAAAAACGCGTTCTGTGTGAACATCCCCTGATGCTATATCTACAATAGGTACAGCATGCAGAATCTACAATGGATACAGATGCACTTTGGGTCTCTGACATACTCCACACACTTGAGTCTGCCGACAACAGGACAAATTGAAGAGTGAAAGAACGTTCACTTTGATGCATCCAGTTTAAACAGCTCAGACTTCAGAAGGATCCCAGCATCGGAAACAAGTGAATGGTTTATTTAATGGTGTTCCGGATCACGTCAGAGGATTATATGTTTGTTCGGAGCATTTTGTTTTGTAAATGAGGTACAGACTAATGGAGAGTTTGCAAAGAAAGTTTTGAAGCATCAAACTGTACTAATGTTTTACAAAATGTTAACCTAATCACAAACTGCAAGTAAATTATTTAATAATGGTTTGTCTGTAAATTATGTTTTTTTACGGATAATGTTTTTAAAACACTTACTCACATGCAATAGAGAGTGAACGTTGATACTGTTTCCTATACAAACATGTTATCCAATCATAACAGTGGCCGTTTACTGACAAGCCTTAAAGAAGCCCCTAAAAAAAGCTAATTTCAGAAGGAGGGTGTCACAGCCACACAGTCACAGCCCCAATCATCACCCAATCACCAAGACCCGCCCACTCGTTCAGAATCACCAGAGTACTGACTCGCTGCACCTGCACTCCCTCATCAACACAGCCTACATATTCACAGTTCACCATCCACTCATTGTCTGGTCTCGTCGCAGTTACCACTGCTTACCGTCAGACTCCTTACCTGTCTACTTACCTTTGATTCGTCTTGTCAAGCTTCCTGTCTTCTGACCGTCTGTCATCTGTCGTCCTGATCCAGATCTCCTGTCTTCTTGTTCACTAGTCACCTGCACAGAGAATCCACTTCAGTCTTCATCAGCTAAGTCACCATCATCAGTCAACAAGTCACCTTGTGTTGTGTGTTCTTCTGTGTTGTGACAGAAAAACAGACCACTATGCAGAGTCCTGCCGAATCAGCGAAGAACATCCACCGGATCCGTTTGCTGAACTCGTACAAGCAGTTACAAGCTCTCCCCTCCGCACCACCCGTTCTTACGCCACCTGCCTCTGCGAGTCCCATGGCCTGACCAGCAACATGCAACGGTGAGGCGGAGGATTGCAGTGGATTCTTACTACATTGTTCATTGAGTGCTGCAATGGGTGCAATCCATCTGGCATTCCAACGGCCCAGTCACGAGTTCCTTAACATTGTTCATTAACCACTTTAAAGAAGTCTTCGGTCAAACTGCATCAGTACTATCTGTCCATGATCAGCTGTTCAACCTCCGTCAAGGTAAAAACCCCATAAATGCATATGCTCTTAAATTCTGCACTTTAGCAGCATCCCGCGGGTGGAATGAGACGAGACTGCTAACAGCCTTTTGCCAGGGTCTCAACCCGGAAGTGCACCACCAGATGGTAATTTATGACGATAACGTTGGATTGGAGAGTATCATTCAGAAATCTTTGCACATCTCTTAACGTCTGTCAGCCTGGTCACTCGATCAACCCGCCCTGCATCCTCCGCCCATCTCTCTATCTGTCGCCCTTCCAGCACCTGAATCCATGCAGGTCTACGCATATCACTTCACAAGCGTGGAGCATCAAAGGAGACTATTGCAACTCTGTATCGTGGGGGAGCAAGCCATGTCATCACGAACTGCCCGATTCGACCACCACGCCCAGCGGTGAGTACAATCCAGTTTCTCCCAAAAGCACCCCTCACTCATCATCGACGTCCATATTTCTTCGTGGCCAAGAAGGCTGGAGTCTTGCGGCCGTGCATTGACTACCGGGCACTCAACTCCCCGACCGTCAAATTCAGCTATCCTCTTCCTGTGGTCCCTGCCGCCCTGGAACAGCTCCATGGGGCTTGCATCTTCTCCAAGCTGGACCTGCGGAGCACCTACAACCTCATTCGGATATGTGAAGGGGACAAATTAAAGATGGCGTTCATTACTCCGACAGGCTACTAAGAGTACCAGGTGATGCCGTAAGGCCTGTCCAACTCCCCCCTCTGTATTCCAGGGGTATATGAATGAGGTGTTCATGGAGTACTTCCACCACTTCGTCAACGTCTACATCGACGACATCCTGATCTACTCCCGGAACCTGGCAGAACATTGTGACGACAGAGTTTTGCCCTCCACAAGCTGAGAGAACACCACCTCTATCTCAAGCTGGAGAAGTGCGAGTTCCACAAGCCATCTGTCCAGTTCCTTGGATATATCATCGACCAAGGAGGTATCCAGATGGACCAGAGGAAGGTGGACACCATTCACAACTGGCCACTATAAAGGAACTCCAACGCTTTCTAGGCTTCGCCAACTTCTACCGAAGATTCATCCAGAATTACAGTCTCCTCAGATCACCTCTCACCTCACTCCCCAGAAACCGGCCCAAGTTTCTTTCCTGGAACCGCTTGGCCACAGAAGCCTTCCAATGCCTGAAGAATGCCTTCATCACCGCTCCAATCCTGGTACTCCCCAATTCAGAACTCCCATTTTTGGTCAAATTGGATGCCTCTACCCCCGGGGTTGGGGCGGTACTATCCCAGCGGCAGGGTGAGCCTCCTCGCCTTCAAGAAGCTGTCCCCGGTGGAGCAGAATTTATCTGTATCATCCTTAACCCAACTCCAGTGCTCCAGAACCTGTTCTCAATCCAGCCATGGTAGTCAGTCCGATCCAATGGTCCCTCGACGATCATCTCCTCCAAGCCACCCGCAACGAACTTGCTCTGCCCGGGAGGTCCTGAGGGACGGTTGTATGTTCCATCCGCCCGCCATCTGTCCCTCATGCACACTCGTTCAGAGCCTCTCCGGGCTCTGGACACCCAGGCAGCCAGCGAACCCTCTCGCTCCTACAAGAGCGCTACTGGTGGCCCAACATGGCCCAGGATATCTCTCGGTACATCAAGGGATGCTCAGTCTGTGCCATCACCAACACCCAGACGAAGCTACCAGAGGGAAAGTTGGTACCTCTGGTCCTGCCCCTGGTCTCATCAGGGTATAGACTTCATGACCAACCTTCCTCCGTCAAACCATCACGTGTATATTCGTTGTCGTAGACCAATTCTCCAAAGCCTGCAAACTCATTCCCATCAAGGGCCTGCCCACCGCGTTTGAAGCCGCAGAACTCCTCTTTCAACAAGCTTTTCATCATTATGGCCTTCCAGAAGACATCTTATCAGACAGAGGTCCCCAGTTTATCTCCTGGCTGTGGCAGGCCTCTGCGTCCCAGTAAGTGTCACGGTTCATGGATCCGGTTGTTAATTTTGTGTATTTGTTTGGTGTGTTTGTAGGTGTTGAATCTGTGTGTGTGGTGGCTTGTATGTTGCCTAGTAACCAACTGATCACTCCAGTCATTCAGCTGTCAGCTGCCTATATCTACCTGGAGTGAGATATGCTTGGTGTCGGTTCGTCACTCTTGTTTTGTTCTCTCTCTCAGTTCATATGTCTGAGTTCCAAGCTGAATCATCCACATCCGTCTGTGCTTCCAAGCAGTTCAAGATATCGATCTAGAGTTTTCTTCAACCAGCAGTCCGGTCTGAGTTTCCACACTGTGTTTGATTCCTGTCTCTTCATCTCTCTATTGGATTATTGCATTGAGTTCGCCAGCCTTGTGACTGTGCTTTTCTATTTTCACAGACAGTATTTTCGCTGTCCTGTCTGTCTCAATAAACTGCCATACTTGCATTTGGATCTACGACTCTCATTCTGACAGTAAGTCTATCCTCAGGGTACCACCCACTGACAAACGGCCAGACTGAGCGCAAGATCCAAGAAATCGGAAGATACCTGTGGTCATACTGCCACCAGAACCAGGACAGCTGGAGCCGCTACCTCCCCTGGGAAGATATGCCCAAAACTCCCTGCGTCAGACCACCACTGGGCTTACTCCGTTCCAATGTATCCTTGGCTATCAACCTCCTCTCTTCCCCTGGTCCGGAGAACCTTTGGAGGTTCCAGCTGTCAACCACTGGTTCGAGGAGAGCGAGAGGGTATGGGACTCAGCTCATGTGCATCTCCAGCGGGCAGTGCGAAGACACCAACGCCAGGTGGATGTCCGAAGAGCTGAAGCCACACAATACCAGCCGGGACAGAAGGTTTGGTTCTCCACCCGCGACATCCGTCTTTGCCTACCCTGCCGTAAGCTGAGTCCCCGCTATATAGTTTCCTTCTGTTTCCTTCTTTGTTGTGACAGAGGATCTGAACGAAGGATTTTTCGCATATGGATGGTATGTTTTTTTTTGTGCAAAAAACTTTATTGACATTATAAGTGAACTTCAAGGAACATACTAAAATAATAATAAAACAATACATGTCATGACCCCTTTAAATTTGGAGATGGAAAAAAACAAGAATTGCTATACTGCCTAATGTGATTATTAAACTTTGAAAGGCAATGATTTAATGTCATTGTGAGTGCCACACATTGCCACATAATACAGATCTATCTGTCTGTCTAAGGGGTTCACATTTGTACTGTACAGTATTTGGTATTTAATACATTTAATAGTGTCTGCTTTATCCACAACATATGTTCTATGAATATTCTCTGGTCATATCAGACTTTTCCACCTCCATGTCTGTTATCGGGATGATTTGTTTTTCTGATTTATTTTCTCTAAGGGAGAGGTTTCATGCATCGAATAAAAAAACAAACAATACCCAGCATGGCAAAATTGCTGCAATACTAGGTTGATCTAAAATAATTGATGTCTTGCGTGTTTGTTTATCTGAAAATCTGTGCTTGAGTGACAATTTTGTACAATGTTAAAGCTATTTCAAGAGACTAAAGTGGTCTTTTGAAGAAGGAAAGGTGTTCTCTTACATTCAAAGGATTTAGCAGATGCTGTTTTCCAGGGCAACTTACAATATTGCTTTTACATCGCGTACAAGACCATTGTTATCAACAGAAGTGCTTCCTATACAAATATAAGAAGAAAAAAAATACAAGATAAATGTTGAGTTGCAGGTCTGCATGGATTGGATAAACGAAAGAGCTTGACCTTTGACTGCATTTATGCTAGGTTGTGTACTGCCTTGTTTTGAACTTGATTCTAGCAGTTATAGAGAGCCAGTGAAGGAAATGTAGCAGCAGTGTGATGTGGGAGTACTTGGAAGTTCACAATTTATTTTTGTCATCAAGAGAGAGAGGAAAGCGTAGGTGGAGGGTTGAGTAAAAGGTGCTGGAGAGTTTCCTTGGGGCAGCAGCATCAAGCTTTGCTTCATAGCTCTTCTTCAAGTTCAGAATATGAGGCGCAGTTATCTGTAGTTCCCTAATGTGCTATCTGAGCCCTGCTGGTTATCCGGTTTCATTTGAAATAGCATCCTTTTCTATATATTTGGCCTTCTATTCACATTAAGATGGCATTATTGTCCAGCAAAAAATTTGTGTCTTGAAGACGCACTCCCAAGTGAATGAATTTGAAAAAAGTTTTTGCATTGTTTGGTCATATGACACATATTGCACTGAGAGATATCTATGTTTATACCTGCCTGCTGATTATTCACTTTCGCCGTGTTGCTGATGTAACTTTGTAAAACTTTTATATTACATTCCTGCAAAGATGACAGAAAATGTACTTGCAATTACTGCCCTGCAGCAAAACATGAGGGAAATTACATTTTAGACTGTGTTTTATATTTTGCTAATAAAATGATTATGCCAAAATAATAGCTGGTCTCTTCAGCGGGCACCACAGGGAACTATATTATCTCCTCTACTCATTGTACATAAATTAATTTAAAATTCACGACACATATTTTAGTCTACTTAAATACGCTGACGATTTGGCACTTGTTGGCCTTTTGTTCAAAGGTGGAACCGAAATAAACAAATTGTATCATAATTATATAAATTCCATGCAAAAATGGTGCAAATTGAGTGCACTTGAGATAAATTTGCATAAAACTAAGGAATTAGTGATCAGTAGAAACAAATGTGAACTCTCTGAAAAATTGCAACCCTTGATACACAATGGATACGAGGTAGAAATAGTCAAAGGTTTTAAAAACATTCATTGATAGTAACTTGAGTTTTGCTGGAAATGTGGATAATGTTTTTAAAAAGGCAATGCAGAGATACATCTTTTTCGGAGGCTAAAACACTTTAATATTTTAGAGATGGTCTATAAGAATCTTCTAGAGTATTATGTCTTAAGTTTTAATATGACTATGTGGTATGGAGTTCTGACTGTTAAATCAAAGCAGAAATTGTCTAGGGTTAACGTAGCTAGCGCAATTGTAGGTAAGACACAAAGACAACTGAATGAGATATATTTATTAAAAGTTAAACAAAAAGCATGGGTCAATATAGAGGATTTTTCTCATCCCTTACATTCTAAATTTCAGTTGTTACCATCAAGGAGACGGTTTAGACAACCTAGGGCGAGTAAAAATGTGTACCAGATGTAATTAGTGCCAACTGCTATTCGAATTTTAAATGTTGAGAAGATATGAATATGAGTAGGGGTGGATATGTAGGCTGTGCATAGGTACATGGGAATGTAATTGTTTTTATTTTTTTAATGTTTATTTTATGTTGTGTTGGTGTCCTTGTGTGTGTTGTATAGTGAAGCCAAAGATACATTTCCACTTGTGGACAATAAAGAAACTAAGCTAAACCAACATCTCAGTGAGCTTTTATTACTTTACACATGCGCAGTAAGTAGGGGAGAGCGGGGCACAACCTAACACATTTTGGTTTTGGTTAAAAAAATTGTTTTAGAAAAAAAAAGATGAAGTTAGATTCATCTTCTTTTTTACACAAGCAACATACACATCTCTGCTACAAATGAACACTTAAAGTTTTTTATGAAGGTAAAAGAGTAGCAAAACTCAAGAGCACGTAGATGTGAATTTGAGAACTTGTACAATAAATATTTGTACTTGTACGCTAAAATTTACACTCACAGCTCCAATGTGAAAACCTGTAAAATAAAAATCTGAAGTTGAATGTTGAAATTTGCATTGCAAACAATAGTCACACACCTGTATTCTGAATTTGAAGCTGCAGACAAGTAGTCATAAATGTGTAAAATGCCATTTACAGAAATACAATGACATGACACAAACTTGAAATATATATTTGCACTTATTCTTACATTCACATTTGCAGTAGAACCTCAATTAGGCACTTGCAACTTCTCAAATCTGTCACTGCAATTTCAAATTTCACACCTTGACTTTTGCTACTCTTTTCGCGATATATTAGATGCAAAACTAACTTGTGCACTTGCAACTCAGTGGCGGCGAGAGAGAAAGAGGGGCGGGAGGGGGGGTGTTCAAACGAGCCGTTTTTCAAACGATAGCGTTTAAACGTCTCCGAGGACGCAGGTTTCGTGACATCATCACGTACAATAGACGTCCCATTTCATTGGCTAGGCGCCAACCAATAAAACAGCTCGTTTGAACACCCCCGCTCCCGCCCCCCTTTCTCTCTCGCCACCACTGAGTTGCAAGTGCACAAGTTCCCTTTCGTTCTCACTACGAGTTACGTAGAATGACGACAAAATGGGGTTTTGCTTAGAAGCCTATCACCTTCGAGTATTACAAAACGAACGGTCTGCGGAATTTGCATAACGTAACTCCGCCCCACCTCGTGGGTATATAAGGAAGTATGCTGGCAACATGCAGATATGTTTTTGCTTCGGAGCCAAGAGGTTCTCTTCACTCCTGCAGCCTGAATTCTCCCTGAGTGTCACAGAGTTTCTTCGAGACGAGCAGCTCTGCAGTCTGTGTTGGTGCAAAGTAGAGATCGGCATCGGCCAATATCAAAGTATATCAAGCTGATTATTAGGCAGGCGCATCTGTGGGCAGCCTATAGTGTTGTCATGGAACACGTGTTTGACGCACGCTGCCGCTAGAGTCATTTTCCAGCCAGACCTCATCCAGTGCCTAAGGAGCTAACTAAGTGCCTTGGAGAAAACGGTAAGGATTCAATTCTTATAACTCCTTTATATTTAATTAAAAACTTTTGATATGTTACTGCCAACTTTGAGAAAAAACCTGAATAAGCGACATGGCATTCGGCTACTTTGGATCGTAGCTGAAGTTGCATTATCACAGTAGAACAGTTGCTATCATGTCACAATAAGTAAGCAGTAATTTTGCAATTACAGAGTGAATCTGAGACTTTTATTTGTTCTGTTTGTGTGTCTTATATTTGAGAGGGATGTCACTCAATGCAGAGAAATAAGTAATAAAAAAGAGACCAACGCTCTATAGGCTAGTGACAGACTGGCTTTACTTCGCTAGCGGGTAACGTTAGCTACAGACAGACCCGGTGCTAATACGGCACTGGAACCTTAACGTCCGTTATCTACCGCACCGAATATCAACGCGGATTTCTGTGCTTCAGTTCGGTGCTACTGTTATGCCAGTGCTTCTCTTGGATGCTCAGAAAACGGACGTTAGAATAACAGAAATATAGCTTCGCTGCACGTGACGCTAGTCAGCAGCGAACTTTATCATACCGTTAGTTACTAGCTGGATTAAACATGGTTAAAATGCTGGCCAAACAGTGTAAAGTGTGACTGTATTTCACTGTAGACTAAAAGGTCCAACAGCGGGATGCCGTTGTCTGAAGAACAACAGACGGACGGTGCGTTGTGGTGCATTTAAAGTTTAAATTTTCCCATCTGGTGGTTGTTTTTGTCATTCAACAGCAATTTACTAGTGAAATACGTTATTGTTATAAGTTAAATAAAATAAAATATAATAAATCTTATATATAAAAAAATTATTAAATAATTTTAAGTTTTTTCCCCCCCTTTTTTGTGATAATTAGGTTATGTCCATTTGGCTTTATCCATCAACAAACAAAACAAACAAACCAAAAATACATGTTTCAGGACAGTTTTTGGGAAGAGGATAGAAACGTTTTTAGCCTTGTATTACTTACAATACATTAAATTATTAGCTGAATTATGAAACATTTGTTAGATTTTATATCTATACCTATCTATAAAATTACTTGAAGATGACGTCAAGATACTATACAAAAATACTAACATAACCTTGTATTTTTCCCCTTTTTACAGATGGCTGAAAAGAAAACCACCCCCTTATGGCAGCGCTGTTGTTCAAGTGTTCAATAAATGTTTTTGTTGAGAAATTTTATCTATGCTAAGTAATTATTATTTCTGTTACATTTTATCTTTCAAATAGAGGTTAAAACCAAGCAAATATCGGCCAAAATAAATCGGCAGCATTAATCGGCCATCGGCCGACCTGGATTTCAAAAGATCGGCATCGGTGATAGTGCAAAGGTGATTTACCAGCGAGTTTCACATTCCTGCCTGCTGATCTGTGCAGTGGTCGCAGGAAGGCGTCACAGTCTGCTCAGGCCCCGCAGCGATGGGCTACAGTTCTGTCGAGGAGGTCCTTCCCTGGTCTCCTCTATCAGGACGCACTCTATGACGGTGCCCCACACCAGGATGCTTTGCCTCCCCAGTCATACCGCCTCGCTGCCTCACAAAGGGTACGTCTGTGGTCCCCATGACTGGTACAGTTTTCTGGGTGCTTGGCTTCAGCTTCCCAATCAGTCCCGCTGGGTCGCCAGGACCATCAGGCTCGTTCTAAATGAAGTCTGGCTTCTACAGCCCCTACTTCATTGTACCGAATAAATCTGGTGGGTTACGGCCAATCCTGGATCTGTGAGTGTTGAACCGATCCCTTCACAGGCTTCCGTTCAAAATACTCACGGCCAAACGCATTTTCGAATACATTCAGCCACAGGGTTGGTTTGCAGCGATCGACCTGAAAGACGCCTACTTTTATGTCTCCATTCTTCCTCGACACAGACCGTTTCTTCTGTTTACTTTCGAGGGTCAGGCATATCAGTACACGGTTCTCCCATTCGGGTTAGCTCTGTCTCCTCACGTCTTTACGAAGGTCGTCGAGGCAGCTCTTGTGCCACTCCGGCTACACAGGGTGTATCCTGAACTATCTCGACGACTGGCTTATCCTAGCTCACACTCGAGACCAGGTTTGCAAACACAGAGACCTAGTGCTTCGGCACCTAGCCCGTTAGGCCTTCGGGTCAACTGGGAGAAGAGCAAACTTTGCCCCATGCAGAGGATCTCTTTTCTCGGTATGGAAATAGACTCGGTCACAATGTCCGCGCAGCTTTCGGGCGAGTGAGCGCAGTCCCTGCTGACTTGCCTGCGTCAAGTCCAGAGCAAGAGTACGGTTCCACTGAAATTATTTCAGAGGCTCCTGGGGCATATGGCATCCGCAGTGGCAGCCACTCCGTTTGGATTGCTTCATATGAAACCACTTCAGCACTGGCTTCGCGACCGAGTCCCAAGGTGGGCATGGCATTTTGGCACGTTCCGAGTATCAGTTACTCCGACCTGCCGTCAAACCTTTTTCCCGTGGTCAAACCTCAGCTTTCTTTGGGCCGGTGTGCCCCTATTTCGAGCTTCCAGGCATGTTGATGTCTCAACAGATGCCTCCGCCACGGGTTGGGGCGCCATGTGCAATGGACATGCTGCCGCATACTTTGACAATTTTTGCGGCAGCATACTTTGACAATTTTCAATCTGGTTTCAGATTGCATCACAGCACAGAGACAGTGCTCATAAAGATAATAAACGATATTCGCTTAAATACTGATAAAGGCAAATTATCAGTACTGGTACTACTTGACCTCAGTGCTGCATTTGACACTGTCGATCACAACATATTTCTTGACAGGCTGGAAAACTGGGTGGGGCTTTCTGGGATAGTCCTAAAATTGTTCAGGTCATACTTAGAAGGGAGAGGTTATTATGTGAGTATAGGAGACCATAAGTCTGAGTGGACATTCATGACATGCGGAGTTCCTCAAGGCTCAATTCTTGCGCCACTCCTATTCAACCTGTACATGCTCCCAATGAGCCAAATAATGAGAAAGAACCAAATCTTATACCACAGCTATGCACACGACACACAGATCTACTTAGCTCTATCACCTAACGACTACAGCCCCATTGACTCCCTGTGCCAATGCATTGATGAAGTCAACAGTTGGATGTGCCAAAACTTTCTTCAGTTAAACAAAGACAAAACTGAAGTCATTGCGTTTGGAAACAAAGATGAAGTTCTCAAGGTAAATGTATACCTTCACTCTAGGGGTCAAACAACTAAAAATCCAGTCAGGAATCTTGGTGTATCTCTAGAGTCAGACCTTAGCTTCAGTAGTCAAGTCAAAGCAATAACTAAATCAGCATATTATCATCTGAAAAATATTGCAAGAATTAGATGGTTTGTTTCCAGTCAAGACTTAGAGAAACTTGTGCATGCTTTCATCACCAGCAGGGTGGATTATAGTAATGGACTCCTCACTGGTTTTCCCAAAAAGACCATAAGACAGTTACAGCTCATACAGAACACTGCTGCCAGGATTCTGAGCAGAACCAGAAAATATGAACACATCACACCAGTCCTCAGGTCTTTACACTGGCTCCCAGTTACATTTAGGATTGATTTTAAAGTATTATTACTGGTATATAAATCATTTCATGGCCTAGGACCTCAATACATTGCAGATATGCTCACTGAATATAAACCCAACAGATCACTCAGATCATTAGGATCACATCAACTAGAAATACCAAGGGTTCACTCTAAGCATGGTGAGTTCGCTTTTAGCTACTATGCCCGCCGCAGCTGGAACCAGCTTCCACATTCAAATCCAGACTCAAAACACATATGTTTAGCTATGCATTTACTGAATGAGCACTGTGCCACTGTTTGTCCGACTGTTTATACAGTATTTTATTTTTTGATTCTAAACAGTTTTCATTATTCCTATTTCTTTTGATTATTTAAAATTTCTTTATTCTAAACTGTTTTAATTATTCTTATTTCTTTTGATTATTTTAATTTCTTCTATGTAAAGCACTTTGAATTACCATTGTGTATGAAATGTGCTATATGAATAAACTTGCTTTGCCCTTGCTTTGTCGCAGGCTCATGGACAGGACCCCAGCGCCTTTGGCATGTCAATTGCCTCGAGTTGCTGGCAGTACGTTTGGCTCTGCACCGTTTTCGAGCCTTGCCCAAGAATTAACATGTACTGTAAGAATTAACATAGCCAGCAGCCATATCACCCTGTAGCCCAAGACTGGTTGCCCACTGAAGCTAATGCATTTACTGAATGAGCACTGTGCCACTGTTTGTCCGACTGTTTATACAGTATTTTATTTTTTGATTCTAAACAGTTTTCATTATTCCTATTTCTTTTGATTATTTAAAATTTCTTTATTCTAAACTGTTTTAATTATTCTTATTTCTTTTGATTATTTTAATTTCTTCTATGTAAAGCACTTTGAATTACCATTGTGTATGAAATGTGCTATATGAATAAACTTGCTTTGCCCTTGCTTTGTCGCAGGCTCATGGACAGGACCCCAGCGCCTTTGGCATGTCAATTGCCTCGAGTTGCTGGCAGTACGTTTGGCTCTGCACCGTTTTCGGGCCTTGCCCAAGAATTAACATGTACTGTAAGAATTAACATAGCCAGCAGCCATATCACCCTGTAGCCCAAGACTGGTTGCCCACTGAAGCTAAGCAGGGCTGAGCCTGGTTAGTACCTGGACGGGAGACCTCATGAGAAAACCAGGTTGCTGCTGGAAGAGGTGTTATGAGGCGAGCAGGGGGTGCTCTCCCTGTGGTCTGTGTGGGTCCTAACTCCCCAGTATAGTGATGGGGACACTATACTGTCAAAGAGCACCGTCCTTCGGATGAGACGTTAAACCGAGGTCCTGACTCTCTGTGGTCATTAAAAATCCCAGGATGTCTTTCGAAAGAATAGGGGTGTAACCCCGGCATCCTGGCCAAATCTGCCCATTGGCCTCTCTCCATCATGGCCTCCTAATCATCCCTGTATACTGATTGGCTTCATCACTCTGTCTCCTCTCCACCAGTAAGCTGGTGTGTGGTGGGCGTACTGGCGCAATATGGCTGCCGTCGCATCATCCAGGTGGATGCTGCACATTGGTGGTGGTTGAGGAGATTCCCCCCTTCCTTGTAAAGCGCTTTGAGGTCCCAGATAAAGCGCTATATAAATGTAACAAATTATTATTATTATTATTATTACTGGTCCGCTCGGACAATACCGCGACTGTAGCGTACACCAACCGTCAAGGTGGTCTACGCTCTCGCCGTATGTCGCAACTCGCACGCCACCTCCTTCTATGGAGTCGTGCTATGTACATTCCCGGAGACCTGCACCTTGCAGCCAACGAGCTCTCACGGATTCAGCCACTCTCTGGAGAATGGCGACTCCATCCCCAGACGGTTCAGCTGATTTGGGAACAGTTCAGCGACGCATTGGTAGATCTGTTTGCCTCCCCCGACTCTTCCCACTGCAGCCTGTCTTACTTCCTGTCCGAGGGCACACTCGGCAAGTATGCACTGGCGCACAGCTGGCCGCGGGGCCTTCGCAAATCTGCGTTTCCCACAGTGAGCCTTCTCGCACAGACCTTGTGCAAGATCAGGGAGGATGAGGAGCAGGTCCTTCTAGTTGCGCCTCGTTGGCCCACCCACCCCAAGGGAACTCATGCTCCTCGCGTGACTGGAGACTGAATCCTCCTCGCCCTCCTCTCGTACCCTCTTAGGACCCCTTAGTGGTCTTAACCATAGATATCTATATAAAGGCTAGATGTCTTATGGCGGAGTCTCTATCGTCATCACCGGCGGCCATCTTGTCACAGGCAGGGTTTAATGTAAGGTGAGAAATCTGCACAAACACAAATACTCTTATCTCGCTGAAATCTGGACGGATTTACAAACGGTTTGGTTTCTTACTAACGTTATTAACGTGGCTATAATACTAGCATATAATGGATGTTTACATAATTAAAACATAATTATCCATAAGTGTGCAGTGTCATAACTACATCTCTGACGTTTATAACGAACCAACCCGTTTGAAAATCGGTAGAAAATTGAGCAAGTTATGGTTATTTAAAAATTACATGCACCATAAACACAATGTTACGAGTGGGCGAGCAGCCTGTGACAAGATGGCCGCTAGGGTGCTGACGTCGACTACCATTGGCCAGCAGCGCGGACGAGACATCTAGCCTTTATATAGATATCTATGGTCTTAACTGCCCTGAGGAGTGCTCCCTTGAGCCTCTGCAATCAGTCGAGCTTAAGTTCCTGTTACTCCAGCGCTGTTGACGTCAACGCCAGAGTCTATGCCTGCAGCAACTTTCGCATTGGCTAGGTGCCTCCATGTTCATGGTTCCCCTCTGGTGACCCCCATAGGTGTGTTTCCACTGTAAGACTCTTTAAGCATATATCTTTCCCTTGGCAAGCCACCTTGCCACCCCTGGGGTTGAAAGATTCCACCCTGCGGGTTGGACACTCCAGTGTTCTTCCATATGCATCCCACCGGTCATATGTGTATTCTGTAAGACCTCCCTTCGGGTGGGCATTATGTTGGATATTTCTACTGAGATGTGCTTTCCAGTTTACCTTGGTATTCCTGTGTTCAGTTGGAGTCCTTCGTCCGTGCTAGTCTCACGACAGGGAGCTCACACTTACGCAGGGCACTGGAAAACAGTCAAGAAGTCGGCGTGATTAGACTGGGAACCCCATTTCGTCATCATTTTACGTAACTCGAAGTGACAACGAAAGGGAACGTCTCAGTTACGTATGTCTCCCTGCAAGTGGGAACAGTAATACCGCTGTACCGCTGGAAACGTTTGAGTTCAGTCTCGGCTCCTCACCAGGAAACATATCTGTGTATCGTTTTGTAATACTTGAAGGTGATAGGCTTCTAAGCGAAACAACATTTCATCATCATTCGACGTAACGTATCCGTTCCCTACTCAGGGAACGAGGGTTACATACGTAACCGAGACTGTAGTTTTGCATCTAATATATCGCGAAAAGAGTAGAAAATGTGAAGGCGTGAAATTTGAAATTACAGTGACAGATTTGAGAAGTTGCAAGTGCCTAATTGAGCTTGAACTGCAAATGCGAATGTAATAATAAGTGCAAACATATATTTCAAGTTTGTGTCTGTCTTTGTATTTCTGTAAATGGCATTTTACACATTTGTGTTTACTTGTCTGCAGCTTCAAATTCAGAATACAGGTGTGTGACTATTGTCTGATTGTACAGGTGTGTGACTATTGTCTTCTAACTTCAGATTTTTATTGTACAGGTTTTCACATTAGAGCTGGGAGTGTAAATTTTAGCATACAAGTACGAATATTTATTGTACAAGTTCTCAAATTCACATCTACGTGCTCTTGAGATTGCTTCTCACCTTCATAGTTTTTTTCTAGGACCTACCATTTTCGTACAGTTGCACTGAAAGAGACAGAAGTGCAAATGTTACAACTTACCCCATATGCGGGGTTAATTGTAACAGACAGAGGGGTTAGTTGTAACACTTGTGTATAACACATAATTCAGTAATATTTTATCTGTATAGTTTGATATCATGGATAGAGATATAGGAAAGGGTTGCACAGTTTTGCAATAAATAAATTAAATCATCACATATTGTAGTTGCAATTGAATTATATTTGTGTGTGGCAGCTGCATGCAAAGTTAATATTATTATTAATAATAACAGTAATAATAATCAAAATGAGCTTAAAATCAAATTTTAAAGGGTTTATTGCATTAAAAACAGGCTATATGTTATGTCTTGTCATGTTGTGTTTTGTTCCTGTTCTTTCTCGTTACTCTGTCTCCCTCTGCTGGTCATATTAGGTTTCCTTCTCTACTCTCCCAGCTGTTCCTTATCTCCTCTAACTACCTCGTTCTCTCTCTTCCCACCTGTTCCCTTTCTCCTCTGATTAGGTCTCTATTTCCCTCTCTGCTCTTACTGCTTCTTTTGTCAGATTCTCATTTGAGTTTCTCATGCTAGAAGCAAACTACAGTCTCGTTCGTTTCTACATTGTCCTGTCCTGTCCTGTCCTGTCCTGTCCTGTCCTGTCCTGTCCTGTCCTGTTGGAATCCGCCTGGCAAGTGCAATCTGTTCTCAACTAATGATCTCATTATTTACTCTGTCCAGTTCATCTGATGCTACGAGAGATCAGGTAGACACAGTCTCTCTTCGACCCGCGTCTTCTCTGAGAGACCTGCAGCCTGTCGCCGTTACCCGGCTATTCTCTACTGCTGTTTAAAGCCTGAAGAAGTTACCTGAAAGACTTTTTGTTCCTGTTATCGCCCGCTCTGCAGGTTGTTTATTTTCTCTGTTATCTCTCAAGAAGAAGATCTGTGTACTACCCTGTGTTTGACATTAAAAGACTCTGTTTCTGTTGAAACGCTTTTGGGTCCTCACTTACCCGCATAACAGAAGAATCTGACCAAGATGGACCCAGCGACTCCGGGTCATTTCCAGTCAGCCGTCGAGATCCAGGGAGCGATGATAGGCAGACATGAGGAAGAATTGTCTGCAGCTCGACATGCCGTTGAGACCCTGGCCGCCCAAGTCTCCGATCTCACAAGACAGATTAATCATCTCCGCCTCGACCCTCCGGTTGCATCCAGGGCTTCCGAATCCCCTGAACCCTGAATCAATAACCCCCCGTTTTACGCGGGTGAGCCCACAGAATGCCGCCCGTTTCTCACTCAATGTGATGTTGTCTTTTCTCTTCAGCCCAACACTTACTCCAAGAGCAGAGCTCGTATTGCCTACGTGATTTCTCTCCTTACTGGACGGGCTCGAGAGTGGGGAACGGCAATCTGGGAGGCGGAGGCTGAGTGCACTAACCAGTATCAGGACTTTAAGGAGGAAATGATTCGGGTATTTGACCGTTCTGTTTTTGGTGAAGAAGCTTCCCGGGTCTTGTCTTTCCTAACTCAAGGTAATCGATCCATAACAGATTACTCCATAGAATTTCGCACTCTTGCTGCCTCCTGTGACTGGAACGAGCCGGCGTTACTCGCCCGGTTTCTGGAAGGTCTCCGCGCGGATGTTAAAGATGAAATTCTCTCCCGGGAGGTTCCTTCCAGGGTGGATTCCGTGATTGAACTCGCTATTCGTATAGAGCGACGGTTCGACCTTCGCCGCTGAGCTCGAGGAAAGGAGTTCGCTTTCTCCGCTGCTCCCCTCTCCGCATCACTACCATCTCCCTCCGCCAGCTCGAGTTCTGAGGCCATGCAGCTGGGAGGCATCCGCATCTCGACTAAGGAGAAAGAGCGGAGAATCACCAATCGCCTCTGTCTCTATTGCGGTTCCGCTGCACATTTTGTTAACTCGTGTCCAGTAAAAGCCAGAGCTCATCAGTAAGAGGAGGGCTACTGGTGAGCGCTACTACTCTGGTCTCTCCTTCAAAATCCTGCACTACCTTTTCGGTCCATCTCCGCTGGACCGGCTCATCTGCCACCTGTAATGCGTTGATAGACTCTGGGGCGGAGGGCTGTTTTATGGACGAGACCTGGGCTCGAGAACATGACATTCCTCTTAAGGAATTAGAGGATCCCACGGCCTTGTTCGCTTTGGACGGTAGTTCTCTCCCCAGGATTCAGCGGGAGACGCTACCTTTAATCCTCACTGTCTCTGGTAATCATAGCGAGACCATTTCTTTTTTAATTTTTCAGTCACCTTTCACACCTGTTGTTTTGGGCCATCCCTGGCTAGTTCATCATAATCCCTCTATTAATTGGTCTAGGAATACTATCCTCTCTTGGAATGTCTCTTGTCATGTGGAATGTTTAATGTCTGCTGTACCTCCTGTTTCCTCTATCTCTTCTTCACAGGAGGAGCCTGGTGATTTGACGGGGGTGCCGGAGGAATATCACGATCTGCGCACGGTGTTCAGTCGGTCCCGGGCCACTTCTCTCCCTCCTCACCGTTCGTATGATTGTTGTATAGATCTTCTTCCGGGAACCACTCCCCCCCGAGGAAGACTGTACTCGCTCTCGGCTCCCGAACGCAAGGCTCTCGAGGATTATTTGTCTGTAGCTCTCGATGCCGGTACAATAGTTCCCTCCTCCTCTCCCGCCGGAGCGGGGGTTTTTTTTGTTCAGAAGAAGGACGGTGGCCTGCGCCCCTGCATTGATTATCGGGGGCTGAGTGACATAACAGTTAAGAATCGTTATCCTCTCCCTCTTATGTCTTCAGCCTTCGAGATCCTGCAGGGAGCCAGGTTTTTTACTAAGTTGGACCTTCGTAACACTTACCATCTCGTGCGCATTAGGGAGGGGGACGAGTGGAAGACGGCGTTTAACACTCCGTTAGGGCACTTTGAATACCGGGTTCTTCCTTTCGGGCTCGTAAACGCTCCGGCTGTCTTTCAGGCATTGATTAATGACGTCCTGAGAGACATGCTGAACATCTTTGTTTTCGTTTACCTTGACGATATATTGATTTTTTTCGCCGTCTCTCCAGATTCATGTTCAGCACGTTCGACGCGTTCTCCAGCGCCTTTTAGAGAATTGTCTTTACGTGAAGGCTGAAAAGTGCACTTTCCATGCCTCCTCCGTCACCTTTCTCGGTTCCGTTATATCCGCTGATGGCATTAGGATGGACCCCGCCAAGGTCCAAGCTGTCATTGATTGGCCCGTTCCTAAGTCACGCGTAGAGCTGCAGCGCTTTCTTGGCTTCGCGAATTTCTATCGTCGGTTCATCCGTAATTTCAGTCAGGTGGCTGCTCCCCTCACAGCCCTTACATCTGTCAAAACGCGCTTTACGTGGTCTGTTTCCACCCAGGGGGCTTTTGATCTTCTCAAGAGTCGTTTTACATCCGCACCGATCCTTGTTACACCTGACATCTTTAGACAGTTCGTTGTCGAGGTTGACGCATCAGAGGTGGGCGTGGGTGCCATTCTATCTCAGCGATCGCTCTCTGACAACAAGATCCATCCTTGCGCGTATTTCTCCCACCGCTTGTCGCCGTCTGAACGTAACTACTATGTGGGTAACCGCGAATTGCTCGCCATCCGCTTAGCCCTAGGCGAGTGGCGACAGTGGTTAGAGGGGGCGACCGTTCCTTTCGTCGTTTGGACTGACCATAGGAACCTTGAATACATTCGTTCTGCCAAGCGACTTAATGCACGTCAGGCTCGTTGGGCTCTGTTTTTCGCTCGTTTCGAATTTGTAATTTCTTATCGTCCGGGCTCTAAGAACACCAAGCCTGATGCTTTGTCTCGTCTCTTCAATTCTTCAGAAGTCTCCACTGACCCCGAGGGGATTCTCCCTAAGGGGCGTGTCGTCGGGTTGACTGTCTGGGGAATTGAGAGGCAGGTAAAACGAGCACTCACTCACACTCCGTCGCCGCGCGCTTGTCCTAAGAACCTTCTTTTCGTTCCCGTTCCTACTCGTCAGGCCGTTCTTCAGTGGGCTCACTCTGCCAAGTTAGCTGGCCATCCCGGCGTTCGGGGTACGCTGGCTTTTGGTGGCCCACTCGGGAACATGATGCGCGCCGTTTCGTGGCCGCTTGCTCGGTCTGCGCGCAGACTAAGTTTGGGAACTCCCCTCCTGCCGGCCTTCTCAGACCGCTCCCTATTCCCTCTCGACCATGGTCACACATCGCCTTAGATTTTATCACCGGACTGCCTTCATCGGCGGGTAAGACAGTTATTCTTACGGTTATCGATCGTTTTTCTAAGGCGGCTCATTTCATTCCTCTCGCTAAGCTCCCTTCGGCTAAAGAGACGGCACAAATAATCGTCGAGAATGTTTTTAGAATTCACGGCCTTCCGTCGGACGTCGTTTCGGACAGGGGTCCGCAGTTCACGTCTCAATTTTGGAGGGAATTTTGTCGTTTGATTGGGGCTTCCGTCAGTCTCTCGTCCGGCTTCCATCCTCCGTCTAACGGTCAAGCCGAACGGGCCAATCAGACTGTCGGTCGCATCCTACGCAGCCTTTCTTTCCGTAACCCTGCGTCTTGGTCAGAGCAACTTCCCTGGGCAGAATACGCACACAACTCGTTTCCTTCGTCTGCGACCGGTCTATCACCTTTTCAGAGTAGCCTCGGGTACCAACCTCCGCTATTCTCGTCTCAGATCACCGAGTCCTGCGTTCCCTCCGCTCAGGCTTTTGTCCAACGTTGTAAGCGCACCTGGAGGATTGTCAGGTCTGCTCTTTGCCGTTATAGGGTTCAGACTGTGAGAGCCGCTAACAAACGTAGAACCAAGAGCCCTAGATATTGTCGCGGTCAAAGAGTATGGCTCTCCACTCTTAACCTTCCCCTTAAGACAACCTTCCCCTTAAGACAACTTCTCGTAAACTGACCCCACGGTTCATTGGCCCGTTCCGTATTTCTCAGGTCATTAGTCCTGTCGCGGTGCGACTTCTTCTCCCTCGATATCTTCGTCGCGTCCACCCGGTATTCCACGTCTCTTGTGTTAAACCCGTCCTCCGCGCCCCCGCTCGTCCCCCTTCCCCCCCCATTCTTGTAGAAGGCGCCCCTATCTACAGGGTCCGCAAAATTCTGGACATGCATCCTCGGGGCTGTGGTCATCAGTTTCTAGTGGATTGGGAGGGGTACGGACCCGAGGAGAGGAGTTGGATTCCCTCTCGGGACGTGCTGGACCGTTCGCTGATCGATGATTTCCTCCGTAGCCGCCAGGTTCTCTCCTCGGAAGCGCCAGGGGGCGCTCGTTGAGTGGTGGGTACTGTTATGTCTTGTCATGTTGTGTCTTGTTCCTGTTCTTTCTCGTTACTCTGTCTCCCTCTGCTGGTCATATTAGGTTTCCTTCTCTACTCTCCCAGCTGTTCCTTATCTCCTCTAACTACCTCGTTCTCTCTCTTCCCACCTGTTCCCTTTCTCCTCTGATTAGGTCTCTATTTCCCTCTCTGCTCTTACTGCTTCCTTTGTCAGATTTTCATTTGAGTTTCTCATGCTAGAAGCAAACTACAGTCTCGTTCGTTTCTACATTGTCCTGTCCTGTCCTGTTGGAATCCGCCTGGCAAGTGCAATCTGTTCTCAACTAATGATCTCATTATTTACTCTGTCCAGTTCATCTGATGCTACGAGAGATCAGGTAGACACAGTCTCTCTTCGACCCGCGTCTTCTCTGAGAGACCTGCAGCCTGCAGCCTGTCGCCGTTACCCGGCTATTCTCTACTGCTGTTTAAAGCCTGAAGAAGTTACCTGAAAGACTTTTTGTTCCTGTTATCGCCCGCTCTGCGGGTTGTTTATTTTCTCCGTTATCTCTCAAGAAGAAGATCTGTGTTCTACCCTGTGTTTGACATTAAAAGACTCTGTTTCTGTTGAAACGCTTTTGGGTCCTCACTTACCCGCATAACACTATATTTTAAATAAATAAACAAGTGATCAATGCATAGTAAACAAAATAAAATAAAATAAAATGAAAATTCCAACATTGTTTGTCAAAGTCCAACGAAGTTAAATATATAAATAAATACTCAAACCTGAAAAGTTGTGTGGCTCTCTGTTTTCATTTGATTATCATTGTACACTTGGCGGCTTAGTTGTAACACTGTGCTACAACTAACCCCGCTGTGTAAAAAATATTTTAAGTCCAACAGTTGCTAGGAGTTGCTGACATGTTTCAAAATGGTGTTATGTTTTAGCCAACAAGACAGTGATTAAGGTAATATGAAGTTAGATTTGGTTACGTACACACTCAAATCAGAAATCGAAAAAAACATATGATGAAAAAATTTACTTCCATGGTGTCAAAACACTATTTGTCCAGTATCTTCACGAAATCTTATCAAAACTTTCCCCAAATTCGCGGGAGACTGTCTTCTGGCAGCGAGAGAAAAAGAGTGGAAACACAACCTGCTCGATCCTGACTAACTATGTAAAAGGTCTGTGTTACGTTTAACCCTCCCCTAGATTTTAGCGTTTTTCCGACATTTCAGTGTGAATGAGAAACTTTTGGAAAACACTTGAAAACGCGTGGCTGGAGAGGGCTTTGAAATGAAAAATGCTGTTTTCAAATGTATCAGGATTAAAGTAGACATACAGTAGCCTCTGTTAGCCATTATGATGGAAATGTGGACCAGGCTTGGTGGAAACAGGACAGAGAGTCAAAACAAAAGAAAAATGTGACAGTTGATGGAGCTGCTTCGATAATGGATACATCATGAGGTGTTGGTATGGTTAGGAAATCTGAAGAAGATTTTAGTAGTACCTTCGAATGAAGATCTTGGTGGGTGTAAAGAGGGCTAGGCTGAGGAGTGCACGTGTTGAAATGAAATTTCAGAAGTGCAAACATGTCTAATACATGTTTGTGTTTTGTGGTCTACAGGTTTATACACGGTATGGGAAATGTTACACGTTTAATGGAAACAAGACATCACCCAAGCGGGTGAGGCAAGGCGGCACTGGAAACGGCCTGGAGCTGATGCTGGATATTCAACAGGATGAGTATCTGCCCATCTGGAGAGAAACCAGTGAGTGATTAATGCAACTGCTGCTATTAGGCATCTCAGTTATAGATTGTAGTGTAAATGACCTTGAATGACTTTAGTATTTATGCTACTGTAATATTGTTGCAAAGGAGATTGTTTTGTATGATGCATTATTCTTCTTCATACAGTTTGGGGTTGGTAAGATTGGTTTCTTATGCTCAAGAACGCTGCATTTGTTTGATTAAAAATACAGTTATATTGTGAAATACTGTATTTTTACAATTTAAAACAACTGTTTTCTATTTTCATCTTAAAATGTAATTTATTCCTGTGACAACAATGCAGAATTTTCAGCAGCCATTACTGCAGTCCTCAGTGTTACATGATCCTTCAGAAATCATTCTAATATGCCGATTTGATACTCAAGAAACTTTTCTTATTACCCACAGTTGAAAACAGTTGTTTCATTATTCTTTAATGAATAGAAAGTTCATAAGAACAGCAATTGTTTTGTAACATCATAAATTCCTTTACTGTCACTTTCGATCAATTTAACCCTTAAATGCATGAATGTTCCGCCAATCATTATTACATATTTGGGTCTTTAGCGACTCTTATCTGTACCTAACACGGATGGATCTCTACAAATGTACAACTCTCCTGATATTAGAGTAACAATTACATAAGAATAAAAAAATAAAGCAAATTTCTTTACCTTTTGGCGCTTGGATTTATACCATCATCAATCTCCTCATCAGAGCTCATTTCCCAGTACATTCAGCATCTTGCTTAAATTCGCGATCTCAAACATATTCTCAAAACTATCATTTTCAACATCTTCAAAATCAATATTTTGATCGCTGACTTCTTCTTTACCAGATCCACCATCAAGTGACAGTGACACTAATATTTGATTGCGTTCAGTACTTGCTCTTCAGTAAATCGCTCTGAGCCATTTCAAGTTTTGCTGATGATACTTCCTATTCATTTGTTATCTGTCTGCAGTAACTATGAGTGAGACATCACTTCATGTTTGTGTATAAGACATTGTCACCTTGAGGAATATAGGTGAATTGCACTTATTCAGTCATCAAAGATTCAATTATTGTTGTGCAAAAAAATATACTTACACGGTTACACACAGGTCGTTAGCGAAATGAATGAATGGGAAACAGGCATTCTTTTTTTTTTCTTGTTATATTGTTCGTAATGAATTGAAATACTAAGAAGGTTGATGTCTATCTTTAAAAAATGTATGAGGCGGAGGGTAGTGAATGACATCCCAGGTCACTAAAGACCCGAGGTATGTGTGTAAGGCTTAATGCATCTTTGCTGAATAATTTCATAAAAAAATATTACTGACCCCACATTTTTGAATGGTATTGTTTAAAATTAGAGGTAAAATAATTAAGATTATTTTGTGAGTAGTCATGCAATAAGTGGGATAATGTCCTGCTAGCTGGTCATTATCGCAAAATAAACCCCAACAGGGTGAACGGGACCCCAAAACAGAGCGGATTTGCATAAACTGACCTTCAAACGAACAAACAAATACAGTGTCTGTCAAATGTAATTTTTTACCCATACAATCTGTCCATCTTTAGATGAGACGACACTGGAGGCAGGTATTCGGGTTCAGATTCATAGCCAGAACGAACCCCCTTACATCCACCAGCTGGGCTTTGGGGTCTCTCCAGGATTCCAGACATTTGTTTCCTGTCAGGAACAGAGGGTAAGTTTAACTTGAGCAAAAAAAATAATAATTTTAATAGGTCTAAATTCAATACCAGACTGTTCTAAACTCTTGAATTTCAGACATTTTTTAATTAGGAGCTAAAGTCACAAAGATTTCAAGGCTGACTGGGATGTTTTCTAATTGAGACTGTAGGTGTCAAGTATTTCAGCTATATGGTGCACTCAAGCTGACAAAGAAGCAGAGACAGAGACCTTCTCTTGAAATGTCTGCTGTTTTTCTAGCTAACGTACCTGCCACAGCCGTGGGGAAACTGTCGGGCTTCATCTGAGCCTGTGATCCCAGGATACGACACCTACAGTGTCAGTGCTTGCAGACTGCACTGTGAGAGCACGCAGGTGCAGAGAGAATGCAACTGCAGGATGGTGCACATGCCAGGTGCGTGTTGTATGTAAGTGGGAGAGTTGTCATAAAATCTGTCTGTATCAGTAAGGACAAATGTGCCGTGTTGGTACTTATCACGCCACCACACAGTTCATCTGAATAATTCTTCTTAATGCTGCTGACAGATTGGCAGCTGCATCCCAACATTCCTGGTTTCACTGTTGAGACAGGAAATGAGCGTTCTAACCATTTATAAAGCAGACTTATGTAATAAACAAGCCCTCTTACTGATATTTTGATTATGGAAGCTTGTTTCCGGAATAAAAAATAAAAAAGTTAATTGCGACTTTTTATCTCACAATTTGAACTTTATAACTCACAATTATATCTTAGCTGCAATTAGGACTTTTTTCCTCAGAATTGCATTTCCGCCTGCTCGTAGAGATCGATTTATATTATGAGGCTCGTTTTGAGGAAAATTAGGTTGTAGCTCGTTGTCTACGTTACTATTATTGTCATTTGTGTTAATGTTTCATAACAATGTTTAGCTCACGAGTTATTGATCCGGGAAGTTCGAATCTGTGAATATATTGTCAACTTTACTGAACTCTTTGAGGTAGCACTGACCGTATTTCTTTATTTTAGTCCAAGTTCAAAATATAACTCCGCTTAGCGTACGGAGCTGTATGAAACACTGCCAGTGGGACATTAAACAGGCAGAGTTTGTCCAAACTCAAAACAAGTTTTAGAGAACGCAAACTTTTTTTTTCTCCTATCCCATATTTTTTCCACCACGTCTGGGATGGGAGTAAAACAAATTTTTTTCAAATCTCTTGCGTTGCGTTCTCTCGCAAAGATACTTCCTGTTTATTGTCCCGCTGGCAGAATTGGAGTTCAGTAAAGTTGGCAATAAATTCACAGATTCAAACTTCCTGGATCAATAACTCATGAGCTTAACGTTGTTAAAACACAAATGACACCTATTTCCAAACATCCAAACATAGTAAGACAACGAGCTACAACCCAATTTTCCTCAAAACGAGCTTTAATATAAATTGATCTCGAGCAGGCGGCTGAGAGAGACAAATCCGAAGGGACTAAAAGTTTTGCGTGGGAAGATATTTGCGTTCTTTCGCAAAAACTGTTGAGAAATTTTATCTCACAATTCTGAATTGTTTTCTCACAATTCCAAGTTTGAATATAAACTCGCCGTTGCGAGAAATAAAGTCGGAATTGCAAGTTTTAAACGTCACAAATGTGAAATAAAAGGCTGCAGTTACTGTTAGATTTTTTTTATTCCTTGGAAACAAGCTTTCATACTGTAATGTAGTTTTTCACACATCAAATATCTCTCTACAGGTGATGCTGTTATCTGCACACCAAGTAAATTCAAGTGTGTTGACAAGGCGTTAGGTAAGGTCATCCCAAACACACAAAAATACTGATGCTGTTTGATCAACTCAATTAATATGCTTTCTTTTTTATTCCCTCATTTCATTCCCTCTCATGTTAGTAAGTTAGTTAGTTAAGTTTTATTTCGGTCAACTTCAAAAGAAAAGGGGAAAAAAGAAAAACAATTTACAAACTATAAAAATAAATAAATTACAATATAAATAATATTCGGTAACATTTCACAATAATAGTACATGAATAATCATGTACTAATACCTGAATTAATAATTACTTAACTATGAACTAATGATGAGTTAAGACATGTACTGATGAGGAACTAACCTTAACTACGACATGATGAGTCATATGAATTCCTGCATGAATATACCATCTTAACTACATGTTAGTACATGCTTGTTAATTAATGTATTAATTAACATTTCGGGGTAAACTAAATCAAACATGCTCTAGAAAATGGACACATTTTGTGGCCCAAAAGAAGAGCCAGAACACAAGACTAACATCCGACTGCATTATGATATAAAGACAGTAAACCAATCCATAAAATAACCACATAAATAACCATCATCTGTGCTAACACTGATTTTAATTTAGAAAATAAAAATTTTTAATGAATATGTTAGTGTAGGTATTTCACTCTTGATGGCAGCAGTGGAATCACTTAAAACAGAATGAGATTAAATTGTTTTTAATGATGAATGCATCATTGTGTGTTCAATGAGTAAAGTTAAATGTAAATATTGCAAGACATCTAGTGTCATTTATTGATGTTTGTGACAGTTACTGGTGTCAAATTTATGAACAATTTTACATTGTGCCCTTTTAGTACATCTTTCTTCTGATCTAGAGCATGTTTGATTTAGTTTACCCCGAAATGTTAATTAATACATTAATTGACAAGCATGTACTAACGTGTAGTTAAGATGGTATATTCATGCAGGAATTCATATGACTCATGTCGTAGTTAAGGTTAGTTCCTCATTAGTACATGTCTTAACTCATCATTAGTTCATAGTAAAGTAATTATTAATTCAGGTATTAGTACATGATTATTCATGTACTATTATTGTAAAGTGTTGCCCAATATTCCCTCATGTTCATACAAACCTGTATCATTTTCTTTTGTTTGCAGAAGATATTTTGAAGAACAGTTTTTTCCCAACTATGAAAGTCATTGGGGTCCAAAACGACACTGGACCCCACTGACTTTCATTGTATGGACAATTTTTTTAAATAATATTAGACAGAGACATTTTTTCAATATACCTTATTGCATTACAGGTTTGAAGCGACATGAGACTGAGTGATTATTGAGTGCATTTGCATGCACTTTCTTTCACCGATTATGCTAAATAAAGCGACAAGCCGACATTACGTTTTGACGTCACTACCGGGAAATAACCAGATTTTTTTTTAAAGTCTTGTAAATGCAGTTGTATTGTGTTGGTCTGCATGTAAACTGGATTTTTTTATTTATTCTTCCAATAAACTGCTTATTGGTGTGCATGTAATCATGCTCAATGACAAGTTTTAAACAGTGATCATTGATCATCGGTGATCATCAGTGATCATCAACTCTATTGATTTAACTTAATTGACGGTTTAAAAACACCCTAATGCATTTAAAACTATTGAACAACACAGAAAGCTCGATTATTGATAACTACAGCATCATTCATTACAGTAGCACACTTGTCCGCACCAAGTATAATTCATCAATATTTCCTGTACACTCCTCCAGCTTTACTCCAGAAGAGCACGGGTGACTCATGTCCCTGTGAGACACCCTGTAATTTGACTCGGTATGGAAAAGAGCTCTCTATGGTTAAAATCCCCAGCAGGGGCTCCGCTCGCTACCTTTCTCGCAAATACCGGAAATCAGAGGAATACATTAGGTAAGTCCAATGCATAAATCTCCACACACACACACACACACACACACACACCTCTGGTTCGCTATCTTTGTGGGGACTCTCCATAGGTGTAATGGTTTTTATACTGTACAAACTATATATTCTGTCCCCTTACACTGCCCCTGTCCCTAAACCTACCCATCACAGGAGACATTCTGCATTTTTACATTTTCAAAAAAACATTACTTAGTGTGATTTATACGCTGTTTTCCTCATGGGGACCGCTGGCTGGTCCCCACAATGTAGGTGATCTCAGGTTTTACTATACTTGTGGGGACATTTGTAATATAATATATATATTACGATATGTCCCCACAATGTAATATAAAAATGAGCACACACACACACACACACACACACACACACACACACACACACACACACACACACACACACACACACACACACACACACACACACACAAAATCTCAGGGGTAGTTTTTATTCTGCTGCTGAACATATTTCAACATTATAGTTTAAACCCTCAGACAGGCCAAATAGGAAACATACCCAGCATTTTTTTCATAGATGCTTCTGCAAGGATACCTGCTCAGCATTTTTTTTTAATGTATTTATTTGCAAAACATGCTTCTTTCACAAATAATATCGGCCTTTTCTAATAACTATAGCAGGATTTCTATTGTCCCAACTTCAGGCTTGTTTCTGTCAGTTATATAATGGGATGAAAAATGTAATTGTGGTCCTCCATTCACTGGCTTAAAAATAGAAACTATTTAATAGACTGCTCTAAAATGACATTCTGTGGTTTCCACTAATTATTATTTTTTTAACCATTTTTTGTGGCTAATCCTTTTCTTTCCATAATACAAATCTTAATGGGCTAGTTACCATACTGTTTCCCTGCAGGGAATTAAACATTTTTATTACACTTTTTTATTTTGCAGAGACAACTTTCTCATCTTGGATATTTTCTTTGAGGCCCTTAACTATGAGACAATAGAACAGAAGAAAGCATACGACATTGCTGGTCTGTTAGGTATGTTTGCAATCCCCACACACTACAGGTATAACTATGATAATAATAGTCTGGCTTTTTAAAAGTGTTACTTTTTTTTCTCAGTTGCTTTGGTTAATTTCTCAGATCACAACTGAAATTCTCAAAACGACAAAACTAGACTGTAATTTTCCATTGTTTTGGCACAAAATGACCTTCGATGACTACATATTTCAAATTGCATGAATTATATTTTTCTCTTAGATACAACCACAACCAAAATGTACCTACAGGCCAATTTGTATGTTGACATACTTTTAAAACTGTTAAACTTCATTTCAAAACCTATACAAAACTGAATAAGACAATTTCTACAGTATTAACGTATTGAAATATATTCCTAATCTAAAAAATATTAAATAAATAAATTTCATTACCATCAAAAGGAGACAACTAAGGTATAATTGTCTACTGCAATGTAAACATTGACCATGTAACATACAGTAAACTGCATTGAATTTTAAACAGTAGAGAGGTGTCATACTGGTTTTGTACAGAATTATTATTATTATTTTTTTGGTCATTGTTTTATGAGTGACAAACTGCATTTGTTGGGTGATTACCTCTGCTTGTGTTATAGAAGCGTGACTTGAGACATGATTGAAGTGTTTCGGTATTTTTAGTGCATTTTGGATGCAAAATTTTCATGCCTTAGCCAAGCTGAAAATTGGTAAGGAGAACAGTATAAATAGTTTTGAAAATGTGACCTAAGAATTGAGAAATGGGTCCTAGCGGAAAAAACCCCACAACAATTCAACCTCTAATTTACGTCATTGCTGTTTGGTTTTCATTTCCAGGAGACATTGGTGGACAAATGGGGCTCTTCATTGGAGCCAGTATTCTTACTATCCTGGAAATACTTGACTATATCTATGAGGTATGCCTCTTCACTTCATTGTTAGAGGATAAGACAGTCCCCTGACATTCACACACACAAACATCTCTTGTCCTTTCAGTCTGCTTTTAATCTTTATATCTATAGGTGGCCAAACACAAAATCAAGCAACTCCTGAAACCAAAGAAGAGTCAGAAACAACAGAACCAACAGAACTTAATTCAAGAGCAGATCCAGAGAACAAAGAACCTGCGAGAACAGAACCTGCGAGCTCAGCTGGCTGCCGGAACTATAGCTACAGTCAGATTTGAAGAAGTCAAGGTGAGTCTGAGAGATTTTTGAAATGGCCTCTAAACTTATGGCGCCTAATATCTGAAGACCTGCATCACGCGATATGTTTGTCAACAGGCAGCTAATGACGTGGCTCAACCGCACAGTGCACATCCAACTTCAATGTTACCAAATCATCACAACGCACAACCGGACGTACAGCAGGACTTTGCTTTTTAAGGGACGCCTCTTCCTCTCTCCATTTATTTTTTCATAGCACTGAACTTAAAATTGGGATCAGGAATGGACTCTGCACTGAATTATACATTTCGGTTTTTTTTTTCTTTTCTTTCACTTATAAAAGCTACAGCCAAAGCCTAATCCGAGACCTCATCATGTGAAATCGTCTCAAACCAGTCACACCGCTCACACTCTTTCAAGGCAATATCAGATGAAGAAACCACATGTGCTTTTGTTGATTTGTGTTTTTTCCCCCCTTCTGGATGGACCTATCATGGGCCTAAAAGAAGAAAGATTGTGAAAATAATGCATTCACACATAAATATCCTATTTGACTGGACAAACAGGAATTTACTAACAGTTATAAAGGAAACAGAGAGTTGAAGCAAACATGCACCTTTTGCTAAGTGCAGAAAAAGATTTCTGCGTGGTTCTTCTTGCGGTAATGTACAGTGCTTGTGCCATTTCACCATTTCACATATTTTTAATTTCTTAATAATGAGACTTCCAGCAGGTGAAAAGCTAAAATATACCACTCATTTTTCTGTGAGTAGGTGTTATGCTCTTTTTCAGTCTTATGTAACTTTGCCATTGTGCTAGAAACAGTCTGTCTCTAGGTTTGAAACATGGAAAACACCACTAGAACACACTGTTTGCTGAGATCATCTCTTGTCAAAAAATAAATAAATACATAACTGTAAACACTATTAAATAATATCCTTTGTATGAAAATAGGTGATAGAGTTTTTATTTTGTATTCAAATACAAGCACATTCAAATACAATATACACATTTAAAATTGTAGTAACATTTTGCTGAATATCCTTCATTTCCATCTGGTCTAAAAAGGTGTGAAAAGGACTAGGACACAATAATACTCACTGCAGCTAAAGCAGAAATGTCAGAGTATAACCTTAAAACCACCATAAGCTCTTCTTTATTTTATTTCTTATATTTTTATGTCTTGAATAATGTATTAGAGACTGGTCACTAGCCAGAGCCTTCTGATCAAATATGCATAATACTGTATTTCCACAGATTAACCTTGTACATGAGGAAAGCATTTCAAGGAGAGAAAAAAACTGCTTTTACTGCCACCTAGTGGGCTTAATACTAAAACACCAACACCTATCATGTTTCATCAACACCACGTTGTATGAACTTAGTAACACCCTCTCAAGTCTGGTAGCTCTATAATGGGATACATTCAAGGGTAGAGATGTTATATGGAATCATGCAATTCTGCAAATTACTGTGGAAATATTTGGTGAATAAAAGTTGTTTCAACAGAATTTCACATGGATACACTGATGATTTGTTGTGAGCAAATGGGTTGTGATTACACAATAATAATAATAATAATAATAATAATAATGACAATTTACCCTTACTTACATTGACACACTTTCTACAAATAGAATTAGAGCCTAGGCTCTTCATCTGAAACCATTTCTGTTAGCAGCAGCACGGCGCACTCAGTAAACATCTGCAGTGTGATGCATTAACTCTATAATCTCATTATAGCATGTCAGTTCCACAGAGCCCAACACCTGGTACTCTGCTCACAAACATCTTTTAGATAGAGGAATGGACAGGAAAACAAACAAACCACCAAAACATCATTCTGACATTATAAATATACTTAAATATTAGGTTCATGTGCAAAACAAAACAAAAAAGTGTTTTTGTATTCATTTGTTGGTTGGTTGCATATTGAGAAACATTCCACTGTGAAGGAACAGATTTAAAGGCACAGATTTGAACATGGACAATATAGTTAGGTTGCCCCAGACAGCCAAAGCTAACGGGAAAAGGACGTGTGGGTGGAATACTGGAATTTCTAACATGGGCGGATACAGAAATCTGGAATAATACAAAATACATTGTTATACATTCGCCCTTTCAGAACTGTCCATTTTTGTTGTGAACATTCTTCATCCTCTCTTCCCTCAGCTGCAGTCACAATAAAAAAATACACTATAATCACTGAAAAAATTCTATTCACATTCTCTTTCCCAGCTCCATCACTAGCCAAAAGTATACTTTGGTTTTTACATGTACGCTAGTTTATGCGTATGCATGATTTTTTTTTCTAAACCAGTTAAGCCGATTTCATTGGTCAACTCAGTCACGTAGTCAACTGTAAAGAAAAGTTCAAACTTCATGGATTCAGTCGAGAGGTCAGAAATATCATCCAATCCTATCACAGCAAACAGTAATTAATTAAGGGGTGATCACACAACACTTTTTGTTCCATAGACTTCCATATGTGCATGCGAATCATATTAAAAATATTACAGTGTCCACATTTTTTGTAATGCACAAGTCTAGTGACCGTGGCTTTATGTAGGCAATCAGCACTGTGATTGAAATGACCAATGGAAACTTCAGAATCTGCTGTGGTGCTGTAAGCACAATGCATGTGACAAATTTCATCATTAGAATAGCATGCATACACTGTGCGTACAGTACACAGCCATATTTTTTAACTGTGCATACTCTGCATGCATGTGCCTTGAATTTTGTTGCAGTAATTAGTTTGTCCACAAGGTGAACAACAAGGAAACATATTAAGTGTGTTTTGAAAGGCTATAACTGCATCCGAAATCTCATGCTACCCTACTATATAGTAGACAAAAAACAGTATGTGACAAGAGTAGTATGTCCGAATTCACAGTACTTATAAAAGAGTAGGCAAAAAGTACACAGATGACCCAGATTACACAATAACAACTATCCCATGAGACCATAGGAGAAGATTTGTGAATGGCAGTGAAGTGACGCAATTGACGCTGGTAGGTCACATGACAGTGGCAACTTGCCGAATGTACTACCTCCGGATTACATTCATACTACACACATACAATAAAGAACATACTTTTTTTTAGCGGTCGCAAAGTAACTACTCAAAATAAGTACCTACTCAGAGAGTATGCGATTTCGGACCAAGCCTATGAGTTTGGCTGTACGCATATGCTAGCATTTGTGTCAAAACTAAAGTATACATTGGGTTAAACTACATCAGTCTGTAAGGTAAATAAAATGTACAAATGAGGAATACAACATTAAAAACAATCTATCCTAACCAGGCAGCGACATGTGACGTGCTGCAATACAAAATTCTAAAATTGTTCAGAAAAGCACAGTGAAAGAACAGTATATTTTTTTTGTAGTGCATTAACAGTTGCGAGTCAAGTACTCACAGAAAGATGTCTCTAAATATTTCTTGTTAAATGTCTGAAAATATTCCTCTCTGAACACTTCTCTTTGAATTCAGTAAGATAATCAAATAGCTTTTACTAGAGACAGATGTTAGGAGAAGGAGGAGTGTTGCTAGCGGTTAGCCAGCCAGTCTACAGTTACGCCACTGTTGCTTCTTTGGAAGCTCCTCAGGTGCTGTTTCCTTGCTCTTGTTCAAATATTAGCATGGCGAGTTGGGAACGTGACCCCTGGCCCTCCAGAGAGCTCTGGAGACAGCGGTGGAACACGTCCTCACTTAGCCGAGGATCGCAGGTTTGGTTGCGGAAAGCCTGGCGCAAAGCAGGCTCGACAGCACGGAACACGTGCAGTCCCGAGTACTGCACAAACATGTCATAAAGATCCAGGCTCTCCAGCAGATCTTCACTCTCCTGCAAATCCCCGGACATCCGTGTGCGCGAGGACATGTAGTCAGAGTTGTAGAAACACGCCTCCTCGAAGGTGTAGCGGTCAAAGTGGCCCGCTTCCCGGACCAGGTTGTGTGAGGCAGGGGGAACCTGGTCTGGATAAGCCACTCTGGGGTCAAATTCTTGGAAGTGGATGGGAAAGAAAGCCTGCCAGCCACTGATGGTGTTCATGCGGCAGCGATTCAAGAATTCTGAGTTGAGTATCGTGTCAGCTGTGACCAGGAGGAAGAGTGTTTCTACCGGGTGCTTCCTAGAAACAATGTCCAGGATCCGAAGGACACCAGGATTTTCTGTCTTTATGCTGATCCAAGACACCTTGACGCTGGGATATCTGCGCTCAACTGCGGTGATCTTAGCCTTGACCTCTGAAAAGACATCATTTGTACTCACTTTTTGGGCCTCAGCGGGTTCATAAGTGAACAGGAAATTAAGAACTGCATTCTCACCAGTCTCAAACAAATTGAACGAAATGTGATCTAAGAAGTGCAGTGCTACATGGGACTCATAAGTAGTGAGCGGCAAGAGGATGTGTACTCGTGTAGCCTCGGTGACATAAGGCATGGGGATAATCTCTACCTGGCTGAGGGGTCTTACAAGGTGTACACGGCGTGCAATAGATTTCTGGTGACCAGACTCAGTCGTGGCCTGGACCTGCAGGTCCAAGGTGTACTCCATCCCTCGTGTCTGGTCCAAGCGCCTGTAACCGTTCACCAGCCGCGGAGAGCTCAACTGTACAAAAGGGTTGTATTTTTTATTGAGCTCTTCAACAGCGACCCTGATGACGTCAGTCACGTCATCGCGATCAGCACCACTGAGCTGGCATTTAGGGGCACCGTCCACACAGGAGAAAAGGTTATCTTCGGTAAAGTAGTCCCAACGTAGTACCTCAAAGCGGCTTTTGGGTTCAAAGGGAGGTGTGATGCCAATGGGCCACAGAGCACTCTTGTTTCCATCAGCTGCTACTTCACTGACATTCTTTATCTCAGACTGAGGGTGAAAAGTAAGGTGCATGAAAAGTTGAAAAAGCCATTACACTTAAAAATTAAAAAATACAATCAAAATACAAAACACTGTATCTTTAGAAGAGAAAAAGCTTGTCACTTTCATCTTGAAGGGTTCATATTAGCACCTTAAGGGTACATATTAATATTGTAAGGTATAGTATCCCTGCTGAAAAATACAGCATAAACCAGCATGAATTCCATGTTGGTCCAGGTAGGTTTATGCTGGTTAGAGCTGGTATAGTGCTGGTCTAGCTGGAGGACCAGCATTATCATGCTGTTCTCAAACAAAATTGATCTGGTGTAGTTGGTCTCAGCTGGCATAGTTGGTGCAGCACTCCAGCTTCCCATTATGGGGTTCAGCAAACCAGCAACCAGCATGCAAAACATAACTTATGCTGGTGACCAGCAATTCTGGATTTTTCAGCAGGAATAGTACCTTATGCTGCGTTCAGACTAAGGGTGTCACGATTTCGATTTTAAATCGAAATCGATCGAAATTAATTCACAATCTCGAATATCGAATTCAAAAATGGAATCGTCGATACTGCCACGCCCCCATGTCACGTCCAGTCGGTTTGCAAAGCGGGAAAAAACACGCGTGTTGAAGTGCTGTGAGTCCGAGTCCTCTACCTAGCTATAGTATACAGCCTATGTATACAACCAGTCAAAAGATAGCATGGCAACTGCAGACGCAGGAGACCCATCGACAGGACTTGAACCCCCTCCTCTTTCACTGAAGTCGCCGGTGTGGGACAGTTGGAGTATTTGTGATTTTCAGTGAGTTATGTTGACAACTTTCACATTCGCGTTCAAAGTTTGCGCTTCAAAAAAGCCACAGTTTTTCAAGCTCTGTGGTGCGTGTACCATATTCTTACACTTTTTTAATTAAAACTTTAAATTGACAAAAACAGCAGACTCAGAACAGTATGAATCTTTATACAATACATCTTGCATGGCACAAATAACTTGATTCTCCACCTCCACGAATGAGTCGAGTGTTGTTCATTTCCGCACCGAGTCTATTTCTGCTGCATGCGCAGTTAAAGTGACAGCGCACAGTTCGTGCTCAAAATGAACATAATTTGACATGAAAATGTTATTCATCATAAATGCATTTAATTAAATACTACATTAAATAATATTTTTCACAGTCATGTTTTTACTTTAAGACCGAGGTAAAGCAAGGAAAACATAGATGTATCTGTTAAACCGTGTTTGTTTTGTTGTGAACTTGAATGTCATCTTCTGTGAATAAGACTGCAGTTACAAAAGAGAAACTACATGGCAGGTTATTTTGCTTAAGTTTCTAATTGACTGAAGATATAAGTTATTGTGACATTATTATTTTGTTAATAAATGTTTTAAATTTGACAATGTAGTGTGGTACATTGCGAACAAAGGTCATATATTATATTTCAAAAAAGTGTAAAAATGGCATAGAAAACTGTGCTTTAAAAAAAAAATGAAAAAATCGAGAATCGAATCGAACCGTGACCTTAGAATCGAAAATGTAATCGAATCGAGGATTTGGAGAATCGTGACACCCCTAGTTCAGACTGCACAATATTTTTGTCTGATATTTTTGTAGACATGAATAGACGTTATGTAATGTCATTGAGAAGGTGGAACTAGCGACTGACATCCGGAAACAAGAGCGTAAACAAATAATGGCTACCAAAGCGGCATGTTAGCTTAATGCTAATTCCAGTACTCACCACTAGTTCACCAGCATTTATCTTTTTTCACTCTGTTGTGGTAGTCCTTTGAGGAAACATCATAAAGGTAGGAGTATAGTTGCCATAGCTCCACAAACCTTCCTCCATTGCATAATTTTACCTAGCAGCACCATTGTCTCTCTTTCGTTTCGCCATGTTTGAAAGCTGTGTACGGAAGAGCTTCTATGCTCCTATTGGTCAACATCACAGATGTGACAGAAGCCATTGTAGAGGACAGAAATAAATTAAACATGCTAGTCTTTCTGTCGTGACATCATGAAGTGTCACAGACGCGGCATCGGTTATCGTCTACTATGATACACTTTACGAGATACACTTTACGAGATAAAACGGTTGATTCTTGTGTCCCGATGCCATTGTCGTTTATGAATCACCATGACACCCTACGTCAAACCAAAATCGAGCTGATATCAAGTAGTCTGAACTCAGCATTAGGGTACTAATATGCACCCTTTACGGCAGTGTTTATCAACTCCACTCCTGGCAAACCCCCATATCAAAATGTTTTGATGCTTCACTAATTAACACCTGATTAAACTCATTACCATTTTAGTTTGTTGAATAGGGAGAGATGTACAACATTCTGGTAGGTGGGTCCTAAGGACTGGAGTTGAGAAAAATTGCTTTAGGGCAAAAAAAGATGAGAACCACTTATTTAGGGGTAGATCCATTAGAAAGGTGTACCTTTGAGGGTACTGTCCCATGCAGTGACAAAGTAAAGGTATAATGTAGCATGCATATGCTTTCTAAAAAATTATGAATGAAAAAAAAGTACTGATGCTGGATTTGATGGCCTTATGTAAGCAATATTACAGCAATGCCGTACATGAATAAAGTATACAAAATAAAGAGCTAAATAAAACACACATATATGCATGCATTTGTTAAGTTGTAAAGAATTCAGCACAATCTAACCTGCAGTTTTTCAATCTCCTCATAGGTCCTCTGCAGTTCTATTTCTGTGAAATGTTTGTGCAGACGATACATAAGTTCTGCACTGGTCACTGGATGAACAGTGAGAGCATTCAGGAATCCATCATTCCCCGCTCCAGGAAGGTCCATATGGTTTTCCATTGTAAAATAATTATAATTCAGCCCCTAAGGCAAAGCAAGATTGAAATTAGATCAGAATAATATATTGTATATACTGTAAATATAATTGACATGTATTGTGGGGTTTTTTAGGCTTCAACATTTGGCACAATAACAAGAATGTGGTCATAGTTGCATAGACGGCACCTCTAGGTTAATTCTGGTCAGCTCTAGTCAGCAGACCCTTGCAATTTGCACAAAAGCTGTTTAATGTCTTGTTGTAACCATGCTAATTAACTGCACAAATCTCAGCAGGTCTGCAGCTGGCCTGCCGAGAACAGGAAGAAGTACATCATTCCATTCAAGTAATCCTGGTGTCTGGACACTCACTTGTTTTATGCTGGATCCAAACAGCATGTTCAGGTCTGTGTTAATTACTGATGCTTTATAGTCAGGTCACTGCTTTTATGTCATTGTTCAAAAGGTCCAAACTTAAACAACAAGACTGTCCTAAACCTGGTATAATGATGTTGCCCCTGCATGAGACTGATAGATCACCTAATGAAAGCCAGTGAGTTTGTTTCTCTGTGGATCACAGGAGAAATCATTATTTCTGCTATTTGCAGCAACAGAAATTATTATTTGTTTCTTTTATTCATTTTACAATTTAAAACCACTAACCGATTTCCACCTTCCATTAGTGAAATATGATTTTTTTAAAAGTTTTATGAAATTATGTTTCCGTTCTCTCAAATCTAAAAGTCTGAATCTACAATGATTTTACATTAACGTCCAATTTGTTTAATGTTTTCTTGAAATAGCAAATCCATATAGAAACAGCCATTTAAAAACTTTTATTTTTAAAGTTTTCTTTTTTTAAACAAATCTCATTTAATCATTTATGACTGCTTTTGCAGTAGAATTAAAGTATGGTCATATTTTTGTGTCCCTGTAACATACACCCTGTGTCGGTTATAGATGTATTTTGCAAGAGACATTGGGTTACTCTGACCAAAGCTGCAAAATGCAGTAAAAACAGAAAATATCATTAAATATTATTACAATTTAAAGTAATTAAGTCATTTAAATAGCTGTTTTCTACTTTATATTTTTAAAAATGCAATTTTTTCCTGTGATTTCAAAGCTGATTTTTACTCCAGTCTTGCTGTATTAATCTGTATCTTAATATGCTAACTTTGGTGCTCAAGAAACAATTTTTATTATCAATGTTGAAAACAGTTGTATTGCAACTGTGATGCAGTTGCAGGGTTTGGAAAAATGAATCTCTGAACGATTCATATGGGATTCATATGGGTGTCTCTGAGCAAATCATTTAATGGTCTCTGAGAAGCAAGGTAAAACTAAATGCATATTATAAAACAAGTGTTTTTTGTCATTGCATGCTTGTAAAACTGTTGTTGGGGACTCCCAAAACAATAATAGGAACATTTTAAATGCCATAATAGGTGCCCTTTAAGTCATGCAGAAACCTGAATCTAATCAGATCAGGCTATTAAGAGTGTGAAGGTCTACCTTCAACTCTATGCCAAAGCATTGAAATGGGCATAATCCACTAAAGAGCCAGCAGCCCGCACCCATGTCCAATCCCATTTAAAGGGACACAAGGCAGAACTGGGTGTTTTTTCTCTACGACGCCCCCCCCTGGTGTCTGGTAGTAAATGCTTTCAAACACACTGTCGTAAAAACGAACTGTTGTTCCTCCCCCTCGCCACGAGCAACCCAGCTGATCAGCTGTCAACCCAGCTGAGCAGGAACCGGCTATTTCAAAACCAGTTAGGCCTATGTCTCCCGAGGTAAGAAAAGCAATATTTTCTTTCCAACTGATGGCGATTTTTTAATTTTTATTGTGTTGTCATGCATACTAGTATTTTTACCGGGAACGAACAATATGAACAAGGCAAACTACTGCTTTCGTGTTGTTGTTTTTTGGGGAGAGTGGGCACGAGCATAAAAAATATATATCGGAGGCTAATTTGTCTAAATTTATATTAGCAAGGTCTATAAGTTCATCTGGTAGAATGACGGTTTACCTTTGCTTGTCTAAGAAAACATCAGAACGTTTTTTCTAGCTCGATCATGATATGTGCAACATGTTTATTATTGCCTATTATCAGACACGTTGACTTAGGCCATCGTAATTCAACTCATTTCTGTAATGTACGTCAACTGTTTTGTGATATTGCAACGTCAACCTCAGCCTCGTCTGAGTACACAAGCTAAATTAGACACATAGAAGGGCAGCATCCATCTAGCTAGATCAAGCCAAAATCTCCGCTAGCCATTTAGACGCGGGCAGGATACACCGGTGTCTTGATTTGAAGAATTTGATATCTATTTATTTGCGAACGAAGTTACACATTTAAAACCGACAGAGGAACGGCCAAACAACTACAGAAATTAAATGTGTTTGCTAATGACAATGCTAACATCATAGTTATAGTACTATGCGTACTAGTAAGCCCGTAACAGACAGCGATCATAATAAAAACCTTTACAGACAATAGCAAACATCCTGAGGTCACAATTACTTGAAATTTAAATATTAAAACACATTTTATTCCAAAGATACTTGCAAGTGCAACAGCAAGAAGGCCAGCTCAGCATCCGTTTTGCAGGCTTCTGTTTCTCTCAGTTTTCGCCATTCTGAAAAAGCCGGTCCGATATTTACTCGAGTCTGACTTCTTGCTCGGTCAGTCTCCCGTTTCCTCTTTCGTTGGTCCTCCGACAACGATTTCCTAGCTTTCTGCTTCATTTTTACAGGCTCAGCCATAACTCAATCTATCTTGCCCTTTGCTTATAGCTAGCCGGTGCTTGAATGGGGGCGTGTACGTGTGCAGTGCCGTCAAGCAATTCGTTACATCGCGAGACCTGATATCACGCGATACTTCCTGACGGCGAGGCCGGCGGCCCGCCGGCCCAAAGTTGCAAGTGCGGTTTTTCCGCTCTCGAGCACCAGGGGGGTGCGAAACCACCACCATTCAACCCAAAATAAGTAATATAACCATTCCACTGACTCTGAAGCTGTTCAGTTAAGGTAAAAAAGTTACTTAGAGCACCTTTAACACACCAACTCACAAACCATTGCTACTTATCATCACACTTATGGGGCCCTACCATACATCTGGTGTAATGCGGCGCCAGGCTAGTTTCAGCCTGACGCAGTTAGCATTTTCACATCCTGCACCACGTTGTTTAAAAAGCAAATGCATTTGCACCCCTTTGTGTGCCCATGGGCTTGCTAGTCTGAAAACGAGGTGTGTTCAGGCACATTGTTGGCACGTTGTCATTGCTATTTGGAGGCAACTGAAATAGACTGCACCATTGACCAACTGAAATCTGGTCTAAAGTCAATGGCGCAATATATTTTTTGTTATTTAAAGAGCGTGTTAGTAAAATGCGCCTAGGCGGGTCACAGCGCGCGCACACTCTGCTTATTACACATACAGGTACGCGTAAAAGGTTAATATTGTGCACATAAAGATATGGTGGAATCCGCCTTGTCCCATAGATGGTCTGCTTGCGCGCTTTAACCTCACGCACTAGCAGATCCATTTCCTCTCTGGAGAAGCGTTCAGTCTTTCTGCTTACAAATTTCCACCATGTAAATAGCGAATCCACCATGGCGCGAGCACAACTGACTTTTAAACGGAATGGGACACGAGACTGGTTTATTGCACGTCGTTATGCCCATAACACACCCACTATTCATTAAGAGAATAGAGACAACCCTTTTAGACCATGCGCCGGGCGAGTCAACAATTTTTCCCGCCGTTAAAAGTGCAAAAGTGGATTCAGACACGCGCCGTGCACTTTAGACCATGTGCTTGGAGAGTTAAAATAGGGCCCATGGCGTTTTACCAAATATATACTGTTCTATACGGTCTTCTGTGCTGATTATGTGAAATAAATTTTTTGCACATATGCCGAGCATTTTCACATGACTGTGAGCTTGTTTAAGAATATCAATGTACCTGCCTCAGAATTTGAAAAATACTGTGAACTATTGAATATTTGGCCTCCCTGGTGCATTGAGCCTCTCAATATATAACAGCGCACCCTCTCAATAAAGCATGGGCCCTTGGGTAATGCGGTTTCCTGTCGAAACTAGAGACCCTAGGTGGAAAATGTAGTCATTTGTGACCAGCATAAACATTGCCAACTAAGGAAAACCAGCTACATGAAAAGTCTACTTTATCAACACAGGCCTGTTTTTAGAGTTTGCCAGGATGATCTGTACATAGTTCAGGCTTTGAGCCCCCCAATCCCCCGCCTCCTCCCTTCCTTCAGCTCATTTCGGCTCTCTCAGCCACATTTGCCCTGGGATAGATACTATTTTAGCTTGTGATTAATTGGAATCTCATGATGTGAGAAATGTAACTTTCTTTGTGATTACAGGGGAAAAGCAAATGCTGTCATGAGATTGCATTGCAACAAAATAGAAACAAAGCTAATGAAATGGAAATGTTGATGGAATATAAACAATGAAAAGAGAATGCAATTTTGATTGTTTTGCTCTGGATACCATTTTTGTCCTCACATAGATTTAAAGGCATGGTTTATCCAAAAAATACAATTATTTACTCACCCTCATGTGGTTACCAGGGTTATTATAGTTAACTGAAACTAAAACCATAAAAAAACATTTTGTTACTTGAAATACAATAAAATGAAAAAAAAAAAGAAAAAAAAACGTTTTTATTTATTTATTAGTTTATAGTTCCCAAGGCAACATTCTTCAATTTAATTTAGTTTAACTTGATATACTGAAATAACTAAAACTTAAATAAAAAATTATAAAAGCTATATATACACATGTTCTTTTAACTAATAAAAATGCAAAATATATTAATTAATTCAAAATATTAATTCAAGTTATAATAGTATCTCAATCTGATACAAAAATAACACTGGTTGTTACAACCTTGTTTGGCTTTATTTCTTCTGCGAATGAAACTTCAATCTGGTCTTTCACAAAATGGATAAAAACAACTGAAATATTCTTAAAAAAAATATGCCTTTGTGTTCCGCAGAAAAAAGCAAGCCAGTGCGAGCTTAGAAAGACATGAGGGTGAGTAAACAATGACAGACTTTTCATTTCAATGCTTATACCAATCTTGCATCGATGTCATAAAGCATATTTGAGTCCCAGTTAATGATTACCTCTTACCTCATATTCGTCCACACATTTAATGCCTACATAATCAATGATACAGCGACCGAGCCACTCATCAGGTCTGACGCTTATGATGTCAGTCCTGCATTGCTCCAAGAAAGGCTGGAGCATCAGAAGTAGTGCACGGGATAGTAGAAATCCGGGTCCACTGTGACAGTACCTTCCCTGGGTTTCACCTCCAATGAACTCTCCTGGGTGGCCCATGTAAAGCTGAAGGTCAATGCTAAGGTGGCTTACTAAAGTCTTCAGCCTTTCGGGCTGGGTATAGGTATCATCCTGGACAAGGTAGAACCAATCATACTCAGCAATGCGATGTTCTAGAAGATATCGGACAGACTGGTACATGTTTGGGACTGGACGCTCGTTACCGTGGACGACCACAAACATTCCATTAGGGAGTTTACGACTGCGAGTGCCTGTAAAGAAGATGAGCCGGCCATCCAGGTGGTGGCTGAGGGTCCGGTTGATGGCCACGGCTAACGTGTTTATGGTGGTTTTGGAGGTAAATACTGAAACAAAGAGACGTTCACGAATTCCAAGCTCTGTGCTGGCATACTTGGATCTAAAAAGAAAAAGATGAAGGATTAATTACTAACATGAAGAGTTAAAAAATATGAATCACAGCACAGTTACATTTGGAACTCACAAGCACAGCTGGGTTTGCTGTTCCAGTTGGTCAAATAAACCAACCCAACCATTTATAACATACCAAACACAGAAGTCCAAAATAGGCAGCAGTTGGGTCATTATTTATTCACCCCGGTGACAATCTAAACTTGTCCGCTGTCATTTTTTCCCATGAAAGACAAAATAATTTTCTGAATGATATTCATGCAACTCTTTCCATATAAGGACAGTCAAAAAAAAGACAATCCAAAATCTGAAACCATATGATGCTTTATGTGAGGAAAATTTAGGCCAAAGTTATTAAAAGAAAATTCTCTATGGTCTCAAACATCCTTCATTCCACACATTTGAACAAGCACGTCACATTCAGTTACGAGACATAGAGAAATAAAGATGTTTTCCACACAAAATGTATTTTTTATGACTTCTCAAACAGCAGATACCATGTATACCATGATAGACAGGCCATCCATCCAGGGTGTTTCCTTGCCTATGGTCCGAGATAATGGGAAAGACTCCAGCATTTCCACGACCCTACATATAGGACAAGCAGTTTGGAAAAAGGATGGATGAAGATGCCATCCTATCTGATATAATAATAATAATAATAATAATTAGTTACATTTATATAGCGCTTTATCTGGGACCTCAAAGCGCTTTACAAGGAAGGGGGGAATCTCCTCAACCACCACCAATGTGCAGCTTTACCTGAATCAGTATATGGGGATGATTAGGAGGCCATGATGGACAGAGGCCAATGGGCAGATTTGGCCAGGATGCCAGGGTTACACCCCTACTCTTTCGAAAGACATCCTGGGATTTTTAATGACCACAGAGAGTCAGGACCTCGGTTTAACGTCTCATCCGAAGGACGGTGCTCTTTGACAGTATAGTGTCCCCATCACTATACTGGGGCGTTAGGACCCACACAGACCACAGGGAGAGCACCCCCTGCTGGCCTCACTAACACCTCTTCCAGCAGCAACCTGGTTTTCTCATGAGGTCTCCCACCCAGGTACTAACCAGGCTCAGCCCTGCTTAGCTTCAGTGGGCAACCAGTCTTGGGCTACAGGGTGATATGGCTGCTGAAACACAGCATGTTCATATAAACATATATGAAACATATATTCATGCTCAAACACAGTGCCTGAAATGTTCTTTACTATATACAGTAGTAACTGCATATAATACTAAATATTACCTGGAAAGAGGGGGGGGGAGTTGTGGCCTAATTGTTTCAGACTGGTCAGACTGGTAACCCGAAGGTTGCGGGTTCAATTCTCAATTTCGGCACGAAATGACTAATGTGCCATTCAGCAACAACATCTAACCCCCAATCGCACCTGGGTGCCACGGCAAAATAGCTGCCCACTGCTCCGGCTGTGCAGTGTGTGTTTGTTGTACTCCTCATGTGTGTGCACTAACTAGGATGGGCTAAATGCAGAGGACAAAGTCCGTGTAGGGTTACCATACTTGGGCTCACACATTAGCAACCAATATAAAAATTAATCAATATTATTGAAGCTTCTTACCCTATTTACTAAAAAAAAAATTTAACAGTGGCCAAACAATATTTGCCATTTTAGCCCAAACTAAAGTAAACTTATTAAAAAAAAAATTCTACAATGTGTTGACATCATGAATGTTATGTTTATATGTGTCTTTAAGAACACTGTTGAGTTGTTGAAGCTGTTATTGTAGTTCAGATTACTGAACCGCTGATCCTTGACTGACAGCACGCTTTATGTGACCTGATGACATTATTAGGCCGCATCAGCTTCAAGAGGCCAAGGGGCAAGATCAGGAGCCTTTACTCTATAAATAGCCAGAGTCCTAGTCCAGTGCCCCATTCACAAATGTGCACAGGTATCTTTAGTTTAGCAGCAAACTTCTTGCAGAAAAGCTAAAGAGAAAAAAAATGTGCTCTGGATTCTGTTTAATTTTAATAGTGCTTCTATCTTAATCATAAGTTCTTGTTTTTTTTTTAAATGGTTTAATTACTACCTTTCATGCATGCATGCTCTAAATAGACCTAAGCATCTCTGGTTGAGCTACACCTACCTGAAAACTTTTTTGGGAGGACCTTCCTGAGCAGGCTTGTTATAAGGCACTATTTTGGGCTCAAAATCCTCTTCGACATTTCCGTTGTCAGTTGTGCCAGTGGATATCGAACTAGGTTTACGGGCCCCTTTCGAGCTCCCAGGCTGCCCTATGAGCATCTCTTCGGCGGGTCCCATCCAGTCAGAGTCGCAGGACTCATCCACCCAGGTGACGCTCAGAAGGCTCAGAGTGAACCCCAGTGAGATGCCCACAATAATCGGCCCGGTCGGCCTGATGAGAGAAACTAACATTGAAATTCTCATGCTTTCTGTCGTCGGCAGTAAATAGTGGACTGTCCGCTCCTCAGCACAACGAGGAGATGCTTTTAGGAGAACGAGGCTGATGAACTGCGTCGTTCTCTCTTCACACCTATAAAGAGAGACGTGACTGCTGCCTTCTGACGTGTCACGCTCCGGACTCCGCCCCTTTAGCATCCAGACGTCAGTCAATGCAAATACTGAAGCGCTGATGACTTCCATTCGACAGAGGCATGGACGGGGGAGGAGACCGCAGCAAACCTATCATTAACTGCTGCAGCTATAATTTAGGAGTAAAAGCGAATTTGGTCGTTTGCCCTGCGAGGAATCCGCGTTTGACCTGGAAAGTCTATGCTCTTTCTTTGTTTCACTAGACGGCGATCATTCGGTTTCAGACTATGATTGTAATCATGTGGGCAGTGGGCGCATAAAGAAAGATGGGGCACGCACCACCAGATAATTAATCAAATAAATAAATGCTTTTTGGGTTTTATTTTAAACATTTTAACTTTAAAAAGAAGAAAAAAATTATTCTAAAAGATAAACAACAACAACTACTAATAATAATAATATAGGGGGATTACATTTAGGGGAACGTTTTGAGTAAATAGAAAGTTTAACAGTTTAAACTCAAATCAAACAGTGATGTCCCTGTTCTGCCACCAAACATTCATTAACCTTATCATGTTAATCATATTTTAACCAATTAGTGAAATATATATTTCATTTTGAGATTCTTTATTTTTCTGCCTATGTGTGTGTGTGTGTGTGTGTGTGTGTGTGTGTGTGTGTGTGTGTGTGTGTGTGTGTGTGTGTGTGTGTGTGTGTGTGTGTGTGTGTGTGTGTGTGTGTGTGTGTAAAATAACTATACTCTCAGACTTAAAATGTGCACAGACATGGCTTGGCAATATACACAAATACACTGCAGCTCTTTCTTCCTCTGTCATTCTCGCCTCCCTCGAGCATCACATCTGTTCTTTATATGCATGCCTGCAGCTACAACTGAAGAACAGCTGTGATGTCTTTCTGTCCCACGCTTGTTGCAGGAGAAAACTTTTTCTTTTTGTATGTGGTTGTTAAAACAGACAATTGGTTTGGTTTGTTGCGGTTTTACTTTCTGTATAAGCAGAGCATGATGTGTTCTCCCAGGGGTAACCATTTCCTGGGGGAAAAAAGAAATATGCTAAGTATACTCACAGCCAGTCTAATTCAGTATACTTTAATGATTAGTTAACTTGAAGTGTGCTATTTTGAAGAATCTAATTTTGTTCTATTTGTAATTAAATTGTAGTAAAGCATAACTTTAAGTGTATTTAGTGTTATAGTGCAAGCCATATATTTTTAGAAAATATACTAAAGTACAATTATTTTAAAGTGTATTAAAAGTTGTATTGTGAACATAGGTAAATGCATGATGCTAATATATAATATATTTAAAAATAACATTTTTGTTTGATATTTGCAATGTACTATTGAAAAAGGGAATATATTTCAAATAGGCTACAATAAAGTATACTTTTTTCACTACAGGGTTACTTTGGGAGTATAATACTTGTTTCTCAAAGTGCCTTTACACTTTTGATTCTGTGTGTAGCCTACTTACCTGCTTTGCCTTAAATATGTTAAACTAGTAAAGCTCTTACAAATTCTGCAAACTCAAGATGGAACTCTGGGATACATTTGATCTACTGTAGCTGTTTAGCTGAAACTAACATCATCAGACAATATTAATTAAAAATGGACAAGTACAAGAGAACTGTATAAATATTTTTTAAAGTAGCCTATATATGTAGTAGGGTTTTTTTTCCACTAGATGGCAGTAATTCATTATATTGAATGCCTTCAAATGGCCCCAGAAAAATTACTCCTAGGAGAAGATGTGCTCATGTTTTGCAACATAGTTGTAAACCATAATATGAACACAGACTATATAACTGCAAAGATACTTTATGAAACTTTTATTCAGTTCACCCCCCCCCCCCCCCCCCATATGGTTTGATTTGAAGGTCAAAGGTCTTTCAGATTGTCCAGGCCCACATTTGTGGTATTCACAGAAAGCCATCATAGTGTGTGGGGCCCTGAGCCAGGCATTGTTCATTCACAGATCACAGTTTTCATCTGAACACTGAGGCTGTTTACTGTCTCTGGGATAAACGCAAGGAATGTATGGCAGAGTTGACTAAATAATGTCGCTATGTCACCGCCTCCCTCGGAAAGCCCAGATCACATGATCTCAGAGGCTTCTGTCTCTTCAACGCACCCAGTGTTATTTGCAGGAAAAGCCATATTGACATAGAGCCTTTGATAATAGATTTCCTTCCTGATACTTACTAAGAGCGAGCTGTGTCCAAATAGAATTGTTATAATTAAATGGAATAAATAGATTTTATGTAAATACATCATAAACAAGAAATGTACAATAAAGTTGGTTATTGCTACTGAAAATATGCAAAAAACTTTAAGAAGATAGCATTAAAAAGACAGCATTTTTATGTTTTTCTTTCATGTTTTTTCCTGAAATGTTGTATAATATTTGATAATTAAATAAATACTCAGCAGAACGTTTTCAAAAATATCAATGACCATAAAAAACGTCTCAATCCATCCCAATATTGCCCAGAGAGATAGATTAGAACTCTTATGAGTTTTATCCATATGTGATATTACAAACAAGAAGACGATAAAGCAACGAATTTTGAAATTTGATGGGAAGATTGTTGGCATGGACATTTAAAATCCATTCTGTTTGGCCTGAAAATGTTCTAACAGACTAATTCTGGCTGATAACACTGATATAGCTGTAGGGCCAAGAAGACTGCCAAGGTCAACACAGGCAAGAGAACACTTTATGAAAAACATATCAAAAACGACAGCTGGACATCATAACACTAATTTAAATTTAAGGCCTGATGAAAACGAGAAACAAAACGAAAACATAACGAGTTTTCTGCTAGACATAAATCCATGGGAATCATTGCGGTTTCCAAAACAAATAAGGGCTGTGCAAGTTTACATCAACTCAGTGAGTGTCATGTAGGGTTTCTGCGCCGTTTGTTTACAAACTCTTGAACTTTTTGACTTGACAGGGATTTTTCTGACGCTACGTCAACAGAGGTGGAATGCGCGCGTGCCAATAGATGTTAAGATACGATAGACGCGCTGTGCAGAAGTGAGTCGCGCGGGTTCTAGTCGGTGGACGCTCTCTGAAAACTTGCTTATGTGATGCCAGTTGTTCTGTCCCACTAAAGAAGAGGAATATATTTTTATTGAGTTAAAAGCAGCGAGGATTTATTTGTCCTCGTGCCCCTACTTTTTGCGCATCACAGGGTCTAAACTTAGTTTTAATCGTGCCTCAGCGGTGCTTTTAAAAAGTGTTCATGCTTTTCTCGATCATTGCTGGATATGATGCCAGTTCAAAGATTCGCCGACAAACCAAGGACACACCGTTGGGACAGTTTCAGGTAGATTTGACCCGTTTGTGGATCTAAATCCCTGGATGATGCTCTCAATGCAAAAACACGTCCTCTTGTTCATTTTTATCCTCAATACGACTCCCATACCTCTGCAACTAAGGTAAGCTGTGGCTTTATTCCTGCCTGCTAATATTCTTGTTCTGTTTGTCTCATTGAGCTGCATGTTTTTTGTTTGCATACGTTTTATGAAGACGAAAGCAACAAGTAGCTTTTGTTGAAAGTAAAAATAAATTTGATCAAGTTATTTACACCAATACAAGTAAGAATTTATGACTTTGCATTCAGGTTCAACAGGCCTTTTTAAATAACAAGAGGCAAGGAAAGATGTGAAAAAAACTGGTTTGTTAATGGCAAAAAACGTTGTGTGGGTCATGACAGAAAGGATGAAAGGAGGGAGGAGAGAAAAAGTGTGTCAAATAGCTAATGAAAGAGATATAATGCTCTTGAGTGAATATAAGAATCACATTGCAGTTTTTTTTCTGTATAAAAAAATAGAAAAATAAAACAAAACATTCAAGAATTTCTCTTCAGTTGGAGAAGACACTCAAATACTATCAGTAGAAATTGAAAATATGTATTTTGTGTAGATGTGTGTGAGTGTGTCTGTGTGGAAATTTATATATATTTTTACACATGCTCTATTCCCATTTATTTTGCACCACAGGGTGGATGGCAACCCCTTAGTCATGGATCCCAATAGTATCTGCCGTAAGACTAGAACTTTGGGAAGCAGACATGCCGACCTGTGCGAGTCTCAGCCTGAGATCATTCAAGAAGTGGCAAAAGGTGCCCAGTTGGGCATACGAGAATGCCAACATCAGTTCCACAACCGTCGCTGGAACTGCACCAGCCAGAGCAGAAACCTGGCCAAGATCCTGCAACAAGGTGAGGAACATATGGTGGAGCGTGTGTAAGGCTGGGGTTATGGCCTTCCTCAAAAATTAACAGTGGTTTTTTAAAATGCACCAGCACATTTAAACTAATATAGTAATAAAGTGAAAATTAAAAGAAAAGTGTTGTCAAATTTAGATCTGCTCAGCGTTGTGCACTATAACCAATCACACACGACTCTGCTGAGTTTATGAATGCAATGGCCAATAAGAGGCGTTAAGATTAGTAATAAATTAAGATGAGTGACAGCTTAGTGATTAAGGGTGCGCTTTTATGCACACTATCCGATTATCCATTCAGTATTAGAAGAAAACATATGTTTTGCTCCATTAGGTATGGATAAGGCAGGCTATTTATTATTCGAACTGGCTGCCACGCCACATCACGTATATCTTGCCTGTTCAAATTATAGTGGTTTGTGAACACACTTTGATAACAAAAGAGGGTTTATGCTGGGATGTGTAGGTTAGTGATAGGCGATAACTATTTCATGACATTTTATTTAAATGTTTTTTAAGGAGGAATCACATTTAGTCTTTCCTTAGAGTTGGTTCACCACGCACCTATGGTGTAGCCTGGTAATACCAGACTCTGCTACTTCACTTTGCTTCGTAGACAGAGTCTGGAATAGCATAATAGAGAAGTGTTTTCTCTCTCGCTAGGGGGCGATTTCTGAAGTTTAAAATCATTGGTTACCCGTAAGCCAATCAGATAAGTTTATGTTATGCGCCGACACAGCCGCATCTAAACCAAGGGGGTAATCCATCAGCCGGAAGTTGAAGCTGCCTTCGGGGGCCGCCATTGTAGCTGGCTATCACCCCCTGTTAGCATCCCATTGACTCCCATTCATTTTGGCGTCACTTTGACAGCGAATAACTTTACATCTGAGGCATCCAAAGACTCCATTTGTCCATTATTTATTTCTAAAGAAACACGACAATGTATAAAAGGCTCCATTACTTTGTGTCTTATATTATGGCCCCGTAGAAGCCGTTTTTGTAAAAATAGGCTAATGATTGCGTCATAAATACGGGACTCTCTGTCGCACAGTCGAGAAGTTACCGTATAGACAGAAGGAGAAGCTCGTAGCAATCTTTTACTGTCTAAAGTCAGCACATACTTCGACCTTGGAAACTTCTGATCATCATTCAAGACAAGTATTGTGTTATAGTTGGTTGTTGCTCCAGGTCACGCTTCGCCGTCTCTGCAAGATTAGGTGATTCAGATTTGTCTTGTCACAGCTACTAGAAGATTTACAACTGTCAGTCAGGTTGCTCACGTCACATCTCCGTCGTCCAGCTCAGTTTGAGCCTGCGCAGAACGCTTGGCTATCAGGAAGTGAGTGCCCATGTTAGGCTTCAACTCTCTCCGTTGAAATCAACGGGGTCGCTGTGTCCATTTCTTTTACTGTCTATGATCTAAACACAGACATCATGCATCGAACTCAAATCTATGATCGAACTTCCACTGTAAACCTGCTGTAAACACTTGATGATGCGAGCGAAATACCGGAGTGAACATGGCTGTAAACGACTTTTGCAGATTATGCAAAGTTAATCTACGCATCCACGGTACAATCACGTGTCTCGTTTCCCATTTCCGCGGTCGTTTCGGTTTTCGATTTCTCTATCCTACAATGTAAAACTCTGCGCTTAGCGGCTACGTCACGGCTCTCAGCCGCCCTCTGTTCGTTGATTGGGCCGGCTGTTTTCAGGCCGGTGGAAAACTGAAAGATAGGCTGCTATCTCAGACTGACTACAGGAGCGAAATGAAATTAGCGGAAGTAGGAAGTCTGACGTAGTCAGGCTACCTATGGTGAGGAACAAAATAAAAAAAGCTTCTCATGATATATATGTATACATTTGGAACTCAAAAATGAAGATAAAATGGATGCAGTCAGTCCTCTTAACTGATTAGCAATGACCTTGTTCAACAAAACATGTTGCAGATCTAGTGCTCCAATTGGCTTCTATTTATCATTTGCATAATATGAATTCCTTTTTTTCCCCTTCATATATTTAATTCCTATGGGTCATAATTCCCCAGAACATCATTTCGATTCCCCATTGGGTTGAAAATGTAGTTTTGAACAAAAAGCACAATAATTTCCCGGTAATCAAAAAAAAAAAAAAAAAATCCCAGAAAGACAGTTTGTTGTTTTTTAGCTGGGACTTTTTGACATGTCAAATTATGCTTGTGCAGACTTAGATTGCTTAGTCATTGCTTAGTTCTATTTGGCATGTTTGTACATTTGAAAGGAATTGTCTGCCAATGATGGCTCTAAGAGTAAAGGAATGCTTCATTAACACATGTAGTTAGCCACATGTCCATTAGAGGGCATAATTGTACTATGTCAATTTGAACATGAAAATGGTTAGGCCTACATGACACATACCATAATTGAAGAAAAAAGCAGCAGAGCTAATGCTTTTTTTTATTAGCTTGGACCTTATAGTGCATATGTCTAAATGAGACTGAGATGAGGATTACTCTTTTTTTAATCCAAACATGACATGCCGATTGCCAAAGCTCAGCAATTTATAAATTTGACTTGTTTACATGTAAATTTGATACCAAGAGTGAGTGTGTCTTGGAGGAATCTTTTACACTGAGGGGAAAAATTCTCTTTTGGCAGTTCGTTGTGTCTTGAGGCAGGTCTAGACAACGGAGATGTGTGAGGAATGTGAATCTTCTAAATGAGTTATTGTTAATGTGGCAATTCCTTAGATTTTTAAGTGATCTTAGAAGTGGGATGGGCAGTTACTCTGAAACAAGAGTTTAGATAGAGATCATAATCAAACGCATAGCATGATGCACACGACAGATGACACAAAGCACTTTTGCAGAAGTAAGGTTTTGTATTTGGACAAACTGTAGATTTTTCCTCATTGAGTTAAGGTTCTATGAATTGTTCTCTAGATATCCGGGAAACTGCATTTTTGTATGCCATCACAGCTGCTGGGGTGATGCATGCAGTAACACAAGCCTGCAGCCAGGGGGCGCTGCCACAGTGCGGCTGTTTGACCCTTCAGAGTTCCTTTCAAACTCACCATGACTTCCAGGCAGAGGAGGTACCTATCCAGGCTTCACCTGTCCAAAATGGGCGCTGGGAATGGGGGGGCTGTGGAGATGATGTGGACTTTGGCAACGAGAAGTCTCGTCAGTTCATGGACACCAGGCAGAGAAACGGCAAGAGTGACATCAGGACCCTTATTGACCTGCACAACAATGAGGCAGGAAGACTGGTACGTTTACATTTCTGGGTTTGAAATGGTACATAGGAGATCGTATAGTAAATATAAATGTTGTATTCCCTTGCTTTAATAGAAAAAGAAAAAAATACACTACCGGGTTTCCATAACTTTCTAAAAGAGTTTGGATATATGGACTACAGCAGTCAGGAGAGAGAAATTTGTCAAATCTACAGTCACTCTCTCAACAACTGCAGTGTTTACTCTTTTTTATTATTTATTTAATGTCATCATTAATTCAAAATTGAAAATTCGTTTTTATGCAATATTGCAATATTTATAATAAATGATTTATCCTTGCACGTCATTATTTTATTTTATTTATATACTTTAATCAAAGTAAACATTTATTTTCTTCTCTGATGTTTACAGGCGTGAGAACGGGACGACCTGTCACTTTTTAAGATATGCATCATATATACACAGCATAATATGTTTTGTACAACAACAAAAAAACACCAGAAAAAAATTATAAAACACACAAACATTTTTGCAGCTGGTAATCTGTTCTGCACATCAACACTGTCAAGCAAAAGTACTTTTTAAACATTAAAAAAAAAATGATTTCTTTTACTGTAATATTTTTCTATGGGGAGTGTTATTTGCGTTTAGATAAAACGAACCAGGTTTAAAGCGTAAATCACGATGTTTCACTTTTTCTAGAACTAAATTAAATCAGGATTAAACTAAATTCAGCTGAACAATGGCACTATTGTCTTTTATTGAGCTGCTTTACAGTTGAAATTTGCAACATGTAATTTTTTCTGTTTATTATTGTGAAGCTGCTTTTGAAACAATCTGTATTGTATGCACTATATAAATAAATGTGTCTTGACTTGACCATTAACTAAACATGTCTAATCATAGTCTGGCATGAAACAGAAGTTGCCTTAGTCTTTTCTGATCTATTGTGATGTATATTAGCTGCTTGAAAAAAAATAATGTAGACTTGATTTTGTCCATTGGGAGTTGATTGGATGCTTGTGATATGCTATTGCTGTGATGTCATGTGAGTGACAGGTTGCCCCTCCCTCATGCCAGTAAACACCTCATCAGTGAAGAGAAGAGATGTCACTGCAAGAGGGAGGGGAAGTTATTTTGATTAAAGATTACAAGGGCACATGAATAAAAAAAGATGCCCACGGATAAATCATTTATTATAAATAATGCAATATTCCATACAAAACAAATAATTGGCAGTTTTGATTTTATGGTGACTTTAACTGCAGGACAGATGCACGTATGAAGAAAGAAATCACTTTATCACTTTTCTGTCTTGTCATGTGTGTAGGCCATACAGATACAGATGCGAACAGAGTGTAAATGTCATGGCCTTTCTGGTTCCTGCACTCTTCGCAGCTGCTGGAGGAAGATGCCTCTCTTCCGTCAGGTCGGCGACTATCTCATGCAGAGCTTCCATACGGCCGTTCGCGTGATGGGTGGGAATGACGGGAAATCGCTTGTCCCCATCGATCCGGATAACCCTCCCCTAGATGCAAAAGTCCTCATCTATTCAGCTGAGTCACCTGATTTCTGTCTGGCCAATCAAAGGACCGGTACAGAAGGCACACAGGGCCGTGTGTGTAACAGCACAGAGACAGGCCCGGGAGGCTGTGACAGCCTGTGCTGTGGTAATGGATTTGCAGATTACACACTGGAACACGAGGAAAACTGTCTGTGTCGGTTTCACTGGTGCTGTGAGGTTCAGTGCCAGAGATGTACTGTGAGACAGGACGTCAGCCTCTGCTTGTGAAGTCCACTCGAGGAGATTAAATCTGTGATAGTTCTCTTTGAGCTAGAAGGGTACATTTTGTTTTCTCTCATGCAGAGGAGCATCCTCTGTGCAGAAGGAAGCAGTGACGTGTGAAAACAAGTCCGCTGGTTATTGCAAACAAGACTGAGCATTATCTAAAAGTCAGGTGGGAGTCTGGGATTGTATGTCTGCTTTCGAAAACAAGCACATGTCATGCTGCCACCTGCTGGTCCTTTATTAAGAGAAATAAGTGTATACAGAAATAATTGATTTTCTCCAGTGTTTTACGAACAATGCCTGGGAATAGACTGAGCTTGAAACTTGAGACAAACCTCTGATAAACTTTGGCCACATCAAATATCCATGGCTTGTGGTCATTTTCTTGGTATTTGAAAATGAACCAATTTCAGCACTGTCCAAGGTCCTGAATCCCTGACATATGTGTTGTCTGGCAAACCTAAAGATACAGTCAGTATACCCAACTGATTTATAACATTTGTTGGTTTAATTATGAATTATTTGTCTATAATTTTAAATTTTCCAGCAATTTTTTTCACTTTTTCCTGTCCATGCTTTTAATTACCTGCATTTGTTTGTTGCAAGACACTGAAAGGTAACCTAAAAATGTGCTCCATGCGATAACATCTAAATTAATCAATTTTAATTCCATCAAAATGTTATTTAACATTAGTGAATCAACCTAAATATATTAGGTTACACCAACAAAACTAGGTTATGATCGATGTCATATAACAATATCGTTCCTTGTTATAATCGCTCTGACATGTATTTTGTGGAGCCGATTATAGAGCCGTCTATAAGGATGCCGGTAGAAGAACACTTTTCCAACTTTATTTACGCCCATATTCTCCGGTCTCATACAGACGCATTCTGACGTCATCACAGAATAAATGAAATGCTTATACATTACAATCAGGTTGCTTTATGTGGTAACATTTGCAGGTTTACCATATTTTACAGCGCAACTCTAAACATAATACACAACGCTAATGTTATAAGACTCAGTTAGTCTACAAATTAATGTCCACAAGGTGGAGCATAAGCATAGCGTGGAGCATAAGAATCAGTGCTGCTCAAATGTCTGAGGCTACTGTAAGTAATGCACCTGTACCACTAGGGGTTTAAATGACCCTTTATTTGTGTTATGGTATGGTATCTATACATATTTAAAAAGTATGAATGATCTAAATCATTGAAATTGTTTGTTTGAAGTGACAGTCTCCAATACAATTACAAATACACAAAGAAAAACTTGCTGTTTTCCCCCATTTTCTTGTTTTACCTTTATCTTTGCTTGACCGTTCTACCAGCTGTGAGACATATTTTGGGAATTGATTGTGTGTCTGTGTCTGTCAAAGAGATGTAGGCTACCTTGCTAGCTGACAGGTTGAACACATGCATGCATGAAATTATATGAGGTACACGTTTTTTCTATTGCTGGTAAAAATCCAGGAATACTCTCTGTACCCCTTGGATAAAAATAGAAATCTGAAAGAGACAGTCTAACCCACATACAGACTCATATAAGATGTGAGCAGATGTATTTCAAGCTTCTCTGGTTGGTGAAAACAGACATCAGTCCTTTCACTTCGCATCAGGATTGGCAGATGGGGAGGCTTATCCCGGTTTACAGGTCTGTACCTTTAGTTTTTTTGCCCGGCTACACATTACAAGTCCTGCCCATTGCTCCCGCTGTCTGAGGCTGCGCGCGCAGTGGGATGCAGAAGGAGTGGCGGAGCGCGCGCGTGTGACTGAAGCTAGCATCGATTATAACATAGGTACGGTAACCTGATCAACTCAACAGCTGTTTTCCCCACTGTATACCCAGTGGTCACGCGAAACGTAAATGGACGTGAACCTGTGACTCTGAATTCGCACCTCCCCGAGGCACTCAACGGGACGAAAGGCGAGACAGCGCATTCCGAAGGGCCGGTGGGTGTTGGTCGACAGTTGAAAAGATGGGCACGGTGCTCTCTATTTCTCCCACATCCAGAAAAGGAGGGATTCTGGATGAGAAGACGGATGGAGCTAGTGGTAAGACGGAGAAGAGCCTCAAGCGCCATTCGGTGCTAATATCGGCTCTGACGTGGAAGCGGTTAGTCGCTGCCTCGGCCAAGAAGAAGAGTGCCAAGAAAGTGAACCCGAACCCACCCGTTTCTCAAATCAGTAATCCCGTAGACCAGCTAAACACCGAAAATCTTAAGAAATCTCAATCAGGCTCCGAGCGCAAGACGAAATCTGGGCCACTTGCAGTGCCAGTCCCTACTGTACCGGATAAAAGCCTTCGATCCAATCAAACCCAGAATGCATCCCAGAACGGAAAGCAGCTCCTTTCGGTCCAACGGCAACCGAGCAGTCGCTCCATCATCTCCCCTAGACGAGTCATCGTGCAAGCCTCCACAGGAGAGCTCCTTCGCTGCCTGAGCGAGTTCACGTGCAGGAGGTGCTACAAACTCAAAGAGCTGAGCCAAAACGAGATCATCCTGTGGTTCCGAAACGTCGACCGATCACTGCTCATCCAAGGTTGGCAAGACCAGGGTTTCATCACTCCTGCCAACTTGGTGTTCGTCTACCTGCTCTGCCGGGAGGCGGTGACCGAGGATATTTCAAGCGAGTATGAGCTGCAGGCCACCTTTCTCACCTGCCTGTACCTGGCTTATTCTTACATGGGCAACGAGATCTCGTACCCGCTCAAGCCCTTCCTGGTGGAGACCAACAAGGAGGTGTTCTGGGAGCGCTCCCTGCGGATCATTGATAAAATGAGTGCCAAAATGCTGCAGATCAACTCCGACCCGCATTTCTTCACCGAGGTCTTCCAAGACCTCAAGAACGAGGGTGGCTCGAGCGATACGAACGGAAGATGGAATAATAATCTGGACCGCTAAATTTGGCTTGAGTTAAAAGGAGAGAGAAGCTCTCTGATACCTCTCCACACCCTTCCTTCAAGGGTGAAATGAATGTAAGGCCCGACTGCTAAAGGTGCAAAGAGTGTTTCACTCTATTGCTGGTTTGTGGAAACGGACAGGGGGATTTCGCCTCACCTCCATGAGAGGGGGTTTACGTTATCACATGTGTAAAATAGGTTACAACCTTCATGACCCAGTGAATGTCACGAGCGCGATCTGGGGTTTCTTCATAGTTTACTTAATGCATGCTTAAAGAATTCTACTCGTATCATCATTGTGGTTTTTGAAGAAAAAAAAAAATATAATAACGAGCTGTTGGTGCCGAGCTAAAAACGAGAGATGTAAATTATTAGCTTGTGCGTCAGTGCTGGGGTCTTATTTTTCTATTAGTTTCAGAAACGATGTTGTCACCGACGCTGAGCTGTCCGGGGTGCTGGCCTGCAACAGACACTCTCCTCCTGTCTCCTGTGGCGCCTGATGCTGTCTATCTGAACGTTGAATGTACTGTTTTACAACAAAACGATTCTCTACAGTCATATGTGCCAATTGTCATAGTATAAAACGTAATGTTTTATAATGTATATTTGAAAATATATGAATACAAATACCCCCAGACTCTCTGCCGCTTCTTTATTATTTTGATGATGAAAATGGGACAGTCGATGCATTGGTTCGTGATTGAAGTGTCCTTTTTTGAAGCGTTTTTAATGTGAGCATATATGATCAAGGTTTTGCTGACATTGACACGCGCTGGCGTAATATCGCATGCAGATAAAGACCACATGCTAGTTTGATTTAATTGACAAAGATTTGCATTTCCTTTTTTGTTTAATTCATATGAAAAAAACTCGACCATTGGTAAAAGTTGAATTTCAATCATGGACGAGAACGAGCAACAGTTTAGGGTTACGTCATTCTTGTGCAGGTAAATGACTGCATATGCTCGAGCAAGATAATCAGTCGGATAAGGAGCGCGTGCTGTAACAGCATAAATCCATGCAGTCCCTGAATTCACCGGAGGCTTTTCAGTATAGCTGCTAACTCGTTTTATTTTGAGTCTGGACAGCAAACACTTACATTTAATCAATTGTTCGTGACTAAGTTCTGTGTATAAATTTGTATCGGGCCCTTTTTTATCTAAGAGGAGTCGCTAGCCGTGGTGCTGAAATATTCAGTTTCCGCATTAGTTTCGTTAATAGGCCTATTGGTGATGTGTATATGTAAACCACTTCCATAGCTATTTAATAGGGGGGTGCCTTGAACTTGGTCGATTATCTTACAAACGACTTTCACAAATCACGTTTCAGAGGTTACAGTACGCCTAAAATTATACCATTCTACTTGGTCGTACAGTAGCCTACAAACAATTGGCTGTCACCTGAAAACATCAGACACCCATACGTCATATATGATTTGATTACCTCAGTAATAAATTGATTAGTTTAAAATTCATTCATATGTGTGTGTGTGTGTGTGTGTCTTTTCGTCCCCACGAGGAAAACAGCTTATAAATCATACTAGCCTATGTTATGTTTTTTGAAAATCAAAAAAGTTTTCTGTGATGGTAGGTTTATGGGTATAGTGTTAGTTTAAGGGGATATAATATAGGCCTACAGTTTGTACAGTATAAGCATTATGTCTATGGAAAGTCCACACAAAACAGAAAACGCTGTGTGTGTGTGTGTGTGTGTGCACTGACATTGCTCACTTTCTCCAGTACAGGTAGTCCACAAGAGAAACGTCTTCATTGTAAAAATGGCCTCAGGGGTGCATGAGTCATTGAAAGAGTAAGAAGCAGCTGGTTTGAAACGAGAGAACCCCCAGAATTTGTGAATAAAGCACGTGGTTCGGGAGTTCGAACATTTGATTGGCTGGATTTTGGTGCAGTCTGATAGAAGTGTCATTGTGACGGAAGGCTGCAGAACCGGCCGCGTGTCGGCCATAGGAATTCTGCGGGCGCATTCCGCCCCGTCTCTATGGCAACGGCTATTAGCAAAGGGTCTGATCCAGATCGAGCGTGGGATGAGAAAAGCTATATCTCGTACAATATCTGTCTGTCTCTATACAGTAACCGGACGCCCAGAGTTAAATGATTAGATAATAGTGTCAGTAAACGGATCACATCTTATTACTAATGTGCACGGATGTGCATAAATGCCACAATTTTAATCAATGCTCTTGAGAGTGAAGCAGGAGAGGTTGCAGAGTCAGACATGAATGTTAATGGGCTGGAAGAGCCGTATAGCCCTTAAAGCGATATGCAATAAAGAAATACACCAGCAAGCTTGAATTAGGCATTGTTCTTGAATGAACCTTAAATGTGAAGATCATTCTTGTTAAATAAGCCGTTTATGTAAGTGTATGTTCTTGTCTTGCTGGATATGGATGCAGTGGAATAAGGTTGCCGTGGAAACGCCTGCAGCTGGAAGCGAGATCCAGGGACCACAGAAAGGATGAAGCAGACAATTAATAATTTACAATATTTCTTTCGGCTTTCTATTTTAACTAGAGAAGACTGTCAAACCTTTGGTGGGAATGTGGGATTTGTCCCTGGCGAATGCCAAAGGCTCTCCTCTCAGTAGAAAATGTAGTTATTTTTTGGTACTTAAACAAATACACACCAAATAATGTCAAAATGCGTCTCTTTGGCGAGGAGGCTATTCACGTAAACACAGTCAGTTGTTTTGAGACAAGTGAATCGTCTTAAATAGACAGAAGCCTAATTTACCTGCTGCCAAATTATGAGATAATTTAAAAAATATCTATAGGCTATGGAATTTTTTCCCCATGGTATCAATATCAAAAATGGGGCCAGTGAAAATGCTAAGTGGCTAGTAACTTTGGAAAACCACAAGCCACAGTGTGAGCAAAAAAGTTATGTCAAACCCTGCTTTCAACCATTCATGACTCCACTGAAACACAAAATAAATGGATGCAGTTCAGACTACTTACCTGTATGTGGGAACACTTCATTTTACAGTGTCCTAGTTACATATGTTACATGTACTTACCATATAATAACAGTAAATTATGCATAACTACATGATGCAACTAACCCTCAACCAAACCCTAATCCTACCCTAACCCTAGTAAGTAAGTATAGTTACTTAATATTACTCAGTACTTAAATATATAATTACACTGTAACAAGGACACCTTAAAATAAAATGTAACCCTGTAGGTTATTATATCAAAAATATGATGCAGTTTTTGACAGAGAGATTTTATTAAACTAAATGTTATAAAAGCGTATTAATGTTGGGTTCATGTTCTTCACCTCAATATTTAGCAAATAAAGCACATTAAATGGTACATTGGTATATTAGTAAAAGTATGGAATGATAACTTCTGAAGCATAACAACTTATTTAAAATAGAAGCAACGTCAGACTAAATTTTTCTGGACTTATGATGTTGTTTTTATTTTGTAAAGAGGTCAGGATGATTGCACGGTCTTTCTCTTTCGATCAAGACACAAGTAAACATTGAAAATTGTGATATAACTATTGAGATATAAACACACTGACAACATGTATTCATAATGTATAACACAGTTGATCTAAGTATCATATATACATATCATATACCAATATCAGTTTATTTCATAGGTAATCAACAAGCGATAGTCTGTTTATATTTGTACTTTATCCATGAGGGGGCTTATGTCTTTCTGTAACTACAGGCTGGTATGGGCTAATCTTGGTTATGAGATTATTTTATTCTCCCTGTGGATGCAGTTATAGCCCCTCTGAGACACTCAGCTGAATTCAGAAGACATAATCCCCAGCTAGTATCTATGAAAATAACAAAGGGGCCAAGAGATAAACAGTCACAAAAAAAAAGAAAAAAAAAAGAACAGAACTAAACTAAAATGATATGACATTACATGCTATTATTAGATGCAAATGCCATTAAATTGTATGTGAAATAACAAACTTGGTTACACTTTATTTTGATGGTCCCTTTAAACGCATACTGTTGACTCTAAGTAATGTTGCACAAACATGTCTACTAACTCTCATTAGAGTATTAGTAGACTAGAGTATTAGTAGTTAGAGTTAGAATAAGTTGATTTGTAATTGCAAAGTTATTTATAGTCAACAGAATGCTCAAAAGGGACCATCAAAATAAAGGTTACAACAAAATATGTTCAAGATATTCAGATAACCCCACATTCTTGCATTTAAACATTTTGTATAACTATATGTTTAAATGCAAGAGCTACTGTTCATATGTTTGGAGTCAATAAGAGATTTGGCAACATTTGTATTTCAATAGTCCACTTTAGACATTCTATTAACTATAAGTTACTTTGCAACTACATGGCAACTTAGAGTTTTAGACTGTCTGCAACACGGTCCCCAACAGACATTCTACTGACTATAAGTAACTTTGCAAGTTCATATCAACTTACCAACCATAACCATAACATAACATAACAATCTACTATTCACGATTTCACACTGAGTAAGGTTTAATGCGTATTTGGCGTGCTGTCCGGGGGGAGGGCGCCGAGCTCGGAGTTTGGCCCGAACCCAGAGTACTCCCCCCGTATGTGAGTGGTTAGGACTAGAAGTGTGTAGAAGGGGCGGTGGAGGGATGCTGCTAAACTGTCAATGGATTGAGGGGAGACTGCTGAATATACACCTCTTACCATTGATTGCTGAGTGCACTCCACTCGTGTTAATTATCTGAACGTGCTCCTCCCGAACTTTGTTAATAAAACATCATATAACGGAGTTAGTTGACATGTACTTGCAAATTAATGAGAGTTAGTTGACACATAGCTGCAAAGTTATTTATAGTTCTAAAGTGGATTTTTTTTATGCTTTTGAAAGAAATCTCTTTTGCTCACCCAGACTGCATTAATGCAGTGTCAAAATGTTAAAATGTCAAAATGGCGTAAAAACAGTAATATTGTGAAATATTTGAACAATTTAATGTGCCCTTGCTAAATAAAAATATTAATTGTGTGCGTGCGTGTGTGTGTGTTTATTTAAATAAACCCTTAGTCCCTTATATTTAAATATACTGTGTACAGTATATTTTTGAGTATTTTGTTGACTACTGAGTTCAGTTGTGGTGAGATCTATCCATCTTTTTGACAGTGGTTTATTAGCAAGCTTTTATTAACAACCTATTGTTATGATACAATGGTTCATGCTAAATAAGCATCGATGCAATAATGTATTTTCTTTGCAACAGTAATTTTCGTCCCTTGACACAACATGCATGAAACTTTGCCAAGGACTTCCAACGAAAACAACTCGCCCACACGATGGTTAGATAATGTGAACGAGAGGGAGTCATCAATGAAGCTTTTGATGATTTCATACAAAAATGAATGATGATAAAGATTGGATCAGAAGACTTGAATCAATAGTTATCATTACAGATCAGCTACTTTGGAAACTGTTTGGTATAGGTGTACTATATGGCATTAATCATGTCAGTGATACCGAAGGATGCTCTCATCTTACATTGCACATTTTTCACTTCAAATCTGCAATGACAGTTTGATGTCTCTTACCTGGCTGGCACACCTGTTCTCTTATTTCTTGGACCAAATTATGTTCTCTTTCCCCTCATGACAAATGACACTATGCATTTTGTTCTTCCTTGTGGCCTTTCAGATCCCAGGAGAACATTCCTGATGAGACTCAATGGGGATTAAGCTTGTTCCACCCACCTGGCACAATTATGAATAAAGTCTCAGAGCTGAGAGATATATTTATATAAGCCCTGAATATAAGCTCATTCAGCACCTTCAGGATTCAGCTTGTATGTACAGGGCAAGTCAGGGCAGGGCAGAGCAACGTGTTACATGTGTGTGTACGTTTTCACTGGAGATGAGCTTGTCAGAAGGTTTCATAAGATTACAACAACACTATTTAACCCTAAAGCCTACTGCATCATATTTGATTCTTATTTCTAAGGCCTCTAAATTATCAACATGATCAAAACATGATATATTTTACACAATCTACTACACACCTTCTGTTGTCTGATGGGTAGTTCATACTTTTTTAGAAGGTAAAAGGCAGTATGCTTTATAATGTATTATAGTATGCAGAATTGTATAAAGTAAACATTCAAATAACTTTTATATTGTTAGTAATATAAGATGAATACTTACTGGACTGAAGCAACTTAGGTTTACTTGATTGACATAATATTTTAGAAAAATGTATTGCATTGCATTATAATGTTTTGCCCCCACAATAAAAACGACAGAGATTTGATAATGAAACGAAGCGTTTAAAAATAATCGTACTAAGATATTACTGGAAGATATAGAGACTGCAATACTGGTATAAAGATCTCATTCATCTATATTACAAGCTATCAGAATTGTAGGTCATATAAATTTGAGCAACTGCACCAAATGCTCAGTTTGGGCCTCTGAATTGCTCCATTAAACAAAATGGTTTTGACTATTATTTCATATGATTGCATATCAGGATTTCCAGGGTTACGTAATTTTGTAACTGTACCATGAGGCTTTATGCTATGAAATAAGAAGGGAAAACAGGTATATCATACCTTCTTATCTGTTTTGGACCACTATTTTTGGGAGAGATTTAAAAAGGATGCACTTATCAATTATACTAATTATATTATTATATTATATTATATTATTTCATTGTATACATAATATAATATAATATATTATAATAAATATTGCTGCATTGCTCAATGTCAATTGTATGTGAATGACAGACTGACACAATCACAAGGACTGATTTGTGTGGGGTCATCACTTCCTGTGCCTTCTAGAACATCATTGCCAGAGTGTTGCCATGGTATCCAGCAGTGGCAGGAACAGCAGAGACAGAAAGAAAGAGTGAGAGATGCTGGCAGCTGGAAAGGAGTGAAGACCGACTGGTACTGTTCAGAACACCGAATAGAACCAGAAAGTAAAATGAGAACACAAATGGGGACAATATAATGACGAGTGCAAATCTGAGAAAAAAAATATACAACTGTTTACTAGGAATATATTTTAAAATGTATTACTGATGGCAAAGCTGAATTTTCAACATCATTACTGTCATCAGTGTCACATGATCCTTCAGACATCATTATATTGATTTTGTGCTCAATAAACATTTCTTATTATTGTCACCGTGGAAAACATTGCAAACAGTCATATTTTATTATTTCTGTGGAAACTGTGATACATTTGTCAAGATTCTTTGATGAATATAATTTTTTTAATTATTATTTGAAATGATCTATCTATTTTCAACCCGTATATTTGAGTATATTGACAGAGCTGAACTTTGATGTATTTAGAACACAGAATAGAACAAGACCATGAGAACACGAGGACATGGGGACAATATAATGATAGATTTACCGCAGAGGAGATGTACATCTCGGGCATGTGATTTTTAGGGGCGGTGGGTAATGGGCATGATAGGTTAGTGGTAAGAGGGTGATTTTGAGTTATTTACACCTGATTAAACTCTCCTGATGAAGAGACTTGAGTAATGGCTGTTATAATAGCAACAGGTGCAGTGTTACTTCAAAAAACCTGCAGTGGCCTCATTCAGGTCTAAACCAGGTCAATGAGTTTGCATCTGCATCATTAGAAGTCACCCCCACCCACCCACCCACCCATTCATATAAATTATGAGTATGGTGTATATTACAATGATTAACTGCCTTTCTCCACTCACGTTCTAAGTTGCTTAAACTATGCTGATTTTTAGAAGGCAGTTGTCTCACTGAGATGGCGAATGGGAACATGGTTTGTGTAACGTTATAGCAACACATTAGCAGTTTGATAACATGAGCATATTAATTACCGTTATGCGTCCGACATTGTAGAGAGCGATACATAAAACACATTACCATTGCACGAGCCTGTTTAATGAACTCTTCCACTTCTTCTTCTGAATCAGTTTCTGGTTCAAACATATATGGCTGAATTAACAGTATTCCCACATGCAGTGTTTACTACATTAAAGTTGAGCGTATGGATCAGGTATTCTGAGCTGATGTGAGTAGTGAGTGGATGCGGGGCTAATTTGCATATTCATGAGTCCGCATTTACTAAATGAAGTAGCCTACGGGTATAAAGTTACATACTATCGTTTTTTTGTTTTTTTTACTGCAGTCAGGGGGACTTATCTGAATAGCCCGACTTGTAGCTGAATTGATTTTGTTTCATAATGATGAGCTTTGCAACATTAACACATTGAACTTAATTGAAACAGCACTGAACAGAGCTGAATAATGACGCCCTTAGGCCTATTCTATATGGAGCTGCTTTACAGCTGAATTTGAATTTCTATCTAAATTGATGATTTTATAACATTAACACTGTCTATTAGTGTGAAGCTTTTGAAACAATCTGCAATCTTTTATCTTTTAAACAATCTTTTAATGTGACTTGACTTGGATTGATCGCGGTCAAATCCCTAGGATTAGCCTATATATATAGAAATAATTCCTTTCTCTATTTTCTGACAACGACGCCCGAACGTTTCAATGCAAAAATCAAGGGCGCCATCGTGTGGCAATATGAGAGACTAGCTTTTAATCTTCTTCTTTTTTTTTCATTCATTATGTATTAGCCAGGCAATTTTTTAATTCATAATTTCATGTGTATGTATTTCATGTTTTTTTTATTCAAATAGAAATGCAAACATTAGGCTAATAATAGCCTAGGTTCTGAAGCTGTGATCGTGATAACCGATTATAGCACCTCTGTATAAAGACATTTTTATTTTAACATAACAAGAATTTTTTCCCACTTTTTATCTATTTATCTACATTTTTAATAAAACACACATTTTAATTAACGGTTTAAAATTATAGGCAAATTGAGGTCTACACCTGTAAAGTCAAAATGTAACCAGAAGAGGGCGCTCAATGATCGTCTCCCGCGTTGCCAGCCTGCTGCATGTCTATTTGAATGCTCCTCGCTTATCAAAATACTTCATTTAGGCTACTAGACCTTTGTAACCGATTGTGTTTTCTTGTGCTGTAAAGCCGCTTTGCTGTACTTCAGTCAGGCGTGTTGACTACATTTTCATATTCTCCTTAATTCTACTTAATTTTCATATTTAACTTAATTCGATGAAAATCCAATGAAAATTTCTGTGAAGTTCAGAAACGGATGAAAAATACATTCCCAGTAAAAATTTCCACAAATATTAATGCTTTAGTCTCTTATTTGCTCTGTTGCGCGGTTAGAAGATCAGCACCGTGGACAGCTCTCGATGATTTTCTTATTCTTAAATATATGATCTTCATTTTATCTGACCAAATGCCCAGCTATAGGCTAATATTCAAATAACCAATGCTGAATCGTCATAATAAACAAAGTTTTGAGCTGCAAAACACACTAGACCTGGCAACAATAGCACACAGTAGAAACACTAACAGCCATCATCTCGTGCTTTTGTTTATTGAAAATAAAATACAATCCGACAAGAACAATATACATTCTATGTCTGACATTAAGGGGAAAAAAATAAAATGAAACAAAAAATCTAATCTAAAGATCTCTAATCTGAATTGAAAAGTTCTGTTAACAATATGTTAAATCTTTATAAGTACGAAGGCTAGGATAGCCTTATAAGCTGTATTCCATCTTGATTTGTTATAAAATAATAACACTCCAGTTTTTTATCGATCTAACGTTCAATTTTCTGGCACGGGTTTGATAAATTAAAGGAATGGCGACAAGCACACTCTTTTTTTCTGGAGTTTGAAAAGCGTTTATTGCCTACTTCGTCTCATATAATGCTGTCACTTGATTCACAGTAGCCAATAGGAGAAGAGCAGGGGCGGAGTTAGTGCTGAATTCTGCGGATTGATTGGATCTGATTGCTGTGGGCCTGGGTGCCGAACTCATTATAGTTCCTGTATTCTCCCTGACGTCTGTCTCTCTCAAAGATATACTGGTATCCACGGTAACCTGGAAACTGGTAGCCCACCCATCTGCCGTGAGACGAAGAAGAACATATTATAATTTAGATAAATCTGTGTGCAGAGAGAATAATACAAACATAACTTATATTGAGGCAAAATGGAGGATGACTTACGCTCCATTGTTGACTTTCATAGAAGGAACCTCCTTACTGCACCAGCCCATGGCTTGAAGAGAAGGATAGTCATCGCACATCTCAAACTTGCGTCCCATCATGTCCTCACACTCATACAGGGTCATTTTACTATCGCTGTGTTTCTGGCGGTGAAAGAGGACACACACACACACACAAATATATTTTGAAAAGTTTGTAGGCTATTTCAGATGCAAGATATCATGTTCATTTTAATTAAATGCTATAAAAGGAAAATTATGTAGGCTACACATTGCATTTCAGCAGAGTAGATATGCGTTTTTCAATATTTTTATATAGCCTATTGGTTTTGTGATATTTCACAAACAAATTCGATTTGACCTCAAAATGAAATGTAAATAAACGAGACACTTAAATGCATTTAACTCACAGCGCATTTGATGGGTCTGAAGGAGAGCATGTGCTCAGTGCGGTAGCTGCTGTTTCCGCTCCAGGCCTGATAGCAGGGATAATCTCCTTTCTCTAGGATGAACTGCTGACCCTGAAACTCTGGATACTCATAACCCACCCAGCTGCAAAAAAAAATAGGATCAATGTTCATATTAGGCTATCTCAAGAAAAAAAGGGACAAAAACCTATAAAAAAATATTATAAACTACACACACACACAAACATATATATATATTAGTGCTGTCAAATCGATTAATCGCAATGAATCGCATCTAACATGAAAGTTTGTAGACATTGTAGCGATTACAGACTAATCGCAATTAACCAATTGCTGACAACGATTAATCACGATTAATTGTTTTGACAGCACTAATATATATATATTAGATATATATATATATATATATATATATATATATATATATATATATATATATGTGTGTGTGTGTGTGTGTATGTGTGTGTGTGTCTGTGTGTGTGTGTGCTGTCTGTCAACTCGATTATTCACAATTAATTGCATATAACATTAAAGTTTGTAGATATATACTGTATATACAACTTTTATGTTATACACGATTAATTAATTTGCCAGCACACACACACACACACACACACACACACGTCTGGTTCGCTATCTTTGTGGGGACTCTCCATAGGCGTAATGGTTTTTATACTGTACAAACTGTATATTCTGTCCCCTTACACTGCCCCTGTCCCTAAACCTACCCATCACAGGAGACATTCTGCATTTTTACATTTTCAAAAAACATTACTTAGTGTGATTTATACGCTGTTCTCCTCATGGGGACCGCTGGCTGGTCCCCATAATGTAGGTGATCTCAGGTTTTACTATACTTGTGGGGACATTTGGTCCCCACAATGTAATATAAACACGAGCACACACACACACACACACACACACACACACACACACACACACACACACACACACACACACACACACACACACACACACACACACACACACACACACACACACACACACACACACACACAATTGCGATAATATGTATATATTAGGGCTGTCAAATGATTAATCACGATTAATCGCATCCAAAATAAAAGTTTGTTTACATAATAAATGTGTTTGTACTGTGTAAAATTATTTTGTATAAGTACACACACGTGCATTTATACATTTAAGAAAAATGTGTTATTTATATATAAAATATTTATATTTATATATAATATAAATTATATATAAATCTATATATAGTATATACATGCAAATATTTCTTAAATATATACAAGCATGTGTATGTATTTATATATATAAAATAATTATACACAGTACACACACATTTATTATGTAAACACAAACTTTTATTTTGGATGTGATTAATCGCGATTAATCATTTGACAGCCCTAGTATATATATATATATATATATATATATATATATATATATATATATATATATATATATATGATAGGGTTCTTTTTGAGATATATATTAATATATCTTAAAAACAACCCCAAATTATTCATAATCACACACATACACATGTTAGACACTGATATCAGCAAAAAAAAATTAGCTCAAACACACACTTACGGGCCATTGTCCACCTTGATAGAGCGGATCTTTTGGAAATTCCTGTCCAGAATGTTCGGGCACTCCAGCATGAACTCGCAGCGCTTGCCCTGGAAGTTCTCCTCTTCCCACACTGTGATCCTCCACTGCCCCCTCTGCTCCATCTGCTCTCGCTGATTCATGATGGCCGCCTGTCTGCTCTCTCCAGCTATCGGCAACATTAAGGGATACGGTTAACAATACAACACCACCTGCCCTCACCTGACAGATCACAAGCACTACTATCAACAACATTCAGGCCTAACCTATGACCTCAGGCCATTACTGTTAGCATCAAGTTGTCAAAAGCAATAATGTGAGACGTGTGCATTCTTCTTTTAGGTCACTTTAGAATAAACACATATTGTTCTGTTCGGACATTTCAGTGTAGTTGCGACAAGAGAAAGGTACCTATCAGACATGATATTCACAAACTGATGCCTATCTGCACTAAAACAACCAGTAAATAGTTTGCAGTCATAGACAATAGGGGCCCCATGAATCCAGCGATGGCTGAAATGTCTCAATTCCAACATTGCTTTGAAAATTAATTTAGCAACCACCAGAAATGGCCATGGAAAGATTCACAAAGGCCTCTATCTCCCATCATTCATGATGATCCATGATGATTGTGTCCAGTCAGCACGACTGAGCATCAGTTTATCCATTTTCACAGTTAAATCCGCTTTCATGAGGTTTGTTATGATGTTGATTTTGGCAGCATGACGGCGACCCATACTCACATGCTGTTGTGGGAGAGATTTGGCGTAATAAACGTTGGGGGTCGGTCCAATGCAGGGTGTTTATATAGCCGCTGTCTCTGCAGTTACTGCAGAATGTTCAGAGGGAATGCTAGTTCAGCAACATCTGTCAAAAGAGAGCTTAAGTCCTGTTATTGTCTAACAGGGGGGCTTCAATTTCTGACTCATCAGAAAAAAACAAGGCCCATCCATACTGTTCAACCTAGATTCATGGAGTCCCCAAAGAGAGAGATAGCAGAGATAGTTTACAGGAAAATGAAAATTCTCTCATCATTTCTATCATTTGCTTGTTTAATGCTTGAAAAGGCACACACAGGGTAATCAGAATTGATGCAAAACGATAGGCATCTGTTAGAAAAACACTCATATTTTTATTTTATTTATTATTTTATATTTAATAGTCATATAAGCGTTCATGAGACGTAAGTGTTTTGTGAGGCTCGCACAAAATGTGGCGGTCCGCTGTGCTTCTACGTTACACTTTGATTCGGAAGACATTCATTCTTCCACTGGGGTCTTATGGATTGCCGTCACAATCGTTTTGTGTGGTTTTTCAGTCGTCAAATGAGCGCCACCCATTCACTTGCATTACATGGACTCAAAAAATCATTGTTTGTGTTTATCTGAAGACAGATAGTGACATGCACCGCACCGGATATGGCATCAGGATGAGAAAATAACTTTCATTTTTGGGTGATCTATCCCTTTAAGAAATGGTGAAACAGTGATAGAAATGTATTCAAATCCCTGAATTTGCAATGCGCAAGGAAGCTTTTATTTCGTCCATATTGCTTCTTGTCATTTACAGTTGTGTTTAGGAGAATCTGCAGCTAAAGAAATCAACCAAGAAGTCATCAATCTCAGCTAAAATATATATTGCCATCTCTGGCTAACGTCCTGTTTTAATACTGATGTTTATTACAGTGGAACATCCATCCATGATGTGGTGTCCTCTCAGAATTTCAGGAACATGATGCACTGTTGTGAGAGTCAAACAAAAGGTATTGTTGTTAAATGGCCCTCATCTTTTGTGGTGGTACAGTCATTCTAGCACCTACATGAACCCTGTTTCTTTTTTCTTCAAGCACATTCTAGCATAGTAAAACATTACATAATATGAACTTGATAAAAGCTGTTGTTAAAAACAAGCTTAAGTGCTTAAAAAGGAGCTTTCGATAACTTTCGTGAGAGAGTACAGAAATTCACTCTATAACAAAGTAAAGCATAAAATGTTTAATATTCTAGGTATTTTCATCAGTTATAATATGTTGAATTATATTACTGTTTAGCTATTATTTATACATTTGGTATATTCAGTTTTTTTAAATGTATTTTTTACTTTATTTCCCTGGGTTTGGTTTATTATTTATATATCATTATTTATATAACAATAAAAGTGTTTTGGGAACTTTTAAAATGCCTTTTGTATGTATTTAGTTTTTCCTTTATCTCAGACACGGACATTCAGTCATATGAAAATCTATACAAAGAGAGAAACCGTTTCAATATTTTGTGTGTAAATGATTTATATCAATTACAGTTATCCTACTGCAGTACAAATACAATGCCCCTACTATAGTTTATTATTATTATTATTTGTTAAACATTCTACTGTACTTTGTTGCCAAGAAGACAGTGAAGACCTGAGATGAATTATGTGACATGCATGTGCAAAGAAAAAAAAAAATCAAGGTTAATATCTCCAGTAAGCAGAATATGTTTAATGTGTGTCATTTCAAAACAAACTGTTATTTTTTCTAAATATTCAAGAAGTATGACAATTATTTAACTGTGTTTATAGGTTACATAAAATGGAGCTCTGAGCTCTTAAATGAACTTAAAGTACCACTACTGCCATTATTTTCATCACAAAACTCTACTGAATGCTGGTGGGAATTTTCTTTTGTAAAAAACAAAAAACTGTAATGCATACTGGCCATTGTTATGACAGCAATGCAGTAAACTGGCCACAGGGCCAAACGTTGGCCATAGTTGAAGAAACTCCCCATTCATTTTTACATGTAAAAAATATACAAAAACATACATTTTATGCCTGGTTTGATTGATTTGCCATCATTTTAATAGAACAGGTATCATTTGAAATAGCTGGTTCTCCTCCACACAAGCATTCCACCACTAAAAAACAAATTATGCAATTAGAATGACTAGCCAGACAGGGAGAGTTATAACACTAGTCAAAGTCTTATCTGAACCAGGAAACATTGTGCAAAATAGGACAGTGCTAATTTTTATTTTATTTTTTTAGAAATGTTAGCATACTATATAAACTGATTTGTAATACATTATGATCATCAAAAAGTCAAAGGTATGTTTGTCCATGGATTATAGAAATAAGTGAGAGGTGGTTCTGTGCTTCTATTGATGTGAGACAGAGGAGTTGGCGAACTCAGTCAAGGCCGCAGGCTGATCACATCTCTCCTTGCATCACTACTGCATTCATTTCACAGTAAAATTAGTCCATTTACATCAGGGGCCAGCTTACTCTCTCTCACACACACAGATAACCATTCAAAGTAGTTCAGTGAGTCAGCCAGGTCTTTTTGAACCAGACTAAGTTAGCAGGCTACTCTAACAATGTATGGTAAAAAAAAATTATTAGTATGGCATGTTCTGTAAACACTCTCTTATTACTGTTTTACAGTGAAAATAATACACTCCACCCACTCTTGGAGAAAATCCAAGGCTGTCACATGTAGCTTGAATGTATTATATGGAGCTCAGTGTTCCAGCAGGACCATCACCTGCTTCTCACTTCCCCAGTCATTCAGCCATTACACAGAACAAACAGGTAGTGTTTACACATCTGCCCCCACTCCTGCTGTCTGCGTGCTACACCCTATACCTGTGTGTGTGGGATGAATGTTTATTAGTGTGTATCTCATTCCGTGTGTGAACGACAGGGTCAGATAGTATGCAAGCGCTGTGTGTGTGTGTGTGCCTCTTTCATAAATCCATCTGTTCCATGGTAACACTCTTGGTCTCCTGTTCTTTCTGCGTCTCTGTGAAATGGCATTAGCATCTCCATGTTGTCAGGTAGGCTCTGGAAAACAAGAGCTGTCTGAATGACGCACATCTCCAAGGGCTGTTGAACGGTCACCTGTCCTTGGAACTATATTCGGTAAAGTTTACACACCTTGAATTTAATATCCTCAGACACGCAGCACAACAGTTACACCAATTTCACTGCCAAATTTCTAATTTGCATTCTTTTTAAAGATTCTATCTTTTATGTAAATGGCATGCAACAGACAAAGAAGTTGCAGTATGGATATGTTTACTGGAATGGAAAAATAGAACAGAAAAAAAATAAAATAAATCAGATTAAATTTTGTTTGTTGGTTTTCTCTAAACATATAGCACACACTTCCTTCTCCAAAATGTATAGTTGCTTTTATGACTGTCATTTTAGGATTTCCTCATAGACAAACCTAGTGTCTTTTTATGCTGGTAGTACAAAGCTGAGGGCAAAAAACACCTGCCACATGTTAACTGCCACCATGGAAACTAATCCTGCTCTGTGTGTGAAAAACGGGTCCTGACAGCTCAAACTCAGACATCTGCAACACCAACAAATATGCTGTGACTCTCACTTTGTGTGTTTCCGTGACATGCTTGAGTTTGAAACAGTTGTTTAAAATATATTAGTAATAATTATATATATACATATATATATATAGTGCTGGATAGTAACTGCTTGCATGTAATAATCTGGATTATGTAATCAGATTCCAAAAATGAAGTACTTGGAATTAGATTATATTGCATTTTAAAATGCTTTAAAATACAACCATACCTCTTAATACTAATATTTATTTTTCATATTATTTATTTTCATTTTTTAAATAATTTAATTACTTAATGGCCCAGTTTCACAGACAGGGTTTAGATTAAGCCAGGATTAGTCCAGGGTTTAGATTAAGTTAAATTAGGACATTTAAGTATAGCTTTTATAAGCGTGCAAAAAACAACAACATTACTGGTGTGCATCTTGATACAAAACAATGGCACTCATATATTTTAAGATATCAGTGCAAGTTTCTTTCAGTTTATTCAGCTCAAACATGCATTTTAGTCTGGGAAACCCTGACGTAATGTAATATTCAATGCACTTCATATTGTTGATTAAAGAATTGAAAATATTTTCTTTCTCTTTATTTTAATATGGTACAAGATCATCAAATCAATGTGATTAACGAGTTAGGTCAAAAGTAATCCAAAATGAGATTATATTATCATAAAGGGTTGGTTTAACAAAAAAAAAAAAAAAAAAAAAGTCAACAACTCCCCTTGTCATTTTAAATCCATAAGACTTTCATTCATCTTTAAAACACAAATTATATTTTAAATATAATTTGAAAAATGTCTGTCCTTCCAAGTTCACAAAGAGATCGTAAAACTAATCCATATGAATAGAGCGGTTTTGTCTGAATTTTCCGAAGAGACACGCTTTATATGATGAATAGATTGAATTTTTCCTTTTATTCACATATAAACATTGTTCAGTGAACATAATCAGAAGCTCAACTGAACCTGCTTGGCACACGAGAATGAACCTCATTGGTTCGCGCACATCAAGAAAGCATGCTTGAGTTTCCGTTTACCACATCTGATGTGTGCGGTGATTAATGTTTATATGTGAATAAAAACCTAAATTATAGCCTATGTTCGTCATAAAAAGTGATTGTGTCTCTTCAGAAAATTTTGACAAAACCACCCAATTCATATGGATTAGTTTTACAATCTCTTTATGAACATTTTGAAGCGACAAAGTAGAAGTTGCATGGACTGTCAATGGAGGGACAGAATCACAGAAATCTCTCAGATTTCATTCAAATATCTTCATTTGTGTTTCGAAGATGAACGAAAGTCTTACAGGTTTAGAACAACATGAGGGTGAGTAAATGATGACAGAATTTTAAATTTGGGGTGAACGATTCCTTTAAATATGTAATGTACTGGATGTTACTAACTTTATGTCATGTGATTTGGATTAGTAACCAACTATAATTGGTAAGTATACCCAGCACACACACAGTTTACACATAAAAATTAAATAATTTTATTGCAGCTAGGATGCATTAGGAACAATGCTGTTCTATTGAATTTTCTATTTATCAAAGAATCTTAGGAAATGTATCAGTTTTCACAAAAATAGTAAGCAGTACAACCACTTTCAACATTGATTACAATAAAAAATAGTTTCTTGACAAATCAGCATATTAGAATGATTTCTGAAGGATCGTGTGGCACTGAAGACTGGAGTAACGGCTGCTAAAAAAATCAGATTCAGAATTGAGAAAATCAGAGTTTTGAAATGTACGTTAAGTGTCCAAATGTTTTGGAGACACTGTATAGAGCTTACTGTAAATGAGTGTGCACGTCCATCTATACAAGTAGGTGTGTTTAGGTTTGTTTGCCAGATAGAATCAATAAACAGCTCGAACAAAACACTCATCAAAATTGCTTTGGGCACATTGAATGTTGACCTCGATATTCCTCAGTCTAATTGGTGATATTGAAGATACGTCTATATGGCCAATCACAGGCAGTGGAGCAGCCCAAAGGCACTTGCATATTTCATTAGTGGTATTGTAATGGTCTTTGGCTGAAACACATGGCCTCTGGAGCCTCTTTAGTTGCAGTAGCCTTCAGCATCATCAGAGCAGAACACCAAATTCTGATCTAATAACAGCCCTCCGATTGCACATCTGCTACGAACCACGTGTCTCTTTCAGCTAAACTGCTTGTTTTATTAGTATTCTTGTGTAGTCTGCAAGCTTTGTGGTAGTGCTTAATAGAAACAACAGATGTGAAATAAAACAGTGTGCCTCACACTAATATAATGCAGCTGTATGGCAAAAAAAAACAACAAAAAAAACACACACACCAGAGGCGTGCTATAATGATGCACTGCAACAACAGCCAGACGTCGGATGGCTTTATCTGCGTGTTATCCAGAAGAGTTGAGGTAGTAATGTTAATTTATTTGAATGAATTTGACTTGAGAGATAGAGGCCATGGTGACTCAATGTGAGCCTGTGTGAAACAGCCAGGAGCAGATGGTCAGGCTGATGGAGAGGGAAGAGAGTCCAGGCTCATCTAGTTAATGTTTTACCGGTTACCTATTAGTGCAGATTACCCATTACCTTCTCCACATCAAACTCTCCACTGACTTCTAGATTTCCATAGCAATATATGCCTCCACAGTTACCAGGCTATAGCGTACGTGTGATAACTCAGCATACAAACACTGAAGGGTTAAGAAGTATTTTATTTTGCCATTACATCACTGCAGCATGTGTGAGAAGAAGTTTACTCATTTAAAACCAGCACAGAAGAGAGGAAGTGGAGAGCTCAACAAACATTGTGTTGGATAACAGGTGATATTGTAAATCATGGTCATTTCAGAAGGCAGGTGATCAATTGTAGCTCACTCATTTTTCTATGGATATATCTCACATTTATGAGGTTTGGGTTCTTATTTTCCATTCCAAACATAGAGCATAGCAGTCATTCATGCTTCCAATCCATAAAATGCATGTCACAGGAGGCAACTGAAGAAGTTCTGCACTTGCTTAACGCGAGCCGAACGAACAAAACTGAATCCATATGTATTGTGCGTGTGGCTCAACGTAGAGCAAGTGCAGTTTTATCCATCAAAGTTCTGGAGGCACACCGTGATAAACTCCAGAAACTACTGTCAAAAACTTTGAATCCAATAGATTACATTTTTTCAGGTGTTCCCTGCCATTTACCTGCAAGTAAGAAAAGTAAAATAAGTAACAGTTTTATTAAATCGGATATTACAGAACATTCTCAGATATTTTGTTACAATGATGTTTTTGTTTCAATCAACTCATCTTTCCTGACAAGTTTTAATTTAATTTCTTAATAATTACATTCAAACTTGAAACTGCAAATAATGTTCCACTGCATGATGCAATTTTGGCACTACTTTCAATTTACTTCATTAAAACATTTTAGGGTTTTTTTTTCCTTCACAATGCATGTTTCCTTTCCCTAACTTACAAAATTAAAAAAGGTTATTTTAATAGACGTTGATATAGTAGTTTGTGCGTATATTGAGATCAAATTCCAATTAATCTGTAAAATAGGCTATATTCTGCACAATACAAATAGTTTGATAAAATAGAAAAATGCATGTTCCCTAATGGATTTATATATGGTCTGAGAAAATCTCTTAAGTTTTTTTTTGTTTAGTTGATTTACCTGTCTGGCTCACCCCTGTAGTTTCATATCCAGGTTGCTCTGATGGAGGGCCTCGGTCGACATGCTCGTTTCCGTACCTGTGGGTCCTGTGAATCAGCCTGACCAGTGTCGGGTTTTTATAGTCGACAAAAATCATGCCCCCTCTCCTTTCCCCGCAGCTGTAAAGGTGCTGATCTCTCCACGCACCTGTCGCACTTTACACAGGTCTAATGTTGACCGAGGGGCGGGGTGTGATGATGATGATGGTCCTGCTGAAGTGTGGTTTGGGCCTCCAAGGCTTTAGATGCAAATGTCCTTTTACTTCTACGATCTAAGATCTGATATACGGATATTTTATACGGGTCACCCGTGGTCGTAAGCGGTAAACGTTTTGAATCATTCAGTCACTGAATCACGATGACAAGGAAGGGCTTGCTGTTTCACGTATAGGGCGGGTATAATTTGCACAAAATTTACATGACACTTGCAAATGTCTCGTTTTTTCCCTGATTTAGATCAGAAGCTGAAAAAGATAGTTACCCGATAGACGACTACCAGCCTCCCATAGACTTCTTTTTGTAGGTTAGCTAATGTTATGTAGGCTATGTGCAGAGAAAACTGAATAACAGCAAATCGGGTTTTACTTCTGAGTAGGAATATAACATTACATATGAGTTATTGTTCATTAGGCCTATCACATAAACAATTGAAGTTTACCTCAGGTTAAATACGTAACTTAAATTAGATTGTGTGTAGGCTAACATTCAAAACCTACATTTTATGTTCTCGCTTCAATGATTGTTTCTGCTCGGTGCTTGTTGCAAGAATATGGCGCCATCGTGTGGTGAATGATGGAAACGACGTGAGTTTCTGTGAGTGAGTCCATGTGACATGTTTATATAAAATGAAAGAAAACGTTGTACGGGTCATTTTAAGAAACAAACACCATTGTATAAAATAACTTTTTTTAAAAGAACATTGTTTATTGGATGTTCATAGGCCTTTTGATATAGCCATTCAAAAGTTTGAGATCAGTAAGATTTTTTAAAAATGTTTTTGAAAGAAGTCTCTTCTGCTCAACAAGGCTGCATTTATTTGATCAAAACAGTATACAGTAAAATATAAGATAACATTCACAACATTACAGTTGTGTACATTTTTTTCAGGATTCTTTGATGAATTGAAAGTTCAAAAGACCTGCAGAAATATAAATCTTTTGTAAGATTATAAATGCCTTTACTGTCACTTTTGATCAATTTAATGAATCCTTGCAGAATATAAGTGTTAATTTATTTTTAAAAAATTCTTACTGACCCCATACTTTTGAATGGTATGTATAATGTTACAAAAGCTTTCTATTTCCAATCTCAATCTTTTGAATAGCAGTGTAAGTACCGGTCAAAAGTTTGGAAACATTACTATTTTTTATGTTTTGACAGAAGTCTCTTACGCTCATCAAGCGTGCATTTATTTGATAAAAAATACATGAAAAAAAAACATTAATATTGTGAAATATTATTACAATTTTAATGGTTTTCTATATACTTTTAAATATATATAATTTAATTATGTGATGAAAAGCTGAATTTTCAGCATCATTACTCCAGTCTTCAGTGTCACACGATCCTACAGATATCATTATAATATGCTGATTTATTATCAATGTTGCAGGAAACTGTTGTGCTGAGTCAGCCTAACAACTGTTGAAGTGATAGTGAAAATTTTGTCACAATTTACTCACCCTGAGGTTTGTTTCAAACCAGTCACCATTCACTTTCATGGCATTTTTTTTTTTGTCATACAGTGAAAGTGAATGAAAACTGCCATGCCATAAAGCCTAACATCATCGTTTGTGTTCTATTTTTGGGTGAACGTCCATTCTGCAGCTCCCCTGCGTCTCTTTACCATAGACTGCTCTTTACCTTACTTACATGCTACACATCTTTAATCCAGCAGGTGGCAGCAGTGGTTTTGCACTTTATTCGTCAAGTTCCTCACGTCATTATTTTCCTTCGTCTGTTGGAATGTTTGTTTGGCTGTGATATTAATGTGAGAATAACAACGACATATAATGATATTTACGGTATATAGCCTATTCAATGACATGTATTTGATAATATCTGATGAATAAGCGTACTTCGATTTTGAATCCACTCATTTGTGCCAGTAGTAGGTAGGCTAATGCACAGTAGGCTAAATTAAATGTTCCATAATCTGTAATGTGAAAGTATCGTTTTGTAGTTGTTTTGCATTTATTATCTTGACTCGTTACAGAGAGGTTTGTTAGATGAGGACAACTGAGCGTTTTATAAACACGTATTAAATACTGTTGGTTTTTTTTTATTTATTTTTTTTATCAGTTTTGCCCCCAGATATTACCAAGAGTAGGTTTAGAGATTCCCATTAATCGAAATGAATCCCAGGGATTTGCGTCTGTGTTCATTCAAATTCACGGTCCTCCACTAGTAGCACTCTCGTGCCCTACATCTTCCCCTGACCCCGCCTGCTCGGGCCAATACGGTCCGCCCCAGACTGAGTAGGTAACAGCAGTATTTATGTGTGTTTCGGCATCTTTCTGATCAGTGACTGTCATCCCACTGAAGTCACTCCACAGCATACTATACAATATTGTGCTTTATCTGTCTTAGGGTTCACAAATGTAAGGCAATAATCAGTGCGTGGACTAATTGGCAGCACCCACGACCAACGAGAAGCCGACAGGGAACCTCGGGAACATCTCCGGAGCGGTTTGTCTGGACAAACAAGTGCTTTATATTCCCCAGCGAGCTCAAGTGTGCAGGGCTTGATCGATAGGACTGGAATGTGTCTGTTTCGCCGGAGATTAGACTGTCGGACGAGCGAAGCCAAAGCACGGGACCGGGATCTGGGACAAGCAGGATGCTGAACCGCGATCAGGGTGAGTGCATATGGCCACGTCTGGACGCTTTTGTTCAGAATAACATGAGAACGCCAAGCGCGGGTTTGGTTTTAGCATCCTGGCACTGTCGGTCGCGTGTCACTGTAAATGTCTGTTCATCAGTAGCGTAGGGGGATTTGCTTGCGTGTTATGAATGCGATCATATCAAGAAAATGATGTCGTGGCCTACTTCGCTCGAGATGTGTCATCTGCTCCCAGTCCAAATTAGTTTTTGAATGAGATTTTCAAGATCTGTTATGGCACTAGTAGTGTCTTACGCTTATAAGTATATAGTTCTCTATGCATGTGTGTTGTTCATACCTGAGGGTAAGTTGATTATGATTTATGTTAACATACAGCAGAAGGGCATTGACGTGCCAGACGAGACAGGACTTGACACACACACACACACACACACACACACACACACACACACACACACACACACACACACACACAAACAAACTTGAATGCGACATCCTCATGAACTTAGGCTTGTTTTTTGTTGGCTTGTATGTTATGCGAGTGCTATAGTAAACTTGTTATAGTAAACTAAAAAAAAATTTCTCCCAGAGAATGTACAATGAATGGAATTGGGAGATTTCATGTTAAACTATTTAATTGACATCTTAGGGAACTGAGAACTGTTTTTATTGAAAGCATACTCCACCCAAAAATGATAATTCCCTCATCATTTACTGATGAGTTGTATATGACTACCTTTATTATGTGGAACACAGAGATTTTTCGGTAAAATAATCCATCTCTTTGAGTTCATATAATGTAAGTCCTTCAAAGTTGACGCTTCAAAAACCAAGCGAAATGGGTACGACTAATCCATATGACCCCAGGTGATGAATCATTGTCTTCTGATGCAAAATTATAGGTGTGTGAGGAAAAATACTATTTTTTTTTTTTTTTTACAAAGCATCACTTTTTGCCAACTGTCAGCGTGCTGTGAACATCAGAACGTTGTGCAACTCGTGAGAAGTGATGCGGAAGCACAGAGGACCGTCACTTCGAGTTTCACATCGTCAACTTTGTGGGACCTATTCGTATTATATGACCTATCAGATGGATTATTTTTGTAAAAATCTCCATTTGTTCCACAAAAGAAAGTCATATACATCCGGGTTGGCATGAGGGTGATTTCTGGATGGAGTAGCCTTTCCTTCCAAGAACCGGAACCATTTTTTTAATTCCAGAATTGCTTTGCAATTTTCATGACATGGACTGTGAAAAGTACTCTGACAATGTTTCCTGCCTTACAAATAAATGTTACTACAACACCATAGCAGAATATAGCAGCTACAGTGCTAAAAAAGTGTGAACACAACAGTGACCCAAACTCATTCTTCTTATGAACCGGCTCTTTTTAGTAAAGCAAAAACAAAGAGCACGAGCAGTGTAGTCTGACTCCAGGTCAAATGACCGTGAGAACCAGTATCATTAAATTGATTTCTTTTACACTTTCTTTGATATCATTTTTACAAACAGTGCTTTTCTTAAGGAAGAGCCAATGATCTGGATCAGTGTCATGTACTGTACAAGTAATTTGGCTTCTCACATAACCTCATCTGTGATTTTAGGTATGTCACCGCTATCATATTGTGATATGTCATGTTCACTAGTTTGTTTGCTTCATCTTATCACCATGTTCTCTTTAGGTTCTTTGTTAGGTCTAACTCTGATCCTATCAGAGTTCCCACACATTGTAGACTTTGTTGGTGCATGCTATGAAAAATGTACATGCCATACCAAATCTTTTTCGTTGACAGCAATACACATACACACTGGCATCTGTGTTTTTAACCCTGTGTTGTGCTGTGTGAATGGCCCCCTACAGACTTACTCCCTTGCAGATTGCTTTAAGTAGTTGGTGACTGTCAGCATGTGCACTGCCAGTTTTATTTGTGTGATATTGTCACTTGGCCTTTAGCCTGTGTGGACGTTCCCCAGGAACATTTGGTTTTGGTATCGGCACATGTCACCCATCGATTTCATTGGTACAGTAAAGCAGCAGTGGCACAGCACAAATGATGCCCCCAGGGCAGTCCCCATCATTTGTCCCCATAATTAATGTTAATAAATGATTAATTTGTATTGATTTGGCTTGTCAATATGGACACCAGATTAGGGATCACACTCAAGTGAGGTAGCATCAATACACACGTGTCATTTCAAGCACTGCATTGGAGTTTTAAGTCACGGTCACATTCACTGTTGTTTGCTGAATTTTTGTCATTGAGTCAGTTATTGAATCCACACAACTGTGAATTTCGTGGAATGGCCCCCACACATTTTGCAATGGATTCAAATTGACCTTGCAGTGTTGATTGGTCATTTTCCGGGTTGATGAACAAAAAGCTGCATGGTTTGAAAGTGACTTCTGTGTGAGCTGAGTTTCTTAGATCGTTACACTGTTGACAATAGACAATGGACCGCTTTGCACCATTTTTGTGACCGCACCTTTAGTCTTCATTTTTACACCAACCAATACTTTTTTATGCATTTAACCAAAACATTACGCCCATGTAACGTATGTTTGGATCATTATAATTTGATGCATATTGTTGACCTGAACTGCAGATTTTGATGTGGTTTTAGCTCTTTTTACGCTGGCTCAACTTCCTTGAACACAGAAACAGAGCAAGACTTTCCCCCGGATGCCCTGTATAATGAACAGACCATTCATTGTCCTTCAGGCCTCTTGCTGTTTGGTCAAATCTTTCGTCTTTCATCCTAACTTGTGTGTGCCACATGGGGATCCTTTTGTTCCATGTCCAAATCACCAAAAGACTTGCATTCTTTTGATGTCCACCAACTCTGACAGATATATGACTCGCAGACTTTCTTATGATGGGATTTTTATTATTATTTCAAGTTAAATGGGAGCGTAAAAAGTCAGTGCAGAGGAAAAACAAACGCATTGCTTTGTTTTGAGAAGTCCCGATCAGTCTGTATGTTTAACCCCATGTTATGTTACAGTTGTATTGGTTGCAGAACATTATTATGTGGTAATTTCTACATGTTAGTGTTATGGGTGTTGGAGGATATGTGTACTAAGTGTTACAGGATAATAAATGAACAAAAATATTGAGTGTAATGGTGTGTGCAGTTAAGTCACAGGTGGTTAGGTGGAGGCATTCCTTAAACCTTGAACGAAGTTCAACGAACACAATAGAAGTGACCTGGAAAGACTGAGAGGTGCTATGGGGTTACCGCTAAAGAAAAGACAAAGGCGTACAGAGAGGGTGGAGGCGTGAGGTCATAATACTATTAATCCACTCAACACAAGCCACATGTACTGCAGAATATTTTTCAATTCCAGCATGCACAAGCATTTCATCATTGTGTGGTTATGAAAACAGTTACTGTTATTGGATGGGAGTGGACATTTCTGGAACTAGTCTGTGCATTCTAATTAGCCGTTCAAGAAATTACTATATAGACATGGGTGGATGGCATGTTTCATTTGATGTGAATAAAGTCAAGGCTTTATGGGACATGAGTACAATCAGCTCTAAAAGTTATTGTTGAGAACCTTAGTGTAGATTCAGTCAATCCATGACGTTTCCAGTGGGCTTAAAGGACAACTCTGGCGCAAAATGAACCTTTGGTCTAATTACATATTGGTACATAGTCAACCGTTCTCTGAGACTTGTTTTCATGATTATCGAATGTAAAGAGTTTTATCTCTAAAAACTGTTTAGCTTATAACGCTAGTATATTGGGCATAGAGTAATGAAAATAAAAATCGCTAGTTAATACCACTAACAAGGCTCAAAATAGCCCAACACTAACACGTTAGCATAATGAGGGTCCCTACCTGCAAACGTAGTGTACAGACAGTTTAATAAGAAGACATTTTATAAAGACAGTCCACTTCGCTTACAGGCAGGAGCCATCTTTGGAAAACAGTCTCGACCAGTCGAATAATGAACGCCAAGCCGAACAACGGACCATATGAGATTCCAAGACCGTTCAGCGCACTGGGCTCTGCGTTCATGATTCGACTGGTCGAGACTGTTTTCCACAGTGGAAAGTGCGAAGTGGACTGTCTTTATAAAATATCTTCTTATTAAACTGTCTGTACACTTACAACGTTCTCAATGCTTCAGTTTGCAGGTAGGGACCCTCATTATGCTACCGTGTTAGTGTTGGGCTATTTTGAGCCTTGTTAGTGGTATTAACTAGCGATTTTTATTTTCATTACTCTATGCCCAATATACTAGCGTTATAAGCTAAACAGTTTTTCGAGATAAAACTCTTTACATTCGATAATTATGAAAACAAATCTCAGAGAACGGTTGACTACGTACGTACCAATGTGTAATTAGACCAAAGGTTCATTTTGTGCCGGAGTTGTCCTTTAAAGGGATAGTTCACCCACAAATGAACCATAATTTATTCCAAAACTGTTTATTTTGTTTAATCTTTGCTTCAGTGTTATTTGTTAGCATGCAATAAATGATACAGAATAATGTATTTCAGACTGATTCAAAATGACTGAAACCTTAAATAAACAAGTCTGCCAGGGATCTGATGTCCTTGTGTATGTTAGACTAGTAGCCCCATCTAAGGCCTGTCATTATTGATCAAGTCTGTTTACTAGTAAGCTCTTCCCTAGCTGGCTGTGATATTCAGTGGTCTGAGCAATGCCATAACTTATTTGTGTTAAGTTATAGTAGAAAAGCCGCAAAATCTTTTGTTCAGTGCTATCTGTCAGAGTCATTGCAAGCATTGTAGTGAAATCTGGTGTGGTAGTCTGAGGAAAGCCTGTTTCTTTCTTTTTTCCCCCCACCTTTTTTTCCTTGTCAGTTATATTTCCTGTGCGTCGAATCTGTAACCTCACCCCGTTTGCCTGGAATGATCCGGTTTACATTTTTGTTTGTTTTTTTTTGTTTGAGTATTGTCCCTGGACATTCATTTGATGACATGATATAAATTTAACAGAATGTCCATCATTGTTACTTAGGGACAAAGTAATCACCAAACTGAAACTGGACACATTTTGTGCTTTGATAACCATGCATCAGCATAAAGAAGACACAAAGATGTATTAACTGCACCTTTACTTGTTGTTGTCATTATTATTATTATTAACATCTTTTCAGGTGATTCCTGTAAGCGTTTGTTGCACATGAGCCTCGGTTGTTTTACATTGATGTGACCTCACTGTAGTTGGTGTCACATGACCAACCCCTGTGGGTACGATTACAGGTCTGACACCAGAGGAACCTCTAAAATTCAATCCAGAAGTCACAAGGTTTCTAGAATAACAGATTGTTTTCATTACCGATAGTAGTTTGATGAGTGATGAAAGAAAAAAGGTAGGCCAGCCTCTATGTGCTAGTCATATGCTTTTTTCTTCTTCTTTGGGGTTTGTATATTATTTTTTTTTTTAACTATTTGCATCTGTTGTTTTTGCTTTGAAGTTGATTTTGTTGTTTTTATGCAATGTGTTTCCTGTAGACTGAGCCATGAGGTGCCGAGAGTATGACCTCACTGGAGCCTTGTCGTTCTGGGAGGCCCAGAGTTTGGCTGTTTGAAACTAAAGCACATGAGGTTCATTTCCTTGTCATTCAGAGAAAAAAAGTTTTAGTTTTTTTCTAAAAAGTTTTTTTGTTTTTCGCGTACAGACGACAACGTTGTCAAAACGATCCCCGTTCACTAAAAATGCTATATAGGCCAATTATATGTTTGTAAACACTCGGGATGCGCGCGCAACATGGTTGCAGAAAAACCGGGAGAGAGAGAGCGAGAGGAGTTAGCTAGCAAAATAATACGTTACGTTATACATAGTAGTTAGATATAAACATTACATTTTATATTGATTAGATGGTACATATTTACAATGTTCTCCGCGTACTACAACAACTTGTCACCCAGCGATAAGAACTGTTATTCAACTAAGCTTACCTTAATGAATGGGATACGCCTTACTGATCCATTTGCCATAGAGCCTTGTCAATGGTCAAACGACGAAACGAAATGGCCAAGCGTTCAGTGGCCAGAAATATATAATTACCTGGGGCCCGTTCTTCGTACGTTGCTTAAAACATCCGAGATCAAACGAGACATCCAAGATAATATCATCGTGCTCATCATGAATATTCTACATAATGGTAATTTGTACTAATTTATACTAATCTCTTTTAAAAAGACACTGTTAATAAATGGTTGCCTGTTTATAAAAGCAACCAAAAAAAAAAAAGGCTGAATAACTTTACTTAATTTAAACTAAAGATGATTATCACTGGCTTTTCTTTACAAAGAACAATAAAATAAAACTCAAAGAATTCTAAGCATATTTGTCTTGTCTTTTATTAAACATTAATGAAATGTTTTTTTTAAACATTTTTCTTATGGTGCAATGTTGTGTAATATGGCACATGCAATGTCACAGGCCCTGTCAGGTACAACCCTTAGGTTGCAGGTGCAACTTTAGTTGGCTGAAGTTCACTTCATTGTGTGCCCTTGTCCCGATAGAGCTGCATTGTAACTGGTCTGGGGTTTGGGTCAGGGAATGGGGTCATAAAACACCTGTCTCCAAGCAGAATCCTGTTGTAATCACCTGTATAATGGAAACATTCAGTTCTGTTAGGATCAGCATAAAGTTAGCCTCATAGCATATTTGAGTAATTTCTTCTTGTTTTCCAAATACATTGAAATATGACTTAGGCAATTATGCTATGAGGCTAACGATAAGTGTAGCCTATGTAATACAGTGAGCTTGATATTTATATTTTTCCTTACCACGTTCAAGTAATGTGCATAAATCTCAGAAAATTCTTCACTGTTATTAAAGGCTGCGACGAGTCGAACATTTATGCGTTTCCAACAAATTAATGGTGAAAACGACATCCTCACGAGTCAGGAAAAAAATTATATCTCTCAAAAAGTACACTATCGCGCTGCGATAAAAGACAGCTCTGCTTAAAACCGCGATCTAATTTTCCTGGGTTTGTTTCAGCGGCCAGCTTCTGCATCCGACATGCGCAGTTACACCTGCGTGACGTCAGTGTGACGTAGTGTGATAATTCCCCTATTGTGCTTCCAGGACAGTAGTTGGTGACATCACTTTGTAAAGTAAAACTTCATGATAGATATAATTATTTTCAGAATCTGAGAGCTGATAATTTTTCATATCAATAGTAACCTCTGCCTTGTCTGTCGGTGTCAGTGTCCTCTGTGATTTTTCTCTGCGTGAGAAAGTGGATGTGTGGCGTGAGAGCGTGTAAAAAGTGACAATTGCGTGAGTTCGATAAAATCGATGTATCGCCTAGCCCTAGTTTCAACTCAAAAAAGAAACAACCCTATTTGTCATTTCACAGCTTACAGTGAAACGAAATGTTGAAAAAGCGTTGGATTTGGGCTATACGAAGAGAAGAGGGGCACTTTTTTGTGTGTTAACCACTTCACGGAGGATGACGTCCGTGTTCGAGAGTCCGGTCGTAGATATCTTACACTGCAGGACATGTTTTGCAGGTTTTCATGGAAAAACTGGGGATAAGTTAAATCACGCCAGACACAGGCGGCAAACAGACGTCTGTGGTGTGAAGGAGGAAGCAGATGTTGACATGGAGTGTTGATGCCGGTTCGGGAGTGATGCACTGACAAAACATGTTTATATTGCACTTGATTTTGATCTTATTTGCACGTCATGCACTTTTATGTATTATTATTAACTGTTGGCAAATTAAAATTGTTTGAAGAAGTTGGTTTCTGTAACTTTCTTTCCCTTTTTTTTTTTTTTTTTTTACCTGGGTGCAGGGCCTTTGCCAGGCCTGCTGTTTGCTTGTGCAAGCAAGGCCAGCTGGAACATTTTTGGTTCCTAATGTACTAAAATGTGCTGTCTGGTAACGTAATGCAACCAGGATGACTTCCAGCAGCATGGGATCATGTATAAGCTCCCATTTGAGGTGGATTGTTGGTTTCAAGTGTGATCTAAAGAAAGTGATAGAAAGACTTAAATATATATTTCACATCTTTATTAAGGCCTAACCCTTGTGTGCTGTTCATTTAGGGTGTACACTGGGGCTGCTTAGGGTCTCCAAAAATACATGGGAATATACTTCAACATAATGTGATGTATTACATACAGGGCTCGAAATTAACTTTTTTACTTGGTAGCACTGGTGCTCCCAACTTCAAAAAGTTAGGAGCACCAGCAAAAATTTAGGAGCACCACAACTACAAATTATATATTAACAGATTTCATTTCACTGGGGCTTTACACATCCTGCAGCCAAAATTTGCTCTCTCTCTTAAATCAGGACTCGCAAAATTTCTACATTGGTGGTAGCCCTTAGGGCAGGCACTCTTCAGATAGTGGTAGCCCGAAATGAATTTTACAAGCCCAAATAAAAAGACAATTTTAATGTAGAAAATTGGTTCGGAGTCAAAACATAAATAAACTTTTTCAAAACAAATATCAAAAATTGGATATAAAATAATCAAATTAGAATCATCAATACAAATATGCATCTGGTACTAACTGAACTGAAGTGTGTGTGACCAGGATGAACATGAATCAGTCTGTCGGTGGCTAAGCCCTCAATGAGGGTATGATATAAAAATAAATAAAAAGGTAACACTTTAATTTAGGGTCTAATGCTCACTATTAACTAGTTTCATTAACATGCTTCGTGGGCACCTCCAAGACATTTTTTATTTATCTGATCTACATGTGCATTATAAGATGTTTTGAAGGCCAAAAAAATTGGATGATACAGCTTTAAAACCATGTCACGCAGCTGATTATTTTTCTCTCATCTCCATCACACTTTTTCTCTTTGTTTTTCTCTTGCCCTCTCTCTTCCACTCCTAAAGCTGAGCTTTGACTGATATAGGCTTTTCATTTTTATCTGTCAGTGAAGAAAGTAAACATAGGGTCAACTGATAGTTGATTTATGAATCATTTTCTCAGACGAGTTCATTTACTGAAAGCTATAGGAAAGCCTAGGGAGCCTAAATAAGTTTATTAAATTCATTCACAGTACACATTCATTATTGATCTTATTCCTAATACAGGGAAATAGACGACTTTATAATCACTGAGGTCCTAAATTTGAGGTTGGTAGGGGGTTCAATTTTTTTATTTCTCTGATATGTGCATTTCAAGACGTTTGAAGGCCAAAAAGGATACGAAATAGCCTTAAAAGTTAAAACCATGTCAGCGGGCAGTAGATTATTTGTCAATATCTGCTCTCACTTCTTATCCATCACCCTTTCTTTTTCTCTCAGTCTCCTCATCTTGCCGCCTTCTCCTAAAGCTGAACTTTTAAGGCTACAAATTGTACTATATTAATTCTCAATATACACATTCATTATTAATCTTGTGGCTAACATGATGAAAACGGCTTTGTTAATGTTTCTTGTCCCCTCACAATGACAGTAAACTATTTATTACATTACATGAGTCACATTGCATAGGCTTATTTTCAGTTCAAAATGGCGAAATTAGACAAAACTATATTCGTTTGCCTGATTATTTTTTTCATTCGTTTAGTGCTCGAGACTACCGGCGTCATATCGTCTTGGGGACGGTAGAAAATATGTTTAGGACGAACAGAAATATTCTCCAGGATGAAACTGAAAGACATTTTTGTATGTGTGTTCATTTATTATTAGGCTAACTTACTTAGAAAACGCCAAAATTAACCGACCAAGCGCTGACTACAACGGAGCGCGTCATCTCATGATGTTCCTATAGTTATCACCGGAGACTTGTTCCGCGGTACCGTACCGGGAGCATCTATCACATGGCTTAATGACATCGCATATGTTGCTGGTTAAACAACGGTAACGTTGTAAATAATGCTTTGGCGGCCACCAAAAAAAAACATGAATGCAGGAAAACCCCTGGATTGGTTATATAACGTTGGATCAGCACCAAAGGTACAAATTTGAAGTAATTTGCAAACGTTTTTTAGAGAAATGAAAACAGGTCGCACCACAACCATTATTTGCACTCGCACAAATGCTCCCAAATATATTTTTAGGTCGCACAGATTAAATTACAGGAGCATATGCGACCAAAATGGTCGCAATTTCGAGCCTTGACATAATACATTTCCATAGATAGAAAACTAGTGCTTATATTTTTCAATATACTGCAATATATGCATTGACCATGTATGGCTATATATTATGCCTATACATATAAAATATTCATAAATGAAGACAAAAAAAATTTGTGTACATATATTGCACATGTTCCCATTTAAATGTGAATGTATATGTAAGGTTGCCGATTGGCCGAATACCATTACGACAATAATTAGCCTAGTATGTTTTGAAAGTAATGACTGTGCACTCCTCAGCACAGTGATAGTCTCTTGGCTAAATGTAGGTAGCTTGTGTTTTTGATAACTACTTTGAAAATATTAAACATTTATAATGTAAATAATTAAAAAATATAAGAAATATATTACATTATATATTTCTCTCTGTGTGTTAATGCTGCATGAGTAAATATATCTGCAATAGATTACACATGGAGTATACATATACATATACATCTATATATTATGAAGTGTATTACTGAATATAAAATTACATACATTATGATATATTAGTAAATATAGTGTCTCCCATTTTTTAAATACATGAAAGGCGGTAATTCCTTATGTATTATTCAGTATTATTCAATATATTGTAATATATTTACACAATATATTATTCTGTATATTTTCAAATATACTGTTAAACCATTTAAAGGAGAACTCCAGCGCAAAATGAACCTTTGGTCTAATTACACATTGTTACCTAGTCAACCGTTATCTGAGATTTGTTTTCATGATTATCGAATGTAAATAGTTTTATCTCTAAAAACAGTTTTGCCTATAACGCTAGTATAACGCTAGTAAATAGGGCATAGAGTAATGACAAATAAAAATCGCTTGTTAATACCACTAACAAGGCTCAAAATAGCCCCACACTAACACGGTAGCATAATAAGGGTCCCTACCTTCAAACCGAAGCATTGAGAACTTTGTCAGTGTCCAGACAGTTTAATAAGAAGATATTTTATACATACAGTCAGCTTCGCGAATACAGGCAGAAGCCATCTTTGAAAAACAGTCTCTACCAGTCGATCTACGAACGCCGATCCAAGTGCGCTGGTGAGATGTGATTAAATTATTTTTATTTATTTATTTTCTCTGTTGCGTTCAGTGCTTCTCTTATGCGCTCAGTGCTTTCTTCTGGAAACAACGGACCATATGAGATTCTACACAATTCAGCGCACTTGGATCGGCGTTCGTAGATCGACTGGTAGAGACTGTTTTTCAAAGATGGCTTCTGCCTGTATTCGCGAAGCTGACTGTATGTATAAAATATCTTCTTATTAAACTGTCTGGACACTGACAAAGTTCTCAATGCTTTGGTTTGAAGGTATGGGACCCTTATTATGCTACCGTGTTAGTGTGGGGCTATTTTGAGCCTTGTTAGTGGTATTAACAAGCGATTTTTATTTGTCATTACTCTATGCCCTATATACTAGCGTTATAGTCTAAATACTCTATACTCTGTTTTTAGAGATAAAACTATTTACATTCGATAATCATGAAAACAAATGTCAGATAACGGTTGACTAGGTAACAATGTGTAATTAGACCAAAGGTTCATTTTGCGCTGGAGTTCTCCTTTAATATATTGATAATTCATATATAGGGGAAAATTTTCTTTTCCCAGACAGTAAAATGTGATTTTGTCACTCGCTTCATTAATGTTTTAGTCTAACCATTTTTAGATTATTTGCTTAATTTCATTATTAGACCTACTAGCAATGTTAGGTCAAATTCACTGTAAAGATGTACAATTCTTAGTTTCATTCATGGTGGTAACATGAAAAATGAGCCATAATCTAGTGGAAGATTGCTGCAATCTCCTGGACAACTAACACTTTATAACATGAAATTTCAACTAAAGCCACTAGATTTCACCCATAGCCTACAATCAGACATCATTTCAATTTATTTATTTATTTTGTTTAGCTATAGTAAGTGTGAGCTTAGTCATCAAGTGTCACACCATTTAAATGAATGGAACTTTGTTCTTATTTAAGCAAACGTCAAGAATTTGTAACCTCTGTCCAATTTTGATCTTTTCACAGCTCCCTGAAAACTATCAACAAAACGGACAACATCTGCTATTCTTACGTTTGGCAGATAAATTAATGACTGAGAGAAAACAAGCTGTTCACAGTCTATCTTGAGAATGAATGGCGATCGTAGCGGGCAGCGGCGCGACCGGAAGTATCGCTACCCTACTTCCTCGGTTGCTATTTTGTGAAATAGGCCTGTTGGCTGAACACGTAATGTGCATAATGTCCCTGTTTTCACAAATTTATAATAATAATAATAATAATAATCTTTATTTTATATAGTGCCTTTAAAAGTAGCATCTCAAAGCACTTTACATAAAAATAATGAGGATAAAAAACACACATAGCAGTCCAGGCAGTAAAAACTAAACAAGCAATAAGAATAAAAAGCCAAAATAATAGCAAACAAGGTAATCACATGAATCACATAAAAGCTACCCTAAAAAAGTACGTTTTAAGGGACGATTTAAAAGCACCAAGGGATTCTGCATTCCTTATCTCAGAGGGCACGGAATTCCACAATTTAGGAGCTAAAGAAGAAAAAGACCGATCACCCATCGATTTTAGCCGTGTTGTTTGGACAGTTAAAAGACCAGCTTCCGAAGAGCGTAGAGCACGTGTAGGAATGTATGGGATTAAAAGTTCACACAAATAGTGAGGGGCCAAATTATGCAAAGGCCTTATAAGTGAGCATGAGAATTTTAAAGGTGCCCTAGAATGGATTTTATTTTTATTGTATAATGTTTTCTGCGTTGCCCTTATACTGTTAGTATGTTTTTTTAGATCAAAAATAGTCATAATTTAGAAATAAAAGGCATTTTTCCTAGCCTGATTTTAGCCTCTCATGTGAACGCTCTGTTTGAAGGGGCGTGTCTGCTGTGTGTAACCGGCCTCTGCTGTGATTGGCTGACATGCTTGCATATGAAATAGCTACGTATTACATGTGAAACTCTCTCGAATACTTTTACTACAGATATTATACGTTTTTACTATTACAGCTATCGAGATTAACGAATCGTGAGATGTTTTTTAAAGTACTTAGATCTATTCCCATCACATAAAATGTTGTCGTGATGAGCATCGAGCAAGCAGATGACTGTCTGTTGATCGCAAGAATGAAGATCTTATCATTGCAACGCAGTTTTTGCACTCTCTCTAATGCTTTCACCAATGCAAACACGATGATGTAAATACAGTAAGAGCTTCGTTGTGCAGTTTAACATGCGTCATTGAATTCATAATGAGTTTGGCAAGTGTCCAGATACACTCGCGCTGTGGAAAGATTGTTCTTTTGATCGCTTTCTGTATATAATTTATTCACAATTTAAATACGCTTTTTTTCATCCTACTAAAATAAACGATGTGAAGTTGATATTTTAGTCACTGGCTTGACTTACTGATGCATGAACAGTATTGAACGATTTTGAGAGAAAGATTACTTGTCTGTACTTGAACAATTACACATCAGAAAGTGTTGCTTGGTAGCTCAATCGATTTATTTTCAGATGTTCATCGAGGACAGCTCTGTATTGTCCCAAGTTGAGGAAACAGTCTCGTAGGTGAAATGTTTGGAAATTTCCAGAGAAAATAAAATTAACCCATTGTTTCTTCAGAGGCTCGGATGAAGGAACTAAAAAATACTTTTGTGTTCATTTGTACATCCAAACACTGAGCAACTGCCATGCTTTGCCTGCGCAGTTCCGCCTGTCATTGAACATAGGCTGGCATATGCAGATTTTTGGAGTCGTACATATTAATGATCCCGACTGTTGCGTCACAGTCGGTATTATGTGGAGATTCGCCTGTTTTTCAGGGGTGTTTTTCAAAAACGAGATTTAAGAAGGAGAAAACTATGGTGTTTGAGACTCACTGTATGTCATGTCCATGTACTGAACTCTTGTTATTTAACTATGCCAAAATAAATTCAATTTCACATTCTAGGGCACCTTTAAAATCAATATGGAAACTAACAGAAAGCCAGTGCAATTTTTCCAGGATAGGTGTGATGTGCTCCCTTGCACTGGTCCTAGTCAGAATTCTAGCAGCAGAATTTTGTACCAACTGTAATTTACATAGAGAAGCTTTAGACACTCCAGCCAGCAAAGCATTACAATAATCAATACGTGAAAAAACTAAAGTATTGATTAACTTTTCAGCCACAGAGAAAGTGAACAAAGAATGTAATTTAGCAATGTTTCTGAGATGAAAAAATGATGCTTTGACTGTATTACGGACATGATGGTCAAATTGTTAAATTGGCATCAAATATTTATATTTGATATATTATTATTATTTATAATATTTTTTAGTTTAGTTTGGATTTGCAAAGCAGAGCCATCCACACTTAAGGTTGTGGATTCTGCTTTTACGCAACTGATGAGGTGAACCAAAAAGCATCACTTCAGTCTTATCACTGTTTAGACCGAGACAATTTTCAGACAACCATTTCTTAAAGGGTTAGTTCGTCCATTTAAGACATGAAGTTGTATGCAATCCTTACCAGCACTATAGTGCATACACACTGACCCACTCTGTAGTCACCTCCCTGGTCAGAGTTCTGGCCGCTGGAAGTTTTTCAAGAAAGTACTCCCGGTTAGTTTCCGGGGCCACAAAACTGTGCGTTTTTACGTGAAAAAATTATTTGCGTTTCAAAGCTTGATTAAATTACCACACAAAAAACACGCCGGGACAAAATTCATACCTCAGTTTTAATCGGCACTATTTTCTTTCCATTTCGATCAATCCGCGCTGCTGTCAACGTCAACAGTGCGCACGTTCCGATCAGCTGTTCCATAGTGTTTACACAATCGATTGACAACGACGTAAAAATTAGAAAATGAACAATGGTGCGAACTTGTAAATTCCCAGGCTGTGACCACAAGAATGTGCCGGGATCACCGTTCATGTTCCATCGTTTTCCTGTTTCGGATATAGCTACGAGACAGCTTTGGCTGGTTGCCATCGGCTACTCTGCGGGAGCTAAAATCCAGAATCAAGGATCATCGTGTGTGCAGTGCTCACTTCAGCGAAGACGATTACATCCCCAACCAAGGAGGAAAAAGAAAAAAACAGATTTTAAAGAGTTTTGCTACCAGTACGTTACCACGGGTAAGCTCTATTACTAACTTTATGATCCCATGTCTAAACTGTACGGTAAACAAGCTGATGTTAGACTCCAGTGGAAAACACGTGAAAAGATTCTAATATAAAAACCGGTATACTCCGGTTCATAAAGGTATCCCTTTGGCGTTGTGCTAAAATTACTTTCATCATCATCTGTTCCGTCTGACATTGTGCTAAAATTGGTTTCATCATCAGAAGTTTTGCAGTCAGACATGTTGTCAGCGAGTCGCTCTATCAACAGCTGATCTGAACGTGCGCACATGTTGACGTTGACAGCAGCGCGGATTGATAGAAATGGAAAGAAAATAGTGCCGATTAAAACTGAGGTATGAATTTTGTCCCGGCGTGTTTTTTGTGTGGTAAATTAATCAAGCTTTGAAACGCAAATAATTTTTTCTCGTAAAAACGCACAGTTTTGTGGCCCCGGAAACTAACCGGGAGTACTTTCTTGAAAAACTTCCAGCGGCCAGAACTCTGACCAGGGAGGTGACTACAGAGTGGGTCAGTGTGTATGCACTATAGTGCTGGTAAGGATTGCATACAACTTCATGTCTTAAATGGGCGAACTAACCCTTTAATCTCAGTAAAACATTGAGAAAGAAAAGACACAAGCATATTGACATCAGGTTTTTTGCATTTTTGTAGTTTACAGTAGTTTTTAAAAACGTTTTAAAAAATGTGCGATTTCAGGCCCCCAAACCGCCGTTGTCAAGTAAATTAACGACCAAAACCCATAAAAAGTTTTCCGTTTTTACTTTAAAACGGTGTTGTGGAAACAGGTCCTTGGTCAGATTTGCTAATCTCAGTCTGAAGAGTTGTGAAATGTTTCATCTGACTCCATTTTCTAGTTCTCTGCACAACCAGGCTGTGGGTTCCTTTCACCTTCGTCAGCAGATACTGCAGGCGACACATGAACAGAATGAGTGGAGCATGACTGATCCATTATGAAGGAGTTATGCAAGAGAGGGTTCCATTTCTTTCTCCTCCCCAGACACACGTTCTCTCTCCCTCTTATTAATTCTTCTATTCCTCACATTGTATTCCCCTTCGGTCTCTTATACCCAGTCAAAAAACACCACAGTCTTCTCTCTTTTGTTTTGCTCATTGCTTTTCATCATCTAATTTTTTCCTCCTTTTTTATTCCATCCTCTATTCTCTGCCCAAGTTTCTTCCGCTGGCAGTGTTCCAGGTTCACCCACACACACACACACACACACACACTCACACACAGACACAAATTCACTCACACTGATCTTTTCCGGAGTGGAATTCTGTAACTCCACGCTGGGTGTTTGGCAGTGTCCAAACCGCAATGGGATGAGAGAAAAACAGCCCCTGCAGGGTTTGGCTGAGACGGCAGACTATTTTAGTAGCAGCCTGTGCCAAAGAGCACCACCTGATTCATGAAAATAGGAAAATCTACTAGTGGATGATTATCATTAGGATGGTGGTGTGTTGGGCGCTACCTAGACAATGTGTGAATGAGAGCGTGCTCCATGTCTGTACAAATATGATATAGAATGTTTGTATGTGTGTTTTAAATTGGATAAGACAAAGAAAATGTGTAAATGTTTATGTACGGGAAAGATAGAGTGGTGGGGTGTAGTTTTTGGCGCTCGTGGGAGGATATGATTGAGGTTTACTGCTGGACAGATGCTTTTCTGACATTTTGCAACACTAGCAGACAATACTGGAACAAACCATAGTGTGCGAGTCAAGAAAGTATTGCATATCATGAGCAAACCTGGATAAAGAGTTGGCAGAGAAAAGAAACAGTCTGTAGGCTGGATAAGATATGGAAAACAATGAGACAACACTATGATACTCATTGGTTTTGTTGCAGGGTGACGCATCCGGCTGGAACCTTGTGCTCTGATGAACATACACACTGTTCAAATCATCAGCAACATTTTTCAGGAACTGAATGCTTTCCAAACACGACACTGCCTAAAACACACTCTATCATCTGTAGCCAACGCATGCTGACGGTGCTGTAGGTGGGTTACTTAATGGATGATTGGTGTTGGGTGTGGGTGACTAAGGGAGTCGTGAGAGAACATAGCCCACAGACAAGGCCCTGGTGTTAGGTACGACAGGACAGCTTGTAGGGGGTGTAGCAGGTGGTGCCGGATCTGCTTCTGTGGTCAAATACCACTCACATAGTGCCACTCATTCAGAACATCATCAAACGCATACAAACAAATGACTGTGTCTGTTATTCATGCATGAATCAGTCTGGAATCAGTTTTTTTGGTCTTCAAAGTAAAATTTGCTTTAAGGGGTGCATTGACTCGGAGGACAAAATTATAATTAATTTAATTTTAGTGTTCAGGCACGTCATTAAAAATAAATTCAACCATGCATTTGTAATTTTAGGACGTTTTTGGAGGTGCAGTTACTGTACATCCACTGAGAACAACGGCTAAGTTTGACGGTCTTAAGGCCCTTGCACACCGAGTCCGAAATTCGCATCCGAAATTTTCGCACCTTAAAAAATAAATACGACCTCACGTTATGTCAATCACGCTTGCACACTGCCTCCGAAACTTTCGTCCGTCATTAAAAAAAATAGGATCGGGTTCCAATTTAAAAAAAAGTTTTTTCCTAGTGTGAAAATCGAGTTTTTCGCATCGTAGCAAGCAGTTTGAATGGTGTTTTGACAATTCAGAGCCCCCGAATCACGAATACGAAAAAACGCATACAAAAATTTCGGACTCAGTGTGCGAGGGCCTTTACTCGACGTCTTTATCCAACAGCAGAATCACTCTTATGATTGATGAACAGATATGAGTTGTTAAGGACACACTATACGCATGTTAAGCGGCGTCAAGGAGAAAGGCGACATCACAATTCTCCTGATTTCAAATGATTCTGTTTGAGGAGGGTAGAAAAGTATAAGTGTTTATTTAATTGTTAATACTTTAAACTATGGAGGTAGTTTTGAGATCTAAATCTTCTGAATTCTTAAAGCAGTAGCCTATGTTTTTATTGTAAAGTAATTTTTATATGTGTAAATATCAAGAACATTTTGATTCTCATTTCATGATCCCTTTAATATTGATATTATGTTCGTTCTACACAAGTGATAATATTGTAAATAATCCAGCGCCATAAACTTGTCTGGTTAACACTCTAACATAGTTACTAACAGTAGTTGCCACCCATTATAAAACGATGCATGTGTAGCTACTATCCACTATCACACTATCCAGAAAAGTTATCTAACCGGTGTATGAGGTTTTTTTCATTAGATGGGGTGCTGGAAGTACTGATCAACAACGATCTCTCTGCCTCCCTACACATTATGATTGTTATTGGCCAAATAAGAGAAAAAACAAAATAGTCAAAGATGACTCATTTATTTATTTAAAATACCTATAGAAATTTTTATAATATTGCTACTGTAAATTCTTTTGGCTACGATAACAAATGTAGTGAAAACCCAGTATCACGACAGCCCTACTTTATATTGTATCATATTATTTTCTCTTAACCCTGAGCTCTGATTACAGGAGTTTTAGGCCGATTTATCCCTGATTTACCCCTCTCGCCAATCTGAGAAAAAATCTTGTCCAGGACCATGGTCGTTTACAATGTTCACCCCAGATTATCTGGTGTTGTGAGGCATTTACAGATCAAATCTTAAACCTCCCGATCTGTTTGCAGACACACTAGGACCGCCCCAATAATATCAGACATCATGTTTTATATTTAGATTTTAAATCGGGATGATTATTATGACCATGAAACAAGTTGCTGTACGGGTCAGTTGAACAGTGGGGATGGAAGAACAGTGGCAACAACACGCTTTTATAAGGGGCCATTCACACAGAACAGGGTTTTGCTTTGAAAAATGTGAGACATGGACAGTGGAATGGGGAAAAACTTGAGATGCGCAATTGCACATTTAAAAATTGCACTTCTTTTAACTTGAGCACTTTGCTTTTAGAACTCCGTGCCATGTGCGAGACGCTGCAAAAGACACAATACGTGAGCCCAACGATCAAACATGTCAGTCTAGTGCGAGTTTACAGCTGTAGGCACCCATTTTTCCTCGGGTTTGACTGAAGATCAGCAGAACCCTCACTCTGAGTCGGGTCTTGAAGCAGGGTCCTCCAGTCCCTATGATGAACTCTTTCAATCTCAAGAATCAGACAAGGAAGTGGGTTTTTCGCCCCAGTTTGCAAACCATTCTTTGTTGTAAGGCACCTTTGAGAGTGTCTGGAATCTCAATGAATTGACGAATGAAGATCCTATGAATCTCCTACAAATTTGTTTACGAGTGGTCGCAGTTAGCACCTTGATGGAAATGTGTTCATGGTTGAGAGGAATGCCTGGTTCAGATTACACAATTTTTTTTATCTGTTACGCGTAATCTGATTAATCCGTAGTCTGAGTCACTGTGTCAGATTACGCGATTTTGACTCCTAAAATCTTGTCGTGTCGTGGACAAGAAACATGTCAGACTACACGTTGCTTCCTGACCAGTCATCGCGTGCCGTCTTTAACGACGCGCGTGATGTCATCGAGAAGGCGAAACTTGTAGCAAATGACTTCCAGAAACGAACGTAAACAAACAATGGATGAAGCGGTGAGTGTTGTATTGGCTGTCCTGTGTTCAGAAAAACGTAAAAAAAGAAAGAAAACCCGACAATGGACACGTTCCTGAATTGCTTGAAGAGGACAGTATGGGCTGTCAATCCTCCAAAGAGAACTTGAGGTAAAATATTGTTTTCATATATATATTTTTACTTTAGCCAGTAGTCCAAGTAAAATAATGTTGCTAGTTTGCCACAATGATAACATATTACAAAAACAGATTGTTGTGATGTCGTGAGGCATCGCAGACGTGACGTAGGTTGTCGCCCACTATGACACACTATACGAGATGATACAATCGAATCCTGGCGCCCGTTGTCGTTTACGAATCCCCACGACACCCTACGTCAAACGGATCGTGCCAAAATCGGGCTAAAATCGTGTAATCTGAACCAGGCATAAGTGGAATCCTCAATATAGGATTCCTGACTCCCTAATAGAGAGCTTGGTTTGTTGCTGGAGTCTCAGTTCAGCATTTATACTGATAAAAAATAGTCTGGCTAGAAATTTTGCCTATCCCTCACATACTTTTTAGGGTTGTGCACGAATGTTAACTGCCTCCCTGTGCAGCAAAGTTTGGAATTACTCATGAAAATGATTTTACTATATTACCTTACAAAATGGATCAATATGTTGTGTGGAGTAGGGTTGGGAATCGTAAGAAATTTTCTGGTTCCGGTTCCCATTCAATAAAATTATTAAAACAACTAATAAAAATAGTAGTAAGGGGAAAAAAAACAATAATCTTTTTTGTGTTTTATTTCTGATACTTGTCAAATGAGTTTAACAGACTGGCAATGTTATATATATATATATATATATATATATATATATATATATATATATATATATATATATATATATATATATATATATATATATTATTTAGAAATGTTTGCAAAAAAAAAATCTCCAGCATCTGGAGCATGGTTAAAGCACTCCATGGTTAAAGCAGCATTTGGTAACTTTTGAAATGTTGCTCTGGGTCCCCCTACAGTTGGGAAACAGTATTGTCTTCTACTGTCGTAAAATCTGTCATGGCTACACCAGGGAATACACGCAGAGTATTCCCGGCAGAATGCGTTCTCACGTCTTGGGCAGACTACCAGTGTTGCGTGTGAAATGTCTTCATCCCAGGTAAATTTTTTTATTTAAAAAAAAAAAAATTTCAAACGCCAAAAGATCGCGTAGCTCACGTTTACAAGTCAGCGTCTTTATAGTAGCCTATTTGCTACTGTTTTACATAATGGATATGCTAATTCAATTCAATGTTTGTGTGGTAGGTAGCCATATCATCAATATTATAGTTTATAATGTTAATCGTGCAGACAATGCTCCAGTTGCATTATTTTATAAAGTAGAATAAATAACTTCTAGGTTACAATGACTGTGTTTTACCTGTTATTATTGAACAATTGTAGATCATAAAGGAGTTAGTTGACCTAACTATAAAAAATTTACGCACAATTTTCCTTGACTACAACATCAAATGTTAGCGTGATAAATTAGATTTTTACCCAATTCAAAAGATATAGCAATCTACTGTAATCAAAACAAACACGTTGGCTCGCTAACCAGTCAGCTTACTACCACAGACGGTCATGGATTGAACACATTTATAAACACAAACAAGAATAAGGAATAAAGAAAACAAATACGTACTTACAATTGCATAAGCAGAAACGCAAGGCCAGCATCTGTTTTGCATTCTTCATGTTCTTTAAGCTCTCGCCACTCAAAGAACGCACGACCAATGTTGATTCTAGTGTTGTCCCTCGCACGGTCCAAAAGTTTTTTCCTCTCTCACCTCCTCCGCCGATAAATGTCTCTTCTGTCTTTTCGGTGGCTCATTATCCATAGTCGCTTGTAATAATTCTAGCTAGTATTGAGGGGGGCGTGTGTGTTTATGTCGAATTGCCATAAAGCAGTTTGTGTTTCTCGCTCGTTCTCGCTTCTCACGAGACTTCAAATTTTCATTTTGCCGGGACGGTAGTCCCAATGTTGCAAGGCTGGTTTTCCGCCTGTGAACGCTGGGGGGAGCGGGGGAAGTCACCAATTTCACCAGAACAGGTTGTTTAACCATCCAAATGATTTCTAGACAGTTTTATTTAGTTAAAAAAGTTACCAAGAGCACCTTTAACTGTCTTCAAGGTGGGCGTTGCGTTGCTAGGTCTCCTCTCGCATTAGAGGGTCATCCTGCTTAGGCCTCCGCCACCCAGAGCTCCGCCTGGATAGCAGTATCGAGTTGTCAGGCTCTTTTGTGATCCTCCTTGGTAAGCAGTCCTTGGTATATAACATAGTTAGGACTCCTCTCGTTTTAGAGTCATTATGCTGAGGCCTCCGTTCTTAGAGCTCTGTCTGGGTGGTCATGCCAGGTTGAATGGCTCTCTTTGAGCCTCCTTGTTGAAAACACCCTTAGGAAAGCGTTGCTAGTTTTCGTCTTGATTTAGAGAGTCGTCATGCTGAGACCTCTGCTCCCTAGAGCTCTGCTTGGATAGCGGTATCATATTGTCAGGCTCTTTTGTGAGCCTCCTTGGTAAGTATTCTTTAACGTAAAACGTATACTTTCCCTAGAAGTGACAGGCAGTATATTTCTAATCCATGACCATGTTCCCTTGAAGATATTTGGAAGAATACCAGGCCCTGAGATCTGTCCACAGGGTATGTAGCCAGGGTTTCTGGCACTAGGGAATAGTCACGACAGCCCCTGTTGCGTACCATCTAGGATGGGGAATTGTGACTCTGGACCTAGCTCCATGGAGTCATTGACTTCATGTCCGCTTTTACGGCATTCATTCCTTTAACATGGCGGTATGGTTATTTGTTCCCCAAATCGTCCTAGGATGCAGTGCAAGTTCCCATTTGAAAGGGAATGTGTTGGGTTACAAATGTAATTATGGTTCCCTGAGAAGGGACACGAGACACTGCGTCTCATTGCCATGCTTTGGGTATGCCTGCCCACGTCTCGATCAGACAAAATAAGTTGTTGACGTGAACTACAGTCGCCCTTTTATATTCTGGTCACACCGGTAGTGACGTCATAGACTGTCACCTGCCAATGTTATTGTTGTGTTAGCTGGTTCCGGTGTGTTTAATTGGGGTTGGAGCTAAACTCTGCAGGACAGCGGCCCTCCAGGACCAGGATTGGTGACCACTGATGTAGAGTGTAACATAGCTCTAAGCAGTGGTGGAGGAAGTACTGAATCTCAGTACTTAAGTAAAAGTACAAATAACCAGAGACATATTTACTTTAGTAAAAGTAAAAGTACCACAATGAAAACCCTACTTAAGTAAAAAGTAAAAAGTACCTGATTTTAAATATACTTTAAGTATTAAAAGTAAAAGTACTTGCATAACAATTTATTATCTTAAAGCTGCCGTCGGCAACTTTTTTTTGATCATATTCAGCGAATTCGACACTATATTCCGACAGAACAACATAAATAAAGTGGTTTTAGAAAAAAACCCGAGCTTCTAACTCCACCTGGAGCGTGTTATTTGTTTTGCAAAAATCCACCGCTCCCGGTTCATTGTGTCCAATCAGCGCAGGGGGGTGTGAGATAGGACTGTCAATCACAAGTCGTGCATGCACACGTCAATCACATGCACACGCCTGAAGTTCGCGAAGTAGCGAAGAGTGATGGCGCACTGACGAGCACGAACTTTGATAGTGGGGGAGGGGCATGAGAGTTGTAAACATTCAAAATTTTGCCTAAGTCCACTCAATCAGCCAGAGTTGCCGACGGCAGCTTTAATGTCTATATTCTAATAGGCCTAATTAGGGCTGTAACAATATGCAATATGAAACCGAAATCGCGACACTCAGATCCACGAACCTGTGAAGGCAGACGACACACCCCTTATTTGAAGTTAACATTATACAATACGTAGACCTACACCACAAAACTAGTTTAGGATAAATTCGTTAAAATTGGGCAATCCCAGCGTTATGGATGTGACATTTGCAGTAAAAACTTGAAATATAAGTTCTCAGAAAATGCATTTAATACCAATTGAAACTTATCCATATTCCCTTAATAAAGAAGTCCAGACATTAGAAAAATATCAGTCTACAGACACATGCGTTTTATATTTAATATGAGGGAGGGAAATATAGGCTACATCCATAACGGACGTAACACAAAAAAAATCTCTAACTTTTAGGTGGCAAAATATATATTTTTGTAATTCTGTAAATTTCACTGCGCACACCAAAAGTAGGCTAATATAGCCTACACATCGGATGAAGAAGGGTTGGCTCTCCACAGAACATAAAATATTCATTTTATTTTTTTGTGTTCACATTTATGAGGAAAAAACAATGTTACAGACGTGTCAGTTCTCCATTACGTGAGCGTTCTGAAAGCGGCACTAAAATACTGCTTTAAAACGTTCACAGAGAACTCAAATAGAAAGCCCTTCTTTAAAGTAAATTTCGTTTTGTATTAATTGTATCTTAATTTTAATCAATGTTTCATTAACCAATTGCCTGGATTTAATAAATAAGTAAATATAGCAGAAAATAGATAATCAGGTCACGGAGGCGCCAGCGCGTGAACTGGAGAAATAAACCGAAACTCAGGTCTGTACTTGCCTCACAGACCTGAGACGTATATATATAGAAAGCCTGAAATGTCTACTTTTAAACAGAACAATTCAAACAGAAAGAAAACAGACTGTTCTCTGCATGTAATCCGTATGAAATGTGCATTTATCTCTGGCGAGTTCACTGCAAAGATCGCGCGTCAGCATCGTCAACTGCATCTTTGCTGCTGACACTGACACAGCAGGAAACACTTGTTTATTAATAAACAATTAAAATGTCTCCTTGTTATATTTTACATATTCATAATCATTACTTTTGCCGGTTCTTTGAGACAGCTTTTCGGTGCTTTATTGGCAGCGCCACCGTTACATGTTTCATGAACGCGTCAGCACCGAAAACATGGAGATTTTTTTCAATCCCTGTTTTGGCAGGGGGACAAACTGATCAGAAAATGTAACGAAACATTGTAGAAATGTAGGGGAGTAGAAAGTATAATAATTGCTGCAAAAAGTAACGAAGTAAAAGTCAAAAGTATGCACTATTGATTCTACTTAAGTAAAGTACAGATACGTGAAAAATGTACTTAAGTAAAGTAACGAAGTATTTTTACTTCGTTACATTCCACCACTGGCTCTAAGTGAATGAAAACATCCTGCAAAGTTTTATATCTGAAAGTGCACCGTATATAAAGTTATTGTCTTTCAAAAGATAGAGTCGACTCTGAGTCTATGAAATGAATTGTTTTTGAAACGAGTCATTAGCCGTTTCGTAGTGAGGTAGATACGAAACATTAGCTTATTGGCTGCGCGCAGACGCAAGTATAAACTTGAACTTGAACACATTCAAATACTTCAGTTGAATAGCATCATGTCGAGAAGACGCTGTGTTCTACAATGCAAAGATAGTACAGCCACTTTGTTTTCACTGCCCTGGGACGAGCATGTGAAGAATCAGTGGTTAAAGTTCATATTTGCAACGATACCACAACAGTATAGCTCGAACCTTGTGTTGTGTTCTCATCATGTTAATGACGAATCCTTCACAAACATAAATGAATTCAACTGTGGATTCGCAAGCCGGTTGTTACTGAAGGAGGTCTCAGTACCCAGTGTATATGGATCAGCTTCATCCTCCTCTGAATCACAACCTGTAAGTAAGTATTATTAATAATGTTTGCTGTTATGTTTTCTGTAGCATGCTCAATACGTATTTTGTTGTGTGTGTTGTGTACGCTCCGCGCAGCTTCTAGGTCTCCATCTAACAGCAACGTGTTCGCTCTCAATTGTTTAGAAATATGTCAAATGTTTGTCGTTGTGATTACTTGGAGTTATATTTGGTTTAGCTAACGTTACTACTGCAGTGCTTTATTAATATGTTTCTGCGTTGGGCTAACGCAAACAATGACTTGATTGGGTGTTTACCACCGACCTGTGGGCTATGGTCACTAACATAAACATAAATCAACTTATTCCCTCTCTGAGTTATTATTTTTTACAACAAAGCGGGAGACCATCATTACACAATGTAAATAATGCAACTGACTGGGTCATTTGACCAATCACCGCAGATTAGCGTCATGCAAAGGAGGGGTTTGGAAAAATTAATCGCTGAACGAATCATTTTGGAGTCGTTGAGCAAATCAGGTAAAAATAAATGCATATTATAAGACAATTACAGTGTTTTTTGTCCTTGCATGCATGTGAAACTGTTTTTGGGAACTCCCAAAACAAAAATAGGTTCATTACAAATGCCATGATAGGGGCTCTTTAAGCTGTGTTTGCACCAAAGCAGTTTATTTAGTGCACAAAGATGCATCTTCTCAGAGACTTCCATTCAAAAAGAACAACCTCTGATGTCCTGTTGGACATTGCACATTTTTTACAAGGTTTTTAGCTAACCTTGTAGGCTCCCCATAGGAGAGGGACTCTGCCTGAACAGTAAAGTCTGGACTGCATTTCAGTTTATCAGAGGAAATAAGAGAATGGAAAGCGACAATGAACAAAAGCAAGGGATTTAATCTCATTGAGTGCTCCACTTTTACATGCAGGGGTGTAAGGTAAATTGGATGGTTATTTAAACATGTTTCCTGGAATGGGAATGGGCCGGGTGGCTAATGTTGGACCAGCGGGCAATTAATCATATAGTGTTTGTCAGTAATCTGATTATGTTCTTGCTCTAGAGGACAGATAAACACAAGTGTGTGACATGGAGGCAACTCTGAGAGCGTTTAGGTGAGAAACAGAAGGACAGGTGACCAAATCCACTAAAACATCTCCAGGGAATGAAGACGGTGAACGCTAAGCTTCTCTGTTTAAATGGAACGAAGTGCAAGTTGAGGTAAACAGCCGCAGATGGAAGTAATTAATGAGCTTTAGATGCGAACAGCAAGTGAGGAAGAACAAAAAAAGTGGGAGGCTATAGGAACTGAGCAAAAGGAAGGCAAACTGAAACAATGGGATAAATCGAAGCCAGACAGCTCTAACAGCTGTGTCAGATTAGGTTACCGTGGTTACAAGTGTCCACCTCGCTATCCAACAACAGGCGGGGTAAGACACTCCAGAGGTCATGATATTAACATAGTCGATAAACAAGTGTTGTCTATTTGAATGTGCTCATCCCTGTGACCTCAGTTAACTTCTAGAAAGTGTCAGTTTCAGAAAGCATCAGAAACCAGCAGTGCAACTGCAGTAACTCATTTCACTGTCCTCTTCAGATATCACTCTAATATGCTATTTTGGTGCTCAATAAACATTTCTTATTATCAATGTTGAAAAAAAGTTGTGCTCTGGGAACTTTGATGCAAGTTCAGACAAACAGCTTTTATTTGAAATAGAAATGGTTTATAACAATGCATACTTAATTCTGAATTTCTTTCAAAAAGTAAACTTTGAATGATAGTATATTATAGAATGAGTATAAAATAAAATATATAGCTATTTATATTATAGCTACTAAAAATTTTATTCATTCATGTCTTTTTATCATTTATGTAAGCATTGTACATTTTCTAGCATGTAGCCTTTAAAGGGAATTAGGGGATTTAAAAAAAAAAAAAAGCTTTCTACTTTCAGAAGCAGTCCTTTTGAAGGGCCTTTCGGAGTGAGTTCTACACACTTCTGAATAAAACAAATGGTGTTTGATGGTATTGTCACTTGAAATGCATTGCAAAGTTTTCAAAAACCTGCTTGGACCACAACCTGTGTGATGGCTTACAGAATATACTCCTAATTTATCCCAAACTTCAATTTCCATGGAGCCACTTTACGTTCAGTCAGCCTCTTTTTTTCACTCTGCGTTAAAAGAAATGTTAGTCTGCTGAATAAAAAGTCATCAAACTAACTTACCAAAACAATTCTTTACATCTTTACATATAACTAGGACTATATTCATCCCTCAACCAGACTTGTGCCTGTTGTGTACTCAAATGCGAGTTTAAACATTCAGGAGAGTATGGTGAACCTTTGTAAAAGCATAAATGAGGGTATGTGGGCAGTTGTTTTAGTTTCTCAGGTTGTGATGATGATGCTACAGCAACACTTAGAAGAGCCCCACAAGCTAGAATGGCTCTGATTGGTTCCTAGTCTGTTGCTATGGAGGGGGAGGCTGCCTTCCTATTGGTCAATGCTGCCTGGCCTAGAGCTGATAAGGGTTGGATCTTTTTTATTGTTATGGTCACAGACAGGAAGTGTAAAGTCATAGATGTTGAACATCTATCTGGATAGGGGGATCTATTGATGTAAAATATGTTTTTATTAAAACATGTACTGTGCTTACCAATGTAGAATATGGCTTTTTTTACGTTCTGTGCTGGACTGTAGTTTGGTTTGGCAGGGATTCTCTCACGTGGGGGTTGACAAACAGAGCTTCGATTATCCCTATGTTAAAGATAATTACTAAGGCATGTGCTTTGTATGACAGTGAAGGGGAGAAAATAGGGAGGGAGCATAACCGAATGGAGAATTTTCTCACGCTCAACTCAGACTGGCTTCAGGGGAATTATGGGCTAGGGATATGCAGAACTACATAGTTTCATAATCTTCTATTTAGTTGGTTTTCTGAATGACTAGTTGACTATGGGTCTTAAGGAAGCCATGTATAATTAAGTTGGTTTAGGGCCATGCCCACCAGACATGTTTCATAGAATGTATTTTTGCATTCAGAATAGTGCTGGGAGATATGACCAAAAATCCATATCACGGTATTTTTCAAAATTATACCGGTTTCACGATATATGACAGTATTTTTTTTTTTTCAAGCATGACTGAGTGTTAACCACATTTTCTACTGATTGAGACAGAAAATATTACAGTAGATTGACTTTGTAGAAAATTGTAGAAAAAAATTCACACTAGTATTAAAGGATTAGTTCACTTTAGAAAAAAACTTTTGCTGATAATTTACTCACCTCCATGTCATCCAAGATGTCCATGTCTTTCTCTCTTCAGTTGAAAATAAATTAAGGTTTTTGATGTAAACATTCCAGGATTTTTCTCCATATAATGGACTTTATAGGACCCCAAACGGTTCAAGGTCCAAATGACAGTTTCAGTGCAGCTTCAAAGGGCTTTAAACGAGACCAGACGATGGATAAGGGTCTTATCTAGCAAAATGATCGGTCATTTAAAAAATAAATAAATTTTAATTTTTATAAACACAAATGCTCGCCTTGCTCTGTGATGCGTGTTCGTGACGTCACATAATACGCAATTACGTTCAAAAGGTCACGCTTCTGTCCTGACGAAAATTCTCTTTTAGCCTTTTTAATATTAAAACACCCAGGATACATTTGAATATGTGTATATGGTCCTCCTTCCTCACAATTGTAAACACTGACCCCATACTTCCGCGTATGTCGAGCGTGGCCTTTTGAACGTAATTGCGTATTACGAGTCACGAATGTGCATCACAGCAGAGCAAGGTGAGCATTTGTGCTTATAAAACTTAAACCTTTTTATTTATTTTTTTAAAGCTACACTGTGTAACTTTTTTAGTTTATTCTTAGCTAAAAACACTTAGTTCTATCAAAAATATATGTGCTCATTAATGTATATTTACTTCGTTCAAGTAATAAAGTATTCTCGTGAGTGTATAATATGCCATTGAAAATACATACGGGTGAGGGGTTCTAATGTCGGCCGCCATGTTGCCCCTCCATCTTGAAAGTACATTAGCCAAAGAGGGACATCAAGCTTCGCCTTTCGCGTTTTAACACTCAATGGCACCGTGTTGAGGAGGTCGAACTGGAAGCTATGTTAATCTTGGACTACAGTGGCCACCGTAGGAGTTAAAACGAAATCGGAATTGAGAGGAACAGAAACTAATATTCACTGGATGGTCATATACCTTTTCACCGCTAGATGGGGGTAAAAATCACACAGTGTAGCTTTAAATGACCAATCGTTTCGCTAGATAAGAGCCTGAACTAAGTGAACTAATCCTTTAATACAGGTTTGCAAGGCTGTTTACAGAGAGGTGAAGAGTGGCAGAAATGGCTGTTTCCTCGGTAATGGCTTTACACAAAGCAGTATGAACCAACAATTAATTAACAAAACTTCTAACTTTTACAGCATTTATTTATCTTGTTAATGTTAAGCTCAACATTTTATAAGTAATTTTAAGGATCCAAAGTTGTATCTGTTAACATTAGTGAATGCACTGTGAACTAACATGAACACAAATATTGTATTAACTAACATTAACAAAGGCTGTTGCTCTCTGTTAGTTCATGTTAGTTAATGCATTAACAAATTAGACCTTATTGTTAAGTGTTACCAAAAAAAAATCTATTGCATGAAAAAAATGCATGTGTCATGGATAAATAAAAAAGGAATCGCCTCCGCACGGACAATAAGGAAACTACTTTAATCAAACCATATTGTTGATGAAAATAATACGAGAACAAAACAGTTCTAGTTAATAACGCATCAATGTTTTTTATATTTTTTATATTCACTTACACGCGCTCTTTCCGCCACAACGCGCTCGACGCGCTGAAACACTGGCGAACAAGAACTTACAACATTCTTTTACAGACAGGCGTGCTGTTATTATAATGTTATGAGGCCTATGTGACAGATTTGTGCTGCACATGTTGCACTGTAGGCCTATCTTCCTTTTCGAAGTAACTCTAATCATTCAAAACCATCATGGCGAACAGCGCGCATCTCTCAACTGAAGTAAATAATCTATTATCTATCGGCTTTGATATATCGGTCTAATTTTCCTATTGGATCGATAACATCAAAAATGACCATTGTTCGGCCCATATCGATTTTTCGCGCTTGACTAGAAAAAAAATATGAATAAAAAGAAGTTTGTCGATCGTGCCGCGTCTCCAGCGAAGATAACTCTTCAGATCCTGCCTGCATTCAATTCACGCGTTCATGCTGGCTGCAAATGCGCACTTCAGAATATCTGACAGTTAGATTCGACTAAGTCTGGAACTGTAAGGTTTGTAAAATTAAATGTTTATTAGATAGCCTATTCAAAGATTTGTGAGCGCGCTGTTCGCTCCCCAGCGGGCACCTTGACGTCAATTTGACATCAACAAATAGTCAAGATTTTGACCACCATGTATGACATGCATGAATATGCATATTTTCATTATATTTTTTAATTATTTCCTTCTGGTTGTAAAGAGGCCCAACAAAGGTATCAATCTGACATGTTTTTTCTGGTCCCACATCTCAGGTCAATATCATTGACATTAAATCGATGTTGATTTGATGTCAGGAAATAAGACGTCAAATTGATGTGAAATTGATGTCAAAACAATGTCTTAAATGTCTGGAATTTTTTTATTACTCAGTGTAATTTGAGACTCATTTAAAAGACCTAGCCTGAATGATTTTGAGAATTGTAGGCCAATGTCTATGTATTTTGCATGTGTGTTTTTATTTATTTAAATCCTAGCATGTTTACATTTAGTTCACGTTTAAAATGACAGCAGACACTATACTTGCATATACTATAAAAGGTCAATTTAATCTGATATTGAAGCTGATTTTTTAAAAGAATCATCATGGACTACAAAATGACTACAAAAAGATCGACGTCACATCCTGGCCATATCGCGCGGAAGGAAAAACAGATCTGCATAACGGCTCTCACACTCACGTCACACTCTGCTCAACTGCCAGAGATCGCTTCAATTTCAATTTCGCAAATCAAAATTCCTCACTTCCAAATCCTGGTAAGTAACCAGCTAGCATGCTATTATTGTTATTATGTTAATACACCATCTTATACACAGGCTACTTAATTTTAATGGGTGTACTTTTCCGAATTATGTCGAATAATTTCACAGCCATGCCTGAGCGAGCTAACGTTAGCTACGTTGGCTAACTTAACCTTAGGTTAGCTTAACTGTAACGTTTACATTCCAGTATGATGGAAGAAGTGTCTTTGTATATTGTCTGCCTTCGTATGATTTTTAACAGTGTGTGTGTGTGTGTGTATCTGTGCAGCCAGTGTGTGGAAATGTTCGCGCATTTCAAAAGCAGGGAGATTCCGTTCTAAATACATCCGTTCCGCCGTGTTACTCTGTCCTGTTTAGCTTAGATTCTCTGCCCGAGCCCGAACTTGACCCGTCCCGGGTCACCGATATTTCCCACCGCCATCCTCGGGCCGGGCACTTGGTCGAGACGGCGCGGGACTAGATTTGATTGCGGGCGCGGGCGGTAACTGGTAATGCACTCACTCCTGCGCGGCCTGCAAGAGAATAAAACGATTCGCGGGACTCCCGCAAAATAGAAATATCAATGAATAAAACATATAAAAACTAATAAATTGTTATTCATCTGTTGCAGAAAAGAACACCTAAAACAAAATAGAAATGATTTAACAGGCCAGAGTTTCTATTTGTTATGTTTGCAGCGTTGAGTGATGTAGCCAATCACAGACATATGTGTTGATTTCTTGAACAGATTAGTCAACTACCAAAATAATTGTTAGTTGCAACCTTATGGTAAACATTGCCTACTATGTCTATGCAAATAATCTCCTTGAAAAATGTATGCTCTTGTAGTGGTAATAAAATATCCATATTATGACTAATAACACTTGAATGGTCCAATTTTGTAAGAAGTGTTTATGGAGTTAACAAATTAACAATGATTGAATGTAAAATTATTTCCTAAGCATGTGAAATATATATATTTTTTTTCAGCGTACCAGCACCAGAAGCTGTCACAGATTTGAGTAAGAGGTAAGTTCCAATGGCAGCCATCCATATACTGTCCCATTACATTTTAACTAATTGTTCCTTGTTCTACAACAACCAAATAACATCATCATGCTGATTAGGGATGGGCATAATTCATTGACGGTCGATTATTGATCATAGGTTGCATTGCATAGTGTTAGTCTTGAAACAATTAAATGAATTTCACTGTGTGGCAGCAATTAAACATTTTACCAGCCGGGGGCAATATTTTACGCCATACGCAGTTACCTGCGAGTTTCTGTTTTGATTTCAAAAGAAGAATCACAAACCATTTTGATTTCAAAAACGACTTAGGGTGCTTTCACACTGGGCACGTTTGCTGCAGTAAGAGCCAGAACGCGATTGTTCCTGGCGCCCGGAAGAGCGGATGGGCTATTATTTCATCCGCAACCGCATCACAAAATTCATCGGTAACACTTCCTTTTACAGTCCAGTTACCCGTGTAAATACTATGTACTTATTTTAGTAATTACAATTACTGGGTAATAACTAGTACTAACCCTGAACCTACCCCTGTTCCATTTACCTTATATTAGCCAGTACTTTCTAGGTAAGTACACTGTAAGTACTGTAAAAGGAAGCGTTACCAATTCATCATTGATTTACAAAACAGAATTTAATTAAGTGGTAAAAACCGTGTCTCCTGATATATTGTGCATCTTATGATCCTATCTTTCTCATGCTGTTCACTTTTCATAATCAACGTAGATGGAAAAAAAATTACATTATAATATTTGAACAAATATGAAATGCGCTTATTTAATGGCTATTCTGTAGTAGGCCTATAGACTCTCTAAATATCGCCCAGTCCTACTGAACAGCATGTATAACTTTGTTTATTCCCAATTTTATTGACAGAGTGCTCACAGATAACATCATGTCTATATTGAACATGGATGGGACTGGTGACAAGCTGCCATCAGAAGAATGGAACTGTATAAGGTCATGAGAGGTAATTATATTTTCTATTTGTGCACCTACATCACCTATAGCTCTATTCTCTACATGATTTTTATTTTGATCAGTATGTGCAAGATAAATGGCAATTGCTGTTAAGTTTTTCATGTGCCATCCAGAAGTCACAACCCGGCATCACTGAAGCCTCCATTGGTAGCCTGATGGCCAACCATTTGCGCGCTGCGCCGGAAGGTAGGAGCAACAATGTAGATTTAGGCCCAATCCCATTTCTCTGTTTTTACCCTTCCCCTTTGTTTTACCCCTACACCATGTGAATCACGGATAGATAAGGAAGAGCCCTGACGAATGTGATGTTTTAAAATCGCTGCTCTCTGGCTTTGAATGAATGCTCACAGATATTAAGGAGAATTCCGGTATTTAACTATAAATATATAGTTAAAGAGGCTATATGCGTTTTTCTGAAATTTAAACTCGCGACTGACACCTGTGGCCAAAAAACCGAACTGCTCTTCCTTTCTGCTCGCTCTCGCAGCGCGCTCGTACGTGCACACTTCACAAATCTGCTGCAAGGAGGTCAACATTATGTTTACAGAGGTAAGAACAGTCAAATACATATATTCCATTGCACTGCTTGCGAGTGTAGGCTACTTGCTGACTAGCGGTGGTGGCAGAGTGATCTGAAACGTTTAACTTGAACGCGCTCGACGTCACATCCGCAGACAGCGCGGGAAAAATCCGACCCGACAGAAAACAGGAAAAATAGGATACAGGCTTATAGGAGCACCCACTGTGAGCGGACAAGGTGTCAGTATGCTCACCAGGAGATGTTTGAGTCATAAATGGTCAAATAAAAAGGCTATTGTTACATTTATTTTGGGGAAAAAGTTCCATATAGCCCCTTTAATACAGTTATAATTAGCCTATGTGAAAATAAAATTAGTTTTGGTTAAAATCAACAAATAATCGTGATCTCAATATTGATCACAATAATCGTAATTATCATTTTGGCCATAATCGTGCAGCCCTACATTAAAGGTTGTTTTAAGGACATGTTTGTGCATACCCATAGACAGCCAGTCTGAAGCGGTCAAAGGTGATTCTAAAAGTGTCAAAGTCGAGACGGGACCCATTGTCAAAATTTCTGTCCACCACTCTAGTTCATCCAAAACAAACTAGAAAATAGACTCAAAGTGTTAAATACCGGAATTCTCCTTTAACAAGGTTTGACTCGATCCATTATTATATATTAGTACACATCTGGCTATAATGTGGGTTATCTTTTAGTTGTTTATATACCGTAGAGCAGCCTACTACTGATGGGTACTAAGTGTTAGTTATGTTAATGGACAGGGCCCATTTTAATGTTTGCTTTCTTGTTCTCTTTTACAGGCACTTGAGAGCTCTGGAAGTGTGAATCCATAGAGCCCCCACAGTATTACACTGCTCAAAAAAATTTAATAAAAACATATCAGATCTCAATGTGTATGTTGTCAGTCATTGTACATTTAGGTTGAAATTGAGTGATGCTTGACATTAAAAATATATCAAAATATGTCAATACATTTTTGTGTAATTTTGACATCAATGTTTGATGTCACATTTATGTTGATTTGATATCGAAGCTTGATATTGAACGATACCGAAATAGCATCAAAATAGCATCAACATCATGACATCCTGACGTCAAATAAATGTTGAATTGACATCAAATGCCAACAAAGCATGACATTAAAATAACATCAAAATGACATCAGCAGAGGTCAAAATTTTGACATCAAAATGACATCGACATTTTGACGTCAAAATGACTTTCATTTTTGACCTATTTCGTGACGTAATTTTGACGTCAATGTTTGACGTCATATTGATGTTAAATTGACATCAAATGCCCACTGGGTCAGGCGTTCCAGATACAGCGTTCAAAATAAGGCCATGTTTACACAGCAGCAGAATACGGTTACGTTCACGTTCACAGTTAGGTTATTTACGGGAGTGACAACCGAACTCACACCCTTACATTAGGACTCACAACGCATTCTCCCGTCAGTTTTGTGTTATGCGCGATACAAATGCCTTGTCAAGCGCGAGACGCTGTAAAGAACGTGAGACGCGAGTGATTAAAGGGTCCGTCTAGCGCGTGTTTTGAATGAAGCTTCTGTCGATTAATGAAAAATGTAGGAACTCGGGGGTCAATTGGACTCTTGTCGTGTCAAAAGTGATAAGACTTTTCAGTTTTATGGACGTCACCATCTTTGATATTACTTCGGTCACTGTCGCTATGGTTACTGGGGCTTCTGCACGTCGTACAGACAGTATTCGAGACGCTGCTGTAATTTGCTGTGTGAACGGGACATTTCGAGACTCTCACCTGTAAGTAAATGCGGTTGTCAATCCCAAAATTTGACAGTGTGAACGTAACCTTAAAAGTCCGGTGTGTCGTCAAAATATAAGTCATGCCTTCAATACATCGCCAAACAGAAAAACATATTTAAAAACCGATTGATAAAAAATGCCAAATATCGGTCGACAACTATTCTGTAGTAAACAGTGCCAGAACAATCACACAACTGTCACAAAAGAATTGTCCATTTATTAGATTGTGATCATTTAAAGAAGACCTGACGGCAACAGTTATTAGGTATTGAAAAATGACAGTAAAAGTGACAGGAGAAGGGCATGACTGAACAAGTGGTGAAGGGGGAGGAAGTGAGTGTGGGAGATAAAGAAAGAGAGGGAAGGAAGAAGAGTGAAGTAAAGCAGAGAATAAATGAAACGGTTGGCAAATATCTGAGTGAGTTTCTTGTTGTTGCCTATCAGTAGTGTCGTGGACATATGTACATTTCATAAAAGTAGCCTTACAATATCCAATCTCTTTTCCAAACAACCAGACACTGGGGAAAAAGTAAAACTAAGGGGGTGGGACAGTGAAATTCCAAAACCTGTAAAACTTTAATAAACATAATAAATATAGGCCTAGGTACAAGGGATTTTTTTAGGTTAGATTTTATAGGTTCTATATAGCAAATCTCAACTGGTTGATTGTTAGGCCTATATCGTTAAAAATGTATACTTACTGTATTATCGCCCAGCATTATATTAAATGTGGGATAAAGAGTTTATCCTACCTTACCTGCACACAGTATTCCCTTGTAAAGCAATATACTATAGCAAATCTTGGCTGTGTGATTGTTTGTCTTTGCTAATTGTAAACTATTATTGCACAGCTCCATATATAAAGTTTTATATATATATCCAACATTATCCTCATACATACAGTACACTCACGTACAGTAAAGCCGTATATAAAAAATATCAACTGCCTGATTTTTTTTTTGTGAGTGTGCAAAATGTAACATATTACTCTTTATATAGGCTATGCTCTTTATATAAAGGTGGATATAGCCTATATAAGCATGTCCAACTTTATATGCATACATAAAGTATACTTGCATAGGGTGAAATATGCTATATCTGGCATATCTCAACTGTTTAATTGTTATATCGTAGAAATAATTGAAACAATATTATCGCCTGACTCAAACATTAACATCATGTTTTTCTGTCTAGATGCTTTGAAACTGTGTATTGTGAAAACTGCTATACGAATAAATTTGGCATGACTTTCCTAGATTTTCCTACTAATTCCATGTTGGCTTTGCAACTTCTAGTCTTCCAATCTTATAACACAGATTTTTCTCTCTCTTACAGGTAGATTCATGTGGACACGCGGTGTACCCTGATTTCCCAGCCCTTTCCCCTTCCCTCAGTCACCCCTTCCCTACAACCTGTTCGCTCCGTCCAGTGCACTACGGTCACCATGACGTCCACCTTGCAGACCCTAGCTTTTAAGCTGGCCCCTCCCTCAAGAGAAGCTGGACCATTGGAGCCTTGTAGTGATGGAGCGGGACGGCGTTATGAGGTGGTCCCTTCGGTGGTCTGCTCTATGTGCTGTCTCTTCGGAATCATCTATTGCTTCTTTGGTGAGTCGAGTCTTCATGTTTATGTATGCATTACAAAGACACAATATTTGAATGTTACCAAGATACAATGTTAATCATTTTATTACAGGTAACAATCTGTATGGCACATGATCTCATGCTTGCAGTCTGTCCCTATTAGAATTATTCTGTTTTTGTGTCAAACCCATGTTCTCTTGTTCTTAGAGTTGTTTTTTGCCCTCTTTTCAATATTGATGAGGTTCTAAATAAGGTCATAGCTTGTATAACTGTACTGCAGTCTACTTGAGATGGCTACAGATTTAAAGGAACATTCTACTTTTTTTTTACCATTCAATCCACTTATGTTGTTAGTCAACAGCTGTTATATAGAATTTAATGGATGTTTTTGACACCGTAACTTTAAGCCTTCTCTATTTTGAATGGCTACCCACGTTGCATGAGTAATGCAAACAATAGCATTGAATAAGCATTGTTGAGAAAATAAACATTGCACACAATTTGCAATGTACCCTCTGTGATCTGATTGATAGTACATACTTTTTTAATAAAGTAAAATGCCTTTTAGAATAATTTAAAAAACGTCCACAATTAAAACTACTGAGCTTTGATTGTAAAATAATGCATAAATCATCTTAATCACTTAATGCACATATAAGTTATCTGTAAGTGTATAAATAACATCTACACCAAATTTTGAGCATATTTTATGCCTCTGAATAAACTTAAGCTTATTTAAATTTTAATTAAACTTAATATGTCGTTCTTGTTAAATCAACCAATTTTGAGAAACTTCCCCACCTCAAATTTTCTTATTTTGTAAAAAAAAATTAAGAAAGACACAAACGTAAATAGTGATGAAAGATAAAATATTAAATGTCATGAATTTATATTTACTGAATAATCCACTATTTACAAGTACCGCTGATTATTATTATTATCTTTTTTCAAAGAGGAACAGCTGAGGAACAAATAACGTTGAAACTAGAAATTTATCTTGTTGCCACAAAGTGTCACAAATATTATTTTCCAGTGTGCCTGTAACTCTAAACGTATTAAAGATATCTTAATATCCTTCTAGATTCTGGTTCTTAATAAATGTTTATTTTTTCCTATTAAGTTTAATCCCAGAGACCCAAAAAACTGAATTGCTATACATTTTGTCCTAACTTAATTTCATTGTGTTCAATCCACTTAAATATATTTAGAATTTAAGTTTACTTTGATCATTTGTGTTGGGATTACATGAATGATTTTTGTTGCATTAACTGAAACTGGATTTTATTTCCCAGCATGCTTTGGATCCAGCTGGATCTGGAGAGTAAATGTTTAAATTAAGTGTTATTTAATGTGTTTTGGAGTGAAGGGAAAGACCTGTTAATGTTTAATGTTCAGTTATGTTTGACATTTTAAAAGAGTTTCTGTTATGTTTAAGTTTTTATGGTTAACATTGTGCAGAAAAGTAGAGCTTATGGTTAGGTTGTGGATGGCTGCATGTACAAAAACTATGCTGTATGACTCTGTCTAATGAGCAATAGCTTTGCTAATGCCAGTGCATTAACAAGTAGCCTAGGCTATCTTTCTACTTGTGCCGTGCTACAGTTTTTAACTGTACAGAATAACTGAATGTCAAATACAAACAGGTCTTTTCCCTTACTCAAAATCACAGACTTGAATATATTGGAATCTTCTCAATATATTTGAACTGAAATGGCTAAAAAATTATAATAATAATTAACTAAAAACATGTTTAAAATGAATTCAATGCATGTTCAAATTGTTGAATGTTACCCTTTTTTAATGGTCAAAAACCAAATGTGGGTAACTTTTCAGCTGATAAAGAAGAATTTCTGAAGTGTGTGTGAAATAATATTGAATAGAAATGTATTGTTTCCCTCTATCAAAACAATATTATGTCTTTCTTCTTCATTCATGTATTTCTTTCAACAGTAAAAAAAATTTTTTTAGTTGGGCACTGGGAGATGACACGGAATGACTCAATGAAATGTTTATATCCATTTTCATAATGTAATGTGATGCCTAAATGTGCTTGTAGCATTTAAAAGGAATTTATTGAACTTTTGAGTGTTTTTATTTTTATTTAATACCCTGTTATTTGTTTAGAAATTATACATGAAAGGTATAATCCTGAGTGCTTAAACTTTAAAGTAATTTGTGTTATGTTATGTTTTATTTTAACTGACAACCATGGAAAGTGTTGAGCTGCTAATAAACTGCTATTCTTGAGCTGTGAAATCAGCCACTCTGTACAAACACCTGTATTTACCCACCTCTGATGTATTTCTCTTCTCCCTTATTCGCTCTTTCGCACATTTTTTTCACTCATTCAACTCTCACCTCCAGTTCTCTTTCTCTTTTGCAGGTTACCGCTGTTTTAAGGCTGTACTCTTCCTCACGGGTCTGATGTTCGGTTCTGTGATCATCTTCCTGCTCTGTTACAAGGAGCGAGTATTAGACACGCAGCTGAGCATTGAGGCCAGCGTGGGCATCGGGCTGGGCATCGGCACCCTGTGCGGCCTGGTGACTATGCTGGTACGGAGCGTTGGGCTTTTTATGGTGGGGCTGCTCCTGGGCCTGCTGGTGGGCATTGGGACCCTGATAGGCATGGAGGAGCTGTCTTCCAATCCCCCGCGGTCAGTGTGGGTGCCCCTGGGCGTGCTGCTGGGGCTGGGCATGCTGTTTGCCGTCCTCACCCTGCAGTGGCAGAGATGCTTCACCACGCTCTCCACAGCCGTGTTCGGGGCTGCAGTGATCGTCGTGGCCACTGATTATTTCGTGGAGCTCTTTGGACTTGTGAGATACATTTACGATCGGGTGAAAACGGGCCCCCGGGAGCCGGTGTGCTGGACTACGTGGGTGGTCCTGGGAGCCTGGCCTGCTCTCGCCCTGCTGGGTGTTTTGGTGCAGTGGAGAGTGACGGCAGAGGGCTACTCCCACACGAAGGGTGAGTCAGGGAGAGACCGAGTGTTGTTTGGAGATTGTGACACACTGTTCTTGTAGATTTACTGTACCGGAGAGAGAGAGAAGGTTTGTATGAATGTGTGTGCAGCACGGCAGATGGTTCCTGTCTGCCGGTGTGCTCTCAGGCCTGTGTGACTAATGATCACAGAAACAATCATGCAGAGCAGAGCATCAGGTCATGGAGAGGTTCTCTCTGTCTCTTCCAAGGCAGTTTCCATTCCAAGTGTGTGTCCACTGAATGGTTCTTAATGTCCAATTTCTTGAAGAGTGAGTTTACATGAATGTTCTGGCATTATTTCACCATCATGTCATTCCAGAACTGCATGTTTTGTCTTTCTTCCATGGAACACAAGAGGAGACGTTTAGCAGAATGTGCAGAGTGCTCTTTTGAAAGTGATTAGGCACAGGTGCTGTCAAACTCCAAAAGTAAAAGACAACAAAAGTAGTCTTTACTAGGGCTGAATGCTTAATCAAAATTAAATTGAAATATGAACTTAGTGAGATTATCAATAGCAAAGGCTGCGATTTTATTAAATTAAAAACATATGCACAGCTAATTTGAGACCAAAGTGCGGCACTGTTCATAAACACGCGTGCAGCTTGTGATTCAGTGTTTTCATTTATAAAGAGAAAAGCTTTAAGTCTCCATGAAATGGAAATTTGCTATATTTTCTAAGAAGTTCACAATTCATCAATGCATGTTTAAATTTTTTTTTTTTTTTTTTTTTTTTTTTTATCTGAAAATTTAATTAACAATCAATGCATGGAACCAAGTCACACCCTGCATTTTTTCTTTGTCAATAATCTGTTTCACTCAGTACAATGTCACAATACGGAAGAAAAGAGCTGTCTCTACTTCCATTTCATTGCGAATTTAAATGATCCCTGCAATTTTCAGCCAAAATAAAAGCTTGATTTGGAAAAAATAAATATTAGAATTGTAATTTTGAAGTTGTACTGGAAAATAAAAATTTATAATAATAATAGTTATTTTTCTCAAATACTCTTTTTTTATTTATTTTACAGCTAAATAGTTTTATTACAATAGTAATATACTATTGTAACCTGGAGCTCTTCGCAATCACATTATCTGAAAAATTGCAATTAGATTCCCCCCCCAAATCGTGCAGCCCTATTCCATATAACGTCTGTGCTATATGTTGATAATCATGCTGTGTTAAGATTATCAGTGAATAAAGACGTAAATTTCATTAAGTTTATACGCTTAAGAAAATTCCAGGGTTTTTGCAGAAAACTGCTTTTTGAAACATCATGTAAACACACTTTCTTTTTTTTTACTTCATTGAAGGGATTAACAGAAAACGGTTTTACACATGGCTTTGAGCCAGAGAATGCGACTGCTGATGTGATCATACAAAGATGTGGAGGTTTTTGAAGAGTGTGCATGACTTTAGTAAAGAATGGATGATTAGCCTAAAGTAAAGGAATAATGTGGAGAAAACGGCTTACTAGTGGAGCCACATGTATACCTGGGTTATAGTACACCACTAACACAGTGCATGTAAACATACTCTGTCTGTGTTCATCGCATTAAGTTATTAAATGGCTTGGGAATAATATATCACATGACACTGTGTTACTACATTTATGGTACTTTTGTGATGCTTCATTTGCTTGACAGTGTTCCTTCCTATTCACTTTAGTTGTATAGAAACAATTAGTTTAGAAATATTTAGTTTTGAGTGAACTGAGCCTGTTATATACAAATTGTATGTTACTGTTATGTAATGCACTCTCTCTCTTTTTCAGTGATGATCAGTCGTCAGCAGCGACGAGTTCAGCTCATGCGTATTCGTCAGAAGGAGGAGAGGAGGGAAAGCAGCAGGAAGAAAAAAAAGAAGCAGAAGCAGGACTCACAACACACACATGCCGCTAAAGCCCTGCACCCAGAGCCTGCCTACCGCAGGAAACCCAACCCTATACGACGCTTTGATGGAGATGTACTTTCTCCTGTGAGTCCACACTCACACTGTCCTATACATGCATACTTACTCAAATTATACATGTATACTGGAGGGTGGGGTTCAAAATTATTGGGGCTTGGGGTAAAAAAATTTGATTGCAAAATAATGCCCCCGTAATGAATTCCTTTGGGATTTTTGTTTATCTTGGTTCATTTGTCTTAATTATCTGGATGGAGAATTTATTTAACCATTCGCATACAATCAAACCAGTGTATTTGAAACTCTCAGTGCATCATGTGACTGCTAAATTCAAATCTGCTTTTGTGCTTTGACTGGCGCTAAACCAGAGAGAGACTTGTCCTATATCAACTGTTTAGTGTGTTCTTTGTTCATATTTTAGGATTCAGACATTTAAATACACATAAGTACTAGCAAAATCCTTTATAGTTTGTAAAATACACGGTGATGTCTATTGAAGCAGAAAATATATGGGAAATATTTGAACCCTTTCAAACATAATTTGACAATGTCAGCAGCCATATCACCCTGTAGCCCAAGACTGAAAAGCGCTTTGAGGTCCCAGAAAAGCGCTATATAAATGTAGCGAATTATTATTATTATTATTATTATTATTAATGTGTTTTTTGTTACAAACACATTGGGGAGGTAACTATAACATTTATTTTATTCTTCTCACAGTTCATTGGCCACTCACTTTTATGAATTTCAAGAGAAGTGAATAAATGTACCTGTTCTGTGACTCTGATTGTGTGCATTGCAGCATAAACTAACATGAAGGCACTGATCAATTAGCATGACCATAAATGTGTGTAATAGACACAATATATTTATTTTCATGTATTTGAGAAAATCTGATTGTTTGCAATCTGGTTTACAAGTTTGTGAATATTTTAAATAAAAAGGAAAAACTAATAATAAAACTGATACATCAGTGTATGACTGATGTATCATTTTGTTTTATTTTTTCTGATATTGTGGCATCGGTATTTATTTCTGTCCCTCCATTGAAGGTCTGTTCACCCAAAGCTATAGTAGTGAAGTAAGGTTGAGCTTCTGTTTATGTTCAGTGTATAATGTAGTAGTATTTTTGAATCTATGCCTATTTATGTGTTTTTCTCTCTGGCAGAGCTACATCCAGAGTTTTCGGGACAGACAGGTGGATGGACGTGCTCATCCAGTGGGCGGGCTGATGGCTTCGGGTCACACAAGTGTGGATATGGACTATGACTGTGGCTCTACCGTCCCCCTCACTTCTGGGGTTGGACCACATGTTCGGGTCTGACCACACTCACTTATTCACAAATAAACACGTACACAGACACACACACATTTCCGGTGCTGACCTGACCCATGGTCCCGCACGCACAGAGGCTTGGGTCTCCTCACCATTCATTACTGAACAATTAAAGCACTTCTAACTATAATACTGGACTCATCCTTCTGAGACCATGGTTGTATTAAAGAGCTGCTTTCACACACATAATTACACTAATACACTTTCCCTGAACATGTGCCTGAGATGTGGCATTTTGTTCACCTAATACTAAAACCATTAGGTGGTTTAAAAAAAAAAAAAAATCAATCTGGGCTTCATTCAGTCAATTTATTTTCTAAAAACGTCAGTGTGGTGAATTTAGCGTGTTAGCCCATTCATCAGTGTTTCACGATACTGCGTTTCTGTTTGTTTGTGACAAATTCATCAGTTGGTGCTCAATCTTGTCTTTGTACAATAACGCTGGCTCATGTCGAAGTCAGCCGCCCTTCCTCTCATAGTAAAATCTGTGGACTCCACCAGTCAGTGTCTGTACTGTAAGATCCCGCATTCCCGCCCAGGACTGAACCAAATACTGTTGAGCAGGGGTGCCTTCGAGACACCAGTAAGAAACTCTCTCAGGAGAATGCAACTCCTTAGCCTTGTTTCAGAAAGGCTGTAGGGCAAAAAGAGCCATATTGCTGATCAGAGCCACCTGGTCCACTCTGGGATGCAGAACTGAACACCTGGTGATAAAACGGGGACAAGTCAAGATGGGGGAAAAAAGTGAAGATGTTACTCAGGGATGGCGTGAATGTTATGGAGTATTGGGTGAAGAACTACAAAGGACAAGGATACAGAATGATGATGCAAAAATGATGATGATGTCCCCTCTGAGGCAAGTGCAAAAGGGATGTCACCATGACTGTTCAGTTACTGCTGTTTGCAGTGCCATACAAGTGAACATTTATGATGTCCAGGAGGACAACATTCTTCTAAAAAGACCCCCGCAATCCCTTGGGGCAAACTGCATGACATAAACACCCCAATTTTTTTTCAACAATGCATTTTCATGCTCATCTTCGTACAAATAATTGAAATGAGCAGTTTCTGCCATGGTCTCTCTCTCTCTCTCTCTCTCTCTCTCTCTCTCTCACTTAAATTCTGCAAAGCAGAAAAGTCTATGTTATGTACATATAATGCACATTTAGTATATCCATTTCAACATGGCCTCTCATATTTATTAGATATTGGTTTAATTCTAATTAATTGTTTTTCAAGGGATTTTGAGTCCCGACAGGTGAATGGATGGTGGTATTTATTAGTTTGTTTAATTTGTTTGTCATGTTTTCTTTATAACGTACTTTCTGATAATGGAGCTTAGTCTTAAAGACTAAAAGTCCTCATGCAATGAAACTTTTGACAATCTGACATCAACCTTTTTTTTTTTTAACACTGTACAACAGCATGTGTTTGTATGGGCCTGGTTATTATAGTAAAGTTTGTGAATTCACTGTCTCTTGTGGTCTATGATTTATTTGTCTAAGCGCATTTATACTACGTATAGGTGAACAGACACAAACACAGAGAGAATACATCATACAATGGCTTGGTTTAGGTATCTTTAGTTTATTTTTTTATGCTTTGTACCATCACAATTTTCTCCATTTTGCTGGCTCAGTCTTGTCTTCCACCTCTCTTCACTTGCTCCACTCACACCTCCTTTAATATTTCTGTCATTCTTTTTATTTTACATCACATCATTCCAAATTGACATACTGGACTTTGTATTAAAAATATAGATTTGAAAAGAAAGTGGTCTCTCTTCTCCCACTCATGCAGATGTGCTCGTGTCACTTTTAGGATGTACAGGGGGAAAAAAGTACAGAATATGATTAACTGTCCTAAAGGTTTTATTTTCGTCTTCTGGTCCGAGGTTTACATGATGTCCTGCTGATGCTGTGTAGATTCACTCACCACCTGTAGGGGGCAATAGACTCGTTTACATTCAAAGACATCTCTTCCTGTCAACAGACTTCTGCAATAAATGTTACTTTATAACGATTTAATCAAATATTTTGATGTTTTATTTGACTATTTTGAGCACAAAACTATTTTACTGCATCTACGGTGAAGCTGGTTTTGCGTTATGAATGAACTGAAATGTGTATATGTGCGCGCGCATGCATCACACCTCTCCGTCACGAGTCTCAATGGTCTTGATCAGGACCGTTTTCTTTGAGTGCATTTCAGATGCTCTCTGTTGGTGCTCTGGACTCGTCTCTGTTGAAAATTATATTACTAAACACATACCATTCAAAAGTTCGTGGTTAAGATGTTTTTGAAAAGTCTCATGCTCACCGATGCTTCATTTGTTTGATCAAAAATACAGAAAAAAAGTAATATTGCTAAATGTTATTACAATTTAAAATAAGTTTTTATAAAATATATTTAAAAATGCTATTTATTCCTGTGATTGCAAGGCTGGATCAGCATCATTACCCAATCAGCAACATTATAGACTTCAGTGTCACATGATTCTTCAGAAACTTCTAATAAGCTGATTTGCTGCTCAAGAAACATTCCAGTAGGCTATCACTTCACAATAAGGTCATTTTAATTAACATTAGTTAATGAGTACATTATCTATACATTTGTTACAGTATTTATTCATCTTTGTTAACGTTAGTTGATAAAAATAGCCTACAACTGTTCCTAGTTAATGATAATGATAGCTCGGGTCCATTAAATAATATTTTACACATATTTTACCGAATTTAAATAAGAGTCAATCATAAACAACATAACTCCCATTTATGAAAATCATAAACAACAAGGCATCACAAATTGCAAAGTCAGGTACAACGCCACCCTGTGGCCTCTGAGGAAACACATACAAACATTTCTAGTTAAAACTATAACAAGGTTTTCATCTTACCTCTAAAGCTTATAGTGGAATACGCCTGCATGGGCATCACAATCCTTTAACGTGGGAGAGGAAGGAATATGAAAAAAAAAAAGTACGAAAAAGCCATTAGAATAAACAGAAAGGATGGAGTATATGTTAAAAACAGCAAGAACACATCTGTCTGATTCCTGTCCTGTACCTGCTCTCCTCTCCTTCCAGCAGCTTCCTATAGGTGGCGATCTCCACATCCAGGGCCATCTTAATGTTGAGCAGGTCCTGATATTCTCTCAGGTGACGTGCCATCTCATCCTTCATGTTAGAGATCTCCGCCTCCAGCCTGGCGATGTTGTCCTGGAAAGAGCCGACCTCACGACCGTGCCGATCCTCCATATCTCTCATCTGCCTCATGAGAGACTCGTTCTACAGAGTGAGAGAGAAAGAGATGAATGGCACATGAAGAAAGAAAAAAGAACAGAGCAATCCACGTCAGACAGAACCGACAAACGCACAGTGCCCTTGAGGGAATCGATCTCGCAGGTGTAGGACTGGATCTGGTGTCTGAACTCCATGCTCTCCAGCTTGGATTGTTTGAGAGCCTCGTTGTTCTTGCTCACTGCCTGGTTAAGGTCTGACACCTGATGGTGAAAAACAACAAAAAAACAAAGGTCAAAGATCAGCAAGTTCTCCTTTCACTTCTCTCTTTCTTCTCTCTCACCTTTGACTTGTACCAGTCCTCGGCTTCTGCGATGTTCTTTGCAGCGATGCCCTCATACTGAGCACGGATGTCCCTCAGGGCAGCAGTCAGGTCTGGTTTGGACATGTCCATCTGGATCTGGACTTGGGTCTCTTGCATCTGGGCCTGCAACTCACGGATTTCCTACACACAGGAAGAAAAGGCTTGTGTGTACGTGTTTGTGCTTGTTCTAATAAAGCAGCACAGCATTGTTGATAAAAGGACTATGGCAGGACTTATGTCAAACATTCACACACACCTGGCCCTGAAGCAGAGGCCTGTCATGTTGTGTTTCAAAGTATCTTTAGGAACAGATGCGGGTCTAATTGAGCTCTGAGATTCACTCAGCTCAGCAGTGATGGGGAAGCTACTTTTAAATAGCTTTCAAAGCTAATTTAAAGCTATAGGCTCAACTACGTAAAAACATGCATGGACACAATAAGCGCATTGTATCATGATGATTATTTTTTTTTTACATTTATAGATCATTTAATGTAGGTCCTTTATCTGGTACAGAATAGGTTTATATTCTGTTTAAAACTGGTTGAGTGGCGGCAAAGATATTTATAATGTTACTAAATATTTCACGGTCCAATTAATGCTGTTCTTTTGGACTTCAAATTCATCAAAGAATCCTGAAAACAAAATATCACAAAATTGACACTACTAAGAAATGTTTCTTGAGCACCAAATCAGATGTTACTTGAAAATAATCAGAAAATGAAAATGATCTCTGAAGGATCATGTGACACTGAAGACTGGAGTGATGATGCTGACAATTCAGCTTTGTCATCACAGCAATAAATTAAATTAAAAAAATATATGAAAATATCATTATAAATTATAATAATATTTAACAAAATTACAGTTTTTTACTCTATTTTAGATCAAATAAATCCGTCCTTGGTGAGCATTAAAAAAAACTTCTTTCAAAAACGTTTAAAAATCGTACTGACCCCAAAGTTTTGAACACTAGTGTAATTGAGTCTAAAATATAGTAATAAAATGGCAGAATTTAACCAAATATTGCACTGCAAAAAAAGTTGTAAATGCCAACAAGGCCCTAAATAAAGAGACTCAAATAAATCAGTGAATCATTTTTGAAAAGATTCATATATGCAACACACTGATTCACAAATATGAGTTGAATTTATAATAGGTTTGAACCAAAAAAAAAGATAAATATCAGTTTGTATGAGACAAGTGAGTCTTCTCACTTTCCAATACCACACTGTAAAAAAAAAAGAAGTTGGATTAACTTAAAAAAGTAAGTTACCTGGTTGCCTTAAAATTTTGAGTTCATTGAAATATTTTTTTTTAGTTAATACAACAAAGGAGATTGGTTTAATAAATAGAAACTCAAAATATTATGCTATCTGAACTACATTAATTATCTAAGTTGATTTGACAAAATCTAAAAAGTTGTGAAAACAAATCATCAAAATTCATTTTTACAGTGATATAAATCAGTGATTTTTTTTTTTTTTAAATGAACACACTTGATATAGTTTGTATGAGACAGAGGGACACAAAATGTTACATTTTAGCTGACTTACCCGGAGGCTGTTTGTGTGACCAACAACAACGTTTGATCACTCAACACAGTCATTCACACGGAGGCTGTTTGTGTGACCAACAACAACGTTTGATCACTCAACACAGTCATTCACACTGAAAAACCTACACTATTATTAGTTCAATTGTGTGTGCACCACTAAGTCAAAATGGCACAGACTAACTCAATGAAAAGTCTTTAAATGTGCTGACCTCCTCGTGGATCTTCTTGAGGAAGGCGATCTCTTCCTGGAGAGTCTCTATACGTCTTTCCAGATCCAGGCGGGCCAAAGTGGCAGCATCCACGTCCTGAGAGTCGATGTGGTACCAAAATTAATCTATGCCACATTTTAATGTTCATTAATAAAACCAATAGGGGACTCACTGCTCTGAAAGCGGACAGAGTATTCTCTGCCTCCTCCCTCAGTGCAATCTCCTCTTGAAGCCTGGCAAGAAGAAAAGGGGGAATGGGAGTTATGTATGTCATATTTATTACAACCAGCCTCTTTCCTTTCCTTTTATAGACCGAAGGTGCACAACAACCTCACACAAATGCTCTTCGCGCTGGAAGGTGGAGTGGGGCCAGCACTTTTAGGCTGACTAACTCCTGAATAGGAATTAAAGCTGGGCTGTTGTAAACAACATGTTTGAGAGGACAATAGATCCCTTTATAAAGCCAGTTTCTTTAAGCCTTTAATAACCTCTCAACTCAAGGTCTGATACAGTCCGATACCGGATGAAGTCATCTTTAAATTATTTCTTGGTCAGTGCTGAGAGAGGCAATTTGAAACTCTTTTCAGCATTATAAAGAACACATCAGACCAATCCAGTGACCCTGTAACACATGGTCTCTCAGCCTGATTTATCAAACCCATTATGTAAATATTCTGCCTGTATTTTGAGAAGACTGTCATAATAACCCCTCCAACAGCCTACGTATTCTGGGGAAAAAAAGTCCCATCTCCCATTCTCAGCTTTATAGAGATATTTCATGAGATAAAGTGCATGCTTTAATATAGCATAAGTTTTACAACCTAAATTATAAATTGGTTTAAATATAAACTGACATTCTCAATTGATAAAACAATTTTTCTTTCCTCCAGTTGTTAAATATAGTTCACAAGTGATGTTTGTATTCTATTTTACAATGTACCAATTTCATATGAACTTGATTTTTACAAGATAAAATCTTCTTTTTTTAAAACTAAGAAGGTCCACCCCTAAAAATAACGTCGGTGGGGCTTAAGCAGATCATTCAAAAATGTTTGGAGGAGATCATACAAATTCATATGAATTAGCCACCTTTTCAGCGAAATGTAAAATTGTTACAAATTGCTATGAGTGTGTGTTGTTGTCTTCTGAGTGTTTATAAGATGTTTGTGACGGGGAGAGATCATGTTCGTTTCTCTGTTGGATCTGAAAGACTCTAGATTGTTATGCACTGTGACTCTAAATACGAAACTCAAGTGTGGATTGACAGCTTCACTACCACAAATAATATATGCATCAAATTTGCTCAAAATAGAATTTTTTCCAACTGTATACTTTCAAACAGAAACTATCATTTTTATTACATTTTTAAATGCTTAAACCAGCCCAAGTGGGTTTACTGGTCTTAGATGGTTTAAGATGGTCTTCAGCTGGTCTAGTTGGACTCTGGCCAACACACCAAAAATGATGGTTACTGTCTCTGTGGCTCCATACAGAATCTTAAAGGGTTAGATCACCCAAAAAATTTAAATTCATTCATTAATTGCTCACCCTCATGTCGTTCCAACCCTGTAAGACTTGTTCATCTTTGAAACACAATTGAAGATATTTTTAATGAAATCTAAGAGCTTTCTGTCCCTCCATTGACAACCTACGCAACTACCACTTTCAAGCCCCCGAAAGGCAGTAAAGACATGATCCATGTGACTCCAGTGGTTTAAACTCAATTTAATAAAGTGAAGTGAGTGCTTAATTTGCACACACACACAAAAAAAAAACAATTTACCACTTTATTTACAAAATATTAATCTCCAACGCGTTCACATGCAGGAGCAGTCGAGAGCAGTCAACTGGTTTCTCCCAGCCTGACTAGCTGTAATGCCCCATCTAAAACCAGCCTGAAGACTGGGAGACTGTTAAACCAACTTAGGCTGGTTTAAGATGTTTGTTTGTTTTCCAGTCATGCATCTTACCTGATTTTCAGTTTCTGCAGGTCATCTACCAAGTTGTCCCGCTCCACCTCCACACGTGATCTGTGATTGGTCACCACTTCGATCTCTCTCCTCAGCTCCCTCATCTCATCCTCGTACAGGTCGGAGATGCGCGTGGGCTCCCTCCCCCTCAAACGCTCCACCTCAACCACCAGCACCTGGTTCTGCTGCTCCAGCATGCGAACCTTCTCGATGTAGCTGGCAAATCGGTCGTTCAGGTGCTGAAGCTCAGCCTTCTCATTAGTGCGTGTGTGGAGAAACTCCTGGTTGAGCGCGTCTGCCAGGCTGAAGTCCAGCGTCTCACCCATCCCGCCATAGGAGCGGGTATAGCCCGCAGATAAGTTAGGCATGCTGTAGGAGGAGGCTCGATAGTTGGAGAATCCAGGAGAAGAAGTGGAGGACTTGGAGAGCTCGTAGACTCTGGAGCTGACCCTAGAGTTGCCTGACCCCCCGGTGGAGGCTCGGCCGAACATCGAACGGGACATGGGTGGCGTCAGGTAGCCGGGACCGCCAAACATGCGACGGTAGGAAGAGGCTGAGGAGGAGGCATAAGAGTGGCTCATGTTGGAGCGCAAGAAGGACAGACCAGATGAATACAAACAGCCTCCGGAGAGGACAGAGACAGAATGAGCGCATGACATGATCATCTGTGGCTATTTGTAGGCTTCAGCCCCCTCCCTCCCCCCCCCAAATACCCCAAACTCCTTCAGCCCTACTCTCACTCTCACATGCCCCTTAATTATCTTTATACCTCTTTCACTGACTGTCCAGCTGTCCCAACTCTTGGAACATGAATATTGAGTAGGAAGTGAGAGAGAGAACCAACTGTGCCCCTCATCCCTTCATCCCCTTGTCAAAACCTGCAAATCTTGGGAAATTACTAAATGACAAGCACTGTATGTTTTTCAACTTTTTCAATTTATTTTTTCTAATTAAAGGGATAGATTAACCAAAATGAAAATGGTTTCATCATTTACTCACCCCCTTCTTGTAGTTTTAAACATGTATGACTTACTAATTATGTGAAATACAAAACAAGATATTTTAGGAAATGTCTTGGTGTTTGTTGTTGTTGTCATTGTTATTGTTTTGGACCCCATTAACTTTCATTGTATGGCCCAAGGTTATTATTAACTTAAAAATAAAATTAAAATAAAACCATAAAAAAAAAAAAATCCATTACTTGAAATAAAATAAAAACAATTTATTTAATTTCAGTTAGTTGCGCTGGCAGCATTACTTGAAAAAATACCAAAAATAAAATGAAAAAGGAAATATTTATAAATTCTAAATATTAATAAAAACTATAATAGCATATCAATGATAATAAAATAACACTTATTTTCTTTTCCAGAAAGTAATAAAGGTTTGTAATGACATGAGGGTGTAATGATTAAAAAAAAAATCCTTTTCTCAAAGAACGGTTCCTTTAAGCTCAAAAGCAAAGGGCGACTTTCAGAATAAAATCATTCCTCAAATGTGTACCATTTATTGATCGGAAAAAATGAAAGAGCATTTACATTGGGATTCCATAAATTGCCACAATGATGTCACTGCATTGCTCTGCCCTTTGCAAATGCCCTGATAACAGCTTGAGAAAATGTCACATTATAAGATTGTTGGGTGCAGCACCTAAAGCTGGTAAACAGAAGAGCACAGATCGAGCAGAAGGTTTATCTACGCTGCCTTAAAAAGGAAAGGAATGAACTGGAGAGCAGGGGATGTACGACTGTGTACCTTCTCTGGAAACGGCAGAAGAGATGATCCTGTCCTCTGGTAAATGCATTGTGTCATTATAATGTCTTTTGCATATTACCACTGAAGGAGAACAGTTTTAAGATGTTTCAACACAACACACCCTTGTTACCGAGTTCATTTGATTTAGTGACCATGCTGGGTTAATTTGTTCCAAGTGGCCAACAATACTATAAACCAAGGGTATTTCGTCTTTATCAATGCCATGTACTCCTTAGAGGGAGTGCAGGGATTCCCTGCTACACACTGTATAAAATGAAGTGTTGCATTTAATGTCTTTCTCATATTCGCATCTATCATATTAATGCATTTAAATTATTCATAGCCTACATGGCAAACCCATTAAAATAATCATTAGTACATTTTAGTTTTACTTAACTTTACTCTGCTTAGTTAACTAATTGTTGTTGTTTTATCCCTCACATTTTCATTATTTTACAAAATAATTGGAAGACCCCCGGAGAGTTGTGGACCCCCTATAAAAGACCCCTGTTTTAGACCTGCATCCAGCAGTATTAATAATGAAATAACCTAAGATATGCATGACATGACAGACCTATTTCTGAAGATGATCTGAATTGCGAAAAGTGGAGATCAACGCCTTTTTTCCTATACAATCTCTTAAAGTGTGCCATTTCAGATCTTTTGAGCTGAGGGATTAATAGGGCATATAAATTGTTACAAGCCTCTGGTGGCGTTCCATGGTTTTTGTCAAACCTATTTATAGAGAGTGTAAGAGGACTGGAATTCCATCATTACAAAAGCTTCTCTGGAAGCCTTCAACTGGCAGGAGAGAGAGACCACAGGTGACAGAGAATATAAACAAATCTCCTTTTCCTCTCTCTCCTCCTGTTTATTCACCTCTCCTCTCACCCTGTTCTATCTCTTTCGGCTCTATATAAGGTGCACAAGTATAATGAAGTAAAATGATGAAGATATGTGTTTAAAGCTGCAGTCAGCATCCACCCGTCACACAAAACTTCCTGCATTTTTACATTTTCAAAAAACATCACTTAGTATGATTTATACGCGGTTTTCCTCATGGGGACCAAAAATGTCCCCACAAGGACAAGGATTTCAGATATGCTATCTTTGTGGGGACATTTTGTCCCCATAATGTAGGGTTTACCAGACGCACACACACACACACACATAAAAAAATATATGAATAGAGCATAATTGCACCTGAAACATTTGGAAATATCGGGTCATGGTACATTCACGACGCTAAGTGTCAGTGTAGGCCTATGTCCAAAAAGACTGCAATATTGTGAAAAAAAATAAAAATATAGGCCTATATTTATATATTCACTAGAGTGTGACCAATTTAGATTTTTCAATGAAAAGTGTAAATACCATCAGCTATATGCCCAAGTGTCGGTTATGTCATCCTGACAATAATTTGGTCTATTGTTTACATTTTCTCTATTTAATGTGTAATTCTGAATATAACAAACATAAATGCAAAACAAATACAAATAAATAAATATAAACAAACAGATTATATGTATATTATAATATATATATATACACACATAAATATTTGCTTTCCAAGAACATATCAAATTTTGACAAACTTGGAGTAGAGTCTTTAAATCCTTCCTTGAAAACAGGACAAGTTCCTGTTTTCTATGAAACTGCTTTAATTAGAGAGTGTTACCTTTCACTATCAGATGTTGCCATGGTATTATTCACATAGAAGCTGTGCCATTTCTTTATTGTTTTGTGACTGAATAAAAATATGCTCTGGTCAAAAACATCACACACCCCAAAAGTTCAGGGATGTTGCTTCCAAATATCACTCAGATAAACTGAAGATAAAATATTTACTGAAAATGGAGCTGAAAATTTAACTGAAAATGTATAGAAGTTTTGGTAACGCTTTAGATTACAGCCCGGAAAGTACCGTGTAATTAAAGCGATTTTACAGCTTAACCGTCTGTAATTATAGTGTACCTATAACGTACTTACAATATAAGTATAAGGGAACAATATTTTAAGTTTGGGGAATAAAGGGGTAACAACCAGGAGAATTAAAAATATATATTTATACTGTAAGTACTATAAAACTAATGGGTACTTATTATTATGATATAACAATCTTACATTTGGGAGCAATTTAGCAAGAACATACACTGAGTATCTTTTTGTAAAAATGGTGAACCAGTACATTCTGTAGGCCTATAGGCTTTTTAAAAATTACAGGGTACATATCTATGAATTTAGAAAGTAATATTTTTAACAAAAGTGCACTGAAAACTAAAACTATTGCAACTTTTGCTTAAATCTTGGGGAAAGATACTCTTGTTTCATGTAGTGGTGCTTGTTACCCTCTTGTTTCATGTAGTTACAGAGTAAGTGTGACATTGCGGGCCGTAAATTAAAGTGATGCTTGTTACCCTCTTGTTCAATGTAGTTACAGGGTAAGTACAATAAAAATGCATACACAATCTTATACCACTTACTCGGAAACCTTTATTTATTATACAAGCACCACTTACCCTGTAACCACATCAAACAAGATATATTTCCCAATACTTAAAATTGCAATAGTCTTAGCTTTTCTTGCCTTGAAACATCTTAGCCCAAAACTTAAACATCTGTACTTTTGCTACCAAAAAAAGGTATAAAAAAGCTAAAAAATAAAATAAAATAAAAAGTATAAATGCATAGATATGTACCCTGTCATTTTTAAAAAGCCTAAACAGTATATTGGCACACAATTATTACAAAAAGATACTCAGTGTATGTTCTTGCTAAATTGCTCCCAAATGTAAGATTGTTGTATCATAACAGTAGAATAATTACCCCTTAGTTCTATAATACTTACAGTATAAATATTTTTTTTAATTCTCCTGGTTGTTACCCCTTTATTACCCAAACTTTACATATTGTTCCCTTATACTTACATGCACGTACTTTATTTATACTTTTTAGGTACACTATAATTACAGAAAGTTACACTGTAAATTCCTCTTAATTACACAGTACTTTCCGGGCTGTAATCTAAAGCGTTACCGAAGTTTTCAAATAAAGGTTACAGGATAACTCCAAACAACATAACGATTTGTGTGAAAAATTTAGTTTATGAATCATACCAGCTTAACCTCATGCTTCAGGGCTGTGTGTGCTCTTGTGATGGGAAGCGGGAAGATCATGTTTCTAAATATTGTATTGCCACCAGGCAACAGTACAAAACATATATAAACAAATACAAGTGTATTTAATTTTTCTTTTTTTTCTTTTGATGTAGGCCTACTCATCTCTGGGCATTAAAATTATTTTAATGTTGATATGTATTTCTGTTTTTTTGAGTGAACGCGTTTCCTTGCTTGCCATGATTCCCCCAGTTTCCTTACTTTCCCCTGACTGAATTTATTTTATATTATTATTATATTATATTATATTGACCAGGGCAATAAGCTGTTTTAAGTTCTTCTTCTTCGAAGACCATAAATCATGAGGCTGATCTTGAAAAAGATACACACATCCATCTAGGTGGCGCTATAATAAGGCAATGTACACTAGATCTTAAAGGAACGCGCCGACTTTTTGGGACTTTAGCTTATTCACCGTATACCCCATGCAGAGTTAGAAAAGTCCATATATACCCTTTTCATCTCTGTGCGTGCCATAACTCCCACCCACCGCTAGAAGGCGAAGCACTGCTATGGTGGAGTGATTTACTCACAGCTTCTGAGAAGCCCATAGGAGAAGCCCTGTGGAGAGTAGCAGAGAGTTCGCTTAGCCTTAAGGTGATGATACACAGGGCAACTTTTTGAGCAATGTTGCTGGGCAGTCTTGCCGAGCGATTGTTGCTTGGCCACTTTCTCATTGAAAATGGGCAATACATTTCTTTCTGGATAATTTAGATCGGTCGTGGGCCCTGTGTCTCACCTGGTTCCCCATTGACGGCAACATTGCCCAAAAAGTTGCCCTGTGTATCATCACCTTTAAGAGTGTTGCGCTAATCACTCCGCCCAAGTAGCAGTGCTTCGCCTTCTGAGAATAGTTCAGAGTATACGGTGAAAAGATGCCTGTGTCTCATATGACCTTGTTATTTGTGCACACTGTGATTATACAAATCATAACATATAAATAGGAAAATGTTGGCGTTATTTTGTCACTTATTGGGAGCAGTATGCTAGCTGAAGCCATTTACTTCCAGTCTTTGTGCTAAGCTAGGCTAGTGCCGGTGGGTGCGTCAGGCAGAGTTATGGCACGCACGGAGATGAAAAGGGTATATGGACTTATCTAACTCTGGGATACAGTGAATAAGCTTAAGTCCCAAAAAGTTGGGGTGTTCCTTTAACTCTGAAACCGTAAGGGCCAGAAACCAAATTCAAACCAGTCAAACCCTGCAAAATATAAGCCATTTTGAATTTATGTTGCATGGAATTTGGCAAACATCATCTCAATGAAGCCAATTACAATTTTTAAATAAAAAAATTACAATTACAATCTCAATTGCAATTTTGGGGCATTGCAACTAATGTCTGAAGATTGTCGGCTGAATGCAAAGGCCAAACTTAACAGAACTTGATACAGACAACAAGACATTCTGAAGATGCAAATTGTGCCTATATCCTAAATCCTATGTTCATATAATGTAAAAACTAATGCTGAAGAAAGCATTTGCCCCAAAGAAGAGGCATTCAGTACAAACATTTCCCTACTGTAAACACAATCCTACTGTACCTCCAACCACTAGAGGGCGCAAAACTTCTTCTGCTACCAACCAGACTACACCAAATCCCCATTGCTTCCTGCGTTCATGCCCTGAACTGAATGTGAAAGTCCACTTTTTCGTATATGCAAACTAAGAACGTTTGACGGGTAACTTTAACAGTGGTACGACAGGTATCGACTGTGTGATTGGTGTTTTTTTTGTTTACATGTGTAACTTACTTTATTTGTTGTTTCTAATGTATTCGTGTGTGCATAAGCTTACTAAAGATATGAAATGATAATGAACATCTCCAAAACAAAAATACAGTTGGTTTCACGCTGTCACTAATAGAGTGGCTGATTTGAAAGTGTCTCTGCATATGACTGACTGCTTGTGCTTATATTTATTGTTTCCTTTCTTATTTTCACAGTCTTTCATCATGAAATGCTCCAAAGAAGCTGTGCAGGCCGCTGCCAAAGAGTTTCTTACTTTTGTCAATAAAGGAGTTTCACCATACCATGGTAAGAATGACATAGGACAGGACATGACAATGTAAATATAGAGAAATGCATTAAAACCTAAGCGCCACTTTGTCGGTAATATGATTAGCCAACTTTACAGTCTGACTAGATATGGGTCTTACTGGCTGATGATAGAGCTCCAGATATGGTTAATATCTTGATCTAGACTTTGAAAGAATGCACCTTCACTTTTTCCCTAGATCACAAGATTTGTAATGTCACTCCTGTGATTATTTCTCAATTCAGGTGTACTAAACGTGCAAGAGTTCAATTGCATGTAAGTTTACAGACTGTATATTTCACTTTTCCTTTCTTCGCCATCTTGCAGTGGTGGAGGAATGTAAATCCCGCCTGCTGAAGGCTGGTTTTACTGAGCTCAAGGAGGCTGAACATTGGAACATTAAACCTGCCAGTAAGGTGTGTGCGCTTGAATCTTAGCATACGAATGGGGAAGAGATTTTCAAAGGTGCATATTAAAATATATTTATAATGATATTGTGATACATATTATATTATATATTGCAAAATTGTCTTCAGCCATATGTAGCTCATTTTTGCACAGAACGAGAAACATGCTGCTCGTCCTTATCTTTTCACTGTATTTACTGTGATCTTTCCCTTTCCAGTACTTTGTAACCAGAAATTACTCCTCCATTATTGCCTTTGCTGTCGGTAGTCTCTACAAGCCTGGAAATGGTTTTTCCATGATCGGGGCTCATACGGACAGTCCATGTCTGAGGGTGAGAAGGACAAACACCTGATGCCCTGTGAAAGGGCTTTGATATAGATAAAATATCAGTTCTTGGAGTGTTCTGTAGTTTCTTTTGTTTAGTAATTACATTATAGCACTCAGATGACTGTAGTGCACATTAATGTAAGTAGAGGATGCATATGGGTATCATTAAATTTCCTGTGTGTGTGTGTGTGCGCACTCAGGTGAAGCCACGCTCTAAGAAGACAAAGTTAGGCTACTTGCAGATAGGAGTGGAGTGCTATGGAGGGGGAATCTGGAACACATGGTTTGATCGTGACCTGACAATTGCTGGACGTATCATGGTTAAGGTAAACCTCTGGCTGCGTTCACACTTGGCATTTAACTTGCAATCATCGTGATCCAATCAAAAGCAAACTTAACTTACTGCATTCTACTCCGCCCTCAAATGTCTCGCAAAAACCTATCACAACGCGTCCTAGACTAGGGGCCTATACCATGAAGCCGGTTTAGGTTGCTAGCCAGGTATGTTTCAGTTTAGTTTTCGGTGCCGTTGTTGTTATAGTTGTGGTGTGGACTATTTTATTTAAAATTTAGAGTGTTTTTTAACACTATATTGTTATTATTATAGTAATCATTCTTGGTGTGAACAGGCCTTTAATTTAGGATATAGAAATGTAAAACCGACCCAAGCTCATTTGAATTATCCATTGTTGATCTTAAGTTATATATAGGAATAACATTTGCTTTTACCAATGTTGTCTGTTTATTTCTCTTTGTACAGAGCGAAGGCAAGCTTGTGCAGCATCTGGTTCACATTCCCCGTCCCATCCTCAGGATCCCCCACCTTGCCATTCACCTGCAGAGAGACATCAACGACTCCTTTGGACCTAACAAGGAAAACCACCTGTAAGCACTTATTTAGCAGGGAAAAGACAGGGAGCAGGACAGGTGGAGTTATGGGACAGATGTAGATAAGCACGTTGGAATTCTGCTGATTTATGTTTAGTATGTATCTGTATTTTTGTCCGTTGTAGAGCACCTTTCCTGGCCACTGCCATACAGGAGGAGCTGGAAACAGGAACTGCCTCCTGTGGAGATGCCTCTAATGCAACATCCATCGTAAGATCATGCAAATTTATGCTTTTTGTGTACTAAACAACACAAGCCTGATTAAAGTTGAAGTATATGCTTTCTGCACAACCAAATGACAATTAATAGGGCTGTCAAGCGCTTAATTTTTAATCGAATTATTACATAATGTGCCGATTCAAATTAATCACGCATCCATTTTGGCAGAGAAGTTACCCCAAAAAAGTTCTAACTTTGTTAGAGGAGAAAAGCATTGAATAGACATTACAAAAAGTAGCTTTATAGAAAAAAATATTTTGATTCGCCACAGAATTTATTATACATAAAACTTTGACCATACTTTTTAAAAGCTGCATCTGAAGTGGCATTTAGGTATATTTACACAGACTGTTTAATGCAGCTCAGAGGTGACATGAATATGTAGGGCCCTATAATTTCCGCGATCGCGGAATCGCGGAATTGGCCAATTAACGCGGAATCTAGTGTTAACACGGAATTTTACATATTTGGAATGAAATTCTGTTTTTGTGTGGGAGAAGAACGTATGTCTGGGGAAAATGCAGATCGGGGGAAGCAAATCTGGGCGACAATGAAAGCATGGCGAAACGTCTCTGCTTTCGCCGGCGAGAAAGTTAAGAAACTCAACGCTAAGCCCTCAGTACCGAGCCGAGCAGATCGCACGTAACTTTTATGAAGTGTTTCCCACACATAACGTTAGACTAATTTGTGGCGGTGCGCCATATTTTGTTGTTACTTGAAGTACTTAAGAGTGCAGTGTTATGTTGCATCATGCAGTATTTGTGCTGAAAAGTAAGAGTAAATGTCTGCTCAATAAATTTAAGGTAATTCCTATTTTATTTGTGTACATTTTAGTCATTAACATTAAAAGCACACTCTTTTTACAACTAAAATAACAGTAAATGGTAAAAAAAAAAAATGTAATTCCCCAAAATTAAAACGGAATTTGCAAAAATTAAAACGGCAAAAAACGGAATTTGGGAAAAAATAAAACGGATTTTGTAGGGCCCTAAATATGAAGGAAAAATGAAATGATGCTCTAAATATAAAACTAAAACTGCCAGTAGGTGGTGGCAAGTCGCTCATTCATTCATTCATTCAGTCATTCATTCAAACTGCTGTATTCATTCAGGAACGAAGCAAGTGACCATCTATGAATGGGTCACTGAAACAACGGCTCAATTTTGTGTCTAAAATGTAACAATATTAACTGTTGTATAAAATCAATATCACATTTGCAATCGTGCCGATATTCGGGGAAACGGCACTATCGCTCGTGTGATATTGCTAAACTATGTCATATGATATTAATTTAAGACAAAAAAAACATACACAGGCATTTTTTTGCCCTCATATCTTGAATTTTGTGCCATTATAACTTAATTCTAATAGGCTTCATCACGCAGTCCGTTGTTGGACTCATTGCCCTGAACAGCATGCAATGTAAAATGACTTACAGGTCTGGGCCGGAGTGGGGTGTGTTAATCATTTTTACACATAATTTATTCCATATTTAATCGCATCAAATTAACACGTTAAATCTACGGCCCTAATAATTAATAATGGTGCATTGATCAAAAAATGTTTGGCTTAAATTTCATTGACCAATAATTTAACACTGTGATCATCATCCAATATTGATCTGATTGCCAATGTTTTACAAAGAGACTCATACAAGCACTAAACCCAATTATTCAGCATAATGCTTAACACTGTAAAATCGAGATGCACCAATAATAAAGGGATAGTTTACCCAAAAAATTACATTTTGTTATTTATCATTGCAAACCTATGACTTTCGTTCATCTTTGAAACACAAATGAAGATTTTTTTCAAGCTTCTAAAAGTTTATTAAAACATTGTAAAAGTAATCCACATGAATCAAGCTGTTTAACTTCCAAGTCTTCCAAAGAGATATGATCACTTTATATGATGAACAAGTTTAATTTCAGTTTTTATTCACATATAAACATTGATCAACACTTATATAGTGCACATCAGATTTGGCCAATGGCAGCTCATCCTCAGGCGAGAACAAACCTCATTGGTTCTTGAAGAAGCTCAAACGTGCTTGCATCATATGCGAGAACAAACCTTATTGGTTGTCATGTATGAAGCAAACACCTTTGAGATTCCATATTAATGGAACAACATTACTCGTGAGTAAGCCAATAATTATTTTCTTATGACCAATATTCAAATTCTATACTATAGGCCTATTAAGTACATTTAAAATAGATCCCAAATTCAGTTGTTGTAGAACAAGTGAATTTAAACACCACAACGTTACAATGTGCAGTATGAAAAACAGATATTTTAAGATTTCTGATTTCGACTGATAACAATAAGTGACCAATCCTTGTGTGAACATTTCTCTCAGTGTTTTTGCATCAATGTATGTTCAGGCGGAGAAGCATCACCCTGTACTGATCAAGATGCTGTGTGAACAGCTCGGGTTCGAGCCAAACGCATTACTGGACTTTGAGCTCTGTCTGGCAGACACACAGCCTGGCGTAAGTTTCTTCATCTTCATGTTAGACAAATGCCTAAAAAAGATCTCAGTTTTGCTTTCTACCCTAGTGAAAATGAAATAGGCCAAAATGAATCTGAAAAACATTTATTTAATGCTAAGTATATTACAAATACATTTACATTTGTATGTACTTATTATAAATACCCTGCAATTGTGGTAGTATTAATTGATATACTTAAAGTCTTCTGCTAAATTGTAAAAACTTAATTTGTACTTTAGTTATCTGGAATAGTGTTGAAGTAGTGCATGTATATCAGTAAGTCTCAAGCGATATGTCAGTAAATATGTCATACCTGTCAACATTTGGTTTTCAAATTCCGGGAGACCGTTCGGGGGGGTTGGAGAATAGCAAGAGGTAGGTTACAACTTCGGTTTCTTTGCGGGGACACCGTCTTCACCTGCCATGTCTATTGGCTCGCTTTCAGGTTAAACTTTCCACAACTGCGCAACTGGGTATAGGTTGCCAGGTTGAGGTGGCAAACAGGTAGAAATTGTATATGGTGTGTGGATTTTGTGAATATTATGCATTTCTGGCAACTTGTCAAAATTAGATAAACATATTGATCCGATTATTCATAAAGGAGTTTGGGCCATGCAAATTACGGCAGTTTCCCGGGAGAAATAAAAAATCGGGAGGAGTCCGGTGGATAGGGCTAAAAATCGGGGGAAAAACGGGAGTGTTGACAGGTATGAAATATGTTGATGGATTTGTACTATACTTAGTATGAAATAAATGTATTTTAAATGCATTTGTGTAGTTTTTATTTTCTTTCTTTTTTTGTTGTTGTTGTTGAGGTTTTGCACAGAATTGTGCTGACATAAAGAGGATTAGTATGCAGGGTACATTTGTGCTCAGCAAAGAGGATTGCTGTTATTTTTACCCGACTGAAGAGAAGCCTTTAAATGTGTGAGTGGGACTCCCAGCAGAATGAAACATTACTTTAGAGAATCTTGAACAAGATGATTTCCATATGATTACACATAAACTAACTGTCGAAACTACAGCCCCCCTCACATGGGCTTTTTATCATGAGTTTCGACATGTTATTGTGTTCTGCAGGCTATAGGTGGTGTCTATGAGGAATTCATTTTCTCTCCTCGTCTGGACAACCTGCACAGTTGTTTCTGTGCCCTCACGGTACGTCTGAACACAGAGAGCAACATCTTATTAAATATTCACTCATTCACTCACTCAGAAATGATCTGAGGAGTGATGATAAATAATTAATGCATGATTATGTCTTCTCTCCCAGGCACTCATGGACTCCAGCACACCTGATTCTCTAGCTAAAGATCCAAACATCCGTATGGTTACTCTATATGACAACGAAGAGGTGAGACAAAAACAAAATGCAAATATTATGAGCAAATGCAGATTCTAAATCCATCGGTCACTAGTCTCCTAACCCAAATAATTTGGCTTTTTGGTTGATCTATAGGTGGGATCTGAAAGCGCTCAGGGAGCTCAGTCAAACCTGACTGAGTTGATTCTGCGACGCCTAGCTTCGACCCCTGACAATCTGACCGCCTTTCAGGAGGCAGTGCCAATGTCCTACATGATCAGTGCAGACATGGCACACGCTGCACACCCTAACTACCAGTCAGTCTCTTACTATGCCAGCTTGTTTGTTTATGCGCTTACCGCCTTTATCCTGGTACATTGTATCATCACTATGATGAAACTGGAATTTGTGCTTTTTTGGTTTTAATAATAATCATATTTCCCAGTCACAAGAAATACCTAAAGTCAGAATCAATAATATTAAGCAGCACAACTGTTTTCAACATTGATAATAAGAATAAATGTTTGCTGCGCACCAAATCAGCATATTAGAATGATTTCAGAAAGATAATGTGACAGAAGACTGGAGTAATGATGCTGAAAATTCGGCTTTGGCATCAAAAGGAATAAATTACATCTTAAAGTATTTTAAAATAGAAAACAGTTATTTGAAATTTTAATAAAATTTCACAATATTTCTGTTTTTAATGTATTTTTGATCCAGTAAAAGCAGCATGAGAGATATCTTTCAAAAACATAAAAAAAGAAAAAGTTTTGCATAGCATGTCAAATTGTCCTTAATAAATTTTTTAATTACGTTATTATTATCCAACTGGGCAATGGTCAATGACAAATGAGTGTCCACGTTAAAGTAAAGGAATATTCGTTTTCTAGTTTAAAACCGTATTATATATGTAATAAATATTATTCACCTTACAGGGAGAAACATGAGGAGAACCACAGACCTGCTTTTCATAAGGTAACAAACATACTCACAAATGCCTCTTCATGAAGACCTCGGCAGAGCCCAGAGCTAAATCTCCCGCATTGTTTGTCCTGGATCAGGGTCCGGTCATCAAGTTTAACAGCAACCAGCGCTATGCCACCACTGCTGTAACTGCTGCTATATTACGAGAGATTGCAGGAAAAGTGTGCGTACCTCTACAGGTAAGCAGAACATTCCCTCCTCTCTTCGATTTCATTATATCCTGCTTCACCATCTGTCAGGATTCTTCTGCCATATAAATCAGTTAAAGTGCTCCTCATTATCTGAGCTAAAATTAGCATCACTGCTATGAAGACATGAAATGCAAGAGAAAGCAGTTGATTACTATTGTGTGGTTTGTTTTTGTTGGTAGGCATTTAGAATGTTTATTGATGTTTGTGTATATCAAGAGAATGCCATCTCTCTTTATACCATTGCTACTAGCAACAGGCTGCTCATAAGACCATGTGAGATTCATAAAAATGATAGAAAGAGGGTGAATGAAATCTTGCCTTGGTCACCAAGACACCATAGACCCTGTTTGTGTACACAGTTAACACTGATATAAATAACACTCTTTTCTCTGTGTGGAATGGGCATTGCTATTAATATTTAAAAGCTTAAATTCAATCTGTTCATCATATAAAGTGATCGTGTCTCTTCAGAAAATTTGCACTAAACCGCTCGATTCATAAGGATTTGTTTTTTACAATCTGTTTTTGAAGTGTTAAGTGATAGTTGAGTAACTGTCAATGGAGGGACAGAAATCTCTCAGATTTCATCAAAAAGATCTTCACTTTTGTCAGAAGATGCATGACAGTCTTACGGGTTTTGAACGACATCAGGGTAATTAATAACATGATTTTTAGGTGAACTATCCCTTTAAGTTTAATTTGAAGTGTAGTTTTTGAAAAGCGACCTCATGCTTGTGGAAAGGCGCTATATAATTAAAAGATTTTTCTACTTATTCTTCCCCAGGATGTGATGGTTAGGAATGACAGTCCATGTGGAACAACGATTGGGCCAATTTTAGCAGCTCGTTTAGGGGTGGCAGTCCTGGATCTCGGGGCACCGCAACTTGCCATGCACTCCATTCGTGAGATGTGCTGCACATCTGGAGTTCTCCAGACTATCACCCTCTTTAAGGTAAATGCCAGCTTAACCTCAGCTTGGCAGTCTGATAAGTTTTGGTCATTTAGTTTTATATGGGCAAATATAAATCTAAAACACTCCTATTAAGTTTGAAAATTTAAATATTAAATAGGCCATGGTAATGAAGTGAATAATTTCAGAATGACTAATAGAGCATGTAAATGCTGAAAATAAGCTTAAAGAAGTGGTTCACTCGAAAAGAAAATTACTCATGTTGTTTCAAACCTGGATCATTTGCTTTCTTCCATGAACACAAGAGTAATTTTCAAGGATTGTATTGGTCTCTCCTTTATGACTATATAATGGAGGTTGAAGGTTTTTAAGTGTCCAAAAAAGCACCATAAAATGCTGCTATATTGGTGAATAAATTATTCTGAGAATTTTTGTGAACGGGTTCAACCAATATATTAAAAAGGTCCAACACAAGAATTTGTGCTTCACATGCCTTGAAGAGCACTTTTTGAAGCATCATGCTCCATTCATTGTAATGGCATGAAAAGGAGTGACAAGTGCAATTCTTTTCATTCTAATATTTTCTGTGTCATGGAAGAATGCAAGCCAAATGGGTTTGGAACAACATAAGGGTGAGTTTTCAGTTTTGAGTGGACTGTTCCTTTGAGGATTAAAGGGGTATTGACTAATGAATGCTGCTGCTTTTTTTATATATATTTTTTTATCTGTTTTGGGTTGTTAATAACTGTGTTGTAATATGCAGGGCTTCTTTGAGCACTTCCCCATTGTACGAAGCACAGTAACTGTGGACTAGACTGAATCATCAGAACCATACAGATGGGATTCATGGACGTCATTAATTAGCGAAATCAGTATCACTTTGCAAACACCCATTCATTTTCTCATTGTATCAATCACTGCCATCTGTTCATTTGTCAACATATGTCCATTTGTTTATCACTGCTTGGTGAAGATGGAAAGTTTAAACACTCAAATACTGTGGTACTTCAACAACGTTTCCATGCACTCAACTTTGTGAACTTGCTAATAAAACCGATAAACCTATGATGCCTTGTTTTCATGTCTTCCGTTATTGTTATTTGCATGTCACATGTGCCTTGAATATGTAAGCATTAATTTCAAACCACAGACCAGCAATGGCCATTATGATGTCATTTGTGTATTACTTAAAATAACTGCATTACTGTACTGATTGTCGTGCCCACTTTCCGGGTTTTCAGTCTGTCCTGCCCTCTCACCCCCTCCCTTCAGGAGCGCACTGGTGCTGCTTCTCGCAAACACTCATCTTTATCGCACTCTTGTCCACGTCTCGTGTTTCTGGTGTTTGGCACGCGCGCAACATCACATTGATCGCTGTGTCATCTAAATATGTCTGTGTAAACGGAGACCGAGGAGAGAAGCCGAGGGAAGATGAAATCGGTGCGTCTGTGGATGCTGGTCTGTTTGGCGACTGCGTGCTGTCAGCTTGGCACCGGTGATAGATACGGTACGTCAAGAGCACGAGCCACAGGTTAACTTCAGCTGAATGAGTGATGCATGCATGTTTCAACTGCGGAAAATCAACTGTAATAAATATCAGATTTTAATATGATTGCATATCTCCTCCCCCCCACTCACACACATTAAATGCATGTGCACTATCTATAGCCTTCATAGTTTTATTTTTTGTACTTTAATGTCACATTGTAAACGTTTATCATCTAAAGCTGCATTTGGAATGAGTAAAAACGGGTTATTTTATGCACAAGAACGTGCTAAACGTTATCTGTAAATTTGTCACATGCATTTGATATATTTTTGACAAAGAAAATCTTGTGTGCTTGTGTTGACGTCGAAGAGAACTATTGTCTCGGGTGGGATGAATTGCAGCGTTTGAAAATATATTTAATTGTGGGAAAAGTGCTTCTTGTTTTCACCTTTTCTTTAAGTTTTTGATGACAAACAGTTGTATTCATTTGATGTCATTTTGGCTACATTTCAAATAGGCTATATATTTATCACAATAGTCTAAATGTAAATTTACTAATGACAAAACTAACTTTGTTGTGTGTTATTAAGCAAAATCAGGGGGTTCATTGGGAGTAGGCTATAAGAAACAGTGAATAAAAAGCTTTTAAGATTGTGTATTAACATTAAGTAGGCCTATGTGTAAATTGTACAAATTATTTATTTATATAGCTACTTTATTTTGTATGTATATGTATTATTTTTCTTCTATTGTATAATATTCTTATTCTCTGACAAAAAAAGGCAACGTTTGGCGATCTGGCATCAGATAAAGACATGATTCATAAACCCCGCAACAACGCAGTCTATCCTGTTTGTCTTCTAGCGATTTATACGACGCAAACAGCCACATCTGTTTGGAATAGTTCACAGCAATAACACTGTTTTTATTCTGGTACAATATGGTTATTTACTGGCATTAATCACTTATGCAGCGATAATTTGAACATCTGAGCAATCCTCTGCCTTCATAGGCATTTTACGACTTTCACACAAGACCATTAGTCCATTGCTAAGAAGCCGTTGTTTGTTGTGGTGTAAAAACTCAGCACCACGGACAGCGGAAGTGGTCTATTTCTAATTACGCACAGTGGGTCGATTTGGGAACAATTGCTTCAAATTAAACTGAAGTTGATGGGGCGTATGTGTGCGGGGTGGGGGTTGTCGGAGTGGTTGTCTCGTACACATAGATAGTATGTTCGCTTGTGCACTGCATCTGTGTTAGCTCCTCTTCTGCAGGCTGACTCACCACTGACGATCCATCTCACGTCATTCTTATAACAGCCGTCACTGTGAGGGCAGAAGCGTACAAAACTCTATGGGAATGTGTCATTAATCCATGTGAGAGAGCTGCTGTTGAAGATGAACGGCATAAGCTATTGATTTCCATGTGACAAAAGTGGCATAATAGATGGGAGATGTGTAATTAGGCTACTAATTATGGGTTTCAAATTAAGAAAGGAATCTTGGGGGATTTCTCTCCTCTCCTCTTCTGCACCCCATCTCTTACACTTTTGCCTCACACACAGCCTCAGAAAGACTTTACATTTATTTTGATTTAGTACAGCAGACTGGAGCAGGAACTCCCACTCATGTAACCAACTTTCATCCTATGATTCAATTATATATGACGACAAGTGTGTGTGTATGTTTGAGAGAGCACAAGGGGACTGGAGGAAACAGAAGGTTGGCAGAGTGTAAAATATTCTGGTATGCTTTCAAACAAACATGAAAATCTGGCTTGTCCGAGCTTGATATTGCGTTTCTCTCTCTCTCTCTCTCTCTCTCTCTCTCTCTCTCTCTCTCTCTCTCTCTCTCTCTCTCTCTCTCTCTCTCTCTCTCTCTCAGTAATTTGCCATTCTTATTTGTAAATCCTATTAAGAAACATTTGTACTGAGATGCAGATGGCAGTTAGAGCTACTCTTACTTGTTTTGTCTCTGCACTGTGCTGGTCTATTTTGTCAAATGTCAGAAAAAACAATAACCTAAAAGTCTTTCATACTTTCTGTTCTCTTTCTCCATTTCTTTCTGGTAAGGTTGTCTGTTTGATGAAGGCCTGTGCTCCAACGGGCAGGTTTGCTGGGATGGTGAGTGCTGCCATATTTTACAGTTTCTGTTTTACATAATGTTACTCATCACTGGAAAATAATGAAAAATAATGAATAACTATGACAGAGTCTCTCGGAACAGATGTGCAATATTGACTCTACATAGTGCTAGTGCCATCCCTTCCGTCTTTTATGTTTTATTTGGCTTTCATGCATCAGTTTTGCCCTCATGTTTATTTGTTTTATGTGTATAAAATTGCCTTTATTGCCTGTCATGCTGGCAAACATGACAAACTGATTTTTTTACAAAAAAATTAATAAATACTGTAAATACAGATTATTATGTGTAGGTTATCTCAGACTATTTTGTAGCTTTTAGCTAAAGCTGATTTGTGCAGTTGAGTGTGTAAAAAAAAAATCATTGACTACACAGTAAACACACTTTCACCATCACCTGGTCTTACCCAATCAGTGTTGTTCTACCATTTCCATGACAACTGTGACATCACACAACTTCACCCTCGCTGGAGTCTCTGTTTATGTATAATACAAGCAGAAAGAGCAGAGGTGAGAAAGTAAAAAATAAAAAGGCAAAGAGATCCTCAGATAAACCTTGGTGTGTATATTTTGTCTGTCACAAATACATTAAATAGAAAGCTGCACAATATATAGGCCTATATATATATATATGTATTGGGTGAGCTGATTGATATTGACAGTCCATGACCACTGTCTATATTTATACACTGTCTTAGACACATAGTGTAAGGTTTCTGTGTGTGTTTTCCAGATGAGCTGTTTGGTCAGTGTCTTGCACAGAGACAGGAAAGGTTTCGCTACAGGGTGACTGCAGTTCTACTAGACAGACTGCAGTCATTACTGCAAACGCTTATGAAGGAAGGTGAGTTTCTCATGCAAATTTTAAAATCCTCCTTCAGTGGAAATTAAATTTCTTGGCACTTTTCCAGCTAGCAAAAAAAAATGACGGTTGCCATAGAAACCACACAATGCAAACACGGACAGGCAAAGTGAGGATTCATCCACCAGCATGTGACAGAAAATGGTCCAAATGTTACCACAGTAACCAAGGTCAAATAAATCAAAAGTGAATACATGTGTGAATGTACATCATGAATGCCCTTTTTTCTGGATCTATTGGTTTAATCAAAAATACATTAAAAAATGCAGTTTAACTTAAACTTGCATTTAAATCACTTAAATCAAAGATGTCAGGGTGCTACAACTATCCTGGTATCATAATAAAAAAGCCTCATTCAATAAAAAAACATAACTCTTAAAAAGAAAATCTTCTGCTGTGCCATAGAGGATCATGTAACTCCTTACCCAGTGAAACTCTCTAAAACTAATTACTCATGATATTTGTAATTTAATTATATATCATTTTAAAATATAACACTCAAGATGTGTGTATGGAAAACATTATAACTTTTAGTTTGAGGGTAAACAAATTACATTTTTAGAATGAAACTGAAATGAGTACATTTCTAAGACCATTTCACATGTTTTAGACATTTTTACTATACAAACCTTTTTGGTTGCTCTGGGCTGGTGAGTTTTTCACTTTTCTTTGCAGGATTAACTTGGCAGGATGATGTCACTCAATCAGTGATTAAGAAAGAACTTAGCAAAGTTCCGAAGATCCCACTGTCTTCTGGGATAAAGAATGTCCCATCCACAGAGTATACAATTTTGTCACATATTCAGTTTCCTTTCCCTTTTCTTTCACTGCATTTATTTTTCTCTTAATCTCTCTATTATAAAAGGCCTCAGATTCGCCCTACAAACCAGCTCAACACCAAACTGGTGCAGCCTTATATGGACTACATGATTGTCGATCCACCTCAGTCATCGCTCCATATGCAGAGTTTGGATCCATATAGTTACCAGCGAGTGAGAGAACCTGCACAAGCACCAAACACTTTTGATAAACTGTGCTCATTGTAGCTTTAGACGGATGTCTACAAATACTTCTCTTTAATTCCTGCATCATGTCCTTTTGTCTCACAGTATGGTTACCAAGATGAAGAGGAGCGCTCTTTGAACCTGGTGGATGGGGGCAGGTACCCACCGGCCTCCTCTCGCATTAGGGGAAATTCTCCACTCCCTCCGTCTCTAGATAAAGATGATCAGCTTCTGCAGGATCTGATGACTCTCCTCCTTTCCTCGCCTGCACAGCCGACCTCACGCCATCGTGTGGCAGCGCCTCACTCCGCCTCATCTTTTTTTCAGGAGCTGGATTTCCCGCTTGACTATAACAAGGGCTTCTTTTCCCAAGATGAGAAGATCAACAGCCAACAGGAGCAAAAGAAAGATCCCCAGAAGTATGGAGTGGTTTCTGGGCACAGTGGTGAGATTGTTTGTTAATGTTATATATACACTGAACAAAATTACAAATGGAAAACTTTAGTTTTTGCCCCTATTTTTTCATGAGCTGAACTCAAAGATATAAGACTTTTTCTATGTACACAAAAGGCCTATTTCTCTCAAATATTGTTCACAAATCTGTCTAAATCTGTGTTAGTGAGCACTTCTCCTTTGCCGAGATAATCCATCCACCTCACAGGTTGGCATATCAAGATGCTGATTAGGCAGCATGACTATTGCACGGGTGTGCCTTAGGCTGCCCCCAATAAAAGGCCAAAGGCTAAAATGTTTTATCACACAGCACAATGCCACAGATGTTGCAAGTTTTGAGGGAGCGTGCAATTGGCATGCTGAGTGCAGGAATGTCAACCAGAGCTGTTGCCCGTGAATTGAATGTTCATTTCTCTACCATAAGCCGTCTCTTTAGATACTTAGTCTTAGATCTTTGAGTTCAGCTCATGAAAAATGGGGACAAAAACAAAAGTGTTGCATTTATAATTTTGTTCAGTATATATTTATATATATATATATACTGTATGTTATATACTTTTATACTTTGCCAATGACTTCTGAACTCTGACTCCAGGACCCACTCAACAGAGCCTGAATGAGCTGCTCCTGCAACATGGATTTGATCTAAACCACCTGAACCCAGAGGAGACGGAGCGTCTCTTCACTGTTCTTCAACTCCTGCAAAGCGAACCGACAAACAATCAGAGAAAACGTGAGCACCCTGAGATTTCACTGGATTTTTTATATCAGTATACAACTCCAAAATATACACACCATATATGAGTAGTTGGAGCTCCAAAAAATATGTACAGTCATAACTGCTTGTTTTCCTTTATTCAGCTGAAACAAAGGATTCTTCTGCGCCTCCAAAAGTGGTGAGCATCAAAAATGTTTTTGCTGTAAAGTGCTTTAGTATTGTTACAAGATTGGGTTCATCTCAGTAGTAATGCTATATATTACCTACAGGGGGCGGCAAGTGTTAACTCACAATACTATGAAAATAAATGTATAACATGAGGGAAACAAGAGCCATGATTATGTGTGATTTGTTTTGTAAATCTTTTATCTTTTAGGACTCTTACCAAATAGTGTTTCTCTGCACATGTGCTTTTATACGGACCTTCGTCTATGATGATCAACATTATGGTCCTCCCAAGATATTTTAAAGAGAATTCCTAGAAAAGACTAGGAAGATAAGCACTATACATCATACATTGAACAAATTATCATCTATTGTCAGTTTTAGGCTAGAATACACTACACAACCTTTTCCCAGATTTCTGCTCAGATTTACAGGATGAGTCGAGGTTAGTTGTCGAAAGTCAGAGCAAGTCTGCAGATTTCAGTTGACAGATTTCACAGAAAATCGTGTAGTGTATGATGACAGGCTATGATTTCATCCAGTTTGAGGACATCAAACATGTTTGATATTTTGAGCCAATTTTAGAACAAGCTACAAGGCAAGTGTTTCTGACTGAGTTGGTTGTGTTTCGAACAACTTTAATGTCTGTAGTGTGACAGTGTAACCAAGTCAGCAAGTATATGATGCTAACATTTTTAAGTTTTAAAAGTTGTGGAGTTTATTCCAGCCTATTCCTGACATGGCATGTTTTATGTGCTCAGATGAAGATTTCAGAGGAGGAGATGACCCATGTGGTGGAGAAGGCTTCTGCCCCAGCTAAAAACTCCTCTTTCCCTTCCCCACTCAACCCCGTGCCCAAAACCTCCTATAAGAGTCCCGGGTCACCAGGAACCTCCAAGGATAACTCCATCCCAATGGGTGCCAGTGCACTAGGGCCTTCAGCTCTTAAACAAGAGGAAGGACGACTTGGAAAGGGAGCCCTGAGTGTGCAACCAGGAAAGAATGAAACCATGTTAAAGGAGGAATTTGGATACATTGTCACCAATCAAAGGTACAACTAACAGTTTAGACTGTTGGACTAAGTGCTAGTCTATGTGGGCGTAACGAAAGACCTGAGGGCACACGTCAAACTGGATATTCAGTGGAGAGTCTGTTTGTGTGTTGTTTTTGTGAGTTACGTGTTGGTTTGTGCTTGTGAAATTGTGTGTGGGGGCATATGAATGTGTATGTCTCTCTACAGCCATCTTAGTCTGTCTGATGGGGTTCGTCTTCTGAAGACCCTTGCTGAGAGGATCCATCTTACCACTGGCTCTTTCATCAATATCAGGTAGGCTTAGGTTTAGCAGCAAAAGCTGAGGAGAGTCCCAGAATTAGCTTTGATGCGGTGGGCACTAACCCTAATCTTTATTTAATTGGCAAACTTGCAAAGGCATTTACTAACACACAATTTGAAGATATGGAAATAAAAAAGCAAGCAGTTTAACTTAGCTAACAATGCTTTACTTATTTAATATAATTATTTTATTTAAGCAAACAGTCTTGATTGCTGTTTGTTGCTGTGGTTAGGGAGCAAACACTAATCCCACTAACCCTTTTTACTAAATCAAACTGTGGTGAGCTGGAACCTTGATCCATTGTCCTAGGAGGACAGAGGGGGATGGCTAAGAGGGAAAGAATGAGAGAGAAAAGTGAATGGAATGAACTGACCTCAAAAGTTGATTTGCCTCACTACTTGTCCTTCCCTTTTTGCTTGGATCACAATATCTAACATAATCAGGGTTTGAAATTAACACCTGCCAATCCACCAAATGCAGATGAAAATCAACCGTGGCAGGTAATGCATTTCAACTCACTAGCTATTTTGACAGGTTATGTTTCACAAATGATGTCCAATTATTTTTTTTCTATGACCTAGCCTATGTCCAGAGTCCTTCCCTTAAGAGAAACCTCCAACATTATTGAAACAAAAGCTTAAAGAAGTTTTACGAGGAGTGCCGCGCCACATCTTTAAAATGAGAAAATGTGAAAAGTCACAGAGAATTTTTTCTGTTTTATTTTTTGGTATCCACAAACAATGACTGACTTTTATAAAACTGGAAGCCATTCAATGATTCAGAATCTGATTCAATAAGATATATTTAAATCTAAGCTTTGAATTTGATCATCTGGTTTTGGCAAGTTCTGAATGGCTTGTAACGTAAAGATTTAGTGGCCTAATAGGCTGGTGAGTAAAAAAGTTTATTTCAAACCCTGTTCATAATCATGCGGGAAACTTGCATGTGATTAAAAATTCTGCTCTACAGTGTGGTTGGTCCAGCTGTCACTTTCCGGGTGCTCCCTAACAGCAAGAATTTAACAGCAAATGAGGTGTCCGAAAAGGCCGGTGAGTAATGAGGAGAATGTTTCATGACTATTGACTAGTGATGTTTGTCACACAGAAGTGTTTCTGAGATACATAATAATGGCTCAGTAAAAACTAAATACTTGATAGGCAAAGCTTTTTCCCCTATCTTGATGTATTTCTGAAGAGCTTGTCCTTGTTTTTAAATAGAAAATTGCCTTTATTTTATGCTAGAGCCACAAAGATGCTTTGCCACTAGAAGGCATTCTCACTCTAGAGAGCAATTGATTTGACAAAATAAGTGAGTGCACCATGAGTCATTAGTTTTTTTTTGGCCCGATTTTGGAAGAGGACTGGATTGTAATTGAGTATATAAAAAGTGAATTTTGCAGTGTTGCAATGTTTTGCAGCACATTAGCCTTAAAAGCAAACAGACCCAGGTGTATGGCAAGCCGTTTTAGCTTAAATTGTACCCAGCCTTACTCGTCGTAATTGCATTTTTACTAGTAAGAATTCAATTAGAGAGCTCTACAATTCAATTCTAACTAGTAACAATTACGATTAGAGAGCTAATCTAATTCAATTATTAGTAGTAAGAATTACAATTGCAGAGCTCTCTAATTCAATTCTTACATGTAACAATTCCAATTAAAGAGCTCTACAAATGAATTTTTACTAGTCATATGTCTCCATTGACTTCAATTCATTTTTAATTACAGAGCTCTCTAACTGAATTGTTACTAGTAAAAATTACAATTAGAGAGCCCTACAATTGAATTGTTACTAGTAAGAATTACAATTATAGAGCTCTCTAATTCAATTCTTACTAGTAACAATTCAATTAGAGAGCTCTCTAATTCAATTCTTACTAGTAACAATGCAATTAAAGGGGCTATATGCAGCTTTTCCCCCAAAATAAACGTAACAATAGCCTTTTTATTTCACCATTTATGACTTAAACATCTCCTGTTGAGCATACTGACACCTTGTCCGCTCACAGTGGGTGCTCCTATAAGCCTGTATCCTATTTTTCCTATTTTCTGTCGGGTCGGATTTTTCCTGCGCTGTCTGCGGATGTGACGTCGAGCGCGTTCATGTTAAACGTTTCAGATCACTCTGCCACCACCGCTAGTCAGCAAGTAACCTACACTCGCAAGCAGTGCAATGGAATATATGTATTTATAAGTCAGCAGATGACTTGTGAAGTGTGCACGTACGAGCGCGCTGCGAGAGCGAGCAGAAAGGAAGAGCAGTTCTGTTTTTTGGCCACAGGTGTCAGTTGCGAGTTTAAATTTCAGAAAAACGCATATAGCCTCTTTAAAGAGCTCTCTAATTGAATTTTTACTAGTAAAAAACGAATTAAAGATATGTATAGTTGCAGAGCTCTTTAATTGAATTAAAGAGCTCTGCAATTGCATTCTTACTAGTAACAACTGAATTAGAGAGCTCTCTAATTGTAATTGTTACTAGTAAGAATTGAATTATAGAGCTCTCTAATTGTAATTGTTACTAGTAACAATTCAATTGTAGAGCTCTCTAATTGTAATTCTTACTAGTAACAATTCAATTGTAGAGCTCTCTAATCGTAATTCTTACTAGTAACAATTCAATTGTAGAGCTCCGTAATTAAAAATGAATGGAAGTCAATGGAGACATATGACTAGTAAAAATTCAGAGAGCTCTCTAATTGCAATTTTTACTAGTAAGAATTGAATTAGAGAGCTCTCTAATAGTAATTGTTACTAGTTAGAATTGAATTAGAGAGCTCTCTAATAGTAATTGTAACTAGTAAGAATTGAATTAGAGAGCTCTCTAATTGTAATTGCTAGTGAGAATTGAATTGTAGAGCTCTCTAATTGAATTCTTACTAGTAAAAATGCAATTACGACGAATATCGCTGGGAACAATTTAAGCTAAAACGGCTTGCCATACTGGTGACTAAAAATCTGTTTGGATGAGTCACGTGACCCACATTTGTTGAATTCTATATTTGCACCAAGTGTGTATATTATTAATGTTATTGAACGTAAGCTATGTGTATTTTATCATATTTCAGTTACGTACATTATTAAAGCAATAAGCTACTTGAAGCTGTGCGCGTTTAGAATCGTGTTCACTGAAAAAATCACTGTAATGCACAACGATTGTGACTCGTTGCTTTATACAACTAAAGACTGGCGCACAGTGAATAGACCTTATTCACAGCAACACCATCTTTGATTTTTAATGGGAATGAAAGCAAGGCTGTGAGGGATAGATATCACTTCAGTGGGTTGTACTGTTTAATGTGTTTATATGAAACACTGCAAAATTATCTTTCAAAGAAATTTAAGTAAACAACATGAACTATGGAAAATTATAAGTGATCTATGAGCTTTATACAGATTTTTACAGCCATTTTACAGCAGATGCCATTGAAAACATGGTAAGTCTATCTCTCACAGCTTTGCTTTCATACCTGTCATGGCGCTGCTCTAAATAAGGTCTATTTAAATGTGTTCTATGTATCAGCTTATAAGAAACTATGTTGAGAACTGTCTTTACATTGATTTTGATTTTTTCACATGCAGTGGCTCAAAAGAACCTTCTAGAATCAGAGACTGGTCTAAAGGTGCTTCAGGCAGGTGTTGGGGAGGTAAGGATGTGCAAAAACATTGAATCAATGTCTTAACTTTTGAGCCTGTTGTTTATCCCTTTCCCGATGATTACTGTCTCTTTCGATGGTTGAGGAGGGGAATATCTCACAAGACCCCTGACACCCACCCCCGTCTCATTTGCTTTGTTGCTATGACAACGACATCATACGTGTCAAACTGTCAGGCGCGTTCACGACTCTAAGCGCGCTGCCGATTGCCATCCCAAATGCTTCTCCCCTCAGAGCGCAACATTCCCGCAAAACATCACGATGTCTGTTCCAAGGCTGAGCTCGGTCACCGTTGTTCGTTTCCCGCTTACTTAAACTTGCCAACCGTTACAGTTCCTTACAAAAGTGGACGAAATTCAAATGTCGGACCGGTGCAGAAGAGCTCTAGGGTAGGGTTATTGCACGTACAAATTTCTGCTCATCTTTGGCGGACCATCGGGCGCGTGAGGTTTCCATTCTCCATTAGTTTATTGATTTTTTGGTGAGTTGCACTTCTTCTTAAACTTGATTAAATGTAACGTTGGATTGATATCGTGTTACATTATATTTACCATGTTAATTAAACACGTGCAAGTGCTGGGCAGTAACGTTACAACTATAAATCAATGGGTTTTCCCAGCATTAATTTTACTCACTTTTCGAAGTCAGTGGATTAAAGCTTCCAGAATTGTAATCTTTTTATATATATAAAAAAACGTCTGCTAAATGATTAACGTTAACGTTAAATGTAAAAGTAATACATAAATGAGTATAGTTAGGAGTACTGGCCGGTCCAGACTGTTTTTATTTGAATCTAGGAACCTGCTGTATTCGTTAAACTGTTTTCCTCGAAGTGCTCAGTGATTTGTTGAAATAAAGAACGCGCATTAAAAATGACCAATCAGAATGATTTGCACTCAGAATCTCAGCACAGACAGTGATGTCAGGTAAAGTTGGTTGCTGTGGCGACAAGGTCAGTGCGGTGTGCACACAGGAGTGATGATGTAATGCCCTGGCTCCTGTGTGCTCTGCATCATTCTAGCAGAGAAATAGGACTAGGGAATATGATGGGCTACTTGTGTGTTGAAATGAGGTGTAATAAAGGATTTAGATAGTCTTCTACCATCTGTTTTCTCTCTTCAGTTTTGTCATGTTAATGACTACTATGGCACTTAAATCAGACGTTGTGATGTTGCCCACTGAGTCATAGTTCCAGACAGCAGGGTGGGATGGGCAGCCCTGTTTTAAATACTTGTTTTAATACTCCTTATGTACCCTCTCTCCCTCTTCACTTTTCCATCTTAAAACATTTCAGAGAAATACACAGTCCGTTATGGTTCCTCAGGGGTAAAATATGTGCTTCTCTAGGATAGTACAAACTATGCTAACACAACAATAATTATGGGATGTATAAATGATTTGTGATTTATATATTTGTTTTCATCCGTTTCCTTCTCTCCGTCATTGCAGAAGAACGATGGCCATGCGTTGCCAGTGGCAACACGTGTACGTGACAACACCCAGTGGGTGTTCCTCATGTTTGTGGGTGTGGCTTGTGTGGGTGGACTCCTGGTGGGGGCGTTGACCATCGCCTGCTTGCGCACCCATGCCCGCCAGTTGGCCTCGGGGAAACTGGGACTAGGACCTGAAGCAGGAAATGTGACGCATTATGAGTACCAGGTCGGAAGGAGTGTTTGAAATGCGTACTGCATCATATCTCTGCAATAAAGTCATTCTCTGAATTCGAGCTATTTTAGTGGCTTTGGCTGTGATGGCATGTTATTATCAGACACTAATGTGTTCCGATTTATTTGATTTGAACGGAAGCAAACCAGAGTAATTTGATTACTGTAGATATTCATTTACTGTGTGAATTTCAATTTGTCAGTAGTAGCTAATTCTCTATTTCTTTCTCTCACAATCTCTGATTTTCTTAATTTTTCAGGATCTTTGTCGGCAGCACATGGCTGCTAAGTCCTCCATGGGCAGGCAGGACTGCGGAGTCGGAGCTGCAGGGGGTGCCGGTGCAGGAGGAGGAGGTGGTGGTGGAGGAACGGATACGTCACGAGTCAGTAGCGTGTCGTCACAGTTCAGTGACGCACCTCAGCCAAGCCCTAGTTCACATAGCAGCACCCCTTCCTGGTGTGAGGAGCCAGCACAGTCTAACATGGATATCTCCACTGGGCACATGATACTGGTAGACACTCTTTACCCCTATTTACCGACACAAAAAATGTAATTCACTTCTAGTGTAAACAATTAAGGCCCGTTCGCACCAAGAACGATAACTATATGGTAGAGCTGCACGATTCTGGATAAATTGAGAATCACAATTTTTTTGTTTCAAATAGAGATTGTGATTTTCCCACGATTCTGAACAGACAACTAAACAAAATAACAAGTAATTTACTAGAGGTTCTGACAAAATGTTAATGGCTGCGGGCTGTTTAATTAATTTGAATTAACATTTTAAAAAACAATCAGGTTGAATAAATGATTCAATGACTCGTTCATAAATACTTCACTTGTTTTATTGTTGGATGAATAAGTTGCTACATCTCAATTTGCATACTATCTGTTCTAAACAATATTTTGAAATTAATTTGAAAGGAAGCATCAAGTTACTTTCAAAAGGGGTTTATTTCTGTTATCATTTGAATATTTGTAACCAGGGATTGAAATGAACTCACCGGCCAATTTGTCTACTACATTTTTGAGTTACCGGCCATTCAGAACTTCAGAACTAGCCCCAAAAAGAAAAACGAAAAAGAGAGAAATAAACCAGACTGTGTCACATCTTATATTATAAAATTAGGATTTTGTTTGACCAAGAAATGAATGTGTATGAAATCCAGTCATCTCCTCCCTTCCTCTTTCATCCTCATCCTTTTCACCAAAAAAATGTGTTTAAGGTGGCCAGATCAATACAGTACAAAGAACATGTAGGATGTTGGAAAATAACAATGGCTTTTTTGTTAACCAAATGCTTTTTAATCATTGCTATTACTTCAATGCAAATGAACAAGCGCACCGCTATAGTGACGAGCATGTTCAAGTAAGCCAGATATGTGATATGCGCAATATGCTGTATTTAGTATGTCATGATGACTCACGGGTTGAGTATTTGCGCTAAATGTACGCAGATTTTTTTGGCTTACACGAACTTCCTCAGCAAAGTGAGTAAACAGTAAATAACCTAGTGATTTGACAGCGTTACCTGCCACAGTTGTTTTTTACCCGCATTTGGCGGGTGTTAATTTCAAACCCTGTTTGTAACACAGAAATAATTATGCTTTGGTTGAAAAGTGTTTGGTTTGTGAAGCTGTTCATGACAACTTCTTTCTCCCGGTCAGTGGCAGCGCCAACGCAGATCTGAATGTTCCGGTTTGATTTTAGTAGACACAGGAGAATTGTTGTCATCAAGGAATGAGATCGTGTGGGTGCTTAAATCGTGCAGCTCTACTAGGTGTGGACTTTCCTATTCTCATAGGATTACAACACTTCATTAAAACTTTATAGTTATCATTATAGTATTCATCCCTGGTGTGTCACAGCCTTTCATTCTTTCCCTTTGGTTAACGCTGTGTATATAAATTGGCCTGCAGCTGTTCGTAACCATTAATATTTACTATATTTACTTCATGTTTTACAAAGAGTGTTTCTGTTTTGATTTTGTTAGTGTACTGGCATTCTCTACATTTTCTTTTTTAAGTAAGTATCACATGAATGAGCAGCATTTCTGAGAAATCAGGAGATTTTACTGGTGTTTCTCTCCCTCTCTCTCTCTCTCTCTCTCTCTCTCTTATGTTTTCTAGGCATATATGGAGGATCATCTGAAGAATAAAGACCGTTTGCTCAAAGAATGGGAGGCTCTGTGCTCCTACCAGGCTGAACCCAGCACCATCTCAGTGGCCCAGAGTGAAAGTAACATGAAGAAGAACCGCTGCTCTGATGCCGTGCCCTGTGAGTAAGACCCCATTGCCCCCCCCCCCCCCCGCCTGCAAGTGTACCTGAGGAGTTAGTTCACTGTGAACACACTACTCACACTATTTATACTATAAAATGGCTTAAAAAAAGTGCAGTAGAGCGTTAATTGGGACGCATCTCTTTTTCACACTACCTTATCGACCCTTTTTAATGGATTAGATGTGTAACTGTCAATTGTTTTATGCAGATGACCATTCAAGAGTGAAGCTGAAAGCTGAGATTAACCCCTCGAGGACAGATTACATCAACGCCAGCACCATTGTAAGTATGTGCACTTGATGGTCCTCTTTGCCCTGGACCTCATCATGTGACTCAATGCAGTTTGAAGGGCCTGCATTATTGTCTTTTTCCTTTCCTCTGTAGCTGAAATCTAAAGCTAGAAAGCCGTCCTTTCCTTGCATCTTCTCCTGTTACCAAGGCAATAATCCATTTATTCCTCATAGATGTGCAAGGCTGCCACTGGTTTTGGAATCCCCCTCTCAGCGTTGCCATGGTTACATTGTATTGATCTCATTCATGATGTTTAGGTCTGGAATCCCCTGCTGCTCTCTTGTAGTTGAGAGCAAGGGTTCATCAATTAAGCCTTCATGCCCCTCAGATCACATTAATGGCTTGTTGTCGTGGTGATGGCCAGATCCAGGATTAAGAAGGGCTAAAGCACTGACCCCTGACCTTTTGTCTACTATTGACCCTTTAGATCGAGCATGACCCGCGGATGCCAGCTTATATTGCCACCCAAGGACCTCTCTCACACACCATCTCTGATTTCTGGCAGGTCAGTCACATGTGTCTGTGGATGTGAGACCTTTGTAATCATTTGATATAAAGTTGCTTGAAATGTACATTACCATTAAAAAAATGTGGGTCAGTAAAATTATATATATACTTTTTTCAGCAAGGATGCATTAAATAGTTCAAAATTCACAGTAAAGATATCTACATAAAAAAAAAAATCTATTTCAAACAAATGCTGTTTTTTTAGCTTTCTATTCATCAGATAAATAATAATAATAAATGCATTACGGTTGCCATAAAAATATTAAGCAGCACAACTGTATAAGACTGGAATAATGGCTGTTGAAAATTCAGCTTTCCCATCACAGGAATAAATAAAACTTTAAAATATAAATGAATATATAATTAATTATATATGAAATTTAAATTATATAATTTTGCAGCTTTAGTGACCATAAGAGAATCCTTTCAAAAACATAAAATAATTTCTGTATCTTTTACACTGTTCCACGTTATCAAGTATGGCTTATTTTCTGTGCATTCATGTAAATACAGCTCAAATGGCATGTTTTGTAAGCCGTGTATGTTGCGCAGATGGTTTGGGAGAGCGGATGCACAGTCATAGTGATGATGACGGCTCTGGTTGAGGACGGAGAAAAGCAGTGCGATCGCTACTGGCCCGATGAGGGATCTTCTCTCTACCACATTTACGAGGTTTGTAATATCACTTGTGAACCTGAAGAGATGCCTTGAGCTGTTTGCTTTATGTAGCGTTACCCTTCAATCGTCTCACTCAGGTGAACCTGGTGTCTGAGCATATCTGGTGTAATGACTTCCTGGTGCGTAGTTTCTACCTGAAGAACGTCCAAACCCAGGAAACTCGTACCCTCACTCAGTTCCACTTCCTGAGCTGGCCCGCACAGGGAATACCCACCTCCACACGCCCTCTGCTGGACTTCCGCAGGTACTACACATGCTCACAAACAGACATAATCCATCTGTGAGTGACAATAAGTGAATACTTAATTATTGCCTGATTGTGATTATTTACTCTAATGGCAATAACATCATAAAATAATAAGAACCATCATTATAATTCAAATTGCATTTGTTTTACTGTAATTATATACTAAGGTGGGATAGGTGATATTTTTAACAATTCGAAAAGTTTTTTATGTCATTCTACTGCTTTTCTGTTCAGTGTAAACAAATGACAGCAAATTATTAAGGTGTTAGTGTAATACACTATAACTTTCATACACAAAATGACAAATAATCGTTAGAAATTACATTACAAAAAAAACCAAATTTTTTGGTAGCCATAACCATGACAGCTCTGTGTGAATTTATGTATATGTCAGTTTGACGTCATGTTCTCCATTTGCTCTCTCTTTTCTCCCAGCTGCCATGATATCATTTCATCATGCTATACTCTTATTCCCTCCATTCACTTCAGTCTCTTTTATCCTCTCGACCTCTGTCAGTCTCTTTGTGAGAGCGATGGAGCGCAGTAGCGAGGTATTGCACAGCTGTCTGTGTCATTTTTGTGGTTTGCAGCTAGTAGTCTGGTTCCAGTTGCATAGTCACAAAAATGAGCACAGACAGGTGTGGCTGCAGCAACGCTGACGAAACGCTCCATCGCCTAACTCCCCCTCCACGTTCTCTGTCGACCTTTTCATCTTAGTCTCTTTTCATTTCCTTTTCTGTGTCTCTCCTTTCTCCAACACGTCCTTACATTACATGCTTTTTGATGTTTGGGGTTGATGTTGCTTGTTTCTTACCACTCTTGACTGGTATAACACTCCTCTTTTTGATCTTTCTGGCTCTCTACTGTGCAGTGGTCCTGATGTTTTCCTCTGATCTCTGTGGGTGTCTACTCTACATTAGCCTCGATTTTACAGTTCTTGCAAGGCGACCACTGTGTTGAAATTCCTCTCATCTTTATTCATTTTTGTTCTCCACCAAAGTCTGCAATTATTTCATCTTAAATGGCTACATATATTCCAGTCCAGACACAATTTCAACTTTGCTCTGTAGATTAAATTAAGCTTATGTTGCGCTCTGCTATCTGTCTTTTTTCCAGCCACTGAGAAAATGAATCGAAATCCAAACATTCTTCGTCATCAATACAAATCACAATCATCATGGTATTATTATAAACACTAAAATGATTAATACCCAATAGAACATATTTCTATTTTCTTTTCGTTTTTTAATTAAATTATAAAGCTTAACCATATCAAAATCCAAACATTCACCATCATCAATACAAATCACAATCATCATAATATTAATAAAAATACTAAAATAAATAACACACAGAGCAATGTATATATATTAAAACTTGCAAAAACCTCTAAGTCGGTCTGACATTTTTTTTAAATGAGCATTTTTTTTTATCAGGCTTCTATGTTTAGGTTCAGTAATTTCACTTTAATGGCAATGAAAATGTTATTATGTGAAGTTTATTGAACTGCCTTATTTTCAAAAATTTCACTGTTAAAAACAAATGCTCAAGGTTTTTTTGGGACATCTGAAGTCTTTGTGTATGTATGTATGTATGTGTATATATATATATATATATATATATATATATATATATATATATATATATATACACACACACACACTTTAACAAAAAACTTGTCATATTTGTCATCATCATCATTACATCACAATCATTGTACAAGCACAACAGATTACACAGAGCAACATATTTATACTTATTTGTTTTATTTTTTTTACTTCAAAAATGTTCTGTATGTTAAAATGTTAAGTGATTAAAATTATTAATCATTACATTATATATGCACACTACCTTTCAAAGGTTTGAGGTAAGGACATTTTTTTTTATAATTATTTCACTTTTATTCAACAAGCATTCATTAAAGTGATCACACAGTAGTCACAGTAAATACTTTTATATTGTAACAAAAAATAATTAAATTACAAAATTAACGTTCTATTAATCTTAGAATAGAAACCAAGCTATTGGTGCTTAACCAAGCACTTTTGGTCAACTGGTTGTTTTTAAATGTGCTATACAAATAAATTTGAACTATTCTTCAAAGAATCACTGTTTATACCAAATAATAAGTATCTAAACGGTTTAATAATAATAATAATATAATCAATGTTAAAATTATACATATATGATAATTAATAATCAATGTTATAATAATAATAAATGTTTCTTAAGCACTAAATCAGCATATTAGAATGATTTCTGAAGCATCATGTGACACTGAAAACAGCTGTTATAGTGATGGCTGTTGAAAATTCAGCTTTGCCATCACAGGAATAAATTACAAATATAACAGTTGTTTTAAATTGTAATAATATGCAAATAAATGCAGCCTTAGTGAGCATAAATGACTTCTTTCAAAACCAGTAAAATCTTACTAAACCCACACCGTTGAATACAGTTCTATACAGTTTTATAGACACTTAAGAAACAGACTTACATCAATTGAATGTTTATTATTCAACATCGTAATATTTGGATAATGGATTTGGATTGCTTTTCTGGCATTTAATTACGGTACATATTACATACTTTTGTACTGCATACTCCTTTACACTGTCGTATGCATTCTTGTGAACAGCTGTCAGAAAGCAATGCCATTACAACTTATGATCATTATTTTATTTTTCTCAGAACCAGATCTAACTTAAACATTTTTTTTTTGCTGCTTTGCAAGCACTAGTATTTCCTTCAGGAAATCTTTCTTTCTGCCCTTCAGGAAAGTCAACAAGTGCTACCGTGGACGCTCCTGCCCCATCATCGTTCACTGCAGGTATTTTAACACATAGATGCATTCGAGGAATTAAAGGTTTTTATTAAAGAGTGCAGTTTGATTCCTTTTAGAGACAATTTTTTAAGAGATGCTAAGCCTACCAAACATTTTATTAGAAGCTGTTTTGAAATACAACCCTGTATTCTTGTGGAGATCAAGTATTGCACTGCGAATTGTATGTTCGCAAATGTCACATTAGATTTGTTTAGAGTGTACTGCTCACAGTATTGGCTTTCCGTGCAGTGATGGTACAGGCCGGACTGGAACATACATCCTGATCGACATGGTCCTGAACCGCATGGCTAAAGGTTAGCGCATGATATAAACTAGTAAAGCTTGTGAAGAAATCATACAACATACTGAAGATGCTTAATAACATTTGTTTAACACAGGAGTAAAGGAGATCGATATTGCCGCAACCCTGGAACACATTCGAGACCAGAGGCCAGGAATGGTGCGCACCAAGGTAATGAAGGACAGAACAGCAGAGCTGTGCTCAGTAACACCATATGAGAAATAAAAGCACTATTGTACCCATAAAACACCATAGTATCAGCAGCCTCTCTTGTTCTCCTCAGTTGCAGTAACTGCTATATATCATTTTCATTGGCGCTGATGGTGTTATTAAAGGCGAGTTTGACGGATGGAGTAGTGGATCGTAAAATAGAAAAGCTGATCTATGCTTTTCTCTCTCCTCAGGATCAGTTTGAGTTTGCACTGACCGCTGTTGCTGAAGAGGTTAATGCTATTCTCAAAGCTCTACCCCAGTGAAACGAATGCCCATGACTGAGCAGACACACACATACACACTCACAGATTACATGCATGTATGTGGCCACGGAGGTTAGTATTAGGGATGTGCACAAGTAATCAACTAGTCAAGTACTCGTTCTACAATTAACTACTAAAACTCTACACAAACTACTCGCAAATTGATTTTCCTTTGCCTTCACTTAAATCCTTATTTCTACAGTAAGAGCATTGGGTGGTACTCTGGATACATGGTGAAGAGGGGTGAGAGATCTAAGTGTGCAATATATCAGTCTTCATGGTTCTTGTTAGAGTCATGATTTCCACTAGATAAAGAAAGAAGGTGCCCGTTTCTATTAGAAACTGTTTTTGCAGCCTGTGGCACATTATTTCACAGCGGATCCTGTTGTTAACAGACTACAAAGATACCAACTTACAGCTCTTGTATTTCTGAGTAATGTTAATGTAATGACAAAATTATTATTATTATAATTTTTTTACCCCAGTGAATAATCTGGGTGAAAATACTGTTTTATCATTTAAAATAATTCGTCTTTATTTTTTTTCAAAAGAAAGGCATATCTTGTGAAACCATTGTAAAGTTGATTTAGACTTTTCTTTTATTACGTTTTATAGTTTTTTAGGTGTAATGATTACTTGTTTTTAACGTAAAAGTACTTGCCTTCAAAATTACTCTGTGGAATCCCTAATTATTACTTCTGATTTACATCACATAAACACTCAACACCACAATATCCCAACCAGTTCTCCAAAATTGCCTTCCTACAGCATGTAATGTCAAATCTCCTTTAAATGAATACTCACAAAAAATATATATACTTGGACCTATATTTACGCTCTTCAAGATCTGATTTCTTCCTTGCCTTCACTCTGGGTAACAAAAATGTAATTATCTAAAGGGAAGTCCGTTTCTCCGTGTTTGCGCTCTCTCTTTTATGCTGCCCTCAGTTTCACCATGGTGATGACTTAGTCCTGTTATGTACACTTCTTCAGTGTCATGTGTGTTTCCTACACAATAGTCTTGTCTACTGGGGTGGTAGGGGGCGGGAGAAACAAGTGTCATGAAGGTGAGCTTTGCTGCAGTCTCATGTTCAACATATTTAACACACATTCAAATGTTAACGTGCGCCCTCTGAATTTTAAACGTCCCTTTGCATTTTCATTCATTTTAAAAAATCGATTTCCATTTTACAGTTGTAATCTATTTCACATAGTTATAACAACTGGCCCTCACAAGGAGAACATAAAATGTGGAAAAAATTGCTGATTCCATTTGAGCCTATTCATGTGTCTCTCTCCACTCAAGCTACATCATTTCTTTAGTTCCAATGGGAATTGCTCATACTTCATTTCAATGAGAAAGCTATCAAATGCTCATGTGACAGCAGGAACTTGAAGTGGCAGATATGTTGAATTTCAGATTAGATTTTGAAGAACGTGCTGATCTGTTGTAGTAGTATGTTAAAGACAGAGTGATCGAATTCTCTCTTTTCCTCCTTGGTCAAAATCTCTCTCTACTTTATGGTTATTGTGATCAGCTTAATTGTTCTTCTATTCCTCTGGCAAATCAGTAAAAAAAAAAAAAAAAAAAAAGTCAGAATTATTAAAAAAAGTATATATTTTGTATCTTGTGATGACTAATAAAACTTGTTTGTGAAGTGATGCAGAGCATCACTGTGTATATGTGTCTTTTTATTTTTGACATATTGAACTGTTTTCCACATTGATTACATGTTCATTCTTAAATGGGTTTTTCTGAAAATGTAAACAAATTGTTTCTATTGCTTGTGCATATCTGTATAATTTACAAAAGAATAATTTAAAAACACATGCAGTTATATTGAACATTAAAAAGAAAAGAAATAGCTGACCCAAACCTAATTTTTGACAGAAAAGAGTCTCATTGTTTTATTATATACCACTAGATGAATTTTAGCAGTGTTGGGGAATGCTTTACAATATTGGGTTACCCCCTAAAAAGCAATTGCGTTACTTTTTATAGAAAGTATTGTGTTGCATTACTTTTGCGTAAATTTTGCTGGGCTGAACCGGGCTTGTTTTGTTTTATAACAATTTTTTTTGTATGTAAGGCCCTTTCACACAATAACTGAAATAAGATCTGGCTGAAGGAAATGCTAATTCACGTCTGAACGGTAGAGGGCACAGCTTAGACAAACTTTTCAGCTTTGCATACTGCCATTCTCATTCAATTCTGTCTGGATCTAAATCGCGCCTTACTATAGGGATGTTCGCCGGAGTCAAATGTGACGTCACGATATGGGCGTGGCCGCGAACTGGTTGGCAAAAAGAACCAAACTCAATACAGATGGCCTGTGAAGAGAATGAAGATGAAATTATCTAATCGTGCATTGTGTACGTAATTAGATTTTTTGATCCAGCCACTTTTTATTTTACCCTTTTGTCTTGTTTCAGCCCCAAACCCCATCTCTGCAATACAAATTAATAAAGGCTGGTTTGGTTTCTAAAGTACTTCTTCCAGCCTCCATGTATTAATGTCCATATAGCCTGAATGGGTTCCGTTCAGACCTTAACATTAGGTATTTTACTGTAAGGTGTCAACAAGATCCAATATTATCTGAAGACATTTTCACCTGGCTATACCCAATGTTTAGATCTGTTTGGGTATTTATGCAAATTAGTACATAGGTAATTATATTATGCACCGTTTGTCTATGTTAACAACAAATGTTAATAATGTTAATAACTGTTAACAACAAATGTTAATAATGTTAATAACAAATGTTAATAACAAACAATTTAAAAAAAAACTTGTAATAAATTTTTTGTTTGTCTTGATGCAATCAACTCAGTACTTATCATGGTGATATCTGGGTTTAAATGTGTACCCTATTCTAGACGCCTAATTGCAGAAATCCACAGCTACTTCTTGATTCAAGCTGTTTAGGTACGCGGTAGAAGGTTACTCTTATCGAACCTGTTAACACAGCCGATCACACAGCACGATACAACCATTTGTCTTCTGTGTTTGCGCTGCGCAGCAAGCCATTACTTTTCTTTTTGCCAACCAGAGCGCATGTAACCGCGTCGTGACGTCACGGCGAAGATCCCTATATTGTAGGCGAAAACCAGTATAAGACAAATGTATGCACGCATACATAGTGCTCATAAAAGAGTAGGCAAAAAGTAGCCGGATGACCTACGACTTTCAGCGAGATTCTGAAGTGTGCATAAGATGGACACTTTACTATCCCATGAGGCCACAGGAGAGGATTTGTGAATGGTAGTGAAACGAAGGGTAGCCAGGTCATATGATAATGACAGCATGGTGGATGTAGTTCGTCCGCATTGCATTCATAATACTATAGAACAAACTTTTTTTTTTTTTTTGTCATGAAGTATTATTTTAAATAATTAACTTTTCAAGAGAGTATGCCTCTGGCTGCATCCAAAATCGCATACCTCCCTAGTATGTAGTTAGCAAAAAACAGTATGTGAAAAAAATTATTATGACCGAATTCACAGTATTCATAAAAGAGTAGACAATAAATACCCGGATGACCCGGTACTACTTCCGGCTAGATCAATAATATCTGTCTGCAGAGCCGCAGAGCAGTTTTCACCCCAGCAGTTTTACCCCGCGCATGCGCAGTTTCATCACAACAGGTTTACCACAACAGGTTTACCCTTGCGTTTTGGTTTATTTGAAATTATTGTAGCCTACATGTTCAAGTCATTTGTTTTATCTGTGTTCAAGTTTACACCTTAACCACAGGCAGATTTAATTAACTTAAGAATAATTCATATATTGACTTAGACTAATAGTTCGCATTTGAATGTCTAATCGGAAGTTTGTGTGGCTGAAAAACGTAAGAGATTAAAGTGTTCATGACACAAGCATTGTTTTATTTCAGTAAAGACCCGGAAGGCCTGCGAGCAACAGTAGGAGCAAAAAATAACTAATAGGAAAAAATAATCAACGCAGTCTCATGAAAGTGCGTATCAATACCACGAATGTTAATTCTCGTGCCATTTATACGCCACAAATGGTTTTTGCGTGCATATGCTACGCACTGAAAACCCCTTGGGTAGGATTAGGGGGAGGGGGGGTGGGGGTGCGTGCATATTACTAGCCATAAAGTGCATCATATGCACGCGAAAACTGCGTGTCATAACAATAACCATTAGATCGTTTTGGACAGAACAACGTGACCGCGCATACGCGGGTAACACCAAACTGTTGTATTGAAACTGCGCATGCGCGGGTAAAACTGTTGTAGTGAAAATGCGCATGCGCGGGGTAAAACTGCTGGGGTGAAACTGCTGCTGGGGTAAAACTGTGGCTCTGCGGCTCTGCAGACAGACCCTTCTCGGCTAGATTCTGAAGTGTGCATATCATATGATGGACTATCCCATGTACTATAGGCTACCTGTACTATCCCATGAGGCCAGAGCAACACAACTGATGCTCTGGTCAAGTGATAATGATCATGGCGAATGTAGTATGTCTGGATTACATTCATACTATATAGAACATACTTTTTTTTTTTTTTTTAGCTGTGAAGTAATTACTTATTAGTATGCGATTTCGGATGAAGCAAAAAAAAAAAAAGTGATGTTTAACTAAAGTGATTTTTGCTTATTCATATGGTTGAACTGGATCATCGAAAGTCAGCAGCAAATACATTGTTTAACCGTCCTTCGGATGACACGTTAAACCGAGGTCCTGACTCTCTGTGGTCATTAAAAATGCCAGGATGTCTTTCGAAAGAGTAGGGGTGTAACCCCGGCATTCTGGACAAACTTGCCCCTTGGCCTCTGTCCATCATGGCCTCCTAATCATCCCCATATACTGATTGGCTTCATCACTGTCTCCTCTCCACCAGTAAGCTGGTGTGTGGTGGGCGTACTGGCCCAGTATGGCTGCCGTCACATCATCCAGGTGGATGCTGCACATTGGTGGTGGTTGAGGAGATCCCCCATTCCATGTTAAGCGCTTTGAGTGCCGAAGAAAAAGCACTATATAAATGTAACGAATTATTAATATAGCCTAATAAAGTGAGATTAAGTATATTTGTGTTATTTAACATTTCATTTTTGCAGGCTTGCATGATACTCCGAGTTTGCATTTCACTGTTTTTATCATCTCTTTGACCTAGCATACCCATAACACATTACCAACTTCGATAATTCAATGGTAGGCTGCATAGATTAGGTCAGCCGGAACCGGGAACACTTCCCATAAATCCTGATGTAGGCTACTCGTTCGTTCAGTCCGCCGGATCCAGATCTGATGAAGGACATGCGCCTGGACACGACGACAATGCAGTCCTGAAGTGTCAACTCTCCCCTGTGAAGGCCTCCCCTTTACCTCTGCACAGATAAAACTTTGCCAAAATGATTTCAGTTCACATGGAATCGACAAAAAGTTCTGTATTATGAATTTTTAAGGCCAGACAAGTCATTTGTTGAGGTCAATTTGTAAAGAAAGACACACGCCTGCCCACATGTATATTCAAACGCACATACCTATACTAAACACGTATTACGCATGTGCACGCCGTCTGCGTTTTTTACAGATTCGCGTTTTTGAAGTTTACGCAGAGATGACGTTTTTCAAAATTTTTCAACGCTTGCACCATGGAACCTATTTCATGGTTTGCGTTCTCCAGCCACCAGGCACTGTTGTCGTGCGGATGAGCGGGCCAGAGTGCGTTAAGGGTTTGAACAGTGTCGTGTTAGCGGCCCCTAAATTAATAACTATAATGATCTTCGCAATGGAAGTGAATCGATCAAAACAAACTTTAGCTGGACAATAACTTTATTCTAGAGCTGCTGTAAAGCCAAAACAATCTCTGTTACTTTAATTTCCTATTATCAATGTAAAGCTGCTTTGAAACAGTTTATATTGTTAAAAGCGCTGTATAAATGAAGGTGACTTGACTTGAGGAATAGGCTACTTAATCTGTTTTTGTGCAAGGGAGACGAGTAAATGCATGCTCGCATTTAGTCTAGAACTACAACAAGCCAGCTCATGTTTAGACAGCACACACACCTCACTTACTCCCGATTTATCTCAACATGTGGACAGGAAAGCTGTCGTAAAGAAATGTCAATAGAGTTAAAAAAGTAATCTGATTACATACTTGTAATGTGTTATACCCCCAACACTGATTTTTACTACCTACATGAACCACAGCAGCACATTCTCACTGTCCTTGCTGCTAAATAAAGCCTGAACACAACTCCTTAAGATGTACCATGTTTTATTGGCAAAATATATGGTAAGTGTGGTTATATTTTAACATAATACACATCATTTATAAAGAATGAATATGAAAAAGATCATTTAAAAACAATTGAGGTCTGCTTTGGCACAACTATTGATAGCAATTTCAAGCAATATATGGTTTACTCCTATGTTCACTCACATATAACATCATACTGGCAAATTAGCAAATATATTTCATTCAGTGCTCTTCCTGGAGTGCATACTGTACTTGTCATGAATCCTCTTCAGAGAGACATAGTACACAAGATGAACTGCAAGAGGGAAATTGAAGATGTTACAACAGCTTCCTATATGCTTTCAAGAAGTAACCCATTTTACTTCTACAATTAATCAGTAAAAAACATCTTAGATTTTAAAGATAAGTGGCAGTTAGGCAGAAAATATAGGCACTTAAATGGGAAAACTTTGTCTTCACTTACATCATCATACTGGAAGTTCACCATTCCCTGCTGCATTGTATCTCTCCTCCTAAAGTTGTCTATGTAAAAATAAAAAAGTGTTTGAACAAAAATACAATTATCAGAACACTTAGTATATCTATAATCGGTGTAGATATAATAATCAAGTTTTGTATAGATTTGCATTTCAAAATTTTACAAAAAGTCTCACCTGTAAGTGCCCTTAGCCTCACACAACATGCCACATAGTCATCAAAGTAGATCTTTCCAGACTTGCTGTAGCGTTTGATGATGGCGTTCAGTGCCTGTGGGCTAATTCGGAAACCTGTGTAATCATGATACACATTTTTTGCTTACATCAGTCTCCAAGGCTATTGGCTACATTGTGCCCAGAGGCTTTGATTTTATCTTAAAGCTCAAAATTAGTGACTTGTTATTTATTCTTTGATTTATATTTTGCCCTGAGAACTAGCTACTTTTTGATCTCAATCAATAGAAATGGACTTAATTTATACTTCTATGAAAGGTCACACTCACCCATGTTAGCAAGGCACTGGGCCATCTCTTGAGGATCCACCGTTCCACTGCAGTCCCTGTCCACCATTATGAAGTTCTGCTTCCAGCCGCTTAGCACAGTGAACAGTTCTTTAAACTCATTGAAACCCATCTTTCCGGTGTAATCTCTCTGTACACACATGCTTAAAGAATCTAAACCACATCAATATGTTGGGATACTGCATGAAGCAAACTTTGACTCAAGTTGTAGAGATCAGAACAGAGCTGTTTCATTTTTCTGTGAAGGATACATCCAGCATGGAAATCATAATCCTGCAGGTTTCCAAACTGAAGGCTGCAAAAAAAGGGGAAGCAGCGCAGTGAGCATGATACACTTGCTCTATATTATTGATTTGCTAGTCCGAGCATTTGGAACTAAAAATCTTTCTACAATCTTTGAACTCACGATTGTAGGTGCCGCTGATTCCAGTCTGGGTGAGGCACCTTTGAAGTTCTTCAGCATCAACTTCACCATCCTGAAATAAGATTTAGGTTTACTTCTACATGAACAACATAATGGGACAGAAAAGACAGTATAGCTTGCAGTTCTCACCTGACCAGCTATTGCTGTGAAATAGCCCCACATTGGGTCCTGGGCAGGAGAAGCAGGAAAAGTCCCCTGGTACGCCCCATATGGTTGTGCTGGGTAACCACCTGCGGCAGGGACCCCTGGCATGGCCATACCCTGAGCAGGAACTCCTGGCATTGGACCACCAAACTGCAAGTAAAAAAGTGACACTTTTAAATAGCCTACTGTACTGATCGGGAAAAAAATTATTTAGCTGAAAAACTGAACCTCAATGTGTATTTAATAATCAATAAATTAATCAAATTAGTTATATATACTGAGCTGTATACAAACATTTAAATTGCACATATGGCAGTTATATCAATCTTTTAATGATATAATTATGTTTCTACTCTAATTCATTGTTGAAATATTAACATTTAAATGGTGGTGGTAATATAAATTTGCTTGACAGATTTAATCAAACATACATTTAACAATGAAGACAACAGGTTAAAGCTGCAGCCTGTAACTTTTGGCGCTCTAGCGGTTAAAACACAGAACTGCATGCGTCTTGCGGAAGAACATTGTTGTCACGGATACACCTCGACCAGCATCAACTCAGTACACCTGGTCACGCTCATCATCCCCTGAATACTGATTGCTCACCACCTGCACCGCATCACGAACTCACCTCGCTGCACACAGGATTTAAGCTTCAGGATTTTTCTCCATGGTTCTCTGTTGGGTCTCGTCTATCGACGGGTGTGACCCACCCGGTCCCTCATACTTCTCTGGTTCCAGGATTCATGTGTTTCTCGCAGCAAGTATACTCAAGTTGATCACTATTCACTCTTCTGTGTGTATTTCCAAGCAGCCATTGTGTGCGACGGTGCTTCAGCATTCTCCAGTCTAATTCTTCGAGTTCAAGTTATTCAAGAGATTATTTCAGTTCCAGTTATTCCCTGTTTCTTGTTTTCTATTCTGTGTGAATCTCGAAGCCTTCTATGAGTTTGGATATTGCACAATGTGTATAAAGTCTGTTAACCGTATTCCTAGTGTCCTCATCCTTCCAGTATTGTGACAATTGTAGCCGGAGCTACTTCTCTCTGTTAATGTCTATGACGAGACGGGTACTGGGCTACTCCACAATGGTACGACCTGAACCAGTCCAAAATAGTCTGAATATAAACACTTATTATAGGTCTACCGTAGTGATTCAGGATAATACAGAAACACGGTTTGGAAAATGGATTCATGATGTACTCATTTATTATATACATTTATAAACACAAATTACGGACTGCAGCTTTAAGTAAAAAATATAATGATTATGTAATAATGGTGCTTTTTAGTTGACTAACGAGCTATGGATATTGAATAGCTTTCCTGAGATATTGTCAACTTGAAACGTTGATGGAGCGTTTATGAGACATTTCAGTAAGTTTAACATACCCTCTGATGCCCATTATTGTTTATTTTGTGCTGTAAGTAAAGAACTGGAAAACTCAAACATTTACTGTTTGAATTTCATTCATAAATTTACAGAATTTGAAACACTTTGTTTCGTGTCAAAGCACAATGCTTATTGCGATTATTGGATGGTAACGTTATAACGATGGTAACAGTGATGTTTTGTTCATGCATTAGCCTACCTGAAAACAGTATAGACTTATATCTTGGTTCATCGAAATGCAGATTGATTAAAAACGAGAAATAATTTTCAGATGTAAATTTTGGTTTATGACTACATTTAAGACATATTACAACTAGGTTCAAGTGTTCTGCCCCTGACAACAGCCCTAATAGGCTACAGCTAGAATAAAATGTGCAATCTAAATCAGCCTTTAGTGTCTGTTCAAAAGAATATATCAATCAACCAACCAACCAATTGCTGAACATCCTGTATTACTCCACTTGGATTTGTTTCAAAACACACAATTGTCCAATTAAACTCATAACATTGCACTGGGTTTTGCCAAGAGTACAGACAGGAGCCAATCACTATTTGGCCTATTAAGTAAACTCCAGCCTACACCCTGCTCATAGCCCAAAGGCTAAACATGTGCTTTCTGTGGTGAAACCACATACCTTTTTTTTTTAACTTTAACCTTTTCATACTAAATTAGACCGGCATATAGATAGGCATGACTTGAAGCAGAAAATGTCAATAAAAGTGACTAAAAATATAAATAAATATTTGGACTTGTGCACTCTCAGAAAAAAAGGCTTGAAAAAAGGCTTTCAAGGCTAGAACAGCTTTTCCTAGTGGCAAGTCACAAGCTGTGGCTTGCTAACCCGACATTATTTTTGCACATTTTTTCTTCCTGCCAGTGTAGGAATTCAGCCTGAGAATTTATTTCACTTGATTCATTTAACTTATGTTTTTGACATAGATGGACGACGTACTGTGACACGCAGCGAAAAATAAAGATTATTTTTTAGATATATTTTATTAAACATCTTTAAAATAAGATTAGCTAGAAGTGAAAGTTTGTGCTTAAAACAAGACAAATTATTTCCCAATAGGTTAAACAATTTTAAATTTGAATATAATTTGCTTTAGTAATGTTTCTTTCTACGTTTCAATGGAAACCAAAACAAAACAAAAATGTTATGGCTTATGTATTGTATTGTCGAAAATGTCCTTCCCTTTAAGAAATATGTGTGGGTTTCTGTGCAAATATAGAATTTATTGCACTTGATTCATTTAGCTAATGTTTTTGACATAGATGGACGACGTGTCGTGCTGTGACGTTTTTTGTGTGTGTGGAGATATTTTATAAAAACATCTAAACATTCTTAAAATAAAATGTCTTAGAAGTGGAAGTGAAAGTTTATGCTTAAAACACATTTTAAGACATTTTTAAGAAGAAAAAATTTCACAATTTTAAATCATGTTTGTTTCGATGGGGGAAAAAAAAAAACAAATGAAAAATGTAATGGCTTATATCTTGTATTGTTGAAAATGTCATTGCCCTTGAAAACCGGGTGGGCGGTGGGCAAATAATAGCCCTGTAGTTAAAAAGTTACATTTCTGATACTGGGCTCAGGTAACGTTGTAACCTGCTGCGGTTTCAATCGGTGTGCCTAATCCATATTAGTTTATGCCACATCCATATTGAAGGAAATGTAATCAACAGTATTAAATTATATGTAATTTATTCAATGTAACAATTTGGGGCGTAACAAGACATACAGATTTTTTTTTAACCAATCTGGCGTTTCTTAAACTAATTATCAAATTATTTTTACATTCTACAACACAAAACATATAAGTGATACTTACATTGTTATACCCAGGATACGCCATACTTAGTGATTGCACCCTCAAGGAACGGAAACGACTTAAAAATGAATCTTATGGGAAAGTTTCCAGTCCAGATCACTTCCGTACTTCGACTGTGACGGGAAGTCATAGGATGACGTCAATAGGATCAGCGAAAGACAAACTACATGTCATTTCCTATTGGTCAAGGTTTGAGGTTTATTGGTTTATTGGAGGTTTATTGGAACTATTATGGCTGTATATAACTATAGGAGGTTTATTGGAACTATATATTCTGTTTGTTACCTAATAAATATTATTACAAATAAGGTTTTATTTAAGATATTGCACAAATTTTACCCCGCTAAACATTTTCTATCCAAGTTCAAAAAAGACTATGTGAATTGTTCTTTTTGTTTTTTGCAACCAGAAACTGTTGGCTACCTCAAATTTTTTTTGGCACTCTCAATATACAAAGAGGTTATGGTGGTTAGTTTCTACATTTATTAATGATAAATTGGAATGCAAATTTCTTTTGTTATACGAACTTCTAATAGCCTATATATTTTTTTTTTCAAATATGAAATAGTCTGGAAAATGAAGCGTATATTATTAATCTTGTGATTATATTTAAGTGTCATATTCATCTGTGTAAATTTAGTAATCAGAAACCTCTTTTTTTCTGTGGTATTGAAAGAATTACAAAATTATATGGTTTCAATTAAGGACAGTAGCCTACAAATCAAAAAAGCTGTTAAAACCATTTATTTATTGAATACATTTAAGATTTTGTTCAATATCAAAGCTTTTTATTGTTTGTTTGGTCTATTATTTAGTTTCGTTTTTGTGCACTTTCTTGCTTTTTATATTTTTGTATCCTTAACCCTGGCAAAGTTTTTTTGTTTGTTTGTTTGTTTTTATTTATTTCTGTTCTGTAATTGTTGTTCAAGCAATAATAAAATAAATAAATAAATAAAAAGCTATAGTGACTGAATAAATAAAAATTATAAAAAAAAATAAAAACACTGTTACGTTCAAAATGATCGCAGACGTATTTACTTAACCTAATGGAGTTATTCAGTAGTAATTCGCTATTGGCTGGGGTGACGTGTTTATCAATGGTGCGTGCTTATATAACACCAACCTGTCATTTACGTTGAGAACCAGCGCTCGGCGCTAAAACACTAAAAGTAGAAGCAAGCAGCTCCTGTGCTCAATCCATCATTAAGTTTGGAGGTAAGTTTTGGACAGGGTTTCCTTCCATTCAGGATTTTATTTTATTTTTGTGCAGAGAACGGAAACAAAGAGGGCAAAGGCTACATCACATAATATCAACCACTACAATAATAAAGGAGACAACTCCTACCATTCAGGATGTTTAAGTTATTAACGTCATAACATACAATATACTTGCCCATAATTTTGCGTTTAAAAGACGTCCAATAGCCATCCAAACACAGCCCTGACGTCTTGGCTAAAACAAAGCAAAATGTGGACTGTCAGTGAACATTTAATAGACATATAACCATATCCCAAGAGTAGACTCCCAGCTATGCATAGAACATGTTTAAAAAATGAAACGAATGACTGTTGACTTTGCTTAGGCCTACATGATGGAACATCATATCTCGCAGGTTATTTTGGCAAAAACGACATGTAACCAAATCCATGGTTATTTTCAATTCAATTCTATATTTAAATTCAAGGTCATATAGCCAGACTATACCGGGTATTTAAAAAAATAAAGGTCCTTTATTGACATCTTATAGTTCCACTAAGAACATCCATGGAACTTTTCCATTGCACCGAAGGTTCTTTATTAGAAAAGGATTCTTAAGAGGATTCAATTGTTTTTCACACTCACAAAAAAAGTGTTCACTGAAAGGTCCTTTGGTGAACCCGAAGTTATTATTTTATATAGGCCTAGCATTGTTGTGAAACCCCCCCTTGTGGAACCTTTGTTTTTAAACTGGTCCTATTATGCTTTTCCACTTTTCAACTTTAGTTAGTCTGTAATGTTGCTGTTTGAGCATAAAAAAGATCTTCAACGTTACAAAGCTCTAAGTCCACTCCAAACGAAGATATTTTATAACAGGATCCCCTTTTTAAGACCTTCAACGAACGGCTCATTTGTACTACAACGTGATTTTTCCGGATCTTATGAAGTCACAATGTTACTCATTTAAATAATCCCCGCCCACGGAATACGCAAATTAATTCCGGAATACTTGTGTCACAGACACTGCATCATATCCTCTCCACCAGTAAGCTGGTGTGTGGTGGGCGTACTGGCGCAATATGGCTGCCGTTGCATCATCCAGGTGGATGCTGCACATTGGTGGTGGTTGAGGAGATTCCCCCCTTCCTTGTAAAGCGCTTTGAGGTCTCAGATAAAGCGCTATATAAATGTAACAAATTATTATTATTATTATATCCAACGTTTGACAACATTTCATCTGACAAAAGTTTGAGTGGTTAACTTATATTAAACACTGTTCCTGAACATTATAACCCCCAACGTTTATCTGTGTGCTGGACATTTTATGGAAAACAGCTTGTTTTCTGTTGCTTTAAGCTTTGTAAGACCGTTCACCGCTCCTTAGGAAATTTAACCATGGTTTTGGGATCGATTACTGGTTGTATTACCTTAGTTTTCCGACAAATATCAGGATAAATGGTGGATAACATTGCATCTATAATGGATAAGAAAATATAAAAAAACAACTCTGAAATGTCCTGTGAAATCTGTGCTTGCAAAGTGTGTGCATGAAATACGTTCAGTACGATCCTCTTGTTTGTTAACATTGTCAGGGTCTGAATCGGGCTCGAAATGGTTTGAAATAGACGTTGTCATTATTACAGAACTTGCAGTTATCTATGGACAGGACACTTCCCGAACACGAGCTAAGCGCTGCCAATCACAACACACTGGGCCAGCTAACCAATCACAGCACATTTTGTATTTCAGAAGGAGGCGCTTCATGGAAACCGGCTTGTTCGAGCCAGACTGGGGGAGAGAGGAGCTGCAATAATGTAAAATATGTGCAAAATTATGCGTTTTTTAACTAACCAAGCATGAAAACATATTCTAGTATACACCAAAAACAAAATCAAGACTTCGTAAAAGGGCATAATAGGAGCTCCTTAAGAGCTAAATTTTAAATTTAATGAAGAAGCATTCCACATGAATACACTGTTAAAACTGTAAATTTATTAAAGCAATACCACATGAGCAGGAGTACTCTATCTTTGCTTGGCTTCCCCTCAGCACCCCTTACATATATGGTTGGAACAGCATAAGCACGGAGGAACTGACTTATACGAACAGTTAAACATCCCGGTGCTATTATACCTATATCGCAGCTCAGGCAATCAGATTTGAGTACTTGAACTGTTGTATAACAGTAAATATGGTACTCAGTCTCTATGAACTACACATTTTTAGGTAGCCTATGTAACTTTTCTGTGGTTTGGCACCAAAAATGTTATACTTCATAATTTGCCAAGCATTTAGTAAGCTTGAGTTCCTTTATGATGATCAGGGTGTATGACTGCTTAATAACTCTTCTATTCTCTGACTCTATGGAACAAGGTCACCAGCAGGATTAAGACTAACCCTGCTAAAGGAGAGAGGAGAGAAGAAAGAGAACGAGCGTCACTAGGTTATGCAATACCCTGTTACTTTGCATCGCCTCGTTACACAGGCTTTGCTGGGCCTACAGTTTAGTGGCCAGACTGAGAGGTTCCTGGAAAGATCACAGACGCACATAAATGAGATTCCTTAATGTGCCAAATGGACTGAATGGTCTGAATGTAAAGGCTGGAATACACTACACAACCTTTAAAATCTGAATAGATTTTAAAACGTTATGCATTATACACTAAACGCCTGAGAATCACACACTACCAGACTTTTAAACCATGAGAACATAACAAATGAATGCAGAAACATGGTTTGGTGGAGACACATGACAAATGAAAATAATGTGTTCTAAAACCGGCAAATGTTCTATCAAACATGTTTGATATTCTTAGACTGGATGGAATCATATAGGGGGCGTTTAAAAACTAAAAACAGAACACATTTTATGTATTTTGGCCGTTTGTTTACATGACAACAGCATTTTGGGGGCCTGAAAATGAAAACCTTTGAAAATAGGATTCAATGTTTTTGTAAACAATTTTTTATCTTCGCCATGTTAACAAAAAAAAATGCAAATTTGTGAAAATGATGCGTTTTGGCCGTTCATTTACCTGACAACAGCATTTTGACGGCCTGAAAATGGGATTGTACAAAGTGTACAACAATAATCTGTAACACTTTTACAGCCCGGAAAATAAAACGATTTTACAGTGTAACATTCTGTAATTATAGTGTACCTATAAATTACTTACATGTAAATATAAGGGAACAATATGTACAATTTGTGAAATAAAGGAGTAACAACCAGGAGAATAATAAAAAATATATACTGTAAGTATTATAGAACTAAGGGGTACATATTCTACTATTATGATACAACAATCACATTTGGGAACATACACTGTGTACCTTTTTGTAATAATGGTGTACCAATAAATACTGTATAGGCTTTTTAAAAATTTTACAGGGTACATATCTATGCATCTACACATATCTAGGTACCTATGCATCTACACAGTAATCTTTTTAACAAAAGTGCACTGAAAACTAAAACAATTGCAATTTTTCTTAAATATTGGGGAAAGATACTCTTGTTTCATGTAGTGCTGATGTAGTTACAGGGTGTACAATAAAAATACATACACAATCTAATATCAGTGACTCGGAAACCTTTATTTGAAAAATAACTTAATTCAAAACAGATTTATAATGCTTCTTTTTGGTTTAAAACTGCTTTTTAAGCCCAAACTTAAACATCTGCACTATTGCTATAAGATAAAAAAAAAAACTGTATTGTACAAATGTACATGGACTGTACATGGATATGTACCTTTTAATTTTTAAAAAGCCTATACAGTATTGGTATTATACAATTATTACAAAAAGGTACACAGTGCATGTTCTTGCTAAATTGGTCCCAAATGTGATTGTTGTATCATAATAGTAGAATAATTACATTACCCTTAGTAGGACTTACAGTATAATTTTTTTTTTTTAATTTTCCTGGTTTTTACCCCTTTATTCCCCAAACTTTGCATATTCTTCCCTTATACTTACATGCAAGTGCATCATAGGTACACTATAATTACTGAAAGTTACTATGTAAATTCGTCTTAATTACGCAGTACTGTATTGTAATATAAAGCGTTACCCAATAATGTACTAAAAACGGAAAAGTTTCTACTTTGCAATGTTCGCGTACAGATGACAATGTTATCAAAACGATCCCCATTCACACGGATCCATGAAAACGATTAAAAACAGCTATAGACTGAACACATAATACGCATGCATGCGGATGACGTCACTGTTCTCTTTCATAGGTTCACTCAACGCTGCGTAGCTTTAAGACGCAGTGGGAACGCCCTCTGGGTGTGCCGATTGTCTGAAGCCCTTATAGAATCCCTTATAGAATACATTGGCTGATGGCGCGGGCGCCGCCCCGACGCTCCTACGTCGCAACATTATATATGCGCGCGCGCCATCTGCTCCTCAGATTTCTCTGCCTTCACAAAGCGGCCATTTCATGCCCTTCGCTTTCGGTTTTTCTGAGCCCGAATTCGGATTACTACTACTTCGTCGTCTTCTGCACTTCAGCGACTGTAATAAGTGGAACTCTGTTCTCCTTACGGTGAAGTGCAATGGAGTCTCGTCGTTGCTCTCCGCCATGTGCTCGCTTCATTGCGAGCGACGACCCTCACAGTAAGTGCGTTAAGTGTTTGGGTTTTTCACATGCGCGTGAGGCTGTTTTAGGATCGTCTAAATGTAAATTCTGTGACAATCTGCTTCTCAAAACCCTCCGCTCTAGGCTCGCGGTTTTTGAGAATGAGTCGTTCGTTCCCCCCCGTCGCGCTCCCGAGACCGCCGAGGCCTCTCGAGGATCCGCGACCTGGGGTTCGGATGTAGAGCTCGAGGATTTGGAGTATGAGCAGACGGGCCTCGTCCTTTCTCTCCCCAGCACGCACGTGGCATGCCAGTCGAGTTCGTACATGATTTTTAATGCCCTAGCCCGGGAGCACGCGAGATGGTTTCTTTCGGGCTGGAAGACGTAATTTTTACTCCAGCTTCCGACTCCGAGGATTTCGGGCCTGCTTTAACCGACGACGTTATCCCGCCTAGTGGCCAGGAAATGCGGCCTACTGTGGCCTACACAAAGCTTATAGACGTGCTTTCGCGCGCTACGGAAAAGCTCGCTATCGACTGGCCTGACGAGCCCCGCGAGTCGCAGTCGTCTAAACTTGACGAGAGATTTCTTAATGGCCCTAATTCTAGGCCAGAGCGGAGAAAGCTGCCCTTTTTCAGTGATCTGCATCACGAGATTTCCAGATCCTGGAAGCAGCCTTTCTCCGCTAGTCTGACTAATGCGGCAGCTGCTGACTCCACCAACCTCGTGGGTTCTGTGGAGCAGGGTTATTCCGCCATTCCAGCGGTCGAGGACACGTTGGCGAACCACCTCGCTCCGTCGTCCGCGCCGTCTTGGAAGTCACGTCCCCTCCTTCCTACTAAAGCGTGTAGGACTTCTTCCTCCCTTATTGGGAAATCCTACATGGCAGCTGGTCAGGCAGGCATGGCCCTTCACACTATGGCCATTCTTCAGGCCTACCAGGCGGACGTCCTGAAGGAAATGGATGAGGGAAATGGAGTGACTCCCGAAGCGGTCAAGGAACTTCGTAAAGCCACTGATCTGGCTCTAAGAGCCACCAAGCACACCGCACGCGCTATAGGCCGTTCTATGGCGGGTGCGGTTGCAGCAGAGAGCCATCTATGGCTCAGTCTGACTGAGATACGCGACAAGGAGAAAGTTTTTCTCCTAGACACCCCTATCTCACAGTTTGGTCTGTTTGGGGAGGCGGTCAACACAGTGGTTGAGAAATTCCGAGCTGCTAAGTCTCAGTTGGCGGCGTTTAAGCAATTCATGCCTAGGAGGGTTAGGGAATCTTCCAACCCCTCCCCTTCTCGATCCAGAGAACGCCACTCTCTTAGAGCGGAGTTCCCTACTAGGAGGAGTGACCTGGCTCATCCCCCACCAACCACGGTTTGGGGAGCCCGTGGTCGCCCATTTCCCCGCCAGTGACCTCACAGACGTCTTGAGCTGAAGCGGTCCAGCAAACCGGCCGCTCCAGCCTCCTCGAGCCGTTCCTGACCCTTTGGTCAGAAAAAGGAGAGCTCCACCCCATCTACGAGGTTGGGACAGACCGCGCAAGCGTCTCTGCCCACCTCTACCCCGCTCTCCTTTTCCTACCCTGTCACCTTCGCCATCCAGGGTGTTTCGAAGTGCAGTCCCTATTTTCCCCTTTTCACTCAGTCCGGCGTGGGAGGAAGGAGACTTTGCTCTCTCCCCTCACCCTCGACGCAGTCTATACCTGCCGATCACATCCTCGGAGGCACATTTCGTTTTCCTCAGGAGCAGGCAGAACCAGTCACTCTGATCCAAGCAGTGGTGCCTCCCATCACGTGTCAGGACGCCAGGTGCTTTCCTCCATGGCCAGTCACACCACCCCACGGGAATCAGCTTGACACCCTGACTCAGGTATGTCCTCTGCACTGCAACACCCCTCTTCCTCTATCACATTTCTTTCAAGAATGGGAGCACCTACCAGGGGTATCGCCTTGGATCCTTCGCACCATTGGACTCGGTTACACGCTTCAGTTTTGCCGCAACCCCCCCTGCTTCAACGGGGTCTTTCCTACTGTAATCGACAGTGACGCAGAGGCTTCTGTGCTACAGCAGGAGATTTCGTCCCTTCTTTTCAAAGGGGCGATAGAGGAGGTTCCTTCGGGGGAAATCGAACAGGGCTTCTACAGCCGTTATTTCCTAGTACCGAAGAAGCGTGGCGGCCTGCGACCCATACTGGACCTCCGCCGACTAAATTTCTCCCTTTACAAAGGGAAATTCAAGATGTTGACGCTGAAAGCTATCATATCTCAAATTCGGTTGGGAGATTGGTTCGTGACAGTAGACCTCAAGGATGCATATTTTCACATCCAGGTCGTACGACGACACAGGAGGTTCCTCAGGTCGGTCTTTGGAGAAAAAGCGTACCAATACAGGGTCCTCCCTTTTGGCCTCGCTCTGGCACCGAGGACGTTCACAAAGTGTATGGATGCTGCTCTGGCCCCGTTGCGGCTCCAGGGCATCCATATTCTCAATTACCTGGACGATTGGCTCCTTTTAGCCCACTCCAGGGAGGTAGTGACTCACCACAGGGACATTGTCCTTCATCATATTCAGTCTCGGTTTGAGGTTAAATACGGAGAAGAGCGTCCTTACCCCAGCTCAACACACAACTTTCTTAGGGGTGCACATGGATTCCGTTCTTATGCAGGCCTGCTTGGCTCCTGCGCGGATTTCCAGTTTGATGACATGTTTGGCCCGCTTCACACTAGGCCATCATGTTTCTGTAGGCACTTGTCGCAGGCTTCTGGGCCTCATGGCCGTAGCCAACCCTAGGTCTGCTCCACATGAGACCTTTTCTGTGGTGGATGAAGCTCTCAGGGGCTCGACCCACGGGTCCAGCCCTTCGCCTTTTGAAGGTGTCGCGCAGTTGCTTCCGCGCCCTATCAATTTGGCGGGACCCCCTCTTCCTTCGGAACCCCCTGCACCTGAGCGGATTCTGACTATTAAGGTTGCTCTTTTGTTAGCTTTGACTTCGTTGAAGCGGATAGGGGATTTACAGGCTCTATCTATTAGCGAGTCATGCTTGGACTTCGCTCCTGGTCTGGTCAAGGTTACCTTAAGGCCAAGACCAGGGTATGTACCCAAGGTTCTGTCCACAACGTTCCGCTCTCAGGTTATTAACCTGAACGCTTTCCATCCTCCTCCTTTTGCCTCTGAGGGGTATAGGAAACTTAACTTGCTCTGCCCGGTTCGAGCCTTGAAGCTCTATGTGGATCGCTCGAGCAGTTGGAGGAAATCAAACCAGCTCTTGGTATGTTTTGGTGCCGGCCGTCGCGGGCTTGCCGCATCAAAGCAGAGGGTTTCCCACTGGGTTACGGACGCTATTTCACTAGCTTATGAGGTGTGTGGCCTTCCTTCACCTCTTAGCATCAGAGCACACTCCACTAGAAGTGTGGCTTCCTCTCAAGCTCTTTTTAGAGGGGCCCTCTTGGAAGATATTTGTGTGGTGGCAGGCTGGTCCACTTTTGTCAGATTCTATAGTTTGGATCTTGACATGACTCCAGGTTCCCAGGTTTTATCTGCTTGAACTGGTCGTGAAAAGTTTCTGGTCTTGTACTAGCTATGGCAGCGCTTTAGCTTGGCGAGTTTGGTATTTCGTTCCCACTGCGTCTTAAAGCTACACAGCGTTGAGTGAACCTATGAAAGAGAACGTCTCTGGTTACTCACGTAACCTATGTTCTCTGAATAGGGAACGAGACGCTGCGTTCACTGCCAAGCTCCTCACGCTGCCGACAAGTTTTCTTTTTCGGCAGAGAAATCTGAGGAGCAGATGGCGCGCGCGCATATATAATGTTGTGACGTAGGAGCTTCGGGGCGGCACCCGCGCCATCAGCCAACGAATTGGCGTGATTCTATAAGGGCTTCAGACAATCGGCACACCCAGAGGGCGTTCCCACTGCGTCTTAAAGCTACGCAGCGTCTCGTTCCCTATTCAGAGAACATAGGTTACGTGAGTAACCAGAGATGTTTTTTTGTAGTGTAAAGACTTTGGGTGGATCGAATCCGTGGGGAATTTGCATATCATAATTAATAATTCATAATTAATAATTATTCATACATGTTTGGATTAGATCAGTCTTACATGTTAATAAATCTCCCTCTAAGGGAGGATGTCCTTTTACCTGCATATTTGACTGTGTATCCTTGCATTTTAACTACAAGTTGATTACAGTTAATTACACTGATCACGTCTTACAAAACAGGCAAAATTAATTAGCTCAATTGCCAGAATAATATTGTGGGGATCCACAATATCATCTTACTTTATAGGATTTCAGGAAACGCAATTCTCTGGCCAGAAGAATTGGGTTTGCTGTCCTATAAACACATACTCTTTAAAGTATCTTTAATTGATAAAGCGAGTAGGACCTGTTTGCACTTAAGGGACTTGAAAATGAGCAAAGTAAATGAATCAATCAAATGAATATAATGGATTTAATAAAGGCATGTCTACTTATATATTTACTACAGTTGCCATGGAATATATATACATATATATTTACAAACATAATAAACAAACAAAACACGATAAGGCATCGATGAACGAGAAAGGCATTGCGTTTGGACAAATGGAGACACGTGTGGGAGAGTGAGGGTGTGAGAGAGAGAGAGAACGGAGAGAGAGAGAAAGAGAGAGAGAGAGAGCATTAGCAGCATTATCCTGGACTTCACCTTTTCTGTAACAACACGAAAACATCATCTTAAGGCTTCTTAGAAGCTCTGTAAAAAGAGATACTTGCGCAAATGTAATCTTGGTCATGCACTCTGTGTCGCGTTGGTCCTGCACCGTGAGCGGTGTCCTGTGTGGGAGGAAGCGTCACGTGGTCACGTGCGCGTGCTTCTGGTTCAGAGAGAGCGCGCGGTGGTTTAAATGTCCCTCGTAGCCGGCTTTGCTGAAGAGATATGTCCCGCGGTGTTCTTTTCACTCGTGGAATTAAAACACCGGGACTTATCTTAAGACTGAAAAACACAAACTAACTAGAACACATAAAAGAAAGGCGAAAGACTCGCCTCGAGACGAGACGTTACATTCTGAAAACAGGACGAGCACGGAAGAGCGCAGTAAGATCTGACTGTGGAGGGAGGTTCAGTTCTTCTTTAAAGGAACCTTCTGAGGTGCGAACTGGCCAATGGCATTCAACGAAACTTTGGCGGCAACCTCGGCTTTGTCTTGTCCGCGTTCGATTTATGGCCGCATTCACAGGTTTCACAAGCAGTCAGAATTTGGTCAGAATCATTCCAAAGATGATTAAACATAGTAAAATACATTTTACGGCTTGTTCAATTACATAGATGACCTCGTTAGATCACAAAGGTTCGGAAAATAGGAAGAAAGACGTATAAGGAGAGTTATATTGCAGAGTTACATTAAAAGCATAATTAAATGCCCTTGTAGTTCGTTTAGAAATACCATACACTCCCAGATCCCTTCATAGGGCCTGGACAAATCGACAAACATAACATATCAAATATATCTCAGTAAAGTCAGTAAAGTGAGTGAATTAAAGCTTTGTGTATGTGCGTTTTCAGAGGGGACTCTTTGACCGCATGGCATTCCTTTGCAGAAAGGAGGGGGGTTAGTTTGATTAGGTCTGCTTGAAGCTCGAGCCACAGTCATGAAGTGTTCTGGTGAATCTCGCAGGACATTTGAATATGTCAGTTCATTGGGTGTTTAAGAGAGAGAACCCTCAAGATTTCTTATAACACCCCTGTGTCACAAAGTTAGCGAGATGTAATGTAAATCAACAAATGGGGAACGAGGATTGGAGTTTATCGAGACTAAACATGCTACACAGTGATTTCTGTTTCTCATAGTATGCAAGTCATGTCTCAAACATTAACCCATTAGAGTTTACAAGGCCACACAGACCAAACAACATAAAGGAAAAATCATGAGATGGAACATTGGATGCATGTATCACATGGTTATATATATATATATATATATACATAGAATATATAGGTTTAAACCAGGGTTCGTTTATTCTTCTCAGCAAGAATAAGGAGGAATCACACTCTCTGGGACATTCCAAGGGGTAATAAAACTCAGTCTTGTAACAGAACACCCCGTTCTTGGTGTGTGTGTGGGAGAGAGTGTGTGTGTGTGTGTGTGTGTGTGTGTGTTTTTCCAAGTTCCAGGCCTTTTGGGCTAAAGGCTTTGGGATTTTAGCATGGGGGTATTTAGTTATTCAGATTCACCTTCGCCCAGTCCTTACAATATCCCCCTTTTTGTCTGATGAAGTCCCTGTGTGGACTTAAATCGGACAACAATCATCACAATTGACGGATGACAGGTGAATCATGATGATAGGGTAGCAGGTGCTCTCGAGCCGAGGCTGAGGGCTCAGCTTGATTAAGTTTGACGCAGCCTCCGGCGTGGTACCCTCTTCCTGAGGGTCCCGTGAGCTTGGCTGTAGATTTTCGCATCTCGTTGAGCCTCCTGATTGAAAGTCAAGTGTCAGGGTGTGGTTGATTACCGTAGAGGTACCCAGCGCAGGATCAGCTGCAGTCCAGGATTGGACAACAGGTGAGGCAGTTAAGGCGGGCAGTTGAGACACAGCTTGGAGGGCTATGTCGATGGGAACAAGGTCAGTTCTGATTGGTGCTCTTCGCTTGGAAGAGGATACGATGCCAGGTCGTCGAGGTGAAGGATGGCACCTTTGATGCTTGGATTACACGCTCTGGTCGAGCAAGGTGACACAGGTGTCAGTGTCATTTTGGTCGTCAGTGAGTGCGGCTGTGCGCACAGGAGTGTTAAGGAGTCCCCCTTTCACCTACAATCTCTGCGTGGGTCTCGGTGACCTGAGTGCGAGGCTTGGCTTTGGCAGGGCAGCGTGTGCCGCTGATCTGCAGCCCGCAGATTCCGTCAGTGTTGTCTGTGAGGAAAGGTTTGTTAGGGGCAGAGATACTGAACGTCTTTGGTCAATGTGCACATGTGCGGATTCGGAGCTGGGGCAGCTTTGTGTCGCTGTCGTGTGAGGCATCCACGTCCAGCGTGCATATCTTGAAGTGAGTGTTACTTTTCAAAATCTGGCATTGACAATGTTCTTGAGCTTCGGCTTGACTCTAGGATGGGCAAGTTCAGGAGAAAACCCCCTTTTCTCTGCTTGTGGTCGACGCAGAGTGGGATGGCACTACCCAGAGAGTAGGCAAGGTGTATTTGTAAAGAGTCAGTTGGCGTGGTGATGGCGGACACCAGCACGGTTTGCATGAGGCCTAAGGGTATCAGGTGCGGTGGAATTCTACCCATGGCGAGGCTGTCGATGGAGGGGTTCACTCCCCGCAGCGGGTTTGTCCTCAGGGCTGTTACCAGCTGAGTTTGAGCGACGTCATTCTGGGAGACAGTAACAGCTTTTTCATGGAGTTCACTGTTGGGGTCGGCAGAACGCTGTGAGTGTTGAAAGTTACCACAATTCCCTTTAGTGTCTTGTCGATGGTCTGCAGGGATGCACTCTGTGTCGTGAGTTGCTCTTTTATCTGTGGAATCTCAGCCTGAATTTCGGCTACATGCCACCTCACGGTGGCTAGGTTCACTGCATTCACACTGGGCATACAAATGTTAAACAGAGTTCCGACGGCAGTGGCGGCTCCGAGCAAAGCTCGTAGGAACCATTGGGAGCGGCGGTTGTGGCCACCTGGCTCCGCTAGCGTGACAGTCATTTTCTCAAGTTGGTTGAGCATGCGTTCAACATCAGCCTCAGCGTGAGTGAGGGAGTCCTCTGTCCATCGGGCATCTACCCAGCTGTATTGTGTCGTTGCGCAGGGGTAGTGTGCTCTGTAGACGTTGCGAGGATCAGGTGGCACGTACACTTTCTGAGTTTGGGTCCGGCCATTGGTGATGAGGAGTCCCGGTTGTTCCTTTAGGACGATGACTGATGCCGGATTTGGTGCTGTCCGATTGCGGCTGCTCTCTGGTTGGCTGGAGGTACAGGATGGCGAAGCACAGCAGCATCCTGGTAAAAGTGAAAGAGAGAGAAAGAGAGAAAGGGAGAAAAAAACTTTTTGGCGAGTGTCGTCCTTGGTTGGCTGGGACTTCGCTTTGAGGATGCCGGTATGCCACTTGCTTCGGTGTCTTGCAAGTGTCTCTGGTGCTGCGTCATGAGCATATATTCGCATGACCCCCCTTTTGCACTGTGGCATCACAAGCTGTGGCGCAGTGATGGCATCAGATGCAGAACGCTGAATGTTGTCTTGTGCACGCAGCATGTGCCAGGTGCATAGCGGGTGTTTGGGGCACCGGTTGTCGGTGGGTCTAGACAGCGTGCTAGGGTGGTTGGAGGGGTCTAAAAGTGGTGGTGACTCCCAATGTTCATGAAGTTGTTATGGTCTTTGGCGAGCTGGAAGGTGCATGGTAGCGAACTTGAACCTTGACTTGGTGTTGAGGCTGTGTACCCTTGGATGGCTGCTGGAGATCTATGAACTCTGTGACCTTAGAGTCTGGCTTTGTTGTAGTTCTCGTTACCTCTATGACCGGCCAGTCTGGCTTTGGTAACCTGTGTGACTGGAGGAGGGGGGGGGGGGGGGGGGGGAGGGGTTCTTGAACTTGGGCCCAGACTGTCAGGTGTTTGAAATCTAGTAAAGGCTCAAAGCGCTCTAGCAGATCTTTGCCAATCAGAAAGGGGTACGTGTCCATTTGTGAGATGTACCCAGGGTGTTTCAGACTAAAAGAACCAATTGTCAGGTGAATGTGAGCTACCTGTTTGAGCCGGATGTCGTTCTGGCTGTATGCCTGCACAGTCAGCTCGCATGTTTGAGATGTAAGAGTTCGATTTTGTCTCTCAGAGTCTTTAAAAGAGTTTCCGGGCCATACCCTGTTTGATCATGTGCCCGAGGAGTCTTGGCGTCGGGGCTGGTGTGGTGATCGACGGGCGGTTAGGGCCGGTCTTGTGTAGTTCTTTGCGGAGACAGACAAAGTAGCATTTCTTGGTCTTTTGGGATTTTGGTCCCAGTCGTGGGAAGTTGTCAGCTGTGTTAGCTGTGTTAGCTCTGTGGTCTGTTGTTGACGAGCAGTGTTCTGTGTGCCTGTTGCAGGTTTTATGCTGAGGCATAGGATGTCGTGTTCGTCCCTCTTGTTGTCTTTGTAAAGTCTTTTGTGAAGAAGCTTTTTAAGCAACTTCAGACTCTTGGCTGTCTCGGACATGGCAGCACTGTTTTCGTCTGATTTGTGTTCAGACTTGTGCTGACCAGTGGCAGGTCGAGAGGGGTTCTGCTCTGGGCTGTTGAGGTCAGGCTAAGCAGGGGCTCTGTGACATTTTGGCACACTTGTGGTGAGTGACTAATGCATGGCCCTAAAAGTACAGAACTACTGCTTAATGGGTTCGCTAGATATGTAGCCTAAAGCTAAGTGTCTCTTGTTTAGCTAGCTAGTGACGTGTGTCTTGTATCCTTATCTTAGCTGTGATTGTTAGGAGGCTAAGAGTTATGTGGTTCCAAGATTATTCCCTGGAAAGGGCATAGCCGAGATAAAATAAATGACGTAAGATGGTTCTTATGACTTAATTATTTCTCTGGACTTAACTGGGGGGGGGGGGGGGGGGTCACTACGGCTTGACGAAGTGAAGGATAAGAGGGAAACGGACAGCTTTCTCATTTGAATTTTGCTTATTATCAATCCTTAGGATTATAGTTGTGCTCTAGTAAGTTGTTGAAATTACTTGTGCTGCAGGGTCACGAAAATGAGTGCACTGGTTGAAACTAAGCCAAAATAACAAATAAGGGTGTCTCTGTTTCCTTTCTGGGCCCTATGGGAAATGGAACCACATTTGAACAAGAGAGGAAATTAAATTAAATCATATAGATGACTGATTAGCCAAGGGAACAGCTGACTGCTGTTATTATGAAAGTTAAAGAAATGAAAGAAGTAACAAGAGAAAAACAAAATTTAAAGCAAAAGGGAATAAAGTGATCAAACACCGGGAATGATCGGTTTAGTCACCTGTCGATGAAAATTCCTATTGCTATATGAATTATTCTCTAGCTACACAGTTTACATTTAGTTAAACGTAAGTTTAATTAACAGGGTATCTGCAAAGTTAGCCTTCGACGGTTAGCAAGGACGATGCCTTCACTAGTGAAGGTGAACTTAAGCTGCAAAGAAGTGTAAACACGGAAAGTGAATAATTAGAAACCCTAACCGGTGTTAAAGAAAGTATTCTAGAATACTTTGCATTGTGTGAACACAAGTGGTGATTAAGGGCTCAAGCAAATTATGCTAGCTGCTAACTGTAGAAGTTATTATGTAGCTTAGCCTAAGCTGGATGGATGCTAGGTTAGCGTAGCGTAAGCTAGCTGGATGCTATGTTAGTTTAGCTCAGCGTAAGCTGAAAGGATGCTAGGTTAGCTTAGCGTAGCGCAAGCTAGCTGGATGCCATGTGAGTTTAGCTTAGCGTAAGCTGGAGGGATGCTAGGTTAGCTTAGGCACCTAGGCTGGTTTGTTTACAAAGTGACATCACAAGTTAGCACTTCCTGTGACAAGTCGTTGTCATGGGAACCAGAGCATGTCAGACAATTCAACAGTCCTTAAAGAATGTCTGTACATTTTTCATGGATTATGCATGTTTAAACGGGTTAACAGGATGCACCTATATTTTAAGTCTTTCTAGGACTCAGTGTTACATTAAGTAAAATGCAGATGTGTTTTTGCATTAGCTAATTTTACTCATGGAACTCTTCTCTTTATTTTACGTAGCTTATTCTATTTGTTTACAGAGTAAGGAAATAGATTTGCTGTAAGTCAAAGCTTGTCTAAGCATATATGGTTACGTCCCCCTCGTGCACGAATGCTGACTTCTCAGCGAGTAACAGTTTTGATCGCTAGGTAGCTCTCTGCTTGTAGATGCAGCAAAAAAAAAAAAAAAAATATTTGGGTGAATTACATCAATCTAACAATAATTTGTAAGGCCTTTACATTTGTAGACACCCAGGTCTACCTAGATATAACTCTGTCCTGAGCTTTCTTTGTTAGACACAGGTTTAGTCATACTACCATTTGGATTTCCTTTTAATCAAAGCATAATAGATATCGGTACAGTTAACAAGCTGCTGAGATGAGGTTTCTTCGTCAAACAGACTTACGCTTTTACTGCTGAACATGCTACTTTTACTTTTAGTTGGAAATCTAAGGCTATTTTACTTAGAGTAGAGATGTCAATTCCAGCTATCGTTTTATCTGCATTTAGACAGGCCAGCGATCAAAGATGTGTATTGCACGTTGTGTTCTGGTTGGATCGCAACGATCAAAAGCATCTCGTAGGTTAACAGTAGTTTAAAACTGTGGTGGTTCTCCTACATGGAAACTAATGTACAGCAGTGCATTTTTCAAGAAGTATCTAGAAACTGTTTGTTTCAAAGGGGTCGTGTATAGCCTGTTGGCAGGTGAGGCTTATAGGTGAGCCATTCAAGATTTTCTTTAAATCAGTAAAGTTCAAATTTTTCTACTGCAGAGTCTTGCGTCTTTTTGAGCACAACTTTTCATCTACTTTTTAAAAGTTCTATGTCCTATGCTGATCAGGGACCCTTTTAGCAGAGTCTTGCACTGTGTTCGTGCAGTGTCTTCTGGTTTTGCAGTTCAAAATCATTGGGGTTTTGGACCCAGCTGTGGGACAGTTTGCTCTGTGTGCCTGTTGTGGGTCTTACGCTCAGGCCTAGGGTGTAAGGCTCGTACCTGAATTTTCGGAAAGTCTCTTGTGAAGAAGCTTTTCAGCGACTTCAGGGGCTCGGCTGTTTCAGACGTGGCGGCACTGTGTTGGTCTGATGCGTGCTCAGACTTGGGCTTACCAGTGGCCTGGAACGGACTCGACTCTCTGTAAACAGGGCTATGGTGTTGTGGGACGCCCTCTGGAGGCATCTGGTGGGATGCAGATTTTGAAGGAACAAAGTTCTGAACTTGACATCCGCTTCCATATTTGGCTGGTTCAGTGCTCCGAAGTAGGTTTGTCGGAGTCGGCTGTAGTAGGTCTGTGGGGTTTCAAGTCGGACCTGCTTGGGGTCCATGGCGGTGAATAACCCTTGGTCTGATTCTGGATCAGAGAATTCACGGATCAAAGCTTGTTGCAGCTGCTGGTAGTCCGTTTTGATAGTCTCTGTTTGACGGTCGAGGAAGCTGCGCACATCACGGCTGGACGTGATTCTTAGCAGGTACAATTTGTCCCACGCGGTCGCGTTGGTAACAGTTTGTAAGTGAAAGTCAGTGTCTTGTAGGTAGGCGTGCACGTTGTGGCCTCCTGCAGGGCTCGGAGTGAACGTAGGGAGGTTTCTCGCCAGCTTGTTAAGTCTTTTGGGAGCCCTGCCGTTGTAAGTAGCAGGGGCTCTCCTGGAAAGGCCCCCCCTTTTTAGCTCTGGGTTGTAGGCTGAAAGGTGCGGACCAGCTGGTCAGGGGAAACTTTGTGGTGTGCGTTTCCCTTTCCCGGTCATTCTGTAGTCTATAAGAGTGTTTCAGCTATCTGTGAACAATGTCAATTTCGCATATGATATTGTCTTTGTGCTGAATGAGTTCATGGATTTCAGCTCGGGCCGCTTGTAAGTGTTTTACACAGGCCTTTGCTTTAGTGTCTCTTTCTTTAGTTCAGTCTCTGCTGAACGGGCTTGTGGATGGTATCGCGGGCCTCTTGCGGGTTGTTTTTTTTCGCAGGCCATGGCTTTCGAGTCTCTTTTAGTTCAGCCTCTGCTCTTTGCAAAGGGGCTTCACTTTTGTCGGAGTTTCTCGTTGAGTACCACTCTGGTTGTTTTCTCTGAATGCTCTCTTCGGTCTGTGTGCCGATGAAGATCAGGCAGGGCAGTTTGAAGTCTTTCCACTTCCTTCTGTAGCTCGGGGTCGTTGTCGTCCTCGGCTTGCATCCTTAGCGTTGCAACTTCGTGCTCCAGGGCGAGGCGGCTCCTTTCACGGAGACGTGCTTGTGCGATGAGCTGGCAAGCGAGGTTTTGGACGTGTCTGGCCGGTCTTTGTCGTGGGAGCTTTGGCTTGGTTTGTGCGCCATCAGCTTGTCCACGTCGGCGCTGCTCTTGGCTTTGGAGCTCTGAGTCACTGTCTCCCGGTTGTCCCAGCGGGTTGTGGGACTGTAGGACCGGAACATACTGGTTTCAACTGTGGGCGAGAGGAACACAACACGCACAGAGAGACCAAGCAAGTTTGTTCTACGTATAACGAGCTATAATACGGCTATGCCGCGTATGCAAATTGTGGTTAACTGATGCAGACAGTTAAATCATTCGGTGGGACAATTTGGTTAGGTCAGCATGGGCCTGAATAAAATTTAGCAGGGCGGTAGCTTAAAGGGGGTCATCTTTTGATGCTAGCGGCTTGTTGTCTAATTATTATTCAGCGTTCCTTGTTGTCTCAGATAGGTTCTGTCTTCTAGGTGAACTGAAAGAAACAGAGCACGACAGAAAAGAGCAGTGGCAAGATAGCAAAGTTTGAAGTAACATGCAACCATCAAAGATGGAAAGGTCTGTAATGAAATGGCGTTAATAGTACACAGGAAGAGTTACAGGGGAAAAGGAGGCCGGACACTTCAATGGCCGGGGGAATCTCTAGATTCTGTGGCCAATATTAAGTGGATGGGTTTAATACCTTTTTCTAGTTTAACTGGGTGAAATGAGGTCATTCGGGTTGGAGTTCAGCATCGCGGTTGGTCTTTCTGTCGTCCCCCAAACGCCTGACAGCAGTGTCCCGGGCCCCTCCGTACATCTGTACCGATGTGCGCCCTCTCACGCAACCTGACTTTGAATCACAACCGGCGGTGCCAAATTGGTGATGTCGTGTTGCGGGCCGCACTAACGGAGAGACACGGGAAAGTCCGAGACTCGCGCTCAGTCAGCGCTGGGGACACAGGTCAGATGAACCAGCATGCTGGACTCCAAGCAGAGATGACTGTCAAATCACCACACGCTCTTTAGTGGATTCTACCTATAAACACAGAATAGTGTGAACAAGTGGCTTGACAGTGAATGAAAGCTTTCTTGTTTAAACTGAATTGAGTAATTACGTATGTAGAAAATAGAAGCAAAGGTTTTACTAGATAATGGTAAAAAGGAAATTATGAAAATGATGTTAATTATCAAAATAACTTAACCCAAAAGAAAGAGAAAAAAAAAAACATTTCCTTTAAGGAAAAAAAAAATTAACCCCTTTTTTTTTTTTATTATTATTTTATTATTAATAAAAATTAACAATCAGAAGTAATAAAGTAGGATGTACCCCGGGAGAAGACAGGCAGTAGTGGCGCGTTTGGGCCACAAAGGGTTTTGGGCCACTCCCTCCTAGTGGTCACCCTGGCTGACAGAGGACTTGATTTAAATTGCATTCACTGGTTTTGAATACAATTCAGATCGAGCGTATGCATAGATGTTAAGTAACTTCTAGAATAGTTGTCATAACGTATCAAATCAAAATTATTAAAAATAATTTGAAAAAGGAAATATAGAAGTAAAGCCATAAAACCATTCCCCACAGGGAAGGAGACTTCATTCAAATTAATCTTGAAATTTGTTTGTTTCCAACCAAATTTGAATAAGTGTAGGAAATTAAAGGTTGGCATTATTTTTGATGATGATCACGATCACTGTGGTGTATCAATGATAATAACCAAAATAAAATCAACTGGGAGAAAGCCACTTCAAAACAGAATGAGAGTAGACAGTAAGAGATAAGCTGACTTAGCGGGGGAAGGCCACAAGGGGGCCACCCTCCTCCTAAGTGGTCATCAGAAACTGCTAATACTTACTTTTGAATTTTAAATTCAAATGTGGTTTGAACCAAATTCAAAATAAGTGTACACAGTCAGAGGTGAAATCATGTTAGTAACACTGGAACTTGCACATGCATTGAAAGTTAGAAACACACTTTCAGAAATTCACTGGAAAAATCTGAAATTGTGACGAGAGAGAAATTTAGGAAAGGATGACCTTGTTACCGGTGTCCACGAGGTGGTGCTATTTCGCTCATGGAGGGTAAAGTCAGGACGTGGAGGCCGTCTGATACTGGAAAACTCAAGGGCGCGCCCTAGCGTTTGGCAGAAGCATTGCAACCCGCCTGCTTTCAAATGTGATAGTCTCAGAGGACATGCAAAAAAAATAGTGCGGAATTTAAATCTCGACGGATTTCTTTCCGGTGCTATATTTCACCAAACGGCGTGGCAGGATTTTTTTTCTACACACACACATAGGGTCACAGGAATTATACGTCTGTCGTTCGTATCCAAATACATTTATCAAATAGCGTTTTATGATTAGAATGTTTTTATGTTTTGGATTTTTCTGTGCTATATTTCACAAAACGGTGTGGCAGGATTTTTTTCCTACGCACACACATAGGGACAACAGGAATTAGGCATCTGTTTTTTTTATTCCCACATACGACAATTAGCACTATGATTCACACGTGTTCACTTATAAATTTTAAACCTCGGCGGGTTTTCCTATTTCGACACGTGTACACGGAAGGATTTCTTCATTTCCGCACATTAATATGGACAACAGGAATTATACGTCTGTCATTCGTATCCAAATAACATCTATCAAATAGCACTTATGATTAAAAATGTTTTTATGTTTTGGATTTTTCTGTGCTATATTTCACAAAACGGTGTGGCAGGATTTTTTTTTTTTTTCTACACACACACATAGGGACAACAGGAATTATACGTCTGTCGTTCGGATCCAAATAACATTTATCAAATAGCACTTTATGATTAAAATGTTTTTAGATTTTGGATTGTTTCTGTGCTATATTCTAACAAACACGTTTGGCAGGATTGCTTCGCTGCGCTGTGCGTAAATAAAACAGGGATTATTCGTCTGTTTTTTCGACTCCCATAACATATTATCAAATAGCACTTATGATCAAATATGCGTTAGGTTTTACAATTGAGTAGCTACGTCAATGTTTTAACCCGGAGTTATCGATAATCTAACGATTATAATTAATATCAGGCCTGTTTAAGAATAGTGAAAGAGCATCGTTTCACTAAATCTTGTCTTCACCGTGGCCGAAGAATCTCGTTCCGCCAGGGGAGTTTAATATTAAAAATGTCGTCTTTAAAAGAGGTTTCTTCGTCTTTTATAGGACAAATTTAATACTGTGAAACTATGAAACTGCAGTTTACTTCTTAGCTTCGCTGGACTGAAACGGCTTTTTGCCTTTAATCAGTCAAGGTGAGTTCGCATAGCGTTCGCTCAACCGAGGTGCACGTACAATATTAAATCACAATATAGACAAAGATTGAAAACCTAATTTGCTCAAAAACAAGTTTAAAGTGTGCTCGTATTTTCTCCACCATTGTAAAGACTTTGGGTGGATCGAATCCGTGGGGAATTTGCATATCATAATTAATAATTCATAATTAATAATTATTCATACATGTTTGGATTAGATCAGTCTTACATGTTAATAAATCTCCCTCTAAGGGAGGATGTCCTTTTACCTGCATATTTGACTGTGTATCCTTGCATTTTAACTACAAGTTGATTACAGTTAATTACACTGATCACGTCTTACAAAACAGGCAAAATTAATTAGCTCAATTGCCAGAATAATATTGTGGGGATCCACAATATCATCTTACTTTATAGGATTTCAGGAAACGCAATTCTCTGGCCAGAAGAATTGGGTTTGCTGTCCTATAAACACATACTCTTTAAAGTATCTTTAATTGATAAAGCGAGTAGGACCTGTTTGCACTTAAGGGACTTGAAAATGAGCAAAGTAAATGAATCAATCAAATGAATATAATGGATTTAATAAAGGCATGTCTACTTATATATTTACTACAGTTGCCATGGAATATATATACATATATATTTACAAACATAATAAACAAACAAAACACGATAAGGCATCGATGAACGAGAAAGGCATTGCGTTTGGACAAATGGAGACACGTGTGGGAGAGTGAGGGTGTGAGAGAGAGAGAGAACGGAGAGAGAGAGAAAGAGAGAGAGAGAGAGCATTAGCAGCATTATCCTGGACTTCACCTTTTCTGTAACAACACGAAAACATCATCTTAAGGCTTCTTAGAAGCTCTGTAAAAAGAGATACTTGCGCAAATGTAATCTTGGTCATGCACTCTGTGTCGCGTTGGTCCTGCACCGTGAGCGGTGTCCTGTGTGGGAGGAAGCGTCACGTGGTCACGTGCGCGTGCTTCTGGTTCAGAGAGAGCGCGCGGTGGTTTAAATGTCCCTCGTAGCCGGCTTTGCTGAAGAGATATGTCCCGCGGTGTTCTTTTCACTCGTGGAATTAAAACACCGGGACTTATCTTAAGACTGAAAAACACAAACTAACTAGAACACATAAAAGAAAGGCGAAAGACTCGCCTCGAGACGAGACGTTACATTCTGAAAACAGGACGAGCACGGAAGAGCGCAGTAAGATCTGACTGTGGAGGGAGGTTCAGTTCTTCTTTAAAGGAACCTTCTGAGGTGCGAACTGGCCAATGGCATTCAACGAAACTTTGGCGGCAACCTCGGCTTTGTCTTGTCCGCGTTCGATTTATGGCCGCATTCACAGGTTTCACAAGCAGTCAGAATTTGGTCAGAATCATTCCAAAGATGATTAAACATAGTAAAATACATTTTACGGCTTGTTCAATTACATAGATGACCTCGTTAGATCACAAAGGTTCGGAAAATAGGAAGAAAGACGTATAAGGAGAGTTATATTGCAGAGTTACATTAAAAGCATAATTAAATGCCCTTGTAGTTCGTTTAGAAATACCATACACTCCCAGATCCCTTCATAGGGCCTGGACAAATCGACAAACATAACATATCAAATATATCTCAGTAAAGTCAGTAAAGTGAGTGAATTAAAGCTTTGTGTATGTGCGTTTTCAGAGGGGACTCTTTGACCGCATGGCATTCCTTTGCAGAAAGGAGGGGGGTTAGTTTGATAAGGTCTGCTTGAAGCTCGAGCCACAGTCATGAAGTGTTCTGGTGAATCTCGCAGGACATTTGAATATGTCAGTTCATTGGGTGTTTAAGAGAGAGAACCCTCAAGATTTCTTATAACACCCCTGTGTCACAAAGTTAGCGAGATGTAATGTAAATCAACAAATGGGGAACGAGGATTGGAGTTTATCGAGACTAAACATGCTACACAGTGATTTCTGTTTCTCATAGTATGCAAGTCATGTCTCAAACATTAACCCATTAGAGTTTACAAGGCCACACAGACCAAACAACATAAAGGAAAAATCATGAGATGGAACATTGGATGCATGTATCACATGGTTATATATATATATATATATACATAGAATATATAGGTTTAAACCAGGGTTCGTTTATTCTTCTCAGCAAGAATAAGGAGGAATCACACTCTCTGGGACATTCCAAGGGGTAATAAAACTCAGTCTTGTAACAGAACACCCCGTTCTTGGTGTGTGTGTGGGAGAGAGTGTGTGTGTGTGTGTGTGTGTGTGTGTGTTTTTCCAAGTTCCAGGCCTTTTGGGCTAAAGGCTTTGGGATTTTAGCATGGGGGTATTTAGTTATTCAGATTCACCTTCGCCCAGTCCTTACAGTAGTTTACACAGAGACATTAAATGGTATCGGTTTCAAAAACTTGCATTTTCAGTCCTACTGTTGTCGCGTGAATAAACGGCTTAAACGCATATAGTTTTCTATTTTTAGATAAAAACACTGTTATGTAAATGGCACAATGACGTTGTCGTCTGTGTAAACTACAAAAACTCAAATTTGTGAAAACAGTGATGTCATGCACATGCGCATTACGTGTTCAGTCTATAGGCACATCGTTTTTCTTTACAAAGTGACAATGCCAGCTAGCATGCAGCATGATGCAGCATTTAGTTGTTTTCGCGGATCCGTGTAAACGGGGATCGTTTTGACAATGTTGTTGTCTGTATGCGAAACTGAAACAAAAAAATTGTAGTCTGTTCCCATCATTCACTACATGATTTTGTGAAATCTGTAAACTCGAAATGCCCAAAATCTGCAGACTGCTCTGAATTTCGTCACCAAGAATTAATTCGATTCATCCAGACTGCAAATCTGAGCAAAAGTCATGTACCTCCGGTTTCACAGGCAAGCCTTAAATTAAGATAGTCCCAGACTAAAAGGCATGTTTAAGTGGTTTGAAGTGAAAGCAATTTGCACTGGCATATAAAATATTGTCTTGCCATTGTCTTGTCTCAGGATGCACACCAGTAATGTTTTTTAGGCACATTTACGTATAAAAGCTACTTAAATGCCCTAAAAAAAATAAGGTCTAATCCTGGCTTAATCTAAGCCCTGTCTGTGAAACCAGGCCTTAGTGTATTAATGACCATCATAATGCTCTTTACTTTGTTCATTTACCCACAAATATGTTCTCAAAGTGTAAGTGATGTGCCATTATATAGCTATAAATGAGACAAAAACCAAACAAACTGTATCCAAAAAGGACCATATCTGTTTATGGACATTTATTATCCTGTACTTTTATAGTTTAGAAAATACAGGTCTGTAATTGTACACCAAAACTGTACTTAAAAATTCTTAATGAAAGAAATTGCCTTCAAAAGACAATGGAACAACAGTTGTATCCACAGTGAAACAGAACTAGGGGTCTGTTGTACCCGGGAAAGACAAGTAAGGTTGACAATGAATGTGGAAAGAGCTAGGGGTTTCTTGCCATGCTGGTTTACCACTGAACAGTGATCAGATGACCTTGCTCTAATCCTTTGGTAAACAGTTAAAGGTCACACAAGCATGACTGATCCTGAGTCAGCAATCAGGCTTTTCATCCTCGATTTCCCCCTATATCAAGAGCTGGTTTTCAATTTCACACACACCACTGTACAAACAGAACAGATTAGAAGTGATAAAAGTCTGTTATACAGCTTATATAATGCTATTCAATTCTGCTTTTGCAAAAATATACTCATAATATACATAGATTATTCACTTTTCATTTCCCCTGCTCTCTTTTTGCCTAAAATCTACCCCACCCCATATCCATAAAAATCACATTACAAAAGCAGTTGAAATTACTATTTCTGACCAGTTATAAAGATTTTACTTGGCCAGCTGAGGAACAATTTTGCATTTTTACAGATTATAATCAAAGCTATATACACAGATAATTACAACACAGCCTGAGGTGCATCATCATGCATGATCAGAGGTGTTCTAAAAAAACTAATTGAAGTAGAGCATTGAAAAATAGACACCAGGCCCAATACACACAAAAAAGCAACATTATTTTTCATTATAACCTTTGATTTTATATAAATAAAAGGTTATACTGAAAAATACTGTTGTGTTCCTTTACTTTTTGTGTGTACATTTTTAAAAAAAGCAGACATTTTTCTATAATGGAATCTGTGTAGTAACAAACAAATGAACAATAAAAATGTGGCAAGAAAGTCTAGAGACTTTTCAGCAGGTGTTACAGATTCCTGATTGGAGCGATTGCAATTTGACATGAGCTGCATTTGGAGTGCGAGGATGCATTCTGGTTCTGAGTTCTGGTAGTGAAATCGTTCAGAAAGCATAGTTTTCAGAAAAGGACGGCCCCACTAAACACTGGTCCCTGGCATCTGCTGGATAAGGGACACCGTTAGTCTCGTCAAAGTGTGAGAGTGGAACAGTGTCGTCCTCAGGAACCTGCATCCCATCGGGGTCTGCCTTCAGACTGGGCCTCTGGTTGTCAGGGAATGCCATGGAGAAGAGTGCATCGGGATCACACACAAACTTATACACGTACCGCTCTCCAGCAACCTGCATATGAACAAGAGAAAGAGAAATGTTTTAGAAAAACTTCTTTGGGAAAAGCTGATATGCTTTGATGGGGTGGATTTGACCAACTATAGGTAATGAGGGAACTACAATCTAATTATTAAGGGATTGAAAGAAGAAAAATGACATTGGAACGTGAACGTGCCTTTACCTTCTGCATGATGCCCTTCTCATAGTAGTAACGCAGAGAGCGGCTCAGCTTGTCATAATTCATTGCAGGCCTGTTCTTCTGGATACCCCAACGGCGAGCAACCTATTGAAAATGTGGGTGTTAATCTGCTGGTTGGTTGAAATAAAAATGGGCTATAAAGCTATTGGCTCTCATAACACACTGACCTCCTCTGGTTCAATGAGTTTAAACTCGAGCCCACGGCCAGTCCAAGCTATGAAGTGGCGGTTGGATGGGTCGTCCAACAGAGTGACCAGGAACTGCCAGAGTTGCAGAGACCCCCTTCGTTGATACGGGGGACCCTCCCGGAAAACTCCACCCTCCTGCTTCAGCTTTCCCTCCAGGCGGTCTGGGACCACACACGCATCATCATAATAGAGGTGGGATTCTCCATCATACCCAAAACCTGCAATCGGCCGCCAGAGAAAAAAGATTTGATTTAATATGGACAGCCTGAGAAAGAACTCTCATTATTAACAGAAGACTAATCAGAAGCTGTTGCTTCATAAAACATCTGCACTTTATGGAAATAGTAGGTGAAACTAAACTGATAAAGCCTCACCCTCGCTGTTGGCGCCATAGAAATTTGCTGATTTGCCAAAAGATGACTGGCAATTCTGTACTTCTGCAAGAAAATAAAAATAAAAAGTATTTAAAAAAAATAAATCACATGAATATTAATCAAATATATAATGTAACAATGTTTGGAAGTTCAAGTTTATCAGTGTTCCTTTATATAAAAATCCCATTCAAATATTTGTACAAAAATACATCAGAGTTCCACTTCAGAAAATCACATTAATAATCATTTTCAAATAGAAACAATATAAAGTAAAGTTTTGAGTTTCAAGTTTATCAGAGTAATTTCTATAGGAATCCGCACTACTGGGAATTTCGCGTCAAGGCAAAAGATTTCCCCATGCACATTTCATCTTCAGATTAAATTGGTCACACGAATTTTGCCATGCTGACCACCAGAAAGTGACTTCTGTGTGAGCTGTGCTTCATACGTCGCTACACTATTCACAATGGACCCTTTTTGCTTTTAAAATGATACTATTTTGACAGTTCCACAGCCATCAGTACATTTGACCTAGTGGGAGCTAAAAGGATTACTCATTACAGCACTACATGCATCACATGGACTGAATCCAAAATCTCTGGAAGATTTACACCCACCTGAGTCAAAGCCGAAGTCTCTGGGCTCCTGTTTGATTGACAGTTGGTGGATCAACGGTGCTCGAGGAGGCCCCATGTTTTGCACACCCCGGTCATTGTAACGAGGATCCACCATTTCCTTTTTGAATCCCTGGGGAGGCATTGGCACCAACGGCTCTGACATCTGCCGGTGATAAGGGGGGCGGTTATGTCGGGGAAAATGGCCACGGGTGTGTGGGGGGTAAGGTGTCTGACAACGACCATCGGACTGTGAGAATGGCAGACAGGGCTCGGAAAGCTGCCGATGGAACCTACCGAAATGAAGAGTAAGAAAAAGGTAGTGAAAAGACATGAGAAGACATTAACATCAAGGGCAATTGAGATCATGAGTTCCATGTCAAAAGGATAAGTCTGGTGTTAAAGCTCTTTCTTCCCAGTAGTTAAACCTGGAGACTTGAATGGGATAAACATAGAACTGCTTTCCAGCTCAGTGTGGCATCTTTAACAAGATAATACCAATGAAAGGCTCAACCTGAGCTGATTACAGAACTTTTAACATGCACGAGCCGTTCAAGATGACGCCAAAGATAGAAATGAGGTTAGAAACCGATCACCGTGACCCAAAAAAAATTACTCTGAAGTGTCGGAAATAAAAACAACCTAATAAATTGCAAGATGTTATATATTCATACCTGTGGTCTGTACTGTAGGAGGCATCTGGGTGATTTACAGGTTGGCAGGGCACAGCAAAAGGTGGGCTTTGACTGTGGAGTGGAGTATGTGCTCTCTGATGTGGTGGGGTAGAACTGTGGTTTAGGACAGGTAATAGTGGCAGTCCTTGTGTCTGCGTTTGGGCTGGTTGCATTGCTCTTTTTTGCACATGATGTGTGGCTGTGCTGGTGGAGGAGCCAAAGGGTGATGCTGGTGTAGAAGGAGGAGTCAGTGGCTTGTTGAAAGGAAACGGCTTCCTGTCGAAGGCACTAAAATCGACACAACACAAATAGAGCATGAGTGAGGGGAATATGGAGAAGGGAAAGATGGGGAAAAGACAAGGAAATACATACCTGTAGTTATATAGGCACTTCTCTCCATACGGAGAGAGTCTCTGCTCTTGTCCACAGGGGGAAAATTCCCTGCTTGGGCTCAGCTCCCTCTTTACTTTAGTTTGAAGAGGTCCATGGAACATCACTGGAGAGAAAGTTGTTCATTTCATTTAATACATCGTGTGTACATAAACTAAAATGCCAGAACAAGAATACAGTTCTTTAACTTGGAACCTAACCTAGTTTGTTTCTGGTGTCAGATGTTTGATAAATAATTAGTACTGAACTAGAACTTCTCCTTTTAAAGAGGGGAAGGAAAAAAGTCCTTTCCTTCTAGACAAGTTAGAACTCGCAGACTATCGCGTGATTCCTCTGGAAAAGGGCCCCACTGCCCAGCTGTGGTGAAAGAGGGGCCTGTGAGAACTACAGGCACCATGCCAGATAAGAGGAATTGTGCCAGACAAACACACACATACCCTCTCACACACAATTTCTATGCAAACACATCCATGTGCATTCACGTTCTACAATAAACACCATTGAAATGCACACAATTAAGACTTATTCAGAGCCAAATGGGAAGAAAAACTAACAAGGGAAACAGCCAGAGCACTGTTCACCAGCACATAATAACTAGAGTGTGTGTGCGCCGAGGATCCAGCCCCATTAAAATGTCACCAAGCTGGAGGCTGCCATGAGTTACAGCACCACAGCGGCAGGCCGGGCCTCACATGTGTGTGAACACACACACACTCACACCATAGAAACATCTTAAACTCATGGCTAGGAATCAGGTTTGGCACAGAAACTCTTAGCGATTCATTTTTTTGGTTTCAAGGAGGAAGGTAGTATGCATCTCGAAACGCTTCATAATGTCCATAGCAAATTATCCAGTGCTAATAATTCGTGCAGCATAAATAAATAAATGTTTTTCATTATGCTGGGAGTTTCTATAATTCATAAAGGCAAGTTCAATATGCCATTCCGCAACCAACCCCACTTCCTTGCTACATGAATATTCAAAAGGTACTCACAGTTATCCGACTGGAAATCTGGAACAAACTGTTCGTCATCGGGTACCTGGGCTGCACATGGAGAAGGAAAACTATTTATACTGACTGGCTTGCAAACTGCTTCAGAGACAGTGAATAAAGGCATGCAATATTTAACATGAATATAAATAATTTGCATGTTTATATATGCGATATTGTCTTATCAAATTTGAATGGGGCCCCAGAGATCAACCACTGAGATGATCCATTAACCAAAAAGTTGTATTTTAACAGTAGTTATGAAATGTATTCCATAACCTAGACTATCCTAGAGCTGTTGACGTACCTTCTGCAATCCAAATCTCTTGTAGCTGGCTGAGATCTTGAAAGAGATCTGTGGAACACAAAGATTGATTTGTGAATAAACAGGCTGACTTGTTTGGTCCTGGGTTAAATGATGTGTTTTGGAGAGATCTGGATGGATTGATTGCATGCTCATTTGTTTACCCTCTGTATCCTGTGCCAGCTCAGTGTCAACAAACTTCCTTTTTCGGTCATTGAAAGTTCTGCAAAATGTTTCCTGCATGTGAGACTTCTGTAAAAAAAAAAGACCAAGATCAAATAATGAAAGTTGGAACAAGTGATCCACAGATGTATATTCTGTCGTGAAATATCTAAAAAGTGAAGAAAATGAGCCATGAAAAGTTAAAGCAGAGACGTACATTGGGGGGCACCACGAAAGGGACCTGCTGGTCGTAAAATCCGTCCATGTCGCTTGCTTCTCACTGCGGCCTAGGGCTGCAGCAGGAGGGAAAGCGGGAATAAACAGGGATAAAGGGGGGGTGGGCCCACGGGTGATATTGTCGCCTGTCGGAAGAAGAGCCGAGAAAAGTGGCACTTAGAGAAAGACAAGTCAGGATCTGATGCAGCTGTCAGTGATCGTCCCGGGACCTGACAGTTTAGGACCAACTGTCCCTTTGATCTGTGAAAACTTCAGCTAGCATGCTTGTTTGTGTAACACACTCACTCTCAGCTCCTGCTCAGATGAAGTGTGCTGCATTAGTGCAGGACACTTACACTTGCTCAGCCTCTTAATTCTCTCTCACAGGCACACTCACTCTCTCTCTCTCTCTCTCTCTCTCTCTCTCTCTCTCTCTCACACACACACCATTTAAGGCTCACGGTACAGATGGGGGTCCTTACATAACCATACAGTACCATCTGTTGCCCATGAGACTATCCAAGACTCCATACTAAGAATGAATCTAAACGAAAGTGGTAATAATAATGATAAAAAGCAGCTTTTATTGACACAAATAAGGTTCGGATTTAAATAGTGGAACGGCATGGATAAAATAAGAAGCCCAAGCTATTCACGCTTCGTCACACACGTGTGTTTATTTTCCCTGACGCAAGTGTTCAAGCCATAAAATCGTATTACAGCCGCGAGGCCAAGAAAACACCTTACAGTGAGCCAACCTCTCTGGACCAAGAACTAATTAAACATCCATCTCTTAACATTATTGCTTCCTGAAGCTTATCAGACCTTTATAAAACAGGAGGAACGTGCGTCTGCACATTTCATGCTGAAAAAGAAGAGTTTGCGCTTTTAAAGATTTTTATTGGCTATAATAAAGACAGCCAGCGGAAGCTATAGTTGTTGAATAAGTAAAGCGAGATTATAGCATTACAACAGTGAGTTAACAGGTATAAGAGCAAGTTCGAGAAGTTCAATCCCTTCCCCCCCCAGCGCCCATTATCGCCGCGCGCTCCCCCTCCCTACCCTCGGACGCTTGTTTTTCTCAATGAAGTGAAATTTGATCCATCGTGCGCGCTACCCGAAAAAACCTCAGACGTTCCATTCATAAAAACACCAAACGCGCGAGAAGCACTTCGCCAAACCGCATATGGATTTTGCAGAGCGCAAACTTGCGCTAATGATTAAGTTCACAATAAGCTTAATAAAGTACTGAGGAAACTGGAGGAATGGTTGCCAAATATGCGCACTAAGAAAATGGCGTTGCGAACCAGCAAAACTAAACGCACCGTTTTAAGTAATACAACTTTATAAAAATAAAAGCAGAAGACGAAACTTGCATCGGGTCATCATAACTAAACATTAAAACGTTAGAGCAGCGTGCAAAATATACTCACCCAACGGTGATTAAATCCTTTGCTTTTGAAAAAAAGTGATTTGATAAATCCAAGAGAAAAACAGACTGGTTTTGAAAGCACTAAAACGATCGCACTCTCCCTCAGCTTGACGCGACTGAAATTTTCTCAATGGGATCGCTTGCTTTTCCATGAGCATCGGCTTAACACTGTACGTCATGCTCATTGGCTAGTCCACCATGTCATTCAAGTGATTGACCAATAGCTGTCACTGCATTGCCAATGCGATCGTGAGGCTGTGGACAGCCAATCAGAGCAGGTCTCTCTCCTGTTTTTATGAATGACTGGGTTTCATTCAACAACCAGATGTTTATCCACCGCAAAAAGAGACTTTTAAAGGGCCAGAAGCGAAACGAGAGTGAGGAACCATACAGTCCAGCTGAGGCTCTAAACTTGCGGGGCCGATCTGAATTTTATTCTATGATATTTTTTTAGATATAATGTCAGCATAATAAGTAAATACTTAGTTCGAGTTTAAGACTTAAAGCCCCAGATTTCAAACGGCGCCAATAGGCTACGTTTTAAATTTTTTTTTATTTCAAAGTTGTTGTTTTTTTTACATTAATTAGAAATTATATAACAATGTAAAGGTTAGGGAGACCATGCTTACAGAGGTCTAATCCTTTGCTTTTTCAGTGTGAATATTGACTGAGCTTTGAAAACCACTGACCTCTATCTTGGGTGACAGAAGAGTGGACGTGTCACTCTGGACAATGACTGGAATCCTCTGTGATAATCTCATTCTTATACCAAAACATTTCCCCACAACATAGGCCTATCTGTTTTTGCTCACTCTCTTCATCCAATTCATGGATCACTCATATACACAAGGTTTTAAAACAGACAAATGAATACCACCTTAAATGATCGTGGCACCATAACTATATCCCCAATAGGGAGGCTGATTATAAAATCAGTGTTGCTCCCTGCTGGGAAACTCCACTGTGAGAGAACACTTTGTTGTCTGATCTATTATTCATGCCTGTTCCTCAAAGAAACATCTGCACATCAGACAGTGATGTCTGATCTCTGGTTCCCCCTACCTATAGGTTACAACCTTAAAAACTTCAAAGCTAATGTCTACTCTAGTATACTTAAATTTAAATATTTAAATTTAAAAGAAATGGTACATAGCACAAATAATCATCTGATCTTATATCCTACTTAATTTGTGGAAGCCTGGAGTCCATAGGAGAATAAAAATGTTTAGGGCTATGCAATGTATTGTGGAGATGGTTTCTGTTTGAAGAAAAGAAAGTAGGCCTATTCATAAACCTTTTTTTATTTCTTACTAAAATGTTTGTGAATTGTTTATGCTGTCTACATTGGGCATGAAATGGCAAAAGCATGTATACAGGTGCTGGAAGTCTCTAAATCCAGATTCCCCAAACCTAACAAACACATCAATTAATTGTAAAAAAACAAACAATAAATTCACAGTGCAGGGTGGAAAGAGTATTGCTAGCAGCTTCTTCAAAACCTTCAAAATCTGGAGTTTAGTGTCAGCTAACATGTAGGTTCACATACCTTTTCATGTAATTGTGTAGGGTATAATTGTATAACTTGTTCACTAATATGGTACTACTATTATAATAATATTGTACTATATACTATGGCTAATATTAGACAAAATGTGTGAATGAATGCGAGAATGAAATATGGTGCATCAATGGCAATGTGATTGTTACAGCCCTCTGTAAATAGGTGAGTCATCTTTGTGCCTTTCTCTCTCTTGCACAGACACACACACACACACACACATACATGTCTGGTTCGCTATCTTTGTGGGGACTCTCCATAGGCGTAATGGTTTTTATAGTGTACAAACTGTATTTTCTGTCCCCTTACACTGCCCCTGTCCCTAAACCTACCCATCACAGGAGACATTCTGCATTTTTACATTTTCAAAAAACATTACTTAGTGTGATTTATACGCTGTTTTCCTCATGGGGACCGCTGGCTGGTCCCCACAATGTAGGTGATCTCAGGTTTTACTATACTTGTGGGGACATTTGGTCCCCACAATGTAATATAAACACGAGCACACATACACACACACACACACACACACACACACACACACACACACACACACACACACACACACACACACACACACACACACACACACACACACAAACAAACAAATAATAAGTGGAAAGTAAGCAATCACTTGTTAGTGGTGTGTCTATACAACTTCACTAGGTTGTAACAGTAACACATGAACATGGAGTTGGCAAAATTAAACCTTTTATCAGGGAGATATGTTACAAATCCCATAAACCTAAGTCAGGACAAAATGTCACCGTGGCTCATTTCATGAAAGCTTTGGTGTTGCTACTTGCCTCTCAACTGTGATTCTTAAAGTCGGCATGAAATGAAAATTCCCCCCTCATCTTTTTTGTTATATATTTTTTTTGACCTCGTCATTTTTTAATTAAAATATATAACCCAATTTCACTCCAAAACATAACAACTTTATGAGGTAATGCTTTCGTATGAATTCATATGATTCGAAAACATTCAACTTTTAGAAAAAAAAGTAGACATTAAGGTCTACCCCAAAACATAACAGTTCATACAGAAACGTTTGAATGAGATTGTACTGTAATTTTATTGTAATTTATGCAAATTAGCCACCAATTCAGCAAAATAAAAAAAAAGTTGAGAATTGACATGAGATTGTGTTATCATATCTCGATCTTTCAGTAAAACAACAGGCTCATTTCTGGTGATATATGCCAGACTTCTCCAATCTTTTCCTGCCCTTTCTTACAATTGACTACAAGCTCTCATTCAGATCTGCCTTATCCAATGGATAGAACCAACTCCCCACCCAACTTTTCTTCCTTTTATCAATAATCTATTTCACTCGGATGTACATCAGAATATAGACAAAAAAGGATATGTCGCTACTTTCATTGCTATCCCATACACCTGCAAAATCATTGGCTATTTTTTTTTAAATATAGAAAAAAACATCCAAAACTGGCTTTTCCTTGAGGGCTGATATTCTTGTCAATGAACTTGCTGAACAGCTTCATTAAACTGAGTGATGGTGCTCTTCATAACCTGAAATTAAACAGGTTTCCATAGCTTTCATCAGCGTTCCACGCGACTTGCTGCAAGGCCACACTAAATATAGCTCTCAAACGCTTCTATTATATAACAATATGCTCTAAATTCAATTGAAATGGCACCATGCTGCAGTACTGAACGTATCTGTACAGAAGAAGCAATGTAACCAAAGCGGCTTCACATTTCTGTTGAGTCATAGGCTTTCTGGTCATGAACGTTCGTCTTTGACTCATGGTGAGGTTGAACTTTTATTTTTGTCTCAGATCGAAAAAGAAGTATGTTATTAATTGACTGTTAATATGTTACAGAGCCTTGATCTGCTGCTGTGCTGGGTGTGAGTCACGGTGTTTGTTTTCTTCTTCTTCGGGGAGAGCTAAATACATTTCACAGTCCCTGGTGTGTCATACTATACAGGATACATCAAACCTGTGATTGCCTGTTACTCCCTGTAATTGAAGGGAACGATTCTCTTTCATTCAAAGCTGTAATTTCGTAAATCTCCCTTTGATTGCTGACGGACGAGCGTGGTTATGTGAATGTGTGTAAAGGGATATGGGAGCATTTAATCGAGTAAATGCATCACAAAACGTTTAACAGTAAAAATGATTACATTTATGGGACAGATAAAATCTGGGTGCGTCAAAAAAACAAACAAGTAATCAAGTAATCCTATACACTGTAAAAAAGTTGCTGCCTTAAATTGAATACAATTAACTTGGATGATTAAGTCATTTCAACTTAATTTACATTAAACTGACTTTAAAAAATGAGTTAAATTTTGATGAGTTAAAGCAATGTAAAAACATGTTGTCATAACTTCTTGATCAAATAATTTCTATTACAGTGTATACAAATACAAAGTTCTGTCATGAAACAGCAGGCTGATAGGTCCTTAAATCAATCCCATAATTCTCTAAATATAGGGCACAGCTTTTTGACAGGAATGTTTTACTTTATGAAAATCCAAAGAATATACAAACCAATGAATGTATATTTTCTTTTCTGCATTTCTCTAGTTTGTTTTCTTAATCTGTCTAATAAACCTGGCTTAGTATGAATGTTGTTGGCTCTGTGAACAGTTGCTTATGTTCCTCTATCGTCAGTCACTTTGGATAAAAGCATCTGCTAAATTAAGCCTAAAAGCAATTTTATCATTTCGTTTGTAATGTCTCGAGCGGTCGAAGTTTTGGCTAAGAGACTTTGTGAAAAGTTTCTTTCTATTCCAGTTAGTGCAGACATCCCCTCACTTTTTGTCTCTTTTCCTTTCATTCAGGGTTTTACATTTCTGTCACGTTCATTTTAAAACAGAGGAGTTAAGAGGAGTTGCTAAAAGACTCTGAATCAAGCAAATTTATGTTCACTTCTCTGTGATCTTCTGCATTTTCAATGCTTCTGCTCAAGCTCATTTACCACAGCTACAGCTAACACCTACACACACACACCCACTTCTGCAACCTGAACCTCCGAGGATCCTGTAGCCATGGAGATACCTTGGTCATGAGAGAGAGAGGAAAGAGCAAAAGAGAAAGAGAACAGAGCTGACTCACGAAAACACTAGATTTTCAAGAGTCGGAGTGACCCACAAAGCAAAAATAGCTTCATGGAGACAAAAGAAATAGCAATCGTTCATAGCAATCTGCAAGAAACACTATAAATATATCAAATACTATTTGTAGTTTTTTTTTATATAATGCATGTCAGTTTAGTTCAAGAATTTAGATGTGTGGGCTTTCTGTGAAAGTTCTTCTGCGACGACTAAAATAAACTGCATGAGACATGTCCTAGTTGTGTCACCACTTAAAATAACTGCGCGGCTCAAAATAACAGTATATTTGAAAGCGTGATTCTATTGACTGCCATTTCCGGGAGACATTTATTGTTAAAAACAGAACATTTTTCAATGGCCAATACAACCTCTCACTTGTCTATCACTCCAGTTCTGTCTGCCTCTCTTGGACCGGTGATTCAGAGCCGGTCTCTTCACACCATCTCCTTTGTCATGCCTCTATTTGAATCCATTTACACCCTCACCAATGGTCTTGTGTTCGGAGCTGCTGGTTTTCACGCATGCTGATGAAGCCGAGGAGGGCACCGTGTTGGCTGGGGCGGGAGACTGTTGGCTGCCTGGGGGAGGAGGATGAGGTGTAGGAAATGCAAGTAAACACATTAAGCCCACAGGGCTCCAGCAGTGTTCAGAGTGAGATCAGGAGCTCAGGAGGGCCAACAGATACCCCAAAAGAGTTAGAGCCTCTGTTAGAAACACCAACCCCTTCCCCCAAACCTTTGTCCCAAAATGCAGCTGATTGAGTGTGTGGGGACTCAGCTTTAGCTAATAGACTAAACCAAAGTAGGCCAGCTGCCGTGCCGATGTGTTTAAACGACTGCTGTGCCTGGTTGCTTTAAGCAAGCTTCGGGGTAACTGGAGCATAAGAGAGATGGGAGTTCAACACATGCAGACAGACAAAACCACATACAAACACAAATGGTGTTCAAAAAGAAATGCTTAAACATATTGTTCATCCACCTCAGGATGTGAAACTAAATATTATGTGTGGTTTAATTTTATGAGCAGCATTTTTTTTTGCAATCCTGCAACCAACATGTTGGGACATCAATATCTTGATTAGTGTGACTTGATTATTCTCTAGAAATAAAAATAAGTAAATCCCAAGTAAGTTCTAATAAATGTGGTAGTTTTAATCAATTCTAAACTGAGTAACAGGGCTGCAATTAACATAGCTGTCTGTAGATTTGGTCTAAATTGTCACTTGTGGTATACTGTTGTTTGAGAACACATGTTGTTTTGAAGTTATTGATAAACTTACATTTTTGATTTGATCATTTTCTGGTAACAGGCCTCAATAATTCAATAAACCTGACGAATGTATCATTTCTAAATTTGGTAAATTCGTGTTATTTCCTGTGTCACAATGTGATGAAATTTGTTACATTTGGAATAATATGTGTTAAGAGCACAATTAAATGTTTTAGTAATTAAAATAACTTTTAATTGTAAAATAAACAAGGGCAAGGACAAGAGAAGGTAGGGCAAACATTACTATTTTTAATGGTTACAGAAACAGGTTACAATGGTATCATTCTACTACATCTCTCAAGATGGGTTTTATGCTTTAGTTGCATTTAAAAACTCGATCGATTTGATTTGATTGCCACGCATTAGCTATAAGTAGTGTCTTATGTGTCTCTCTTGTTTATTGTCTCTCATGTAACAGACACAAAGTTAAACCACTGCCCTCTTCACCTAGTTGAGAGCTACCAGTAGGACAATCATTAAGCCAAAGACAGTGTAATGTGTGATGTGTTGTACTGTATATCAGCACTTATTGTATTTAAGGAAGTCTGCAATAGATAAAGAGTGTCAACTGTGGCCACTAAAACTGCACAGCAATCAAATGTGTTTCTTTTTAATTAACATACAGTGCACAATGAATGCCTTGCGGTCTCCTTTGTGTTCAGTGGTTTCTGAAAGTCTGGCAACCATGCCTACGTGAACTTATATCTTGTGCTAACAAGATACCATTGTGTTCTTGAGAATACTTTCAAAGACAAAGACTATTAATGATGCGTTCATGCCATGTTGCATTTAAATTACATTAATTACCAGATGACAACATGTGACATCACTCTTTGCTGTTCCCGGAATTATGGCATGTCATTTTGCACGGTGTCAGCAACGGTGCCTGGTGTCGGTCATAGGACATGCCGCATTTTCTCGTTATTGGCGCAATATTGGTATATGCTTATTCTTTCCAGCACATCCATTACGCACTTCGTAATAGCCACATTTCCACTGCCAGACCAAACCGTTCTCGTTGCTTAACCACTCCATTCCGTGTCGATCCGGCCCAGTCAGTACGGATATGGTTTAATTTTCCAATGTGGGGCTCTTTGGAATGTATTACAAAAGCGGTAGTCGAGAATTCCAGGGCAAGAGCGTTCTGTAATCACGCCATGCTGAAACAAGTTCAAGTGGAAATGTAACCGTGACCATTCCTTACCGTTCTTAGAACTGTTCGGCCCTACAGTGGGAAATATTGATATATGCACCGTCACTTCGCAATCCTAGGTACTTAAAGCTGCTCATCTTTGCCAGGCCCTCGCCATTGACAAGGATATTGCCATCAGATGAATTGGTCTTCAGGTTTTCTTTTTAAGGACGATAATTATACCTATAACTATATTAGTGTCCGCACCAGTGGACAATTGGCCTACTTACTGACCGCTGTTATGCCGTGTTTAAACTGGATGCGGCCATTATCAAGTCATGGCACAACAGCTGTCTACACCGGACATGACAAGTCCATTCCAAGTCCATTTGTCCTTCGTAACAGTAGCGCAAGAGCTTGGAAAATGTCAGAAAATAGTTTACTGTCGGGGTTTTGTTGTATCGTGTAGCGTCGCACCAGATCCAGTGTACTATCACTGACTATAATGTGTTCTGTTGTCTTTGTCCAGGCTAGACACAGAGTTATGAAATAGCAGTGCTCGGCCACAAGTTCTCAGTGTTCCGCCTTTGAATGCCTCAATCTTAACCTGACATTTTTCTGCGCCATGAACAAGGTGCGGCAGTTCATCTCGCACAGTGGAAACCCGGTAGAAGACGGCTGGAAATTGAAATCCATGGCTTAGTGTGGATGTCAAAACCAAAATAACATATTATTTAACAATTAGTTAATAGTCATGTTCCTCAACAAGTAAAGTCATAATGGTCACACTTTAGATTAGGGTCCAATTCTCACTATTAACTAACTATTAACTATGATTTTTGCCTGAATAAAAGATAGTTGTTAAGTTTACTGGGTAGGATTAAGGGATGTAGAATATGGACATCATGCAGAATAAGGCATTAACATGTGCTATATAAGTACTAATAAATTAAACTAAAAAATCCTAGTAATATCCATGCTAATAAGCAATTAAAAAGCTAATAAGCAGTTAATAGTGAGAATTGGACCCTAAACTGAAGTGTTACCATCATAACAATGATTGCTTTAATCAATCATTAGCTAATGATTTGCAAAGGTGACAACTGGAAGCTGAAGTACAAAGCTTTGACCAATTGTGGTAATTAACACTATTAGTTAATACTATATGTTATTACGGAATTAATAAATTATGACACATTTAATTTATAACCATTCATATATTACTTAATATATTTAATCATATAGAATTGTTATTAATTGCTGATGCAGTAATCATTAACAAATGGTTTAGTTCTTCATGAGTCATACATTAACATGTGATTATCTGTGCATTACGCATTAATGAATGTATATTAGTTCACCGGTATTGTAATGTGTTAACAAATTATTTTTAGAATATAGCCTACTGTTATTGTTATAGTTATGTCTTTATTCCAAACAGTATGCCAGTCTGTAATCACATTAAGAAGTCTGTTTAAGGATTAGTTCACTTTTAAAAAAAACTTTTGCTGATAATTTACTCACCCCCATGTCATCCAAGATGTCCATGTCTTTCTTTCTTCAGTCGAAAAGAAATTAAGGTTTTTGATGACGTAATACGCAATTACGTTCAAAAGGCCACACTCGACGTACGCGGAAGTACAGAGTCAGTGTTTACAATTGTGAGGAAGGAGGACCATATGCACATATTCAAATGTCTTTGTGTCAGTTTATCATTTAAAATGCCCATTTCGTGTGCGTATCCTGGGTGTTTTAATATTAAAAAAGGCTAAAAGATAATTTTCGTCAGGACAGAAGCGTGACCTTTTGAACGTAATTGCGTATTACGTGACGTCACGAACGCGCATCACAGAACAGAGCAAGGCGACCATTTGTGCTTATAAAACTTAAACTTTTTTATTTATTCTTGAAATGACCGATCGTTTCGCTAGATAAGACCCTTATTCATCGTCTGGTGTCGTTTAAAGCCCTTTGAAGCTGCACTGAAACTGTCATTTGGACCTTGAACAGTTTGGGGTCATATGAAGTCCATTATATGGAGAAAAATCTTGTAATGTTTTCATCAAAAACCTGAATTTATTTTCGACTGAAGAAAGAAAGACATGGACATCTTGGATGACATGGGGGTGAGTAAATTATCAGCAAAAGTTTTTTTAAAAGTGAACTAATCCTTCAAATATAATCAGTCACAACTGTTCATTTTGATGAAAGCCATATAACACCTCTGTTAGGAATCTTCTCTTGGCACAGGGCACCTATTACAAGTTCCTCACCACACTCCACCAGTGTGCCCCTGATGACGGATGGCATTTCACAATAACCTGCCAGGGCACCAGTGACGCAAAGCTGTTTTGATGTTGCTATTTGATCTTTTTACAATGTGGTGGAAGAAACAGAGCAAGCTGCTGAAAATGTCAGCTCCGCATTATTCTCCACACTACGAGAGAAATGAAAAAAAATAGGAACGTGGATCAGGAAGAAGAGGAGGAACAAAAACGAAGAAAAAAAAATCTAAAAAATAATACAGTCTACAGTTAAGTGACCTTTTCAATGGAGGCGAGAAGTTGTGGTGAGGTGATGTTACTGTCACCTCTGATAAAAGACGGCAGTGATTGGCTTGTAAAGGTCTTACATGTTCTACTCACAAACAACACATTATGTCTGATCGAGTATGTCATGAGTGCTTTGTGTTATAACAAATACTATTTAATTAAAGTTCTTGAAAACTGTAACTGGGAATTGAAATATTTTGTTACAAGTAAGATGTGATAGTGCAGTTCAATGCTGAAAGTTAGAACCATTTAACATTAAAAATACGGAAACTACAAAAAAAGGTGACATCCTGTCTTAAAAACAAAATAGACAGCCATCAGCATGCTGTCAACACTGACCTTTAGACCATGCCTTCAGTAAAAACACACGCATACCGATTATGGTTATCCGGGATCAGAGAGTCAACCATTTCAACTTCATCATTGAATATTCAATCACTGTGATGGCTTGCATGGAAGGTCAGTAATCCTATCACCAACTGCAATTAGAGATAAAGATAATCATTGGCTGACACTATACTCGAGGACAAGAAAGACTGCGGTCACTGACCTGCAGCTGAGGTAAGTGGTTATTAAATGGAAACATGTGGTCTTGAATGACCAAAATGTGATATATAATTTTATTATTTGGATTGACTGAAATGTTATCACATATTGAGTCGAGTGGAAGAATGCATGTTCATTGTCTACCTGCTTCACTGCACATAGGCTTATTATTGACACAGACGTGAAACATGTTCACGCAGCAAATTCTAATGAGTGAACTTTAAACTTTATAATATTCATCTATATTGTGGATTGCAAGTCTCAGGTTTAGGGTTGAGAGCCTGTTTTTATCTTACAGGAAAGTTGTGGCATAATGTTGATTACCACATAAAAAATATCACTCACCCCCCATTTTCTTTTAAAAAGAAGCAAAATCAAGGTTACAGTGAGGCAATATCTATGGAAGAACATTAGGCTGATTTTTAAAGGATTTAAAAGCAGAATTGTGAAGCATTTAATGCATCATGTAAAGTTTACAAGAACGATTCTTGGTTAAAAATTAGCTAAATTTCATTATTGAGTACATAAATACCAAATTTGTCTTTTTGTCTTTTCTAGATTCACTAGGGTATAAGCCTATATTAATATTCTCACAGAAGAAGGTATCTAGTCAGCTTGCTGACGATTCTTTGAATGATTAATGAATGATTAACGACAAGACAAGGTGAAAAAAAAAAACGAATAAAGCACAGCAGCAATTGTTCTCCCCTCTGCCATGTTTAAAGTTATTGCCCACCCAACTCAGGAACTCGAGTCTCAAAATTCTCCCAGAGCTTCCCAGTACTTTTCAAATTGGAATCTCGTATTTACAATAATTCCGATAGCACATAAGGGCAACATGATTCTTCTGTTTAAACATGTATATTATTTGAGCTGTAAAAAGACGTTCTCATAATTTAAGGTATAATTTGATCCATCGAATCAACATTTTGCCTCGATTGAGTGCTGTCGATTAAGTTGAACTTATTTTACCCTGTTTGAATGCAAATATTACTTTGAACGACTGTAATTTTTAGGATTAGATTTTCAAACCTCCACAGGGAAATTAGTTTTTAAGTGCATATGATACACAGTTTTCAGGTGCATATGATGCACCCCACACCACTCATCCTACCCAAACGTATAATAGGCCTTCATACGCACCCCACACCATGCTACCCATGAGTATGCACGTAAAAACTCGTATAAATTGCGCGATAAACACAATGCGTGCTATAGAGACGCATTTAGTGTGATAGGGTTGGTTTTTTGTTAAGCGTCTTGTTCAATCAGACATTTCAAAATCCTTGTGTGCACTGACATTATATGATATAGCCCCGCTATACTACTAGTGTTATTATAGTGTTATTATTTTTTAAATTCAATAATTAATTATTGGGGTTATTATTCAGTATTCCATGAATTAGATGTACATTTCAGACATCTTCGCTTTCATTAAAACCTTTAGGTGAGTTGCATTCATAGTGTTACTATTATGACATATCTTTATTCAAAAACTGGGCAATAAAATATGTAAATATTCATATGCCTAAAAGTCATGTAATAAACCATAAAAGTAATTTTACCTTTCAGATTAATCTCTTTCGGATTCTCCTTTGTCTGTCATCGGTTATTCAATTATTCAACTAAGTTGTCAAAATTGAAATTGAAATAGAATAGTTGATTTAGTATTTTAGAGGGGGTGGTGAGCTCTTACCCCAGGTAGGGGGCCAACTTACCCCAGTAGTGTGTAAGAACAGTTCAAAGGCAAAATTTTAAAGATGGCTGCAAGCTTGTTTCTCTGGGCTAAGTAAACCAGGCAGAAAAAGAGGCTGGACATGTGGTAACAGGCTTCATTTTTTCACGCTCATGTTGAGGTGACTGGACTCATCATGAAACCCAAATGTGTGACCATCTGTGCTTATGTTGCTGTACTGCCATCTTTCTATTAGAGCCTGTAGGCTCACATAATAGTTTCCATTTATAATAGCATGTATTGTGTAACAGCATTCAAATATACATCCGCTTCACATCTGAACCCCACCTCCCATGTTAGACTGTATTATATTGATCAAAAAGATCCATGAAAATCAATCTCTCACTTTTGACTTAATTTTAGAGACCTCTGTGCTAAAAATATCAGATTTCGATGGAGCGTGTTCCAGTCTGCAGCACAGTAAGTAAGGCTAGATGTTTTTTGATGATGGATGAGCATTCCCTCGGGCCAATGTCAGTGAGAGGAGGCAACACAGCTTATGTAATGTTTATGCTGTCTTTGTCAAAAAAAGAAAGAAAAAAAAGAGTTAGTTCTATGTAAGCACCCCTTCATGTTTTGCATGTCATTTGCCAGTTCTAGAATCCTCAAAAACATTTATTATAAAACAGATTTATCTATAGTGTACCAATCTTGTTATACGCCATTAGAAATATCTTTGACCTGTTCACTGTAGCAGATAATTCGTTTTGTTTTCAATAGTCTAAAGTTAGAAGTTTTTATTTTCAGAAATGATGCATAAAATTGATTGTAAAGACAATTGAAGGATTTCCCTTTTTAAATAAATGCTGTTCTTTTGAACTTTCTATTTATCAAACAAATCTCGAAAAGATTTATCATGGTTTCCACAACCATTTTCAACATTGATACATTTAAGAAATATACCATATAATAATTTCTGAAGGATAATTTGAAACTGAAGCATGGGGTAATGCTGAAAATTCAACTCTGCCATCACAAAATAACATTGTAAAATTGTAAATAACATTTAAAATGGAATTTTTTTTTTTACTTCATTTTTGACTAAAGAAAAGCAACCTTGGTGAGCATAAGAGACTTCTTTCAAAAACATTGACCGCAAACTTTAGAACGGTAGTGTTGTCTTGTAGTGTATCTGTGAACAGATCTATTGAAAATGTGTCATTATTTATTATGCAGAAAATGTTTAATAAAAGCATCAAAGGCACTCAAGGCTCTTCTATTGTAAATACAGTCATGGGTAAAGGGCTAGCAGGATTGACATACAGCCTCTCATGTATACACCTCTCACGTGTTGTTATTGTTTACAGCCTCTCATGCACACCTCTCATATGCTGTTATCGCTTAGATATACTTCTTTTATGAGGTAAATCATATAGTCTTTGTCTAAAATTAATTCTGGAATTTTTTTAATTAATATTTCCCAACAATTTTACCAATGTTATTGCCTATTATTCTAAAAGCTTTTGTGTGTGTGTGTGTGTGTGTGTGTATGTGATGCAGCTACCCATGTGGCGATTTCTAATATGAGCACTTACCATCCCATTCATTGAAGAGAGAAAATTAAACGTTGCCTGGCAACCACAAAGAGCACTTTCCTTAAAAAGATGTTGATGTCATCAGCAAATCCAAAAACACTTATTTCAAAGTGTTGTGCATTAAACAGCAGATCGTCTACAAAGTGCTTTTGTTATTTTCCTCACATGACCAACCCTATTAAAGAATATCTGGAGTCAGAGAACTATAATTCGCTTTTTAGCCAGATGACCTTTTCAACCAGATATCCATAACTGCTTGCTGCATTCCCAAAAAGTTACATTTTTCTGTCAGACTGATAAACAACAGGCATTAATATTAAAGTACAATATATAGCCTATATATGTGATTTCATATATATATATATATATATATACTATATATATATATATATATATATATATATATATATATATATATATATATATATATATATATATATATAATAGGCTATATATATATATATATATGCTATATATTAGAAATATTAATGCACATGATTTCTGGGTTCTGTGTGATCCACAGAGGGAACATTCTGTCCAACAGAGTCTTTTTAAAGCATGCTACAACTACAAAGTGCCTTTAATCTAGATTTTAGAGGAAGGGGAGGGAAATAGGTTGAGAGGGAGGAGAAAATGTTGCTAATAGGGGGAGAGGTACATTAGTGACATTCAAGACAACACTGCTGCCTATACTGTTCGAAACAAGAATGGATTTTTGTGAGAAGTGTGGATGATTTGCTTGTCAGAAAGCAACTGCTTCTATAAAATTCCAATCCAAAGGTTAGACACATTTTGTTCCTAATATTTTCCAACATTAATAATAAAGTCGTCAAAAATTTAAGTTTTGCAAGTATTCAAATAGTTTAATTCTTACTCAAAGTCGCCATCTTGTGTGTAGATTTCAGCTCTGCACACTGGACATTCTCTCCATATAAATACTGAATCCTGATTAGCAGATGGGCCGTAGGCCTAATGCTAAGGCATCCACCATATTGGAACGGTCAAATCCGGTCCGTAAACCCTCGAAAGCAAGTTGACTGTGCGTCTGCAAATCTATCTGCAATAGACTTCTGCGGATGCTTTTACTAAACTAACAAAATACAACTCGTATTATACTAGACGACGGCGTTAGCTAACTCGACGTTAAAAAGTTACGATAATTTAAAAGCCTGTATGTTGAGTTAATAATATAGCCTATCTATAAAAATAGAAACCAACACATTCTCACCTGTGAAAGGTTATCCAATTTCTTCAGGAATGTAAATGTCCGCGGTTTTTACAACCAGATGCTGTTTAATGTTGAGGCGTTATTATATAAGCTCATCGATTTTTACTGTGAGTGAGGACTAGGTGAGGACAACAACCGAAACGTTGACCTTTCCAAGATGGTGCATGCGGACTAGATGGTTTCTAGGTTGGTTTCTGTTCCTTAACTATCCGTCCCTACATTCAGTTAATTTTTTATTTTTTGTTGTAGTCAATCTAAGGATTTTATATTTGCATATTTGACAAATGATATACTAATATTTCTATTTATTTTAGAAAACATTTAAACATAAGCATTTCAATCAAAAGATTTTTAAAATTACGATAAATTAATTAACTCATTTATTAAATTCGGAGTCCAAACAAAAACAAAAACAAAATCCATCTAGAGGCAGGACAGACAAAGCTAAGGATTCTTTTGAGGGAGATGGGGGATAATGCAAATAATAATAATGCCTGGTTGTTGTGGTCTTACAATATCTGGGTCACTCTACAAAACTCATCTGTGTTCCTGGACAGTGTAATTGCTTGAACTTTTATGTATTTTTTAAACATGGCTTCCTGAAAAGAGATGAATTCTGTGAGGCCAAGGGAATCTCTATTTCTATCAATTTGTCTTTTTGTAGCCTAAGGTGCAAGCTGTCAATCCCGTTACAATGATTTTTTACAGTTAACAAAAATATAGACAATATAGACTTTTTTTTTTAAAACAAACATCACCGTATGAGTTTGAGCCCTGTAAACTCTCATTTAGCTTATTGTATGTTAGGACGATTCTAAGGGCCCACACACTTTTAGGGGCCCCAGAGATCGATTTTATTAATTGAACGGGTGCAGTAGTAGGGGCCATACCTCATATTTTTTTCATGGGGCTCAAAATTGCTGGTGACACCCCTAATTAGTACTGATGGTACAATGCAGTATTGACATGTTTTAAACCATATAGAAATGTATAAGCCTTTCATTATATATATATATATATTTACATATTATTATATTACATTATATATTATATAAGTATAAGCTTTTCAAAATGCCAAATATCAAAATGTATTATCATGGCCTTTGAAATGCCAATAAACCAATGGGTCCAAACAAATCTAAAATGAATAAATAAATATGACAGTTTCAAAATGACCATTTATTTTTTCTTCTTTTCTTTTTTGTAAAAGAACTTAAATACTGCTAGATTTGCCTTTTACACAATTATATTCCATAAAACATTTTTTTCTTTCAAATTTGTAATAAATTAAAATGATATGCATGCAATTTTGCATTTCCATCTTCAATTTTCAACTTTCACAAAAAAAAAGAAAAAAATTGACACATTTTTATTCTTTTATCAGGAGCTCAGATGAAGCTGCTGTGAAACGGGAGAGAGCAGGATGATGGGAAGGGATGAACAACGTTCCGGTTTTACAGAGAAGTTCCATCTGATTGTCTCAGGCAGCAAATTCAGAGATTTCAGATTTTTTTGGCATCGACTGCCAAATTCCTCATGTTCATTCATCCTCATTATATAATTAACAGAGAAGCATGCTCATAGACAAATGCATACAGAATGTACTCGTTGCGGCCCTTCGTTTTTCAGAGTTGATTTTTTCTTTAAAATGTATTCTTTTGAAAATGCACAAACTAGCATTAATTAATAAGGCGAGAATATGCAGGCGAGGAAATCCATGGTCTGTAAGTTTCAGGTCCAGGTGTGAACTGCTTCCATATGAGGATCTACTTGTCCTTGGCCAGTCCCTTTCACCCTGAAAACGTATGATCATAAAAACGACACTTTGCGGATTTAGTTTGTAAGTATTTGACATCTGGACGGCAGTTGCTCCAGTTGGCAGGGTGGAGAACAGGGTGCCAGTCACTCCTAAAGAATCAGAACTAAACTAACCTTTTCGTCCTAGAGTTACATTTAGTCTTGAGGTGTTTCATGGTATTTTTTAGAGAAAAGATTGATCTACTTAAATTACAATGTACCAAAGTGCCATAGTTTCTGCTTTTAAATGATGAAAACGAGTCATAAAAATTCTTGCTAACTCTACTGAGGACTAGATCCCAGTGACATTTTTGTTCTTCAGCATTCCTATGTTATGCATCTCTTTAAGCTCTCTTCCTAACCGGAAATGAATGCCTGGCAAGAAACGAGTCCATGTCACTGGATGCAGTGCGTCATGCTAAACTGCACAGATGAGTGGCTGAATCTGAGATTCTTGCTGTTTACGGCAGAAGTTATGTTTCGAGGCTTTGGAAAACTCCAAAGATCATTGTATTTAAGATTTCATTTTCTGTACCAAAAGACAGCTGGCAGTGGGTTTGTGTTACATTATTATTCAAATGTTCCAGTTTGGCAGCCACTTTCTCTGGGTCCTGCTTACTGGTCTGTCCGCTCAAGTTATGCACTAATGACAAGGGAAGCATGCGGTCAGGTAACATGCTGGCAATAATGACATAAAGACTAACTGAGCTCCTTATTCGGTTTTCAGGGATCCTGCATACACCCTTTGAAACTCTCCGATTCTCTGCTATTGCTAGCTTCACAGAATATTTGCTTTTAAGGGCCAACCAATCATTCAATTCCATTTTGAAGTTAAATGGTTGCTTGGAAGAAGGAAAACCTGCCTTTTTGCAACAGAATAGACAAAACGAAAAGTCAACAAGCATATTAACATGTGAAAGCATAACAACTGTCTCCAATTGCATGTTAAAAGGTCCTCTTTCCCCAGGCAGACACATTGAGCCTCGAATAAGCAGGTGGAAATGCAGGCTTTGGTCAGATGGCGAAGGTTCAGGAGGGGCTAAACAGTTTCTGCTTTGTAGCTCAAGAGACCCTAACAAAAGGAAAACATAATGGAAGATGTATACAATTGTGGACAGAAGCCATCTTGGCTCGGTGGCTCTGTGGCTCAGACTTGGAGGACGAAACGGGGCAGGGTGGCTCACAGCCGGTGTCGTGAGTCCTGGCTGTAGCTGCCTGGGGAACTGCGGTTGCGGTGGGGCTTGTAGGTGTCCTGGTAGGGGTCCTGGTAGCCCTGCTGCTCTTCCATGTAGTGGTGGTCTCGACCGCTGCCGCCGTGCTGAGAGCCAGAGGAGCCCCGGTTCCGTCCCTTGTGCGCTCGCTCGTTGTGGTAGTTCTCATCTGAGGTCATCAGGTTGCGCCGTTCGTTGGGGGTGGAGTTGTCCCCGGTGTGGTTGGCGTGCCGTGTTTTTTGTCCCTGTTGATTCTGATGTACAAGTACCAAATAAAGTAAGAGCCAGCAATGATACTAAAAGGGATAGTTCACCCAAAAACGAAAATGGGAGTTTGAAAAGTATTTTTCTTGAGGTGTGCCTTTAGCCCCATTGTACCCTATAACTAAAAACGCTATTTTATGCTCACAACACAAAAGGAATTTTTCTTCTTCCGCTGAACACAAAAAAAGATAATTTGAAGAATGTTGGTAACCAAACGGTTGATGGACATCATTGACTTCCATAGTGTGCATAAAAAAATTCAGACATTTGCTTACCGACATTCTTCAAAATACCTTCTTTTGTGTTCAGCAGAAGAAAGCGGCTCTGGAACATCTTGAGGGTGAGTAAATGAAAGGCTCACCAGCATGGGGCAAAAGGCACACATTATTTATAGAAATACATTAGGTAAAATAAGATGTTTTGAATATAATGTCTAAGTTAATACTTATTCAAAACGACCACTTTAGCTACGTTTTTACTATTTTTTGTTTATTTTGATAAAGCAATTAATTTTTAAATATACTGTCATTAAAACATGTTAATATAAAAATATATTTAAAAAATACAGAAACAAAATTATTTCAATAAGATTCTGAAAGCAGGAATTATTAAGGAGATCCCAAGACAATTTAATATAGATTTACAGTAGTAACAATAAATATTTTATTATACAATATGATTCATATCAATATTTTTTAAATATGATTGTTTCATTATAAATATGGTGATTACCTCTAAGGTAATCTCAACTTAATATATGATATTTACCATGTGAATCTAACCATGGCATGTCAACAAATGGAAAAGCTAGCCAGCTGTTTATTATCATGTTAATTATTGTGCGTTAATTATACAGCAGGACTGCCTTTTACCCAAAATACCATAGTTTTACATATTTGTCCCTTATTGAAAAACTGTTGCTTCAATTAGGTTGAACAAAACTGAAAATCATTAAGAAGATCTTTGTGTCAAAATGTATTATTTTAAATTATATAAAATATTACAAAATATTTTTAGCGACTCTCATTTGCTACTTACCGGTAAATCTTCAACATTTAAAAAAACATCACATATTAGATCAAATTAGCGCAGAATCAACTTTGAGCTGCTACACGCGATTGCGTCAAGATCAACCAAATTGTTTTGGAAAGTGCTAGTGGTTTAAAAGGAAAATAAAATCTAAATTATGAAAAGGCATGGACACGGTTATTTTTGAAGCTGACCTTATTGCATATGCATTTGTAGAAGTTTCCTTTTAAGACGCTACATTTATGGGAGGAGAGTATTTCAATGAATCATGCAAAGTGATTTACTAAGGTTTGTGCTAGTCAATTACTGGTATTTGTGCCATTATTTACCGCCTAAAAAAACCAGACTTAAAATGTCTTAAACCAGACGCTAATTGGTATATCTAATAGCGAAAATGATCTAATAGTGAAAATGATCCAGCTGCATCTGTGTTCTTTAATTTGCACGTCGTCAGTAGATCACACGCAGAACTTTCCACTCCCATGAGCGCTTTTTTTGGAATTGCACTCTCATGGTAATTTGCCCCGTTTAGTAAATCTGACCCTATGTGTTAAAGGGTTAGTTCACCCAAAAATGAAAATTCTGTCAGTAATTCCTCACCCTCATGTTGTTCCAACCCCGTAAGACTTTCGTTCATCTTCGGAACACAAATTAAGATATTTTTGATTAAATCTGAGAGCTGTCTCACTCCTTCATAGGTTTCTAGGCAATTTCATTCTGCCGGTCCAGAAAAGTTAGTAAAAACATTGTTAAAATAGTCCAATTGACTACAGTGGCTCAACCTTAAGTTTATCAAGCAACGAGAATACTTTTTGTGCGCAAAAAACCCTAAAAATAACGACTTTATTCAACTATTCATTTTCCTCCGTATGGGCCTCTGACGTGAGTTCACGAGAGCGCCACGACGCATGCGCGAGAACTGAGAAGATGGCGCCGATGGGTCTCCATGTAGTGTTTAAAATGGTTCTAAAGTGTGCATTTCCTGGATGTCCGAAACGTAATAGTGCCTTACCAATGCCGCAAAATGAATGGCTTACATTTCACACTTCAGTTCACACGCATGCATCGTGGCGCTCTCGTGAACTCACTCAGAGGCCCACACGGAGGAAAATGAACAAATTAATAAAGTCGTTATTTTGGGGGTTTTTTGCGGACAAAAAGTCCTCGTTGCTTGATAAACATAGGGTTGAGTCACTGTAGTCACTTGGACTATTTTAACAATGTTTTTAATCTTAATTCGTGTTCCGAAGAGGAACGAAAGTCTTACGGGGGTTGGAACAACATGAGGGTGATAAATTTCATTTTTGGGTGACCTAACCCTTTAAGTTGCCCTTTGTGTGTGACTGCGCACCTGCAGGCCGGATATGGCAGACGTAGTGTAAGGGGCCAGGGCAGCAGGGCCGAGGTTCCTGCCCAGCAGAGGGTTGAGTGGGGTACTGCTGGAGGTGTGAGTGGCCTTCCAGTACGCCTCAAGATACTCCGCCAGGTGCTCGCATGCGTCTTCCAACTGATTCTCATCCAAGATGATGTCAAACATCTCCTGTTAAAAAGGAAACGCATTCAAAAATATTGACAACGTATTAGAGTGATGGGCAACACTTTATTTCGATAGTCCACTTTAGACATTTTACTAAATATAAGTAACTTTGCAAGTACATTTCAACTGCCAGTCTGAGTATTAGTAGACTGTCCGGAGCACTTTACTTTAATGGTCCCCAACAGACATTCTCCTGACTATAAGTAACTTTGCAAGTACATGTCAACTTATTCTACTAACCCTAACCTAACAGTCTACTAAGGCTCAATCCCAATTCACCCCTTGCCCCTACCCCTTGGCCCTTTCTCTCCGTTTAGAGCGTTCACGTCTAGGGGTAGGGTGTCCCGATTCTTGTTACGATGGAGGGGTAGGGCGAAGGGCTATATAGCCCTGGAAACAGAGATTTTTCAGAGGCACACTCTGAACGGAGGGCAGAATGCATAGCGAATCACCGGCGAGATGGCTTTGCAAATGGTTAAACATTTAAATTTAGCCCCAGATGACACCACCATGCACTTTATTTACTCTTATAATAATAATAATATAGTCATTTAAATTAAGAAATTGTATAATAAATTACCTTTCTGAAACAAAAAAGACATCCATTTCGAGTAAGGAACGTTATAATCATCGTGTTTAATCAAAAGTTAAGAGCAGCAGCGCTCATTGTCAGTCGTTGTCATGGAGAAATCTTGTAAAAAAAACTCGTCGCTTCCGTAACGTCAGAACCATCTTCGACGACTGATTACGTATCAGGTTCATGAAGGGTTGTTCCATTTCATTGGGGAATATTTCAACCCCTTGGCCCTTGTAACTCTGTTTAGGGGTACACCCTGTTCTAGGGGCAAGGGGTGAATTGGGATTGAGCCTATACTCTAATGGGAGTTAGTTGATATTTAGTTACAAAGTTACATATAGTTAGTTAAAGCTAAAATAGACTATCCGCCTGAGGTTAAAAATGCATAAAGTTGGAGTCACTTCTGTTTTTTCCATCCATATGTGTGTTAAGGTTTGTACGTAAAGGAAGACGCACCGGAGGACACTGTGCTAGTTTATCTGCTGCTACGAGCTGTACATTAAGATGTTTACTCTGCGACTTTCCTCTGGACTTGATGAGCCGCTGGAGGACCTACAGAACAGAAGAGTTGATTACACAGCAAGAACAGTAAGTTCAGATTTTGAAGTTTGTTCTTTTTCTAGTAAAACACTAAAACCATGACACAAGAGCCTCTCTGAATGTCGCACCTTTGGCGAGGACACTTTGACATGGACGATGATGGGTGCTAGTGAAGTCTTCAACAGCTGAGCAGGATGGTTGATGGTGTCTGCATCCAGCACAACCAGCTGGAGTGAGCGAGCTAGTTCAAATATGCGCTCAATCTCGCTCTGTACCTCGGCTGTACATGCATATCACACAAAGAGTTAGATATTAGTTTAAAGTTTGCACAATAACAGAAAAAAAGCAGGACTTGGAAGTGATTCATTTTGACATTTGAGAATGTGGTGTATATGATTGTATATTGCATTTGATCGAAGTATGTTGGATTAAAGTGCCCCTATTATGCTATTTTAAAGATTCCTAATTTCATTTCGGAGATCTCCTACAACAGGTTTACATGCATCCAAGGACAAAAACACTTTCATTTTCTCATAATATACATTGCAGAATTACCACTTTTTTTACAGTGTCTGAAACGGTTCGATAAAGGATTCAGTGTCTCTAAACCCCTTCTTTCCGAGAGCCTAATCTGCTCTGATTGGTCAGATAGCCCAGTCTGTTGTGATTGGTCTACTGCTTACAGCACGTGTTGGAAATGCCCATTACTATATCTGAATTTCAGCACCGCAGGCTTCCTCAGCACTTATACACAGCGATACGAACACTAACAATGGTGTCGGTTTTACTGTATCAATCCGAGCCTGGGTCCTCATCCTTTGGAAGTGCATCCAAAGTTGATTCACTGTGCAGAAAACAGCGTCTTCTCAACATGTCTTCTCGACAACAAAAACCAAAATCTTCCAGGCCTCACCTATAACTACAGTATTTGACGGTGGGCCAAAGTAGACGTTCACGCGCCGCCAATGAAGACCATAAGCTGACATTATGCAAATTTATTACAAACCTACGTAGGTTCGACGACTCATTTGAGGCAGTTCAGAATCAGTTCTTTCTTATGGGAGTCAAGTCAAGTCACCTTTATTTTTATAGTGCTTTATACAGTACAATACAGATCGTTTCAAAGCAGCTTTACAGCGATCAACAGAAAAAGAGTTTAATTCGGCTTTAAAGCAGCTCAAAAAAAAAAAAATAGTGTCATTGTTCAGATGAAGTCAGTTCAGTGTTGGGCAATAACTTAATTTATCACGCACTTTGATCTTTGAAAATGTGCAACTTTTATATTTACAAACAGCTACATTACACACTACATGCAAGGTAATATCCGAAAAAGCATAATAGGGGCACTTTAAATTTAACCTGGAATATTTCTTTAACAACCCCTCGTCAGTTATGTGTAGGCTCTCTCTATATCTTACCAAGACTGGATCTGGTATTTGAGCGCTCAATAATGGCTCTCTTGCTGGGATTGTTAAGCACTGATCTCTTTGCCAGTGATATGTCCGCGGTCACACGTGTGATAGTTATCCTAGGACGATACATACATGATCTGTAGTTAGCTGCAGTGCAAATCTGTAATTATAACATATCAGACACCCTGTTTGTAACAATCTCCATCTTTTACAAGAGTTGTGCAGGAAGATGATATTTTGAAATGACAGTGTAATCATCTATAAACTATTTTTTGTTACTTACCTGCCATCAAACCTGTGTTTCAAGAAGTCAAAAAGAGCTTTCTGCATCATATCAGTGACCTGTACAAAAGATATGAAGCGTATTTTTAAAACGCCTTAACTTAAATACATATTTATATAACAATTTCACATTTATTTAGAGAATCATGGGTAATGTAGTTTTTCACCAGGAATTCTGCTGTTGAACAGTTATTGATCAACTACTTTAAAAAAGTTGAAATAATGCAGGCTGATGGCTTGAACAAAAGCATATACCACCTATTAACAACCATGTAGCTCACAGTTGGTCTGTCTTTAACGGTTTACGAGTTATCGTTCAAAATCAGTCTCCCTATTGAGAAAACGATTGGGATTATTACTCCTAAAATTCGACTGTTGTACTTTATAAATTGCTAGTCTCCTGTGCAAAGTGTTATTTGTGCGCCACATGTGTTAAGCGTTCCAAATTGGTCCATGACGGTTAAGAATTTGGCTTACAAGTCATTTACGCGTGTAGGCAGCGAGGCAACTTTTTGGAACAGACCTAAAAATTTTATTTGGTTTTAAGGAAACAACTCCTATCTCATCAATGCATAAATTTAAAAAAATCACTGTAATTTAAACACCAAGCAGCTGCATGAATAAATTAAATCCTTACAATAAAGCAAACCTGCATCTAGTTACGCCTTATAAAGGAACTTGTTTTTCTTATTTATTTTGCCTTCTTTATTTTCTCTCACAGATTTCCTCCCTCCATCACCGTTTCTGTTCTTCTCTCCCTTTTCTGTCTCTTTCTAATTTCAAACCGTGCTCTACTTTCTAGCACTGACGTCTCCTGGACCCCGGAAGGTTGTTGCCGTGGTAACGGAACGGCGGAGAGGAGGAGTATGTTTTTGTTTTCTCTGTGTGAGGAGATGGAGAGACTGGAATAGATATTATATTTTGCTGGTATCAATAACGCAAGATGCGCACACACAGACAAGTCATAAACAAAGAACGTCAGCTCTACGGCCTTGACGGGGGAATTTTCTGCTCAATGTTATTTTATGATGAATTCGCTGATTCGCATTGTAAAAACTCTCCAGATTGATCTGTGACAAAAGCATTTTTAAATTTGATGATGATACACCTCAACATCATTTGAGACAACCCACCTCATATCCTTTCAGGGATGGACCGACCAGCACCACAGGCCTCATGGAAGGCACGACATCATAGGGAGTCACGTGTTCAGTCTGCATATGAGATCATAGGCAAATAACAAAGCACAGCATAAAGGACAATGCTTACATAATATATAGTTTTTAAGCACAATGAGTTTAGTTTAACTTGAGAGGAATTTGTGTTTAAGACAGCGGTGACAGTCTCCTCAGTGACTGGAAGGTTAGGTGGGGATTCTTCTATCCTGTGGACACACTTACCACTTTCTGTTTCTGCTTTCCTGTACAAAGAGAGGGAAAAAAAGGAAAGTCAGAATAAAGTACTGTCAAGTTCTTCAAATTTGAGAATGCCATTCATGTCATTCATGGTCCACTGTCCCATGCTCACAAGAAGCTGCTCGATTGATCTTTAGCCTTACGCAGGACAGTGTTGAAGTAAAATCATCCACTGACGAATTGCCTACGATTCCGTTTTATTTTCGTGAAGATTCCTGAAACCCCACCCCCATCTCCTAAAGCCCCACCCCCACCAAATCACTGGCTCACCTGATGACATCACATCCCCCAAACTGGAGGACGAGCTTCCGCTGGACTTACTAAAGAAATGAGCAGACAAACAGAGAAAGAGATGGAACATTTTTAGTCTGTGCGTGCAAACACACAAGCGGACTACTCTAAATCTTAATACTACATGCTATAATCTCTAAGTTCTAATAGCTAATGCATAAGACCTGGTCAGACCCACACTGGTTCTATGTCATTGTCCATGTACTGTGACCTAGAACTGATGCTGCATGTAGAATTGTTATCGATAGTCACCTGGTTTTGACGGTCAGTCATCCGATTGCGAGCTGGTGTCACCTAACCTGATACCCAGTTTTCAACAAATCAAATGTCAAACAATCTCAAAATTCCACTGTATTTCAAGTCTCAAGTAAACTGCCTCATAATTTGATGCTGGGTTTCTCATCTGGTAGTCTCAGCATCAGACATCCCACCCATGGACCAGGTCTGATGCATATTTTATACAAAAATGGCAAGAGCTCTCCAAAATTCTAATTAGCTTCAATGTAATTTCCACTGTGCAGACATTTTTATCAGTCTTCCTGAAAAAAAAAAGACTTGTTTATATAGTACCAGGCTGCCACAATAAACAAAGTGTGCGAGGTTCATACTTTAAAATCTTTAAAAGATGTTCAAGTGAGACACTAAACAAGTATATCCTTGTGCACAACACTATATTATGTTTGTTTTCAGAGTTATGTCCTTGGGGGAAAGAAAAATGTGTATTTATTACTAATTGTTACCACAACATTTATTTCTTCAGCTCTAGTTCTACAACAACTTGCACAGACTGTGGTACCATTCTTTGAAAGGGTTACTATTTTGTAACACTCTCTACTATTTTTGTATTATTGGTTTATATTTAACACATCAAACATGCAACAAACAAAACTAAGCAAAATTAAACAAAGACAACAAAAACAAAGACAAAAAATAAAACAACAAACACAAATGGTGATTGAATGCTCTGATTTTTCAAACAAACAGACAGTCTAAGTGGGTGGTTCTTGGCAAGAATATCATTGATTGTATCACTGATTTAACATTTTAAATATTTTCCCCTGGTTTTAAACATCAAACATTCAAACAAATTCAACAAAAAAACCAAAACAAAAACAAAGACAAAAATAAAAAACAAATAATGATCAAATGCTCTGCTTTTTCATTCAGACATTCTAAGTGGGTGGTTCTTGGCCAGAACAAACTGCACTGTGGACTAGATATCGATGTTGATACTGAAAAGGTTGGCTCTGGTACTGCATTACTGGAGCTAAGACATGCAATGAAAGAACAGTAAACTGTGATTAAATGTATTATCTGGGGTCAAATTCAAGTCATGATGTATTTGGCAAAGATAACAGTCCAGATTACATTGCATAGAAATGGAGAAAAAATAAAAGGGTAAAAATTCTGAACTGGCGTGAAACTGAAATGCAAATCCACAATACCCTCTGGTTTTAAATTTCAGTGCTATTCTCCCATATTTACTGCGGCAAAAGTACATTGTCTTTAAAAGGCCACATCTGTTCTTGTAACCCACAACACTTATTTAATGGTAAGGTGTACAGACTGGGAAATATAGGATATATTTAAAAATGTCTATTGTGTCCTAAAATAAGGCATGCAGTGACTAATATGCAATTTTCTGTTTCTACATCAACAATCTATAGTACCTACAGAATCGCAACTATAGAGCATTTGGTTTTCTACAGATTCGAAAGGGCATCAAAAACATGTTTTTAATAATAGATCAAATGACATAAAAATGAGCCTAGAAATATGTAGTGGTGCACATTTTTGGAAAATTCTCCCAAGATTTCATAGCCAGGTTGATTTAAAAAAAGAGAGAATATTATAAGAACAGACAGATTATAAAGGACCAAGAGGTTGTGGAAAATCAAATGCTCCATCAACTATGTAAGAATGTTCTGTGTCTGCTTACCCTTGTACGCGGCTTTTCTTCAGTTCCAGCTGCACTCTGATATTCTCCAGCTTCAGGGGACTGGGGATAAAACCAATCTCACAGCCTTCTTTCACCAGCCTCCCAATCCACCAGTCATTATTAAACTTCTGCATATGGAACAGAGAAAGGACAAAAGAAATAAAAACTTTATCCCCTCTTAGCGTTTGACCAATGATACCAGTATTAGTAATGAATTTTGACTTGATTTGTTTTTCTATATTCAAAGTCATCAAAGGTCACCCTTTCACTAATGGGTCACCAGACCACAGTACCTCTTTGATGTGCAGGAAGTCTTTTGCATCGAATGAGATGGCAGTTCCTGGCACAGGCACATCTTCATCCAGCGCACCACAGTAACTGACATTTGTCTTCACGGCAAAGGCCACTGCTTTGGCCTGGAAGTCGATGTTTTTAGAATTAAAAACAAAATAAATATATAAAAAATGAACACACGCACACACGCGCGCACACGCACACACGGGGACATTACATAGACGTAATGGTTTTATACTGTTCAAACTGTAAATTCGCCTTACAGTAACCCTACCCCTAAACACAACACATCACACAAAACTTTCTGCATTTTCACATTTAAAAAATAAATAAATAACTTTATTGAGGACGTCCCTAAAGGGAGGTTTTTGGATATTTTGCCAGGTTTTGGCCACTTCTGGGTACAAATTTGTCCCCAAAATATAGTTAAGTAGGTAGCCTTCACGCACACACACAGTGTTGAGGTAACGGATTACAATATAAAGTATGTGTTACACAGGGCTTGACATTAACTTTTTTGCTCACTAGCCAATGTGGCTAGTGGTTTTCCAAAGCTACTAGCCACACAGCATTTTTACTATAGCCACATTTTTGTTGTTGTGAAATTACCTGATTAAAGTTGACTATGGCGTGCTAAAATTGACTTGAACTAGATTTACAACCCTTTTAAATGTAAAACCACTGTACACACCTAAATAAAGACTAGGCTACATAAATGTATAACAATACAGGTCATTAACATTAGCTCTGATAAGGTTGTGTGTAAAGCTCCTTTTTTTAAATAAAACCATGTATTAAGATAAAGACATAAAAAAGTAGCTTCTTATTGCATAATTAAAGTGGTGCATGGATGTAGAAGATTAATACAAAATATAAAAAAACTACACTCGTGGCGTTTCAGCAGCGTGGCGTTTTCTGTGTCTTTGCACACCAGAAACGCGTCTGACGCGGCGCTGCTGGTGACGAACAGGGAGGGCTATCTCGGGACATCGCCGTTTATATATATAACATTTATACATGTTTATATAAATATATAGCTTACCACTGATACAGCAAAGACAACGTCGGCAGTATAGATGGCAAAATAGGCTAGCCTACAGAATATTTTGTTCTTATTGACAGGAGCAATATTTGAAAATCGATATTTTTAAATATTTATATCTGCATTTGTCAAAACCTATAGACTTTCAAACATAAACATTTATTAATTAATATGTGTTTGTGTCAAAATGACATCTTTTCCTATTCTATTTTGCCTGGAAACGCTTCCAACATGCTTGCGTGTCGCGTGAAAAATAGGTGTCGGTTCTATTTCTAGCATGCACGCGTTTTCGGCGTGGCTCGAGACGCGCGTTTCACACAGGCAGTGTTCTAACCTGTGAACATGGGAGCCGAAATAAAAACGGACACACCACGCAGCTGAGACGCGCACGCCACGCAGCCAGTGCGCTTATTTCAGAAGCCTTTTGAAAAGACTACAATTATTCAACCCAGCAAAGTGGCTAGTTGGAGTGACTGTGTTACCCGCCACGAGCAAAATCCACCACCCGCGTTTGGCGGGTTGGCGGGTGTTAATGTCAAGCCCCGGTGTTACATATGATAAACTCCACATATTAATATGTAGTAGATGTGATTTGTGTCTGTCCTGACCTTTGCCCTCTCCAACTGCTGTGCAGCCTGCTGTTCTCGCTCCTGGCGGCCCTGACTACCCCCCTCCGGCCTCTCCTCCTCCAACGACACATCTGAATCAGACGGCCTGCTAGTGTAGGAATCAGCTGAACCCTGCCAACAGAAGGCACATACTAAATTACTTACATGCATGCAGTCTAGTAATGGCTTAACAAGGGAAAAATGTATTAAAATGACATTTTTCTTGCTTAGTCCACCCAGCTCACTTATGAAAACCTCAAAAATGGGTTGTTCTGAAATATCAGCTCATAAACATTAACTCTTCTATGTTTATATCTATTCAGTATTCAGATAGTTGGTGTGCCCTGATGAAAGACAGTCTGAAATAATATGTGGATGTGGAACCAATCAAAATCAAGGACATTTACATATAGAAGTCTTAAAGGTATAGTATCAAAAACTATAGTTCAATCAGCAGAACATGGCAGTAGCAATGGGAAATCCCAGGGAAATCAAACGTGTACCTTAAATGCACTGCAAGTTGCTTTGAATAAAAGCGTCTGCCAAATGTAAAATATTCTATAGGTCAGAGTTAGGATTGTATATTGCCATATAAATGTTTTGTTTTGGGTTTAAGAAACCTTGAACCTGTGCAAAAAGTGGAAAAAAAGACCACTTTCCAAAATGGAGAATGACTGAAAAAAGAGATTTAGCTGAAACCGTCTTTCCTATTGTAGAAATACATTTTGACATTTGACCACATTTGTGCATCAAAAAACAAGATCCGACCCTTCAGACTGTAAAAAATGATTGCAATTTGAATGGTTAAAGACTGTAAAAATGCAACAGTAAACCCTGTTAATTGGTTAATATTAAGTTTCTTTAGTCTATACGGTTCTTGTCATTATGTTGTTAAATGTTTAGTGTCATGTGTGTTACCATGATTGTGTTTTGTGTTTGTGTGTATGGCACTGGGAACCTTCTATATTAGTATTTACCGCAGTTTGTGGAAAAGCTATGAACTTTGATTTATTATGTTGCTTTCTCTTTACCACCTGTTTTTAAAGTGGCTGGCACTATGCAGAAATTACAAAAGTAAAAATAAAAACAGATTGTAGTACATTGATTTAGTACTCATTGTTACTGAAATCTGAGTTTATTTTTTATTTTTACCCAGGTCAATCTGTAAAACTTAAAATGTTGCTACTGTATTTTTACAGCAAAGTTTTGTCAATCACAGCTGCCGTTTTTTACCGTAAATTTCAGAGATTTTTCTATTTATTACAGTGCCTTGAACCATCTTCCTTGGTCATTATGCACATTGGTCGGGTCTGGTGGATTTTCATTACGTCTGTGATTCTCATGTTTGCCAATTTAGACCGCTGCAAACACAGGTCAGCAAAAAACCCACCTGTACCTCTATTAACAAGACAGAGCTGTCACCCATAGAGAGACACGCTCCTTAAGGAAACAGAAAATACACCTGTGAGCTGAAGGTGAATTCAGGTAAGCTCCTTTTGATCACAGTCTACATTACATAGTCTTTAAAAATAACAGATACATTTACTAATTGACTAGGTAATAATAAACATGCATTTAATTTATTTTGTTATTGGTGTAGCAATTATTTACACAAATGTGCAATGTGTAACATGGATACTGTTATGTAAAATGTCACCCACCATTTTATGGATGAACATCAGTCATCACATATTTTTGTATATAATAATAATTGACTATGAAGATTCACAGTTTAAAACAGTGTAAGCTGTATGCATGCATTAAAATGATTTGGACTGTAATTCCCACCTTGAGGCATCTTTCACTGTCTGAGACAAATATAGACATATTGAATCCTAAAATAGAGTAACAGGCTACGAAATGTCATATCTTATCAACAGGATAGAAACCCATTATCTTCAAACCAAAAACTATACATTTATGAGCTTCCAAAACCTTTTAATGTAGTACATTAATTTCAACAACGTGTCTCCTCATCCGTTTCCATCATCCATCAGTTGTGAGAAAGTTTCTTATTACTTCCGTATCTTTTACAACAAAATGCTCTAATTAGTTAAAAGTTTTCAATAGTAGAAATACTACTCCAAAGTAAAAACTCAACCCCAGGATATCCTCTCAGCATTCCTATGCGAAAACATACGATAGTTTCCTTTGAGAATACATACCTTCACTGCTGGCTTCTCAGGACCATGAAAAACTTCACAATACATAATCTGAACATTTTCACCTGAAATCTCCATAAAGTCCTCAGACGGCTCCATGACATTCAAGAGAGAAGCACCTGATCCCTATCGGCTAAATAAAAACATATACCGTAGGCATTCACACTTTCCCCCTTTAAGATAATAAAGAAGATCCAACCAGCAAGTACATAGTCCTCTAATTAATGAGAGATACTGCTCAAAGTGAAGCGAAGCTGGGAAGCTGTATTCTGTTAATCCAATTTGGAAACAACATTAGCTCAAGTCAGTGAAAAGAATGATCGGGTCAATATCGCATTAGAGAGAGGCACAGAGATAGAGCGAAAAAGCCTCACAGTCGGCTAAAAAATTTCAGCGCGCTGCCTATGGCGAAACACTTTTTCCCTGAAGGCAGCCGCTCGACACAAGCTTACTTCAGCAGGGACCCAATTGAGGCCGGTGAGTCCAATCACAAAACGCCTGATTCGGGAAACAAAAAATGCACAAGTTTGCTTATCTTCCGCCGCAGAAGTGATGATTGTGAGCAAAAAACGAAAATTCAAACGAATGGCTTTCATCCTCGATTTTGACGAGATAACAGTCTTTTTGCTGAAGAGTGACTTTGGAGGGCCTATAAAGATTAATGTATAACATCATGAAGAGAGACAATGGCCCAAAATGAAGTTAAACAGACAGGTTTCTCTTCAACTAAACTAAGCTTTGTTTAAGCTTAGAAGCTTTATAGACACAATTCATCTGGGTTTGCAATGCAAAGCGCAACGAATGTGGTTCAAATTGGTCTTCGTTTAATTAGTAAACAAATATCTATATTCTCAAAGACACCAATTTGGAAGTATGTAGAAAATCATATGAACACAGACTACACTGTAAAAATGAATTTTGATGATTTGTTTTCACAACTTTTTATATTTTGTCAAATCAACTTAGATAATTAATGTAGTTCAGATAACATAATATTTTGAGTTTCTATTTATTAAACCAATCTGCTTTGTTGTATTAACTAAAAAAAATGATCAATTCAATGATCTCAAAATTGTAAGGCAACCAGGTAACTTACTTTTTTAAGCTAGTCCAACTTTTTTTTTTACAGTGTAGTTACACAACTTCTACAAACAAATTTCTTAAACATTATGCTTGCTGATTGAAATTTTGGTAACACTAAAGGCCCGTTCACACCAAGGACGATAACTATAAGCACAACGATAAAGATATAGTTCTTAAAATAATTCTCAATATTAAAGAATACCAGAGTCCACACCACAGCTGTAACGGCACAGAAATACTATATCGTTGGAATCACTTTCAGAACTATTTTATCCAGCTGATGAACCATAAAAACATAGACAGCCAATCAGAATCCATCCTGTTGAAACAAGCCCGAGCGTTTAAAGTGGTAGACAAGTACATGCTCAGAATAAACAGAACGATATCGTCCGCTATTATAATTCTCTTTATAGTTATCGTTCTTGGTGTGTTAAGGGTCCAATTCTCACTATTAACTAGTTGCTTATTAGCATGCATTTTACTAGTATATTGGCTGTTTATTAACACTTATAAAGCACATATCAATGCCTTATTCTGCATGACCATATTCTACATCACTTAATACCCAATAACTAAACTTTACAACTACCTTACTAACTATTAATAAGAAGCAATTGGGAGTTTATTGACGCTAAATTTGTAGCACTAATCTAAAGTGTAAATTAAATTTTAAATGATTTTATGTGCCCTAGTTAAAAAGTTAAACAACATCATATACCATGTTTATGCAAAAAAGCAAAGGAACCGGATTATGGATTATAGTCTGTATCTTAAATAGATGGTCTATATACATATAGGACACTGAAATATAAACACAGCTGATGGGAATTAAAGTGGGTTCTATGGGCCTCTAACACATACACACATTTCCTGATGGCTTTTCCAGACTTCTGGCTCGATTTCATTTTAAGGCATTCAAGTGGGGCGCCTAAGCCATGTGACTCATTACATTCTACACATCAGCAAGAAATGGCTCTGCCCCTTTAACAGCCAGACAGTAAATGAAGCTTTACAATTTTACCTATACGATAACACCTTAAACATTTTCAACCTTAAGGAGATCAGGTATGTCTTACAAAGGAAGTCACATAATCCTGACATTTTTTTTTTTTAAATGAATGAGACGTTTTTTTTTACTTTTTTTTTTACTGTAGCATTCTTTAAACACGCCGTATGGATTAGGAGTTAATGTTCAATGGGAATGTGTGCTATTAACAACACATACAGAAAGACACATACACACACAAGCCTCTGATGAGCATCTCCCAAAAGTACACCCACGGAAATTGGTGGGCTGCATCTTAGAAAATCATGGTACACTGAGTCTCGCAGGCCCTGTATGTGCAGCACAGCTGAGCCAGTGTTCGGCACACGCACACGAGCGCGCTCACGCACGCACACATATAGCCAGTGGGAAAACACTATATATAGCCGTAGCCAATTCCGATCAAGAGAAAAATAACTCACCGCCTCCGAGTCTTCAAATCCATGCAGGTACAAATTGTCATACATGGAGGTTTGCTATTCCAAAAAGGTCTTCTTGAAGAATAGAGAAAAAAAGAGGAGGAGGAGGTGGTGGAGATGGAGAGAGAGGGGGAGGAGGAGGAGGAAGAGGAGGAGGAGGGAGCCACCACCACAAAAAAGAATCGATGGGGGGATGACGATCCCCTTGCTCCACAGAGGAAGAACAAGGAGGGAAAAAAAGGGTGAGAGATGCCTCACGAGAAAGGATGGAGAGAGAGAGAAAGAGGGAAAGCAGGCCTGTGCAGACGGCTCGGCCTGCAGGATGGAGTGGATCCCTCGTTCAGCCTCCAATTCTCTCACATCCTCAGGCAGGGAGAAGCTTCCCAACGGCTCACTGACACGGACGTTTCATCATCTCTCAGCAACACGCTCACACACACACACGGCACGGCTCCCCGCATCAGAGAGAGAGAGAGAGAGGGTAAGGCAGAAAGAGAGAGAGAGAACCCTTCCTCAATCTCAGGCTGATGACACAGTTGACCAGCTGCATGCTGATTGGTCGAGCAGCCTTCTAGTCAGAGCTGCTGCTGACGTGTGTTCTCCTTGACTGTGAACGCTGAAGAGAGAGAGAGAGCCTCCCTCTGCCTCTTTCATTCTCTCTTTCCTTCTGTCATTTCTATCTATCTATAACTTGTTAATATGGACACAAACACACACACACACACACACTTATTTATATATTACATAAATAAATTAAAACAAATCTTTTACTGTTTTTACCACTTTTATCAACATACTCTATAGTGGACATTAGTGTAATCTCACATGATGTCTGGGTGATGTAAATATGAATTGTATATATTTTATATTTATGTACACTATATAAAAATGTAATTAATAAATTATGAACATCACTTATACAAATTTGCATTATGATCTGTGACAAAGATTATAGTGGAATTGAAAAAAAAAAGAAAAATGAGAAAAAGTTTTTAACAGGCATGCATCACAACACATTAAGCCTATCTGAACAAAACAAAGAATGAGGACAGTAAATGTTTGCTACATTAAATGTGTCTAATTACTATTTCTACTGTTTAAGTGACTAATTAAGTAATAATCTAACTGAGCCAAAAAAGGGGAAAATCGCTTTTTACCTGATCACTTCCAGAAATGGACAATTTCTTTACCTGTCTCAGGATAAAACTGGTGGAGGTGGTGCTGCCATCAGACCTCTTCAGTCGACTACGGCGTGAATATGTTCCCCTGTTCACCTGTAGAGGGAGCAATGACAAAAACATGAATGAATTGTTTCAGGTGTTTTTCAATCCTTTCCCAACCATTTAGTTTTGAGAATATAATAGTATTATCTATATTAATGGAATCATGTTTATGATATTTGACATTAAGGTAACACTTTAGAATAATGGTCTGGCATTAATAGGTAACTATGCAATAGGAAGTAATACAGGAGAAATGAGTGGTACTACATTAACACTTAAACTACTATTAACTAATTTGTAAGCAAGATTAAAAATCAGTACGTAACATCAAATTTAGGACTGAGATAGTTCCCAATCAGTCAGTTACTTTTGACGTTACATCAGTGACTAAAGAATTGAGATCTCATCTGAGAACCCAATCACCTTCAAGTAGTACAGAACAAGCCAATGGACTTTGGCGATGGAGATTTGCATCGCAAATAAAGGATATATAAGGAAGTATGCCGGACTTTATTTAGTCTCAATAATCTTTCGCTTCGGAGACGAACATTTCTGGAGAAGATTCTGCTCTGCTGTCATCTCTTACAGTGGTTTAACAGAACCAGGAAGAAGCTTCTGCACGTGTTGGTGCGATGGTGCGTCAGTGGTGGTCACCTTCTAAGGAGGATTTTGCATGCTGTGCATTCTCTAAAATAACATTTCTACACGCTGTGCAGGGGACCCTTCCTCTGTGCCCTTCAGCCCAAAAGAGTTTTTTCCTCTTAAAGAGTAAACGCGGGTGTGATGTTGCATCTTTTTCAAGATGTCATTCCACCCATGTGTTTCTTGATGAGGTTGTTACCTGGCCCCATCTGATCACTGTCTCCCGTGTCTGGGTCGTAAGTACCCTGAGACATTGTTAGTGGATGGGTCATGTACCCACTGCGGGAAGATGACCATCGTAATGCTGAAATCGAGACTCCAATACCAATGGGGAGAGTAGCGTTGTTCGAGTCCATGCTTTCCCGAGCCGCCACGAATGTTGGGCTAGAGTGGAAGCCTCTAAACTGTCCTGATGATTCAAGGATGGATGATTGGTTTCTCAGGGCGGGTGTAGCTGCACAGCAGCGTTACACTCTGTGCCTTTCTTCCCAGAAGTGCATGAGGATGTCACGAAGTCTTGGAAGTCACCTTTTTCTACCCGAAACCATTCTGGCACCTCTCACTAACCTCCATGGCAGGGAGGCCAAGGGGTAAGTGGAGATTCCCCAGGTGGAATGTGCAGTTGCGATGTAGCTTTGCCTGCAAAGTGCTGCCACCTGGCCGCTTCTGCACGCCACGGCCCTCCTGGAAGTATACCAGGCCAAGGCACTCAAAGAGCTGCACAAGGGTAGTTCTGATCCAGGGTTGATGCAGGAGCTTCGCACAGCGACGGACAACGAAAGTCACTGTGTGGTCTGTTGGGCAGACGATGTACACACTTGTGCTTCAGGAGCACCATCTCTGGCTGAACCTGGCTGAGACGAAGGAAGCTGACAAAGTACGCTTTATTGGCAGTATGCTTTATTGACTCTCTGGCGACGCTGTCGACAACTTCACCCAGCAGCTCTCAGCAGTACAGAAGGAGACAGAGGCGATAAGACACATCCTACCCCGACTGCCTCTTTCACCACCCCGCCACTGGCAGATCCCCCGCCTGCTCATCGTCGAGGGCATCCTCTGCCTCCACCTCCGCTCCCGGGCGTCCACAGCAGCAGTGTTCACCCAGGCCACATCCTAAAGTAGACCGCAGGAAGGCGAAGCAGCCCCTCCAGTCAACATGAGGTCAGGGCTCTATGGATTAACGCCTTTTTGAATGCATTCGTCCCCAAGATTGGTTTGCAGCAATCGACCTGAAGGACGTGTACATTCATGTCTCAATTCTCCCTCGACACACATCATTCCTACGTTTGTGCGTTTCAGGGACGAGCATATCAGGAAAAGAACCGCCCCTTTAGGCTGTCCCTTTCACGCCGTGTCTTTAAGAAGGCCGTGGAGGCCGCCCTTGCCCCTCTACGGGAGATGGGTGTTTACATCCTCAACTATCTCGACGACTGGCTGATCCTGGACCACTCGAGAGATCAGTTGTACCTCAGCCATCTGGGGCTTCAGGTCAACTGGGACCTGTGCCGTGGTGACCACTTCAACACTGGTTACACGACCAAGTCCCAAGATGGGCATGACACATTCCGGGTGACAATGACACTGGCCTGTCACCGAACTTTCAGCCTGTGATCAGACCTTGTTTTTCTGCTAGGAGTCCCCCCTAGAACAAGTGTCCATGCATGTTGTTGTCTCAACAGATGCCTCCACCACCGGTTGGGGTGCCGTGCGACTCAGGTCGCTTCGTGCCATTCACATTCTGGGTGATGACCTCTCACGGCAGCTCACACTCCCAGGAGAGTGGAGACTCCACCCCCAGGTGGTCCAGCTGATGCTCCAGAACTGATGCTCCTTATGACATATCCCTCCCTGGCGCAGTCCACTGAGGAAGGATCTGCTTTTTCAAGAATGGCGCGCCATATGGCACCCACGTCCAGACCTCTGGAACCTCCACGTGTGGTCTCTGGATGGAGCATGGATGACTTAAATGGCCTACCCCCAGCAGTAGTAGACACAATTACTTCAGCTAGAGCCCCCTTTGCGAGGCACGCTTATGCTTTGAAGTAGTCTGTTCGTTGCTTGGTGTTCTTCTCATTGAGAAGACCCCGTAAATGCCCGAATAGAGTCCTCTTCTCCTTCCTGCAAGAAAGGCTGGAGTGAAGGCTGTCTCCCTCCACCCTGTATGTTGCCGCTAACGCCGCATATCACAATGCCGTGGAAGGTAAGTCTATGGGAAAACCAACGCATTCTCATACTAGGGCATCATATCTGACACTTTTGACATTTCGTCTAAATCCAACGCGCATGGTACCCTTTAGCGTCAATATAACACGCACAGAAATGGGTAGGTTTAGGTCTGGGGTAGGGTAGGGTTAGACCGCTAGGAGGCGCCTTCTGACCCATATAAATCTGTGTCTCATATTGACGCTAAAGGGTGCCATGCGCGTTGAATGTAGACGAAATGTCACGAGCGTCAGTATATGACGCCTTGGGATGAGAACGGGCTGGGAAAACACGACCTGGTCATCAGGTTCCTGAAAGGCGCGAGGAGGTTGAGTCCTCCTCAACCTCGCCTCATCCCCTTTTGTGACCTCTTTCTGGTCTTAATGGCCCTACAGTAAGCTCCCTTTGTGCTCACTTCCATCAAGAGGGTCGGGGACCTGCAGGCGTTTTCGGTGCCTGGAATTCAGCCTGACTGACTCTCACGTAATCCTGAGACCATGGTGTGAACAGTCTCTGATGTGACAACCATGCTGTGAATGGGCTCTTGTGCAGCGGCCATGTTGTGACCGGAAAGCGCTGAGAACACAGGAATAGCGACCATCACAACTGGACTTGCTGGAAACCGTGATGTGCCAAGACGTTAGGACGTCCTCCTTAACCTCCCTGACAGTGAAGGAGGACCCAGTCAACTGAAGGGAATAATCTAGGAACTCACTCAGTGATCCTTGAGTACCACTACAGATCAGTGTGGATTGTAACGGGTTGTTGAGTCCATAACAAAAGAAGTCAATGATAGTATACTCTGGGAGGTCCGTGAAATTAGCAATACAATGGAATAGCATGGAAACAGGATCCAAATGCAGTATTTATTAGAAGGGTAATCCACAATTATAATCCAAAACCAGGCACAGGTCATACACAAGCAAACTGTCCAAACAATGATTAAGTCCAAGGAGTAGACAAAAACAGAATTCCACAAATCACAGGCAGAAGATAAAAAAAAAACAAGTCATGAAAAACCAGGACACAGGAGGAACAGATTACAATGACTTAGAATTGCAGTGTAACCAGCATACAAGACTTAGCAAAGAATGACAGTCTACATTCTAGTTAACAGGGTAAACAAGAATAATGAGACACAGGTAGATGTAATCAGGCATAATGAGTCCGGGCAATGGGTTGTGGAAAATGTAGTCCATGATGAGATAACCAAGATGCAATGAGTGCCCTCTGGTGGGAATCAAGGGCACTCCAGCTGGTGGATGTAACAGTACCACTTGAAGGTGATTGGCCTCTCAGACAAGGTCCCAATTCGTCGGTCACTGGCGCTGTCGTATTCTCTGTTCCCTCCTTCAGGGAACGGGGGTTACAATAAGTAACCTAGATATTCCTTATTAAGTAATCAATAATTACTGAATGAGATTATCCTCATTAAGAACTGTTAACAAATTAAGAACTGTTAACAAATTATAAAGAATTACCAATTAAATACTAATCACAACACTAACCTGTGTCTGAGACGTAAGAAATTGGCAATTACTCTGAACTTGTTTTTTACTTTCTAGATCAGTAGTAGTTCCTGCAGAGTGATTAGTTAACACTTGAGTAATTATGATGCAATTTATGAATATATTCAGAGTAAAAAAGTCAAGTGATTATATCTCAGATGCCAGGGAATGTTGTAATTGGTAATTCATTGGTAATTCTTTCAAATTTGTCATAGTTGATTATTAATGAGGCTAATCACATTCAGGATTGATTATATTGATTACTTAAGGGACTATTTTAGTCCTAAATATGATATTACTAACTGATTAGTTAAGCTTTTTTCCATATTAGTTAATGGTAGTAGCTGAAGTGTTAATGTAGGACCACTCATTTGACCTGCATTACTTCCTGCATAGTTACCTATAAAAAGGATAGTTCACCCAAAATTTTTTATTTAGTCATTACTTACTCACCCTCAAGTTATTCCAAACCTGTATGAGTTTCTTTCTTCTGTAAACACAAAAGAAGATATTTCAAAAAATGTTGGTAACCAGAGAGTTAACGGCACCCATTGACCATTGACCATAGTTATTATTTTTGTCAGCATATTTTATTTCCTACTATGGAAGTCAAGGGTGGCGTCAACTGTCTGTTCACCAACATTCTTTTTAAAATATCTTCTTTCAGAAGAAAGAAACTCATACAGGTTTGGAACAACATGAGGGTGAGTAAATGATGACAACATTTTCATTTTTGAGCAAACTATCCCTTAATGACTGACCATTATAAGTGTTACTGATATTAATACCTCACAATCAGAATAAGGAGCAGGATCAGTATTGAATTTGTTGGACAATATTATTAAATTTGTTTGCTAGCCGCTATCAAGGTTATAAGAAACGTACAGTACATATTGTACATATTATGCAGACTAAATATAGAATATAAATAAATTAGAAATGGGTAAATTATGACTAGACTATACATTGGGTAGAAATATAGTTAGTCAAATTTGGGTGATGGGAGAGAATGTACCAGCAGAAAACATTGCACTGACGCCATTAATGAAGGAAGTTCATTCGATAATGAGGGCCACTTGCATCAATGCAAATTGTCAGTGCAATTTATTAATGGAGTGATATAACAGTATAAAAGCAGAAAAAGTACAGAGTGGCAATTCTGCTTGAGGTTATCTCAGAAATATTAAAGGGATAGTTCACTCAAAAAAATTTTGAAAGAATATGGGTAATATGGGTTGACATTTTGAAGAATATGGGTAACCAAACAGTTGATGGGCCCTATTGACTTCAATACTAAAACAACAACAACAACAACTATGGAAGTCAATGGGGCCCATCAACTGTTTGGTTACCAATATTTTTCTAAATATCTTCTTTTGTGTTCAGCATAAAAAAAGAAACTCATACAGGTTTGGGACAACTTGAGGGTGAGTAAATTATGACTGTCCCATTAACCCTTACCCATGGGGAAAAAAATTACAGCTGTATAAACAGGCAATTTGAAGGAGCAAGAGAGAGACAAGGGGTGGGCTGAAAAAAAAAAGTCACTACAGGGACACATTAATTAGCCAGGTCTGATTTGTTTCTATTTCTAGGCGTCTCTAGAGCTCAATAGAAGTGTTGAACATAGACATAGAGCTTGTTCTTTTTAAAGGTTGTTTAATAGGGCCACCAAAAAGTAGGTCAATGTGCTCATTTCACACCATTAAGACTGTTCTTCATGTAGCTACATGTAGTGAATATAATCTCTATATACTAATAAGTATTTAGGCCTACTTGTGGTTGAAATATTTCACGTGATTTGATCAAGTTTAGCGTACACTCTTTATAATAAAGGTTATTTATTTGCCTCTATAGTTTCACGAAGAACCTTAAACGTCCACGGAACCTTTCCATTCTACAAAAAGCTTATTTACAGTGGAAAAAGGCTCTTTAGAATAAAAAAAAAAATTCTCCACATTAAGAAAAAAATGGTTATTTTAAAACCCGTTCACTGAAAGATTTTTTTTTCTTTTCTTTTTTTGTGGATAACCAAAAATGGTTCTTTATGGTATCGCTGCGGAAACCCACTTTTTCGAACCTTGTAAGCTATTCACAAGATTGTAAAAATGTCTCAATGCTTTAATTCATACAAGTGCCCTTGACGCCGCAATCCAAGCAATAAAAACAAAACATTTGCAGAAGCCACTGAAAACAAAGTGTACTTCAGTTAAAAATCCTTCAAAACAGTTTTACTGAGAGTAGGCTACTTACACGCACCAGAGCAAATACCAACCAAAAACGATCATATTCACAGCCTATAAAGTTATCCAATAAAATGAACAAAGTAGCCTACTTTACAAATTATATCTTATCTCAAGTCTTAACATGGTCACCTGAAATATAGGCGCTTGGATTCCCTCGCCGATCTTATTCCTAATATAAATGTGTCGAGACATCTCGGCCAGCACATCGGTCCAGATCGGGGGTTGCTGGCCTGCTGGCCCGGCCCAGTGGAAGTTTGGAGGGGTTCGGACGGCTTGATCCAGCTTCGGTGATGTGTGTGAGTGTTACCCCGCGCTCGTGAAGATCCGCTCTGCTCCCGTGCATCAGAAGAGCAAGAAACTCGTCACGGTGTGACAGGTGTCAGGTGCGCGCGCACCACAGCACTGCGCGCTCCTGTGGGCGCTATGAGCGTCAATGTTTTTGGTTAGAATGAAATTAATGGTGAAAAAAAGAAAGAAAAAAAGAAAACGCCGGCGTAAAAAAAAGGCGCTTAAATCTACTTCACCAAAACAATTTAAACAAAAACTGATAGAGCGCACGGTTTACTATGAGAAAGTGTAATGCTACTCTGTGAATACAACCATAAAGAAAAATAAATTATGATCTGCATAGCGCCACCACCCTGTCTCCATACAGTGGCGCTATTGCTTGAACAAACTCGTAAATCATATTATGCACAATAATGTGATTCACATTCACATTGTTTTATAATCTTTATTAAAGAATTGTGGACGCACTTTTAGATATATCTTGATGGGTAACCAAACTTAGACGTATCTTGAAAAGTGCTGTAGGAATTTATGTAAGTATTTATTATATTAAAGGGATAGTTCGCCCAAAAATGAACATTTTGTCATTAACCTCAAGCTGTTCCAAACATGTACGAGTTTCTTTCTTCTGTTATCGTCAACTGTCTTCTTTTGTTTTTAACAGAAGAAACCAACTTATACTGGTTTGGAACAACATAAGGGTCCGCAAATAATGACAACATTTTATCCCTTTATGGGTTCCCTAATGAACTATCCCTTTAACTTGAAAATTTACATAGCTGTGATTCTTAGGCAATGTAATACCAATTTTAATAGAAAATAAGACAAGTTACTAACACAAGTCACCCAAAGATAAAAAATTTTGGAAAAACTATATTATGCAATAATTTAGTAAATTTTTTGGTGTGATTGTAATAACAGCCGATTTGAAGGATAGCAATTCCTTGTTCAGGGTAACAGTGGTTGGATATAGCTTGAGTTGTAACATTTAGTCTCTAAAGAAAAAGTGTTAAATTGCACTCATATTTTTTATAATTAAAAAAAGATTTACGCATACGCATGAAATCTTTATTCACATGGAATATGGACTCTTGACAATAGCTAGACCCAGGGTGCAGAGTTCTGAAAATTCATTTTAAAACTATGGCGGATGAGTTTGAGTTGAGATATAAATAGAGTTTTTTGTGGAAGACCCCTAACTGTGAGAACACACAATTTTGTCTCCCGTCGTTGAGGTACAATCAAGAGGACATGACACAGATCATCATGCAGGCAGTGATATTTGCAGTAATTTAATGTGCTCCTGTAAAGTAAAAGTTTTTTTTTTTTAAATGACATTCGCCATAAACGGAATAATCAGTACCAATTTGATGCATCACACTGTATCTATAGATAAATCAAAATATTTATATTGAAGGATATTAACCAAACAAAACCGATTCCACAACTATCAACAAATGAATTAGGGAAATAATATATATTAAAAGTAAAACAAATGGACTAAAAAGTTCAGTGAGAAATATTTGATGAAGGAAGTGATCTTGGCTCAGGATTGCAGTCTGAATTTAATCACAGATGTAATGGAGTATTGATTTTAATGTTTTTTTTTTTAATCCCATTAAATGCATATTAAATGTAAAAATAGCATTCTCTTGTATACTTTTCAATAAAACAAACGGTTTAAACTGTCTAAAAATAAATCTGATTTCATACCAACTTTTGTGGTTATTTATATGTATTTGTTCATTTTTTTAGTGCATAATATCTTGTGTACAATATCACTGATCTTATAGGAGAAACTTCAATATACTTACAAAAGCCAAATAAAAGTACAGTATTGAATTCACTGTTAGCCTAAATGCATTAAAAATAGCTGGTATCTCCTCTGAGGTTTTATTTTGGATTTATCTTATTATTATACAATAAGTCAAATCTTTTTGCTACAGGTAACTTGTCGTTTAAGTGTCACTTTTATTATATCCAAATGTTTTTTATGTTTAATTTTGTCCTGTGTAGTCAACAGGATAAAGCTCATGCCACTTTATCTGCTCTTCTACTGGTTTCCTTTACTTTCTGAGGTACATGAAGTGTGCGACTCCTCTTAAGACACTTATATTTGATCAATTGTAAGTTTACTACTTCAATGTTCATCCTTTCTCTTCTCTACCATAATAATGTGAAGTGTTTGTCAGTGAATGAAGCTACAAACACAATACTCATACTTAAATACTTTCTACGGAAGTAGATTTAGTTTGTTGTAAATGTAATCTGAGTCCACAGAACACAAGAGGGCAGCAGTAGCTCACCAGGGGAGAGCTGAAAGGGAATCGTTTTGTGATTGGCTGGTCAGCATGTCCCCCCTCGGGCTGGCAGAACTACACCACAAGATGGTGCCAAAAATCAGGTCTCCTTGTTGATGGCCTTTCAAAAATAAGAGCCAGGTAAAAGATAAATAAATAAATTCCTAGAAATATTTTGATCACAAATATTTTGTTACTCTGCAGTGGTAGTTTATTTTTGCTGGGCACCTTAAAGCATATATATATATATATATATATATATATATATATATATATATATATATATAAAACAGTTTACAATAAGGTCCCATTAGTTAACATTAATGTGCAAAACATTCGTTACAGCATTTGTGAATCTTTGTTAACACTAATAAAAATACAACTGTTCATTTTCATGATAGCCTAGGTCTATTAAATAATATACACAGATACAAACTTTGGTTACATTTTATTTTAAGGTGTCTATGTTACAGTGTAATTATACATTTACCGAGTAACAGTAATTAACATGTACTTACTATAGTGGTTTAGGGTTTAGGTTTAAAATGCACAATTTATAGTAACTACTATAGTAACTACATGTAACGTGTAACAAGGAGACTAAAATAAACGTTACCCAACTTTAATAATCTATTACTAAATGTTGAAATTAAAATTAACTTAAACTACTAAATGCTTTAAAAGTATTTTTCATTGTTAGTTCATGCTAATGGAACCTTGTTGTGAAGTGTTACCCATGCAACAAGCCTAGCATCTTTCACTGTAAAAAGTGATAACCTACAAGGTTAATTCACTAATGTTAAAAATCTAGGTTTTAATGTTGTCTATATGTCTATGTGGTGGTTTTAATATGCTTTAAGACAAACCATGTGCAAATTCATAAGTCAACACCATTGCAGAGTATTTTAATCTATATAACTGCAGTGAACCAAAGACAGTCTCAAAACACATTTGGAAATCGGTGGTGTTTCTGACGTCACAAACTACCTTGTATCCAATCACGTCAACCTCTGATCATCAACCAGTGGATCTCTGAGCTGGTGTGAGTGAGTGGAGGCGGGGCTAATTTGCATATCCATAGAACCAAGGCAAGGGTGTAGAGTTACATTGAAGCTATTTTAAGGCATGAAGAAATTTTTTAAATATGTAATTTTGGTGATCAAAGATGAGTTTTAAGGGATCAAATTATTGACTACAGGGGGACTTTTAAATAACATTAAAAAAAAAATCTATTAATTTAGATTTTACCACATGAAGCACACTTTTAGGCTACCATTTTTTCCCCCTGTGTTAATTTCAATGTATTGTAATTTATTTAAATCCCTTAAATGTATTGTTTTATTTTTTCAAGTATTTTCAGGTATTCAGATAAACATTATTATTATTATTATTATTAGTAGTAGTAGTAGAGTATAACACCATTGTGAGCAGAAAGCATCATTCACCATTGATGACCATTAAAAAATAACCATGCATTTAAACTAAATATGTTTTCCAACCAATGTGTAAAAATAAATAAATAGAAAAAACAGGTTAACCAAGTGCAGATTACCAAACATCCCAAAATGAACAGAGACAGAAACGTTTTGTCATGATAAAATGAACACAATCGATGTGAATGGTCTTATATTCTCTCTTTAATGGCATCAGATATTGATGACAGCATTTTAATACAGCAGAACTCTGTTCTAGACAGACATAATGTCTAAGAGGGCTTCATAAAAGACACAAGGTCATTACCATAAAAAGAAATAAATACAAATAACATCAATCCAAAAATCTGAGCTCTTAAATAAAGTTGTATAAGCATACAATAATTGAATCAACATCAGTGTCAAAAACAGAATCAAAAACATGATATGCACATGACAAAATAACCTTAAACAAATAATTTGCATGACTGCAACAGATTCACATTTCAGTCAATTTCATGAGTGCTTAGCACTGTACTCTCTCAATGTATCGAAATTCCATTTATGAATGTACCTCTTGTTAAAAACAAGTACAGCACAAAACGACAACATCATCTATTAGAAAGATGTCATAAAATTGTCAGAGTCATTGCTGCCAGCTGAACACAGTGATACACTGATCTCACTTTTTTGCCTTTATCATTTTCTACGTTGGCCCATTGAAGAAACTTGCCATTAGTTCATTTCTTTTATTGAATAGGCATTGTTTTCTTAAAGAACAACCTCAGAGTTGAAGCAACTGAGAGGATGAACTGTGCAAGATCAGTTTGGATAAATGTATGTATCATACATTTAAAAATGAACAACTCTAACCTGGTTTATTTCCCGAAAGTTCCTCCGCTGGTCAATGGGAGGAACGGGAAATGACACTTGAAAATGGTGGATCCTAAACATATGAACACAAGGCAAGAAGAGTCATGTGACTCTAAGCCGTGAGAATGATAACTGTTATGCTGGGCCAGGTGTAGCTTAACGTACTAAACACACAACAGTTTGCGATAGACAGTCAAGGCTACAGTATGAAATACAGCATAAAGGACTAAACCCTCCACTATGCATTACAAAGGGCCAGGATTACGAAATGCATAGCAAAAATGACTAAATCCTTCATTGTGCAATACAGAGGGCCAATATGATAAAATACAACATTACATGTAATACATATGTGTTTGATGATATTGAGCTTATGAAAGAGAACTGATCATGTAGTCTGTATCTACTGCATCTACCCAGTGCAGTCAACATTTCCACTTCAAGTTCATGCTCGATATGTAAATGTGCGATAACCATCGAAACAAATTCAAATAGCATTTGCGTGGAGCAGATTTACTGTAGCTTAGCTTAAAATTCTAATGTGCAGGACTTGTGTAACATCATAATTAATAATCTTTCTGTATTACACCCAAACAACAGCCATTTCGTTAAGTCTCCACTTTTCCGAAAGTGCCATCGGGAGGTCTGTAATATTTAGGAAAGGCCTTCAGCTGTAGACAGTTAAAGGCATACTTGCGACATCCAATGTTCTTCGTGGTGTTCTCACGGCGGCAGCCCTCACTGGCAGGGGAATGGGGCGGGATTGAGTGTGTAAAAACAAGTAGAAAACAAACAGAACATGAAGCCATGTTTAGAAAAATCACAAGCACAAATTATCACAGCCACAAAAGATGGCAGCAGACATTTCAGCAGTGTTATGAGCATGAGTGTTATGGGCGAACAGAGAATGAGGGTGGCCACCATCAAAAAAGCAGCATAAACAAACCACGTCACAATACGGTTCATACAAGCTGAAAATACTAATGCAACATCCCTCTGGGGATAAGAAAAGGGGGACACTAAAAGTTCTTAAGGACTTTCTTTTAGGTAGCACATAGGAAGTCAATGCTCTAAAGCAAACTTGGCGAAAATATAAAGAAATCTTTAGGATCAGCATGCTACATTGGCTGTGCATTAAGGGAAAACAATTATTTATGGAAAACAATTATATTGTGATTACAAAAATTCTGTTTCACAACCGACTTTTATATATACATCATTTTTTTTTGCTACTTTCAAAAATGTGCTTACACATAAATATCTTAATGATATTCAAATTAATTTCAACTTCTTCAATGAGTCAACAGTTGCAATGTAAATGATATCAGTAAGCATGATATGGTACAATTTACTTCAAGTGCAGGCCTATGTCAAACTGTTCAATTAGAAATGAAACATCGGTGCAATCTGTCATGCTCAATGTCGTTCCAAACCATTTGACTTACTGGGCCCTATTTGAACAATTTTAACTTTTGCTAGTTTAACGACAGGGAAAAATGGTCAGCGTGCCGGCGCATGGTCTAAAAGGGTTGTCCCTATTCTCTTAATGAGTAATGGGTGTGTTTTGGGCGTAACGTGCAATGAACCAATCAGAGTCTCATCTCCCATTCCCTTTAAAAGCCAGTTGCGCTCATGCCATGGCGGATTAGCTATTTACATGGCGGAATTTGCAAGCGGAAAGACTGAACGCTTCTCCAGAGAGGAAACGGATCTGCTCGCGCAAAGCAGACCATCTGGGGGACAAGCCAGATTCCACCATATCTTTATTTACACTATAATAATATTTTACATTGTAATCCTTTTATTTTCAATATTTGGCATGTTTGTGTGCTGCTGTGTGTGTGTAATAAGCAGAATGTACGTGCGTTGTGGATCTGCCGATAGGCGCACATTACTAACGCACTCTTTAAATAACAAAAAACATAAACACAACTGAAATAGATTGCGCCATTGACCAACAAAAACCTGGTCTAAAGTCAATGGCACAATCTATTTCAGTTGCCTGAACAATGCCCCTGAACACACCTCGTTTTCAGACCTGCATTTGCTATTTTAACAACGTGGCGCAGGACGTGAAAATGATAACTGCGTCGGGCTGAAACTAGCAACAAACACTTGCGTTGCGCCTGGCGCTGCATTGCACCAAATTTATGATAGGGCCCACTTTCTTCCATGGAACTTATGAAAAATGTTCAATAAAAGTAGATTGGCAGCAGAGGCTATCAAGCTCTGAAAAAAGCACCATAAGAGTAGTCTATCACTCTTAACGTCTCGCGCACAGACGTGTCCAACAAACTTTCAAAGTATACACGCGCAGTACAATATATATATATATATATATATATATAAAAAAAATATATATATAAAAAAAAAAATATATATATATATACACTCACCGGCCACTTTATTAGGTACACCTGTCCAACTGCTCGTTAACACTTAATTTCTAAGCAGCCAATCACATGGCGGCAACTCAGTGCATTTAGGCATGTAGACATGGTCAAGACAATCTCCTGCAGTTCAAACCGAGCATCAGTATGGGGAAGAAAGGTGATTTGAGTGACTTTGAACGTGGCATGATTGTTGGTGCCAGAAGGGCTGGTCTGAGTATTTCAGAAACTGCTAATCTACTGGGATTTTCACGCACAACCATCTCTAGGGTTTACAGAGAATGGTCCGAAAAAGAAAAAACATCCAGTGAGCGGCAGTTCTGTGGGCGGAAATGCCTTGTTGATGCCAGAGGTCAGAGGAGAATGGCCAGACTGGTTCGAGCTGATAGAAGGGCAACAGTGACTCAAATAACCACCCGTTACAACCAAGGTGGGCAGAAGAGCATCTCTGAACGCACAGTACGTCGAACTTTGAGGCAGATGGGCTACAGCAGCAGAAGACCACACCGGGTGCCACTCCTTTCAGCTAAGAACAGGAAACTGAGGCTACAATTTGCACAAGCTCATCGAAATTGGACAATAGAAGATTGGAAAAACGTTGCCTGGTCTGATGAGTCTCGATTTCTGCTGCGACATTCGGATGGTAGGGTCAGAATTTGGCGTCTACAACATGAAAGCATGGATCCATCCTGCCTTGTATCAACGGTTCAGGCTGGTGGTGGTGGTGTCATGGTGTGGGGAATATTTTCTTGGAACTCTTTGGGCCCCTTGGTACCAATTGAGCATCGATGCAACGCCACAGCCTACCTGAGTATTGTTGCTGACCATCTCCATCCCTTTATGACCACAATGTACCCAACTTCTGATGGCTACTTTCAGCAGGATAATGCGCCATGTCATAAAGCTGGAATCATCTCAGACTGGTTTCTTGAACATGACAATGAGTTCGCTGTACTCAAATGGCCTCCACAGTCACCAGATCTCAATCCAATAGAGCATCTTTGGGATGTGGTGGAACGGGAGATTCGCATCATGGATGTGCAGCCGACAAATCTGCGGCAACTGTGTGATGCCATCATGTCAATATGGACCAAACTCCCTGAGGAATGCTTCCAGCACCTTGTTGAATCTATGCCACGAAGAATTGAGGCAGTTCTGAAGGCAAAAGGGGGTCCAACCCGTTACTAGCATGGGGTACCTAATAAAGTGGCCGGTGAGTGTATATATATATATAATTATAATTTTTTTACTCTAAGAGACGTCAGAGGGCAGCAATGAGTCGTGTCATTTACAGGACATTCACTCGAAAGGATAGAAGTAGCATATCCGCCATTGCATGCAAAGTTTAGAACAAGAACCAAAACAAACGTATTGCCAGCTAGTGGACTCTTCGGTCTCAACATGTACATTGCGCATGAGCTGTTGTAGACACACTGTCCACACAGTGACCTAGCGATGATGAAAATTCACCCCACCCTCATGTTATTCCAAACCTGTATGTTCTTTCTTCTGTTGAACTAAAAAGAAAATATTTTGAAGAATGTTGGTAATCAGAAAGTTGACGGTGGCCATTGACTTAAAAATATAATAAAATTTGGATAAAATAGCCATTGGATAAAAAAGATACTATGGAAGTCACTGACTACCGAAATCAATGGCTACAGTCAACTGGTTATCAATATTCTTCAAAATATCTTCTTCTGTGTTCAACAGAAAAAAGAAAACAGGTGAGTACATGATGACAGAATTAAAATTTTTGGGTGAACTATCCCTTTAAGTCTTCTAAACCTCTATACAGCAGCTTTGTTTGAATTTATAAGTTGTTCACTAAAAAATCATATGAGAAAAAGAGCAGTTTGGACTCTGCTAAATATCTCCTTTTAAGTTTCACTGTAGAAAGAAACATACAAAGGAGAGAAAATAATCACATAATTCCAATTATGGGTGAATTCACTACTTAACAGTAAAAAAAAATAATAATAAAATCCATGTGTTCATGAATATCCATTCTATAACTTCCAAATCAAACCTGTTCCTCGCTATGTAGAGACCTTTTCGTTTTTGACTAAATGAGCATGTATGCTCAATTCACACGATTTAAGTGTAAAACGAGGTAGAACTAACTATTTTGATCTTTGAGAAAAAGGTTATATTTGTCAAATATTGATTCAAAATATTGAAATCATATTAAATTTTTTACAAATGTTGTAAGAGGAAGCATAAAAACAACACTGCATTATTATCTTTATAAAATATGATTCTCTGAGCATGAAAGCCAAATAAATCAAAAGAGCTGTGCTCTGAGCCTATTTATTAATCAAGCTAATTCATTAAATCAGTCCACAAAACGATTCCCTAATCTAAGATACTAAGATCCCAAAACATTCACCAATACAGCTTCAAACCTAACTGATTCTTAGGGCTGCACAATCAATCAAAATTTTTTTTCTTAATTATGAGTATAGCTGACAAACTAATATGTTGTATGAGTTGGAGGCTTTTAAGTCTATATGGCTATAAATTATGACAACAGATTCTAATGAACAAGTTATTTGTGTGTTATTTTCAGAAGCACATGAACCCAGGCAAAAAACACGGTTGAAAATGTGTAATTATTTGGATAGATGTTCTGCAGCTTGTTCATAATGTAGACAGAGTAACATCAAATTTACACTGTGACCTGTATGCAATAACATGCAGCTGTTTTAATATATATATATATATAAATAATAGTTTTAATATAAATTTGATTACATTAAAAAAGAATTAATAAAACTAATAAAATAATTAATATTACAATATCAAGGGAAATAATCGATAAACAATTTTTTTTTGTCATAATCATGCAGCCCTACTTAAAACCAATGATCAAAATGTAAAGCTATCAAACTTAACCTGAGACCTATCCTTAAATTCTATTAGTTAAAACCTACCAAAGACATTCAGCCAAACCTGCAGTACCTTAAGACTATCACTGTCTAAACACACTTCAAAATCAGTCACCAAAACCTTACTGTATAAGATGCAGTCATTCTCAGAAAACAGCTAGTAACATTATCCAACATGATTTAAAACAAACAGGAAAAAGTCTAGAAGTCATCTCTGACTTTAAGCAAACTGAGCAAAAAATAGACTCACAGAGCCGCAACATCATTACAAACGAACCCCTTCAGCATCTCAAATGGAGATATTTTGGGACAGTCAATTTCTTTAGTGGGTCAGTTGGAAGCCTGGTAAGGGTAAACAATTTTTTCCTTTTAAATATAACGTTCTTGTAACGGGAAGCTCTTTAGAGCATGTAAACTCAAGCAGTGCTAACTTGTAAACAGCAGATGTACTGACCGTGGCATGTGGACGAGACACATTTTACAAAGCACAGAGAGGCCATTTCGAATTTGGCACAGAGGGAAGCACGATTAAACTGGGAATCCTTTTAAATGATGTCATTTCTAATAATTATGGTAAATATTTACATATAAATAAGGGAAGAATTTTGAAGATTTGCAGCCTGTACGTCATGATTAGTTTTGGCAAAAGAACATATTCTCTCCCATTAGTCCTGCATAAGGACACTTTACTTAAAGCAACACATGGATGCTCTAGTCATATAAACACATACATCTTAAAAGGACTGTTTCAGGTTCCATCCAAGCTAATGAATCTGACGCCATCTAGCAAACATTGATTACATCTCTCAATTTGTAAAACAAGCAGTCGTTGTACTTTCAAAATTGCGTATTTTAATGTTAGTGCCTTGCACCATAGACTTTTATTGTTAGTGCATTCATGTTAACAAGGTTTTGTTTGTTTTTACAAATTGAGTGAAAATTGCCTGTGGTAATCGTTCGCATGCCAAAAAGATGTGTTTAACAGAACTTGTGTGAACCCAGAACATTCCTTTACACAAAATTCCTTTTAATCCGGTTATCTTCCTGCCAGCTGACAGTGAAAAAGAAATTCTCAAGTGCATATTTATATTTCCCCGACTGAAAATACAATCTTATATGGCCAAATTTTACAGTTTCATTGGAAAGGCTCCTAAAAGGTTAGTGCAGACCAAACATGGTAAAAGAACCAAATGTTATCTTCCTGCAAAACATGGGAAGACATTGACATACTCAACACCCTAAAGTGCAATGCATTTTTACAGCAAGTGCGATGATAGTTGAAATTAGCTTTGGCCTGGCCTTAGCTTTGCATTTAGATACAAATACATGGAAGACAAAATCGACCACAAAAATCACTGGAAAATTCCATGATACTGTTACAGAAACAATATCTCATTATTATAAATATTGTATGGACCACCAGCACACTATATGCATGTGCTGAATAATAATTTGCTATAATAACATAAATAAAACAGTTTTATATTATAAGAATATTTAGTATTGAATAAATAAATCCGTCTTAAATATATATGTTCAATGTACCCTCTAAAATAATTCTGAATATTTGTAATGTCACAAATTAATATACAAACTTTTCTCTTATGTCATCTATGATTACTTAAAAAAAAAAAGAGAGAGAGAGAGAGAGAGAGAGAGATAAGGCAGAAAGAAACACTAAGACTGGCTGTTATGGCCCCGATATACTTCCAGCGAAATCAAAGAATGAACTGGCGTCAAGAAAATCTTATAGAACAATGTCAGGTCAAAACGTACTTAGTTTCGAAAGTTTGAAAAAGCTTTGCAAAGAAAAGTTTACTCTGGCTGGTAAACACCTTCGAATTAACATTGATCGGGATACATAATCGGTATGTTTGCTCTGAGGCTCCGCCTTCTTTGATGTGGAATTCTTCTCTGGTTCATTTCCTCGAGTTCAGACGCGAGTAAAAACATGAACACACCGGAGAGCTGCTTTATCGTATTGAAGCTGTTGTTCTAATTGAAAGTGACACTGACACTGACTGATACTGTAAAGCTGCTTGCTTTAAAGGAGCCGTATGTAAGATTGTGGCCAAAACTGGTACTGCAATCACTTTCAAATTACTGACTCGAGGTTGCCAGATAGGCTGCAGGATCCGATTCCGACACGTGTGTATCTGCAGCTGTGGTAATTAGAGCAGAGCTGGCAACCCGAATGCCGCAACACTACTGAATTTGTGATTGGTCGATCGGTGGAGGGTGGAGCATCAGACCAAAACACAACATGTCAACATCTACATCAGTTGAGGGCTGCAACTTCACTTTTTAAATGACAATATCCTGGCCGGACTACAGTTGTCAGTGATATAAGTATTTGAATTGAACATGATTTCTTAATGTCTAGTGACATATCAGGGAAAATGTATGATTAACTGAAATAAATTTCTTACATACAGCTCCTTTAAAGCAATCTATTGTATAAAGTGCTATGTAAAAAAATTGACTTGTCAGGAGTGCCGAATTGCAGAGCTGCAGCAAACATATCCAGAAACCAGATAATCAGATGCTTTCTGAACTGCGGTTTTCTCACTGCTATCATTTCTGTTGTGCATTAATTTTGTTAGTGAGAAGAAAGCGTGCTCTCAGCAGCGTTGGGATGTTCGCTAACTGTATACCTGAAAAAATTGAAAAGATCTTTGCCATGAGTATATCGGGGCCTTTAGAGAGATTAGCTGAAATAAACCAGAGAGAATTCAGCGTTGTCTGCAAACAGCTCCTCACCCACAGGAGGGAAAAGTGTAAAACAGAGAAAGGGGGTGCGAGGCAAAGAGAGAGAGAGAGAGAGAGAGAGAGAGAGAGAGAGAGAGTAAAATGAAAAGGGGGGTCTCAGGCTCAGCTGCAGCGGAGTTTGGCCAGCAGGTAGGCTATGCTGAGGAACACCCAGACGATGAGCAGGTTTGGGCTCAGGGCCAGAAGGGGCAGAGAGTAGAGCAGACTGGGGTCCAGCCTGAAGTCACGTACGGGCAATAAGCCGCTCAGGTTCTTCTGAATTACCCCCTCCCTGGTCCCAATGCTGCAGAGAGGGGCAGGGACGGAGGGAGCGGCGGCAAAGGCCGGAGAGGACAAACACAATGTGGTGATATGCACAGGATGGGGTGGACGTGACCATGGAGGTGGTTTCAACATTAATGTAAAGTAATCATGAAATGAAACATTGAAGAGAAGATTAAGTGGAGACATGTTGAAAAGGAGTTGAATCCATCCGTCGGATATGGATGCAAAACAAAAAGTAATTCCAAAAGACATAATACAGACAACGTGAAGTAGGAAAGGAAATACAGACACAGAGAAGGGAAGGAGAGAGAATAAAGAAAGAGAAAATTAAGAGTGATGTTCTGCATCTTTGCCATTTAAAGTAAAGAAACGGGCTCCATGTTGGACAGAAGTGGGCGTATGGGGGCTGCTGCTACTCCATGCAAATCAGCATGCAACAGGCCAACAGAGCCATCATAACAAAGCAACTGTAAACATAAAAGCAATCTTGTGTACAGTAACTCTGCATCTATAAGGAGATCCAACTGTGAAGAATATATAAACATATAGAGAGACTGCTGGCTGTCTTTGAGATGCATTTATAATCACTCAATCTCACACGCAAACAAGGGACAGCAGCACAGCGCAGTGGCAGATCATGCACAGTGCATTGTGGGCTATACTTTACATTAACATCCAATTCATTAACATTAGTTCATTCATTAAATATCATGAAATAACAATGAAGATAGTTTTTTTACAGCACATATTTATCTACTCTAGGTTAATGTTAATTCATAAATATAAAGTTGTTCACTTTATTATAATATATTATGAATAGAAATTATAATTTACACATTGGAATGTAGTAGTATACATTAACATTCAATTGTTAAAGGGTTGAGATAATAAAAAATAAAAAAATTATTTTATGCTCATCAAGGTTGCATTTATTTGAACAAACAAAGAGTAAAACACTAATACTGTGAAATCTTAAAATACTACTATTATTTTAAATAGCAATTTGGTGCTGATAAATATTGTTGTGTAAATCACATTTTTAACAGGATTGTTTGAAAATAGAAAGTTCACAAGAGCATTTCTTAGAAACAGAAACCTGTTGTAAAATTATAAATGTCTTCACTGTACTGATTTTTTTTCTCTCCAAAAAAGCAAATCTAACAGAATTTTCCCAAATAGCAGTGCATATAGAAACGAACATGATCTAGTGTTATCTAGTGTAGTCATGATCATGGCTAGTTCAAAATTTCTAAGGCATTAACTAATGTTACTAAATTAAACCCTTTTGTAAAGTGTTACGATTGAGTGTTTACCGAGACTCTCTAAAACTAACAAAACCTTCCTGAGCTCATCTTGCCTCTTTCATCAATTTTCATAGGACAGATAAACAGTTTCCAGTACAAATTCAACAACATAAGTTTGTTTAGATCTGCCCTCAGATTGCACAGGAGACAAGAGGAGAAAATGATGGGACAAACCTGACAATTTTACACTCTTATTTAAAAGCACAGAACATCTGGCAAGCAGACAGCCAAACAAATCAGCCAACTCAAGTTTGAGTTTCCTCACTCTACAGGAGCGATATATGTGTGTTTACGTCTCTCATAGAGCGTGGACAAAAGATGGAAAGGTGGAGTGGGAAGGAATAAACACTCTACGTTTATATTTGCTCACTTGTTTAGGGACATAATGAGCATATTAGGCCACATAAGCCACAAAACAATAAATGTTACTGCAAACACCAAGAAGCCACAAGCAATGAGGGATGAAGCACTGGGGGATCCTTGAGGCAAAAGGAGAGAGAAATGAAGAAAAGAGAAAGAGAGGAAAAAACAGAGGAATATCCCCAAAGCGTGCAGTGCTATGAACGGGCAGTTGTTCAGGAGTGTTACCTGCGCATGCAGTCGAGGGCCTGGGTGAAGACCTGCGGGGCCATGCCGTGCTCGTGCTGCAGGATCAGACACTGCTCCAGAGTCACTGACATGGCAGTGCGATCCTTCGCACTTTTACAGCTGGTAAAGCGCACTCCATTCAATCGCCGACAAATCTGAGGGCGGGGGGGATAGTGTGTTACAGTCAACCAAACATTTACACTTACTCCAGTTCAGGATTAAAGTGTCTGTTGAAATGGAAAACTTAGATGCAAACTCTGTTGGTTTCAGACGTAAAAGAAGTTCTCAAAAATATTTTTTTTTAATGAAACATTGCAGTCTCTATTATAAATGATTTATCAGTGGACTTAATTTATTATTTATTTTAAATAATGTGCCCTCATAATCTTAAATTAAAACAACTTCCCCTCCTTGTAACGACATTCTCTCACTTTTCTCAACCTGAACCGCAACGATCCAATCAATTCCTGATGGACAAAATCATGTCCCGACCTACATTTTAAAAGTTACATTTTAGCTGGACTTAAACAATATTCATGTAAATATGAAATCATAACTATCTGATTTTAGTGAAAACACACAACAATTGACCTTGGTAATGCGTGCCGAAAAACAGAGGATGTGTAATCTCAAACAGAGACTGTAGCTCAACTACACGATCAATTATAGAATCCAACACAAAAGTTGTGAATCACAACACTACAAACTTTTATTTGAAGCAAAAAAGTTTCTGAGAAGACTGTGTACTTGGGTTTAGTAAAGAAAAAATTACAATTCCATGAAGTATAGTCAAATTAAAAAAAACATGGAGAAATATAAACTTCTCATTTACAAATGATGATTAAATATACTGTAAAAAACAATATATTTTAAGTTTAGTGCAAAATATGCACGTATATGTGTATGTGTATATATATATATATATATATACACATGTAAAATTAAACTTTTAAGTATTTTGAGACTAGAGATCGACGTCCTTCTCAGTGCTTCATGGGAGTGGGCGGAGCTAAAGAGCTATTTTGGCACATTTTGTTTTTTTTTACTTTCTGATTGGTGTAATTTTCTGTGCTGCATCATGGGTAATGTAGTTTTTCACCAGGAATTCTGTTGTTAGAAACACTTATTATGTTTTTGTACTTAAATATGGACTGTACTGTATTTCAGACAAGAAAACTATGGGTGGTAAATGTTTTTTTTATTTTATGAGAGACACTGAAATGTATATATTCAAAGAATTGCTGAAACACACTCTTTTATTAGACCCATTTGAGTTATCTCACCCTATAAGTGGGAGAATTGTTACCTCTGCAGCCTGCCACAAGATGTCTACATTTTTATTTTTCCTAGCATGAACATTTTGACCAAGGAACCGCAACAGCTCTGGGACACACGTCTGACTACGAGAGCGAGGAAGACCTGAGAGAGACGGAAAATTAAAACCAGGGTGACTTGTGTAATTGTGTAATTCAAATCTTTCTATTATTTCTTTTTGATATGTAGAGAGAGAGAAAAACAGTGCTAACTTACAGTCCTCTGGTAAAACCTCCTTGAACTGCTGGTAGTAAGAGTCAAGACGCGCCAGGCTCTCCCCGTTGATGAACTCCTGAAGTGATGTGTCTCCAAATCTACAACACAAAACAATTTGATGTCCCCTTAGATATTGTCAATATGGACACAAGTGTAAGCCAAACTGAAAAAGAGATCAGATAAAACAATTATGGTATAATGTTATTTGTTGATGTTATGCAAGCACTCTTGAGGGCTGTTTTACATAATCAAGACTCACTTCTCTGCGAGCGTTTGCTGCTCGTTGATGCCCACGTTGAACAGCACCGGCTGTACCCGCAGCAGCATGCCGTTCTGGATTTCCCTCGGCAATGCATCAAACATGCTACCTGGGAGAGGGATGCGAACGTTGAACCCGTCTCGATTTCCTGTGATCACCGGGAGCATGTCGGGGGAAGAGGTAGAGATGGCCTGCGTCACCTTGAACGTAACGTTCCGAAGGTCCATTATTCCTATGCTCATGTCCTCTAACATGGCCAACTCCTCTCCTGTCATACACACACACACACAAGGGCAAAATTACTGTACCCAATGCAACGTGATTCAAAACAGAACGCTTCACTCACATAGAAATAATGAGTTTACTTAACATAAAGGCTTTGATTTAGTGGTCTCTGTGTATTCATGAGCAAAGTATGGACATGCTGCATGTGCGTAAGTGTGTGTTTACCATAAGTACTTAATAGACACTCGAACTGAGCGAGCAGACCGATGGTGTAAAGCTGTCTCAGGAAACCGTCGTCACGGAGACAGTTCCTCAGTTTGATGATGAAGCCACAAATTAGTGCTGTGAGCTAAAGAGGAACAAAAAAACAGAAAAAATAGAGAGCAAGATGATGTGTCAGAAAAATGACAGAAAAATGGGTGTAAAGGAATAGCTCTCCCAAAATTATTGAATCTTCATTAAGTAATTTCAAACCTTTATGACCTGTAATTTTATAGAAAATCTGTGAACATGAAAACTCAAATGGAAAAGGTAATAAAAAAATTCAGGTTAGGGATGACATTTTATTATGATGATCCATTATTAATGCAAGGCTAAGGGTTAGTTCACCCTAAAAATAAAAATTCTGTAAAAATTTACTCAAAATCCATAATTTACTTAATACCCAAGTTTATTTTTGAAACACAAGTAAAGATATTTTTTATCAAACCCGAGAGATTTCTGTCCCTCTATTGAAGATCCATTCACCCAAAATGTTGACGCTTCAAAACATTCATTAAGAGATCATAAAAAAACCCAGTCTTCTGAAGAGACACTTTATATGATGAATGGATTTAATTTAGGCTTTAATTCACATATAAAGCCTGATCAACGCATGTACATTGAGCACACGAAATATGATAAACAGCAGCTCTAACGTTCTTGCTTGACATTTCTTTGAAAACTGAAAGAAAACTGCTCGATTCATATGGATATCTTTTATATCGCAACTCTTTACAAACTTTTTGATTCGTCAAAGTTTTGGGTAAATTGACTATTCAAAATATCTTCATTTGTCTTTTGAAGATGAATGAAAGTTTTATGGGTTTGTAAAGACATGAGGGTGATTAATTGATGACGATTTAAATTTTTGGGTGAACCAATCCTGTAAAGTGATGGAGTTGTTCACTAATGTGTGTGCTTGAGAACTAACTGTCTGGCAGAAGACCACATCTCTGCGGTACTGCAGGTTGAGGTCCATCGCGATGGTGGGTGCGCTGTCTTGCATGAGCAAGAAAACCATCGACTTCTTGGCTTTGTCACTCATCATGGCCACACACTCCGTTAGGGTCGTCAAGAGGGGATACAGGGCCTCGCTCCACTCACCTGACACACAGAGAATCTACTGCTAATATCAAATATCACATATTCGAATGCTGCTCATGTTTCACTTTAAAGATCCCATGAAAAGAAAATTTAAGTTGTAACTTTTAATCTGTTTACAAGCCCAACAAATTTAAATTCTGTCATCATTCCTTCACCCTCACTTACATTCATCTTTAAAAATACAAATGAAGATATCTTTAATTAAACCTCAAAGAAAGTCTCTCCAATGAAAGTTCATTCCACCAAATTGTTAAGCTTCGGAAAGTTAAGAGACATTGTAAAAGTAATCCACATGAATCGAGTGGTTTAAGACACAATTCTCTTTATGATGACCATATTAATATATATATTTTAAATAATTCACATATAAACATTGATCATAACACTTGAGTTTACATTTACCATATGCTCTATGTATGAGCATTGATTAATGCTATTATGTGAATAAAAGCCTAAATTAAATCTGCTCATCATATAAAGCAATTGTGTCTTTTCAGAAGACTTGGATTGAACTGCTTGATTCATATGGATTTATTTTACAATGTTTTATGCACTTTTTGAAGCATTAACATTTTAGGGGAATACACTTTCAATGGATGGACAGAAATCTCTTAAGTTTTATTACAAAAATATCTTAATTTGTGCTTCAAATATGAATGAAAGTCTTATGGAGCATATTTTTGGATGACATATCCCTTTAAGTTAATTGTAAACACTAACAAATGTTTAGTAGACATATGCCTTTACAATTTACAATCCCTCTCTTCCAGGAATACAGACTCAAAAAGCAGAATTTTGTCTAATCAAATGCTTTCTAGAACCGTCCCTCCCCACACACCCCAACTAAATTATAATAAAAACACTACTAGACTAAATAAGCTTCACGTCATAGTGAATGAAGCCTTGACATGTTGATAGCCAATGGTGTTTAGTTTATACAAAAAAGTTACCTATTTAAAAAAAGCTCTTCAATATGTCCCGACAGGACTTTTCAATCAAAAATATCACATGAGGATAACTGTGTTCAACAGGCCAATTCACAGGGCCTTTAAAATAAACATGGATGCAACAGCAATGACAGTTTTACATTTAACAAGGATGAAAGACAACAGATATGACATAAAAGTGAACACCTATTTAGCATTAGCGCATAAGCTTAAGGGAGGGGGTGGGCTCTTACCTGGGTAACTCTCCTCTCCGCTGCTGCTGCTGCCATCTAGAGGGATGGAGGTGCAACTTGCAAAAGTTATTTAGCGAGAGCAACAAGCACCTATATGGGGAGGCTGCAGACCTGGAGCCGGCAGATATACGCCCCTGGCAGTTTTGCGCCCCTGACAGTTTTACGCCCCTGTTGTTCCTAATGCGTCCAGTAGGGGGAGAAGGATATACGGCGAAATTACATAAATCGACGCTCGAAACTAACACATTAATAACTGTCCCGTCTATAGACTATATTACTAATTTAGAGATTTTTGTTCATTTAAATAAACGTTATAGACAGTGGAATAATCTGCACGACGGATTAAAACATCCAGATGTTCAGTTGGGCTTCACTCTGCACTCAGCCTACAGAAGACTATTTGTTTTTGTGAATTTTAAAATGATTAATACACACAGTTGGATCAGATGGACAAAGTAACGATATGACCTACTGTAGAATTTATTGTTTTTAAACTGTTTTTATATACATGAGCCTGAGTGATATATGTTGTTGTGAATTTATATAAAGTTACTTTTAGGTAGGCCCTATTAACCATATTTAGCCCATTAGATATCCGTGTAATCATATGGATCCTCAATGAAATATCTGCTGTACTATTCACAATTGGTCATCATACAGCTGGGTCATTCTATGGAAATGTCCATTATTCTCTCCCTAGCCTTTACAGAAATATTACACTTAAAAAACACTTTAGGGTTACAATTTCTTAACATTTTAAAATAAAACAATATGTTATTTGAACAATTACACCTTCTTGAGCCATCAATATATTTGATTTTTATTAATTATATATAATTCCAAGCACCACAGAAGTGCTCGTCCCCACAGTCATGTACAGAGGGAAAATGCTGTATTTTGAGGTCAATAACAGGTTTTTACACTATTTAAAATACAATAATGTATACATAACTATAAAATAGCCTATATTATGTAAATTAAATAAAACAAACAAAATGCAGAATAAATATTATAAAATGTATAAAGAAAGTAGTGGTCCCTGAAGTTGTGTCTGGTGTTACCGTTAAACAAAAATCTCTTATTTTGTAATAAAAATCATCAAAGTACAAGATTTACATGGTGTTACTGTCACTGATGTCACCTTTCTTATGGGTAACAACACCAGTAACACCATTGATTCCGTTTCTAGATAAACTTTATTCAAAGCTTCATTTAGATTATATGCCAAATCACTAGAGGGTGTTGGTTATTGTAAAATAACGGAAGTATTGATGATTATAAACGGTTCCTATTATTTATCTTGATATTGTAAATGGTGACACAATTACAATAGAGTGGGATATGTATATCGCTGAACTATAGCTGAACTATGATTAAACAATATACTAGGAAATGGTTATATTTTATATATGATGTGATTATTATAAATATCGGGACATATCTGAATGTTTACGATAATGAGGGTTATTATAGCATTATTGTGATTATTGAGACAGGATAATATAACTGTAAGAAACTATAATATCAAATAAATATTATTAAAAAAAATATGCTCTAATGTTGCTCCAGAAACCATGTGGACTATGTTTAAATGCATGGAGTAAACAGGTCTTACCAAAATATGACATGTCACGCAAGCTAAAGACAGACAACAAGATAAAAATAAAAATGTAATTAATTTTAAAAGTGAGCGAGACAGAGCGGGTAAAGAGAAGACTAGCATCTTAACCTACACGTATAGTTAGCGAAGTTTGAGTCAGGCAGAATATTAACCTGACCGTCAAGTAGGCTACTTTTATTGTCTCTCGAAATAAATTATAGGCCATCTTTTGAATTTATATCGAATATTATCTAATCATTTATAAATAATAAATGTTTTCATTACAATGCAATCAACAACAATAACTTTAGCAGATCGTTTAACATAACAATTTGTGTCGCTTCTATATAGGACTAATGTTCAGCCTTCCCCTACTGGACGCATTAGGAACAACAGGGGCGTAAAACTGTCAGGGGCGTAAAACTGCCGGGGGCGTATATCTGCCGGCTCCAGGTCTGCAGCCTCCCCTTACTCACAAGCACAGCAAACGCAGCTCACACAGACACTGAGACAGCAGTAACAATGTTAAAACAAGTCAATCAGATTTAAAGGAACACTCCACTTTTTTTGGAAATAGGCTAATTTTTTGTAAAGATTTAAACAGTTGAGTTTTACCGTTTTCGAATCCATTCAGTCGATCTCCGGGTCGGGCGGTAGCACTTTTAGCATAGCTTAGCATAGATCATTGAATCTGATTAGACCGTTAGCATCTCTCTCAAAAAAAATTACCAACGAGTTTAGATATTTTTCCTATTTAAAACTCGCCTCTTCTGTAGTTACATTGTGAACTAAGATCGACGGAAATTGAAAAGTTGCAATTTTCTAGGCAGATATAGCTAGGAAGTATTCTCTCATTCCTGCGTAATAATCAAGGAACTTTGCTGCCGTACCATGGGTGCAGCAGGCGCAATGATATTACGCAGCGCCTGAAAATAGTCCCCAGCTATTTAACTCTAGGGGAGTTGGAAAAGTAGCCTATTTCCAAAAAAAGTCGAGTGTTCCTTTAACAACTACTACTTTCCAACTCAATGGCAAATTGGAATGTTGCAAAGGTTTGTCTAGAAAAAAAATGTGATAAAGTAATGTTCACAGCTGCCTGGCAAACTAATGATTTCATAGTCATTATATAATGCAAAAGACTACTGTAAATCATAGCATGCTGGCACTGCCAAGTGACTAACTGGCACAGACAGCCAGCACCAGACAGACAGCCTGTGAGCATGTTAGTCAGCCAGCCAATCAAACGAGAGCACCCGGTCACATGTTCACAGTAGGCAAATATGCTGGGTCAAACAACAGAATGTTCCAGAAACATATTCAAGAGACATGGCACATCAACAGAGAGTCACACGGAGTCAACACACACTCATTAACATAAAGTGTGGCATTGAATCCACTTGGATGTCAGTTTTTCCATTCAATAACATTGCTTGTTTTGGCACTGACAATTGAAAACAGATAAACAAATATAAACATATTACAAGACTCTTTAAAATCAGACAACACACACAATGATGAACCATAGATGCATAGGTAAAAAAAAAAAAAAGGATAAGTTGGATAAGAAACAGTGGGAGAAGAAATTTAACCCACAACCAGACAACTAAAAACAATTTAAAAGCTTGTTGCTATGGCAGCATGCAAACCTGTCTGAGGATGAACAGGTGACAGGGTGTTTGAGAAATAGATACAGGAAAGGTGATAACTAGATAATAGAGATAAGTATGTACATGTGTTAGTGTTTGTACTACAAGTGGATGCAATAAACAAGCAGCAGGGAATGTGACGCAGAGTGCAGAAAGGCAGAAGAACATAAATGAAATTGACTGCCTACTAGAGAGAGAGAGAGAGAGAGAGAGAGAGAGAGTTGTGAGTTGAGAAAAAGATAGTGAATGGCACCTACAGGCATGCATTTCTGCATTAACCGGGCATGCAGGGTTCAGATCGGGTGATGAGGATGAAGGTGGTGATGATGATGATGATGATGGTGAAGGTGACTGCTGTTGTGGTTCAGGGGCTGAGGAAGACTCTCCCATGCAGACAGGGTTGATCCAGAAGGCTTTTGTTTTCCTATTACCTTTCTTACTGGCGCCGCCCTGCTGGTCAGCCTGGAACATGTCCTCACTGCTGCTGCTGTTCAAACGCTCCCTCTGCAGCAGTTTGTCCACTCGCTGGATTATACACTCCAGACTTTTGTCAACATTACCCCACACCTTTTCCTGTAAAAAACAAACTATTTGTACAAAGTGCAAATTCTGAGCACAAAAACATGCACAACAACTTTTGGTTACACTATTTTTAGATGTCCTTGTTATCGTGTAAATGCATTTAAGTACTAAGTCATTTTAATTAACTACATGTACTTACTAGGGGTGTAACGGTTCACAAAATTCACGGTTCGGTTCGATACGATACACTTGTGCCACGGTTCGGTTCGGTTCGGTACGTTTTCAATGCAGCAAAAAGAAAGAAATGCCAGAGAAATTTCCTTGATTTTTTTATTTTTATTATATTTTTATTAAAACTAACATCATAAAGTATGATATATATTTTTTTTACTTTGAACAATGATGGAGCTATACTTGACTTTTTTTTGTTAGGAGCATATAAAACAAAACAGCTCCTTGGACAAAATGAAATGTTATATTGTAGTAGTTATAAACAAAGGTTTATTTTAGTTCAGATTAACATTTGAGGGCAGCAATTGTATTCATAATGTCAAAATAAAACCGACGTAATGTTACTTGAAAGCATAATAGCCTACTATTCCTGCCAAACCTCCGTGGTTACAGTTAGTGTTACTACAGTAAATCCATGGTGATGTTGCTGATCTGTGGACACTGGATAGTTCATTCATGGCACAATGTTTCTTCTTGGTTTCCACGTCAGCACGGTTTGATCCGTTAATAACAGAGAAATGTGAATGTTTCTCACTAGATCTCGCAGCGATGTTATTACTTCAAGTTCAATAGCGAATTCAAATGCTCTTTCCTGGATGTCTCAGCGCTGTGTAGTAACAGAGATCGGCTCGCGCTGCATTGGTCCAAACTGATAAACAGTCCGTCAACCACATAATAACGAGTAGCTCAGTTTCGTTCCGCTTACATTACATTTGCCATTTGATGTTGGGCAATGTTGTGGTCGCGCCAGCATCTCGAGTGCGCTTGCCACGCGCAACGCGCGCCTACATTTAAAATAACGAAATTTTGGTCGGCAGGAAAAATGGTCCAGCGAACCGTTCGGTTTGAAAATGCGTACCGAAAGCCTCGTACCGAACGGTTCGATACGAATATGTGTATCGTTACACCCCTAGTACTTACTATAGGGTTATGGTTAGGATTATGGTTAGTTGCATGTAATTATTGCATGGTTTATAGTTATTATTATACTATGATAATCCATTGTTATAATTTTTTTTATTTATTCTGAAGCGAGGCTGAATTTGTAAATTAAACAAGAGGTTTAAAGTTATGTATGTGTTGTGCTGTATGTGATGCAAGACAGTGAAAACATGAATTTATTTATTATTTATTATTTTAATCAAATTATAAAAAATATTGTTTTAAGGAAAACAGTTAATTTAGGGCTTTTATGCAGTATTTTCTTCTGGGTTTGAAATCAATACTGAGTGAACCTCATGCGGCTGTAACATACTGTTCAAAAGTTTGGGGTCAGTATTCGTTTTTTATACTTTTATTCAGCAAGGACACATTAAATACATCAAAAGTAACAGTAAAACTTTTACTTTGTTACAATACAATTTATTTTATACACTGAAAAATTTAATCATGTAATAATTTCCACAAAAAAATAAATAAATAAATAAAATCAGCAGAACAACTGTTTTCAATAATAATAATAATAATAAATGTTTCTTGAGCACCAAATCAGCATATTAGAATGATTTCTGAAGGATCATGTGACACTGACGACGAGTAATGAGTAATAATGCTGAAAATTCAGCTTTGTCATCAGAAGAATACATTACATTTTAAAATATATTAAAATAGAAAACATTAAAGGGACATTCAGGAAGAATTACTCCCATCTAGCAGTGAAATAAATTGTATTTTGCATTCAAACAAATTGTGCTCTCCAGCGCCTCGCGTTTTCAAATGCGTGTTGCATCTACGGTAGCCGTTATGTACCAAAAAGCTATGACAGGATGTCTTCTAATAGCACTTCGTTGAGTTTTCCTTCGGGTCAACAGGTTTGTCATTTCAAACAAACTTCAAATTGACACAACGAACAAACGAATGTTACAGTATAAATTAATGAGTGTCAAAAACATGAACTATTGTAATTAGTAGTTATGCCTTGTTTACTCGTTATATTTTCTGAAGTAGGCTACGTGCATTGTTAGATATCATCATCAGATGATTCAACAGTAGGGAGAGGAAGAAGTAGAGGTAGAGGAAGAGGACAGAGAGGCAGTGGATCAGTGGACCCTAGGCGAGGAAGAGGAGAAGAGCGAGAGTCAATACAACGAGCTAAAAGAGACGATCTTGATAGAATTGAAAGTTTCCAAAGGCAGAGAAGAGAAGCGACCGAGGTTTGTACAATGTATGTGGCTAGCAGTAACTGTATCTCTATACAATCTTATGCACGTAGGAAAATATTCACAACTTGAGCTAATTGATTGTTTATGAAAAAAGAGAGCTATAGAAAATGTTTCATAGAGCAATGTTTTCTTTTGCGTCAGTTACGTCACGCTGGCTCTGAACGAAAACGCGTTGTGGAAACGCGTTGGCGTACTTTTTGTCCCTCTCTGCTATTATAGTTTTTCAAGATGGCGGAACTACATGGAAGCCTCCGTGGACTTACCCGTCCCATGTATATAAATATAATAAATTCTTTGTTTACGAGGATAAATCAGATAATTGGCAGAGGCATTTGTACACCATATTTATGAATAAAAACATTGATTTTAGATAATAAATTACCTAAAAAATTACTCATAGTCCCTTTAAAGATGTAAAAAATATTTCACAATATTACTATTTTAACTGTATTTTTGAGCAAATGAATGTAATCTTGGTTGGTATAAGAGACTTCCTCAAAAAACATTTAAAGAAATGTCAGCCCCAAACTTTTGAAGTTAGTTTAGATGTTTTCATTTTTGAGCACATTTAAATCAGCTAACCAAAACCCTGTAAGAGAATGGTGTAAATCCAAAAATAACAAAAGTGTAAATATTGCTCGCAAATATTTTAAACCTCAGTTACAAGTATTTGAGATGTTTTATAGTTTAGTTTCAATAGATTTGCTGTGAACAGGCCTCTAAAACTTTCTTACCCACTCTTCCTCGTGCCAATCAACGTGGAGGGATGAACGACTGTTCCTGCCGCTCCATTTGGCCAACAGTGTGTCCTGATCATTCCTCAGCACCACCTGCTCCGAGTCAGCAGAGGGTGAGTTTTTAGAGGCTATGTACTCGGGTCTAGCCGCGTTCAGAGCCTGCACTGCAGACGCCAGCAGTTTACAGTCACACACCATCACCAGCTGTCGTGTCTGAAAGGGAGAGAGAAAAGGGGCTTACAGTATCAGCCACAGACCATATACTGGGGACAAGATAAAAAAATAAAAAAAATATGGTCATTTGTAACTTCAAATGGATCTAAAAGTAGCACTAAAAGAGCAGGGGCTATTTTTACTCCGACACCCACCTTATCCGCTAAGATGGCGAGGGTTCTCTCAATGCCGTTAGCGGAGCGTTCTTTAGCGGCGCGAGACAGGCGCTCAGCGTAGTAGCTGACCTGAGTCTTGAATGTGTTGATATGGGAAATGATCTCTTTGGCACGGACAATATCCTGAGGGATGTAGACGATGGACTGGGAGCTGGAGAGAGCACTGCTGCTGGACCAGAGAGAGCTTGATTACTTACACACCATGCAAGCAATAAACACACACATGCACTTTAGTGCACAACAACAGACAGAAAATGATTGTGCATTTCATTCAAACAGTGATGCTCTAGTCTAGAGACTTTGACAAGCACCAGACACTCCAGGTTCTCAATCTTGATTTTTCAGAGCAAAGAGGAGAAAAGTGCAATCGGTCCTTTGAATGGCAGAAATGTTTCACAAAGTGCTTCTGTACACTACAAGGTACAGCAAAAGTAGAGCGTGTTTGTACATCATCATTGAGTGGACAGCATCATTTTGAGAAACATATATGGTTGGGTGAATCTCCCAAACACGTAAAGAAATGGGACATATTTCACCTCTATATCAATGAAAAAAATAATAATTCTCAATTACCCTAAAAATAGGATTAAATGTCTTTATGCAAATTAAATGTTCTTGATTGGGAATGAAATACGTGGACCTGGATATTTCATAACAACTGACCTGAGATTCTAACTGAGAAGGAAAGATCAAACAGGAAGCACATATACATACACACACACACATATATATTATATGCTCAACAAAAGACAATTATCTAAACAACTTTATTCCAACACACACACACACTGATATTACTCTTTGTTGCGATCACAGAGAAAGGATAATGAAATCACAGAATAATGAATATCATTCTGTTCCAAAACATAGGCAATCTAATTATGTTGCGTCCAAATTTGAGGGCAATCCCACAATACATTAGATGAGAGATGTTTATATATTGCTGCAGCTCACTAGGTTTTGGATCAGAGATGTCATGCATAAAATGCTAACAAACCACACAAAAAAACTAAACAAAACAAAACAAATAAAAATAAGTTCAAACAAACTCACCATTCCTCTTCATAAATGCTGATTAGAAAGCAAAAATGCAATTAAAACATATGAAAAATAAACTAAGAGCGTATCTTAAAGGAAAACTGTTACTGACGTAACATTAGCAAACCAACACATGACCAAAAGCAGCCCAGAGATGGTGATATACACTAATGAGAGCAATGATTTTGAAAATAGAATATCTATTCTACATTATTAAAAGCAAAATACAATTATAAATACAATAGTTTGTACGACATGAAATGATAGAGCTAGCAAAACTCTTGTGTGATTTTAAAGGGCCTCCATTATGCTCATTTACAGGTTCATAATTTTGTTCAAGAAAAAAATTGTCTTCTAGAACAGGTTTACATGATTTAATGTTCAAAAACTATTTTGTTTTATAATTTATATTGTAGCAGCCCCTGCTTTCACCCTCTGTCTGACTGCTCTGTTTTAGTTTCGGTTTCATTCAAATCATCCTTCCAAGAAGTATTTACAGGCGCTGTAAATATTACTGTAACTACAGTACACTAACTATGGTGTCAGTTTTGCTGTATCAGTTCGAGCCCAAGTCTGATAATGACAGTTAAGAAGAACAATCTGATCGACTCAAACCACCTTTGCAAGTGTGACTTAGTAATTATAATTTTTTTTTTGGTGAGAACACAACAAAATATTGGATGTACTGCTGGGGAAGTGTTGAAAATTAATTACATTTTTCTTCAATTCCTCTGCCTTTAAATGTCCATGTAATAATGTCTTGCCTTTGACATTCATGGAACCAGATTGTTTACTTGTCCAAATAGCTATATTACACACTAAAGGAAAGGTAAAATAAATAAAATAACATAATAGGTCCCCTTTAAATGTTGCTACATGCTCTCCCATTAGGATGTTTTTGAAATGTTTTATCCTTAATGAGTGAAGCATCACACATTTTCTGTACACATTTTACAGCATAAAGGAAATAGATAAAATCGAGTTAGGTGAAACTACCAGACAGCTGATTAGCAAAAAGGTCTATGCAATCTAAGCTGTCGGTGCCTTAGACCATTACCGCAAAAATCCACATGATAGCTCTACCTTTACATGCAACACATGCACGTACATACGAACACACACACTCAATATGCATACTTGTGGATGTCTTTTTTCCAGTAATAAACAAACATTGTTATGTTGTTTTGATTGATACTGTGAAGCTGCTTTGATACAATCTGTATTGTGAAAAGCGCTATATAAATATATTTGACTTGAGTTGACTTTTCAAATCCAGGCAGTGTAAAACCTAACTTACACTTTCTTTGCCTCCTCAAATTTCTGTAGGAGTTTCCGCAAACCACCGTTTTTGAAGCCCTGGCAGTGAGCTGCAGGGGCCCCAATCGTCACCAAATCATACGTGTGATCTAGAAAACACAAACACACACATCCATTTCATGTTACACTTAATAATAAACATTATTGTTTATAATCATGTTACAGTGTTGCATTACATAAGTACTGAGAAATACAGATGAACAGCAAGTTCTTAAAGGAGTAGTTCACTTTCAAATGAAAATTAGCCCACGATTTACTCACCCTCAAGCAATCCTAGGTGCATGACTTTCTTCATTCAGACGAATACAATCTGAGTTATATTAAAAAAAATATCCTGGCTCTTCTAAGTTTTATAATGGCAGTGGATTGTAACCAACAGATTGAAGCTCAAAAAACGGGAATCCATCCAAACGAACTTCACACGGCACCGGGGGGGGTTAATAAAGGCCTTCTGAAGCAAAACTATGAGTTTGAGTAAGAAAAATATTAGTATTTAAAAATGTATAAAGCATAATAACTAGCTTCCGGCCAAACGATTCCACTTAAGTGTAAAGCGCAACTTATATTTACTATACGCCATGATGCACTACGCTACTTCTGACGTCATAAGTTGCGCATTAAGGGCAAGTCATATACTACTAGGATGGCTTGAAGGTGAGTAAATCATGGGGTAATTTTAATTTTAAAGTGAACTAATCATTTAATATATAATTATAAAGATATAAAGTTGCACTCCGAGATATAAATTTGCAATTACAAGAAATAAAGTCGCATTGTAAAGCAACTTGTAAAGCAAGTTGTAACATAAGAAGTCGCAAATATGAGAAATAATATTGCTTTGCGATATAAAAAGTTGAAATAATGTGAAAAAAAGTCACGAGAAGTTGCATTGTGTCATATAAAGTCACATTGCGAGATATAAAGTCACAATTGGGAAATACAAAACCACACTGCGAGATATAAAGTTGTGAAACAGTCACAGTACATGGAAAAAAGAAATTTGTATTATGAGATATTCGTATTGTGTAGTCACAAGTATGAGATATAGTCGCACTGAGATATAAATTAAAAATATGTGAATTGAAGTTTCACTGTGAAATTTGCACGATAAAAAGTATGTGAATGTGATGGTCACAATGTAAGATATAAAGAATTACAAAACTTACAAAAAACAAGTCCCAATTACCAAAAAATAAAGTTTTAGGCTTATATACACAGCTGCTCATTCCAGTGATGAATTTTTATCTTTTTATCAATTAATACAGATTTTTTTTCTAGCTTTACTCAGTGAATCGAGACAGATGAAATCCTACAATTCGTAAAAAAAATAAAAAAATTATCACACTATAGCCAGGGACGTATAATTTCAAGACTGGAGGTTAAAACTAAAAGAGTGTGTGTTTGTGTTGAGTGCATGAAAACTTCTGCACGAGAGACTATTTACATGTGCTAAGTGCTCTAAATATATACACCTACTGCCTGCTGGGATTTACACAGTAGAGTACATACACCAAAGTGGACAGGAATATATAGAGCAGTGACAAAAACCTTTCAAACGAAGGGAAACAAAGAAAAGAGGAATGGGAGGACTAATGAAATAAGTACACAGAATGAAAGAAAGAGATCTAACCACAGCCAGACTCATCCTGAACCCTCATTCTTTGCACATGGAGGTTGGTGGGCATAAATTCCAACTTCCTTTCTGCTTTCAGATTACTGGCTTTAAATGATGGACCTGTAAGAGACAGACAGATAGAAAAGAAATCTCTTGATACCCCTCAATCATTCAAATATGGTAGATGTGTCTACTATTATTAGTCTTCCATGTCACTGGAGAATCTTTCATAGAATTCTGGGTCATTAAGTTTAACCCTATAAAGCCTCATGTTTAATACTTGAATTTCTAAGACCTCTAAATTATCAACATGATTAAAACTGCTGAAAAAACAGTTCTATCTACATGCCTTCTGTCGTCTGTTTTATAGCCCGTTTACTACCATAAAAGGTATCAACATTTTACCTTCTGATAGATTCTAAAAATGTCCACATTCTAAAAATGTCCACGTTCAGGTCGTGGCACACGTGAAATCTTTACAAATTTGTGTAAAATAAATGCATGAATAAATATTATAATATTATACACTCACCGGCCACTTTATTAGGTACCCCATGCTAGTAACGGGTTGGACCCCCTTTTGCCTTCAGAACTGCCTCAATTCTTCGTGGCATAGATTCAACAAGGTGCTGGAAGCATTCCTCAGGGAGTTTGGTCCATATTGACATGATGGCATCACACAGTTGCCGCAGATTTGTCGGCTGCACATCCATGATGCGAATCTCCCGTTCCACCACATCCCAAAGATGCTCTATTGGATTGAGATCTGGTGACTGTGGAGGCCATTTGAGTACAGCGAACTCATTGTCATGTTCAAGAAACCAGTCTGAGATGATTCCAGCTTTATGACATGGCGCATTATCCTGCTGAAAGTAGCCATCAGAAGTTGGGTACATTGTGGTCATAAAGGGATGGACATGGTCAGCAACAATACTCAGGTAGGCTGTGGCGTTGCAACGATGCTCAATTGGTACCAAGGGGCCCAAAGAGTGCCAAGAAAATATTCCCCACACCATGACACCACCACCACCAGCCTGAACCGTTGATACAAGGCAGGATGGATCCATGCTTTCATGTTGTAGACGCCAAATTCTGACCCTACCATCCGAATGTCGCAGCAGAAATCGAGACTCATCAGACCAGGCAACGTTTTTCCAATCTTCTATTGTCCAATTTCGATGAGCTTGTGCAAATTGTAGCCTCAGTTTCCTGTTCTTAGCTGAAAGGAGTGGCACCCGGTGTGGTCTTCTGCTGCTGTAGCCCATCTGCCTCAAAGTTCGACGTACTGTGCGTTCAGAGATGCTCTTCTGCCCACCTTGGTTGTAACGGGTGGTTATTTGAGTCACTGTTGCCCTTCTATCAGCTCGAACCAGTCTGGCCATTCTCCTCTGACCTCTGGCATCAACAAGGCATTTCCGCCCACAGAACTGCCGCTCACTGGATGTTTTTTCTTTTTCGGACCATTCTCTGTAAACCCTAGAGATGGTTGTGCGTGAAAATCCCAGTAGATTAGCAGTTTCTGAAATACTCAGACCAGCCCTTCTGGCACCAACAATCATGCCACGTTCAAAGTCACTCAAATCACCTTTCTTCCCCATACTGATGCTCGGTTTGAACTGCTGGAGATTGTCTTGACCATGTCTACATGCCTAAATGCACTGAGTTGCCGCCATGTGATTGGCTGCTTAGAAATTAAGTGTTAACGAGCAGTTGGACAGGTGTACCTAATAAAGTGGCCGGTGAGTGTATATATAATATTATAAGTTATATTTGAAGATGAACTGGACTGAATCAACTAAGGCCCTGTCCACACGGACACGGGTATTTTTATAACCGTGACTTTTTCTACGCGGTTCGGCCGTTCGTCCACACGGAAACGCACTGAAACCGAACATTTTTGAAAACCCCTGCTGAGGGTGAGGATTTTCAGAAACGCCGGTTACAGTGTTGTCGTGTAGACAGTGAAACCGGGGTTTTCGCCTTGCGACGTCAGAGTGTGTGCCGTTATCCACTGTGTTTGACGTCAGATTTGCGTCTACCGGAACCGCTAATAACTTTTTGTTAGGCTTCTGATTGGCCAACGTGGCTTTACGGCTAGGGTTATATCGCCGCCTGCTGGTGTGGCATGCTCTTGACCGAGCTTGATAGCGTGTTTTTGCGAGCATGTGTGGACGGGATTTTTTTTAAAAACGCTGGAGGAAAAACTCCGGTTATAAAAATACCCGTGTCCGTGTGGACATGGCCTTAGGTTTACTAGATTATCATTACATCATTCAGAAAAAAACATGTTAAAATGTTAGTATAAACTATGATACAACAGGCTTTTGAGGAATGTTTATTTGTACAGCTCTTAATCATAATTGTATTGCATTGCTTTATAAGGTTTCCCACATTTTCCCATTAAACTTTAGTTTAGGGTCCGATTCTGACTATATTTCTTTTTTTGAAATGTACAAATGCTACTTTATTTCCAGATTTTAAATTATATTTTGAATCCCAAACTATCAATGTGGTCTCACATCTTTGGACCCCACTGTCTCATCATATGTTTCTTCTGAACATCTTACATGTGCTAAAGTACTGAACGTCTGAAAGTCCTGAAATAAAGCAATACAACAGGAACACCAAATTGCAGACTGACCTTTGTAGTCCTGCAAGTCTGTGATTGTATCCTGATAGGTCAGAAGGATGCTCTGGTACTGCGTTACGATTTGCCGCCGGAGATGCTCCCAACACGGAGATAACTCCCCCAACTCCTCCAGCTCACATACTCTACGAGCATCAAAACACACAATCATGTAAAGAACTGCTCTTTTATATATACACACCGTTAAAAAGCTGTCTGAGGTTATGATGTACACCTGGAGGAATCCTCTTCCAGTAAGAGTTTGACAAACTGTCGTGGGATGTTAAGTGACAGGACGCTCTCAGCCATCTGTTCCAGGATTCGTAAATGATTCCCATCAGTGGTTGGAAAACGGTACATGCGCGACATGGTGCCACCAAACACTGAGACGCAGAAACAGGATTAAACCATAAAGAGAAATCAATTGTGCAAGGTGGTAGCATTAAAACTGAATTTGTAAGCATTTATAATATTATGACCAGGCCCTGGATTTCACTTCTGTCAATAAAAATGCAACTAAGTGCCCTTGATCTTGGGAAAAGCACTATTACAACAATACAATATAATTATCATTAGTTATTCTTAGTACCAGCAATGTTTCAGTCAATATTTCCCATAGAGCCATTAAGTAACATGTATCCAGTGATGGTCTCTGCTTTTCAAAAGTGGGGAAGATGTCACTCATCACTTGTTAAAGCAAAATATGCATTAAGGTTAAGGTCTCAACTCAGGACAAGACAATGGCGGAGGATTTGGTGCGAAACAGATCCTGAGCGTCCACCCCATCCCGCTGTGTTATCGTTAATACCGGTGTTGCCGCAAGTTTATTTAAAGGTGTGAAAATGTACTCACCGTGACATCCCTAATTTACGTCACAATGAATAATTTATAGAGTGTGAAAACTAAGCCATTCTTCTAGTGAATATTCTTATTCTAGGAATATTCCTAGAGTAGATATTCTTACCGGATCGTAGAAAGGTGTCTTTCCACAGAGAGGCGTATTTCACACGGACTCCCACAGATTCTGTCAGACTCTCATCCACAGGGAGGACTGTCTGCAGCAATGGCACATGAATGAAAGAAAACATTCACATCATAATAGGTAAACTAGTATACAAACATGTTGATAGTTGGGTCATTAAGGGCATAGTCACACTCACCCTGCCATTGATGGTGTCTTGCAGATGTTTGATCGGTGTATGCTGATCTCTCTTCTCCTCTAGCTGCCAGGCAATGACTGTAATACTACCCACATGCTTGTTTTCTGCTGACCTGAGGAAAAGGGATAACAAATGCCGATACGTACAAACTGCATATGCTTGCGGTCTTTTTCAGCATTGAACTAGACTGTTCTAGATACCCCATCCCGGGGATCGCTCAAGCAAATTATCTAGACTTCTCAAAAAGATGGGTTGGATCACCTGAGAGGTAAGTTAAGTCTGTGGTTCTTTTCCTGCAGAAGGTCCTTCACTGGGAACATCGCTGAGCCAAGAAGGTACATCTGGAAAGAGAGAAAAAATTATTAAAAAGACCAAAAGAAAAAGACAAAGCAGCATAGCCTGAGCTGCTTTTTTTTTTATATCAGAGACCTTCTCATTTGATGTGCGTGGTATGTATCTCACCGTTCCTTGTGAGCGATCTTTTACATCGTACACAGAGAGCTTGACCTGTGTGTGCTGGTTAATGTAGGAGTCTTGGAAGAAAGCCACACTGCTGAGGAACATTGGACTATTTGTGCCCTGCAAAACAGGTCAAACCATTTGTTTTGGTTAGTCATCCAAATCAGTCCACATTGTTTCATAAATGGCAGAAAATTAACAACCATCTTGGGTGATCACAATTGTTTCTAAGGCTGAATAAAAATATAGATTTTTTTGACCTTCGTTTGAACTTGATAATTCTTAAAATTCCACTACCAATCTTTTATTCTATGCCTAGTTTCCTTTACAGCCTTTCGGTATCGCCCAACAGTAAGTGCAACCAGAGTATATTGTCAAATCGAATCAGGAAAATATATAACCTTACTTAAAGGGGTCCTTGATTTCACTTTTTTAGCTTTAGCTAGTGTGTAATGTTGCTGTTTGAGCATAAACAACATCTGCAAAGTTACAACGCTCAAAGTTCAGTGCAAAAGGAGATATTTTCTTTTACAGAAATAGCTTTTTAAGCTTTTAAGACAACAAGCTTCTTGCTGGGTTGGTGACATCACAAACCCTAAAATTGACATAAACCCTGCCCCTGGGAACACGTAACACGTAAGGGCGTTAGTACGGTGACCATATTTTAGTTATCAGAAAAGAGGACATGGGGCATGGTTGGGGGGTGAATGCCATCAAAAAGTACTATAATGATACTAATATATATAATAAATACTATATAATAACTATGTTATTGTACTTTAATACATAAAGTAATACATCCTTTCCATTCAACGTTTGGCCTGCAACAATAGAATAATATATATATAAAAAATAATAGTTTGGCTTATAACACCTTTTACATGACACTGTTTCTTTTCATGTCCATAGGTTAAAATAAAAACTCTACTACACTATTTCAGTCTAAAATAATTTCAATCCTCCTGATGTTCTCTTGTATACTTTCCTTATGTGGGCTTCTAGGTCGCTATATAGCACCTTTATTTGACACTGACATGTATGTGCCAGCTTTGCAGGTCATGCATTCTGCTTTACATGGATGCCGACCGAAACGAAAACACGGGAATTGTCTCTGTAAATTATCTGTGAATTTACATTTGTTTTTTTACACCGTTTAGGAGCCATGTGTCACTGTTGATAAGCAAGCGCTGCTCTGTCTCTCTGTGCTCTCGTGGTGCTAAGGATAACTGACCAATGATGGCGTGCGAGAAGGCGGGACCTAAAGCAATGGCAAAACGGCGACTGTAGAAAGCAAAAGCCAAATCCCGGACATTTAGGTTGATCTAGAAATCCCGGTTGGACGCATTTTTTTTGGTCCAGACAGAGGACATGTCCGGGAAAAAGAGGACGTATGGTTACCCTAGGGGTGAGGCCATGTTGGGCTGCTTTAGAGAAAAGGAAGAGTCGTTGTTGCTGTTTTTTACACCCTGGAAAAAGTTTGTCATACAAATATGATTAAATGGTGGATAACATCATATTTATATATATATATATATATATAAAAAAAACACACTCTGAAACGTCCTGTAAAATCCTTACTTGTAAAGTCCATGTTTAAAATCCATTCAGCACAATCCTCTTGTTCGTTAACATTGTCAGGGTCTGAATCGGCCTCGAAAGGGTTTGAAATTGATGGCATCATTAATATCTGACTAGAGCTCGCGGTTATGAAGGGGCGTGACATTTCCCAAACACGCGCTAAGTGCTGCCAATCACAACACACTGGGCCAGCAAACCAATCACAGCACATTCTTATTTCAGAAGGAGGGGCTTCATCGACAATGACACGTTCAAACAGACTGGGGCCCTAGAAGCTGTAATAATTTAAAATATGTGAAAAATAATGCGTTTTGTGAACAATCAAACATGAAAACATATTCTAGTACACCCAAAAAACAAGGGGGTCTAAACTCTTTTGTGATCACTGAAACAAAATTCTGAGTTATAAACCAGGTGATACCATCAGGTAAACCATCTGTCTAGGCTGACCACTTGTGATTAGATCATACAGGAGAGTCATGAAAGTCAATGGGGCCCATCAACTGTTTGGTTACCAATATTCTTCAAAATGTCTTCTTTTGTGTTCAGTATAAGAAAGAAATTTTCATTTTTGGGTGAACTATTCCTTTAATACCAGGTGGGAATAGTTTGGGTTTTGGGTAAAAGTGTTGGCCTGAGCTGACAATAAAACAGGAACATTTGTGTCCATCTCACCTCAATGATCTCGGTCTGTGCATGCTTGGTCCAGAAAGCCTGAGGAGGTGTGGTACAGCTCACAGCAACAAAACAGTTGGGTTTTCGGTCCAGAGATGGTGTGGTCAGCTCACTGCAGACTACAACACCACATACAAATGCATTTATGCTGAGGGTCATAACAGTGTAAAGATTTTCCACAAGAAGCATTGTATATATGAATGAGCTTACAGTGCACCTCAAGTGTTATTTGCTAAGACTTGCTGATTCTCTGAGATATAATCAGACCTCCCCGTTAAACCACATTATTTACAACTGATGAGAGATAGAGGCAGACACTTAATCCAAACGCAGCTGCTTAAGCGGTTATCTTCACGTAAGCATACAGTAGGACACAGAGCTCTCACAGAAATATTTACACTCCTGTTCAGTGTCATTTACAGTCTAAAGTTCAGACCTAATTTTCAGCTGAGCCCTTATATCCCCATCAATGTTGGGTACTAATGGAGAACAGGTCATTTCTGGTGTCATTTCTGCTGCTTTAGAACATTTTGAGTGTGTGACCATTTAAAAAACAAGACTGACCAAGACTGAACTCCAGTACTGGCTCATCTGGATCTTGACTGTTTCCTAAAAAGAGGAGAAAGAGAGAGACCTGATATCATTCATATGTAAAGTAAAATACAAGAGAACATCAAAACACAAGTTCATGGGTACTACTGTATACCTTCCAATGCTAGTCCAAGCATCTCTGAAGAAAGCTCTAATGTATTTGCCCTGTACACTGACCATGGCCGTTCCCTCCGTGACATTGTGGCAGGATGATTGTGTGTGTTGAGGCTAGAGTAACAGGAGTGGTGGAAATCCACACACAGCCAGGCACACTCCTGTGTGGCTGTTTCCTCCTCTGTTATCTGAGAGAGAAAGACAAATCAGATTTTTCCAGGTTTGGTGGAAACACAGACACTTTAGAGTAACTTGTATATCATTTTTTCTTATGGGCACTACTGGAGTGCCCATAAGAAGATAGAAGCCACCCATAAGTACAATAGAAGCATTCAGTTAAGCTTTCAGTTAAATAGAAACAATCCTTGTGGGGACTTCATCAATTTTGAATCTTTAGAATCTAGTGTGCGCTACAGACAGCCGTATTATGCATTCCAAAACAACACTGTTTCTCATTATTTCGAAATGAAGAAATCGCCTCTGCTTTTCTTCTTTTCCTGAATATGCACTTTTAAATTAACTAGCCTAGATCTGAAAGAGGACTGGAGACTCTTAAAATTATGTAGTAGAGGACCAGATACCTGTGTTTACTGAGAGCAGTTTTAAAAGTGACCATTAGACTATATAGGACAATATGCCTATTCTATTCTATACTGTATATCTGCTTATCCATTTAGATTTTAGAAGCATTTGAGAGTTCTTTTATGAATCATTTGCGGCTCTAGTAGGCTTACAACCTTATGATGTTAACAGACATGGTTGATGAACAGAACCTCGCCTGCCCACATCATCCTCTATGAGTCAAACAAGAACAAGAGGGGCTGATGTTAAAGTGAACACACACAGATGCATCAAATCTCAAAAAATGCCCCGTATATATAAATCCACATAGTGTGGTCCAAAGGTCTGAGACTACATTTTATATCTGGGATTTATTTCCTGTAGACAAGGCAATAAAGTAAATTAAGATTTCACTGCATTAGGCCAGCTTGAGTGATGTCGTTATTAAAGCAAAAGCAGAATATACCAAATTTAAGAAATTAAGAATTTCTAGAAATTCATGAACATTTCTCAATGCTTCCCTAATTTATATTGAAATATTTTGTATTGAATTAAGAAAATTGTTAAATAGAAGCTTTTTCAGAAGTGGAATCAGACTTGAGGACTCTGCAGTATGTACTCTCACACAAATGTCTCAAATTCAACAACAGATTCAACAAACATAATAATGCAGTATGTGAATAGCGACTGCATTCTACCTTTATTTACTCTCCTTTCTTTAAATATAAGAAACATGTATATAAGATACCATGAAAAAAGAAATTAAGTATTTGTCTTTACAAATCGTTTTTTAAATGGTATTTTGTTAAACATCAAAAATGTTACTTTTGAAAGAAAAATGACAGAAAATGAATGCCCAGCTGGGTGTCTCCATGGAGATAGCATTTTATGGTATTGTCACTCTATGTGGGATTGTTTTTTCATTTCTGCTGAAATACAAAACCTGCTGTGGGAGATTATTAAAGCAAGTGGGCTGCAAACTTTCACTTGCTATTGACATAACCTCAATGACACATCTCTGCAGCTTCTGCAAAAGCCACAAGAAAAACAAGCTATGAAAGTAGTGATACATTAAAATTGAGAATTATTGACCAAAAATCTCAAATATTTCAGAGTAGACTTTGTTTGGAACAAATTCGCTATTATTATTATTAATAACAACAACAACAACAACAACAACAACAGTATTAAATTAATTACATTAGAAAAAAATATTCAAATAGAAAATGGTAATTTAATTTGTAATACTATTTCACAATATTACTGTTTTTACTGTATTTGTTATTAAATAAATGCAGCCTTGGTGAGCATAAGAGACTTTCTAAAAAATAAAAAAAAGTTTCTAAACTTTTAACAGGATATAGTTGCTAGGGTGTTCTGGGTTACCTTCCATAACATCCATACATATATTCCTACCTCAGTTCATAACAGAAAGTCAAACATTGTTTGCTAAACTGATCCAGTCTCAGTGCTTTAATATTTTTGTAGGCTATTTCTTTCAAATGTTAGGCAATTCAAATATTTTTGACTTTTGATTTATATCATCCAAGTACTCTATATTATATATAATATTAAAATAACTTGTCTTCTCAATGTAGTACATTAAAAATGTCCAGGAATTCACAGGATTAAATAGTCATTTTACATTAAAATAACAGTGAAACAACAGCTATCATCACAGTAATGCTCTCACTGCTCTCATTTTACTGTAAATTCACATTATAAAGTTGTCTTTAACCTGCAAGAAATTCTATTATTTACCACTGTAATGGTTTTGAAGTCACCATAATGGAGATTAGTGTTCTATTTGCTTGGGATCTATAACTTTGTATATTATGCACATTAAAATTGCTGATTGAAAATTGCAAACGAAAACATTTAGTTGAAACGATGATAAGCTAGAACACACAAAAAACTAATATTGGCCGATTTTATGTTAGTCAAACTATTCTTAGCATGAATATAAAAATTCTCTTTTTTATCTAGACGACTTCATCTTCAGAGATCAATATCATATTTCAAATGCATATATTTTTGTAGATGGATATTTCACAATAGTGAGGCAACAGCTAAGATTCATCTTTGAAAGGTGTGACATCAACTTGCAACACAAGATTTATTTCTTATACTGTAAGGATGATGCACAGACATCAATACTCGACATATAAAACACAACAATGGTAAGCAACAGGTATCAAAAAACTCTACAGCATGATCTATTCATGCTAAATTGCATGCTGGGTACCATCATAGTGCATAAGCACTGTAGAAATACAGCATGATATTGTTTGTTTACAATAATTTTAGTTTTTTACAATACTGTAAGCTTTTATTTACAGTACAATTTAGGGCTAAGCACTAAAACAATAGGCTATCAATTTCCTTGATAAAACGATAACAAGAGTTCGATAAATATTCGATGTAATGTTTATAAAAATGGAAACAAAAACATTTGAACCGCGTCACACAGACTATTTATCGACTCAAAGTTCAATTACAGTTATTCCTCTTGGTAGTCCATCGATGTCGATGATGATGATACTTTTTCTACTTACTAATTAAACACCAGAAGGCATGTTAAAAGATCCATTACAATGTACCGAAATTAATCATGTGATCGCTCAATCAGTGTTTCAACCGGAAAAAGACACCAATATAACAGCTTGTAGTAGGCTATAGAATGTCACTTAATGCTACATTTACCTCAAGAAAGCTCTTCAATGTCCATAAAAATAACTCTAGAGAAGAGCATATTGCAAAATATATGCACTGTATTACATATTCATTATGTTTTGACTTAACCTGTCATCATTATTTAATATATGTTTGAAAAAATCTGTCATGAAAACAAGTTACAGTTAATTACAGTTTACTGTCATTTAAATGTTTATATTTCACCAACAATTTTGTTATTGAAAAGTTTATATAAAACTGTCTTTGACTTATATGCAATTTCAGTTTTCTGGCATGAGCAGAATTTTCATCTCGGTGCATCCCTAAACATCATATTTTTAAACTCTAGAAATGGACAGTCTGACTTTAGACTATAAATAAGCACATATGTAGTGCACCTTCTTAAGAACAGCCAACTATAGATAATGGTCAATTTTACAAAAAAGGTTGTTTAGAAACAGAAGTGTCACTGCCACATAAGAGATTATTCCTCTTCTCATATATTACACAAGATGTTGTGCTCAATAGCCTTACATCCTCTACGTAAACATGGGACAACTTTTAATGTGCTAATAGCTTTTGGGCATGAGGACTTTTAGAATTAGAAAGTTTTCTAATGCTGTTAGGGTTTGCCCATTTGGATTTCTTCACAAGAGTCTCAACACACAAACAAAGAGGTGGCACCTAGATTGTTTCATGTGGAAACTGCTTTTTCCATGTCAAAGATTCTGTTACTAGACCCAAAAATTTTAAGCCTTTTTTTTCTTTTAGATGAAAACTAAAACAATTTACAAAAAAATAATTCACTGAATCCCTATTAAAAAGACTAGAAGTTCCCTAGAATGCACTTATCACATGGTCACACACTCCTCCTCCTCTTACACTCACAATCTCACGCAGACACACGACGTAGGGTTTACCAGGACTGTCATAATAACACACTACTGCTATAAGGTGCAGATATATTATTTCCTACAGTGCAGTACTATACCTCTCACAGTCTGACTAATCTTAAATCTACTCTCAAACATCAAGTGCTACATGAAAGGAAAGACTCCTTGATTATCTGTTAATTAAGACGAATGTTTACATTTGCGGTTATTTGAAAGAACACACCATTACAAACAAACATTGCTTGACTACCTTGGCTGTGTCTGAGCTGAAACCTCTTGTTCTTGAAGGGATAGTTGTTTAGTTCCAAAAATGAAAATTAGCCCACTTCAAACCTCACCCTCAAGTCATCCTAAGTGTATATGATATTCTTCTTTTAGACGAATATAGAGTTATATTAAAAAATGTCCTGGCTCTTCCAAGCTTTACAATGGCCGTTAAAAGTCCATTTTGTTTGACAAATTCGTTTTTTAAAAAGTTTATTCAACTATTTAACATAAAAAAGTTTGTACAACTAATGACCCTAAGTTGAGAAAACTCAAAAATGTCCTGCAGCTGGTTGCCTTAAACTTTTAAGTTTTTTTTTTTTTTTCAGTGTGTGTTAGCTTTATTTGGGATGTTAGTTTTGGGGGGGAAGTTTCATAGACCTTTGTTGGGAGTTTGAGAGTTTGCTGGATTATTTATTAAATATAATGAATAATTTGTGTGTGTCTGATTGGTCCAGATGCTACATTGTATTAGTCTGAAAGAAGAATGTCCTATACACCTAGGATGGCTTGTGGGTGAGTAAATCATGGGATAATTTAAATTTTTGTGTGAACTGTCCCTTTAATCTCTGTGGATCAGAAAGAGACATTAACACCAACATTGAGTGCCATTTATAGGTCCTGGAGACCTCACCAGATTTATCAGTCACATGAACTGGAACAGGGAGACAGGGAGAGCTTTTTCAGATAATCCCTACGGACTACCTGACACAGTTTTTCTTCATGTGCAGAGAAAACGGCACACAAATTCTAACAGACTCCTCCAAGCAAATATATAATCCTGTAGGAGTCAATTGTCATTTCAAACAGCAAGAAATGCTTCAACAGGCACTGGTTTGAGTATGCCTTCTTTGAGTGTTGCAGAGGGCAAGAAGAGTAAAAGTGAAAGCACGCTTCACTTCTCTCTTGCTGGCAACAGCATTGCTCTTGTGTAACAGACAGGAACCTGGTATAAGATGCAACTGGTTTCCCTAAACTGCCTTAAACGTCCTGATATTTCCTTTTTTTGTCCAATCTGCCTGAGGTGACAGCAGCAGGCTTTAATTTAATTAAGATTACATTTAATGTGTATTAGGGCTACCTGTAGTTCAGTTTCCATTTCTGTGCAGTCTAATTTCTAATTGTCACACTAACAAATTAATATTCCTTAGAACTGGTTCTCTTTGAAATACAAACACACGTATCACGTATCAGATGCATATTTAAAACTGGAATATAAATCAAATTTTTACCTTTCAAAAGCCCTTCCGATATGTATCCTTGTTTTCGCATGGGCCTGGTTGTAGTCTCTTTTTTTCTGTAGCCACTCCGAAGTCCAAAGTCTTTTAAAATCACTTGTCACTGGTGATTGTCGTATGAACCTATCTGGATCCGCCATCAAATTGATAAGTTTAATTATATCAAGTGCTGTGAGAAAAGGCTATATACCTCCAACATCCTAACACGCAATATACTCTACTAGCCGAGACTCCTTCTTTATGTGTACAGGTGTGACGTAAAGACGAAAAAACATGCTCCAATTTCCTGTGAAAATCCACCAGTACCACTGGAATTAAAAACATTATTACAAGCTTACCGTTTTGAATCGAGCTAAGGCAAGCACGCCAAGCAGATGGTTTTGAACACTGGCTGGTTATATACACTTGCTCAAATTTATTTTGGATAATTTTTAACCCCAAAAAGTCATGGACTGCAGCTTAAAGTACAATTTAAATGTACAATTATATGACTTTGTACATCAGTAATTATTATTTTAATGGCCTTGCAATGCAAGCATCATTCATAAAAAAAAGTGAACATAGTGATATGGTACAATTTGCAAATTGTTTGCCCAAGTTTAAAATGTTGAAATTGTATACAACATACAAAAGCGGTCCCTGCTCTGCCTTATTGCTGAGAGAGAGAGAGAGAAATGAGTGCGTTTGATTTAGATGACTCTTTTTCCACAGGCACTGAGTCAGGAGGACAGCAGAGACTGGAGACCGTAAATGGGCAAACCTAGAACCCAGTTTTCACTTTCTGTCTGACTGCCAAACCTCAAACCCATAGTCCTCCTCCTCTTACACACACACACACACACACACACACACACGGAATTAAGCAGGTGAGATGTTCTGTATCTCTAGTTAAACTTCCCACACAGAGAGAGAGTAAACAAACCAAGCTCCAGAACTGATCATCTCTATAACACACCAGTGTCTCCTTTCCTCTTCCCACACACCTCTCATTTACAGCTGCATCACTTCCTCCCACACACACTCAGGTAAAACTTTCTCAGTTTTAAACTGTCATCCTATCTCAAGCACTATCAACTCCAAACCATCCATTTGATTTAAAATGTTCAACAATGGACCAGTTCACCAAATATACCACATTTTGTCAAAAAAAAAAAAAAAAAAACCTAATTTTCTCCCGCTTTTCATACAAGCAAGTTCCTTGTAATTCAGTTGTGGTCATAGTCTTTTACATTAGGGATACACAATATTAAGGATGTCCCAATCAAGTTTTTTGTGCCCCAGAACCATTGAATATTGAGTATCTGCCGATAGCGAATCCCGATTAAATACTTTAATTTTCCTGGAGCTTGGAGAACACATTAAATACATTAAAGTTATTAAAATCAATCCAATGTATATTGTGGGATTGGGTTAAGAATGTTCCTTTTCTTTTGCGTAGGGAATTGTCTGTATATTTGTTATAAATGGCAATTCATAAAGGTGTTAATTGTATCCACAAACAATACAATGTATGCAGGGCCGTGCAAAGACACTGTCTCAGGGGCAGGGGCTCAAATGTAAAAAGGGCAGGGCTCCAGACTAACTTTTCCACTGGTTGCACTGGTGCTACCAACTTTCTCAGTTGGTCGCACCAGCACATGATTTGGTTGCACTTTTTTTTTTTTTTTTGCTACAACATTAATCAATGATTGCTGATGAATAGCGGTCTCAATCTTTTCATTTTTATATGACTTAATTCCAAAATTTCCTAAATTCCTAAAGGACTATATGCACAATTACTTCCTAGTTTTCGATAAGCCAGCTTGGGCATTTCCGGTGAACATTCTTTTTTCAGCACTTCAAATGTTTTTTTAATTTGATGACCAAAAACTATAAATAGAAACTATAAAATAGAAAGTGTGTGAATGATGATCGGATTTTGCTGAGGAACACACTTTTTTTGAATGTCGTCTTACATTTGAATAACTAAATTAATGCTAGGTCTGACTATTTAAGTGACTATATTCTGATTATAAACTAAGTATTACACTTATTTATGCTGTTAAAGCTACCTCAGGACAACACACCAGCAAGTGAGGTTTTCCAGCTGGCTTATATGGAAGTTTTATCATCAGTGTGCACTGCGCGTGTACGTTTGCTCTCTAGCGGTTAATAAACAGAACTGCGTGTGTCTTGCGGAAGAACACTGTAGTCGTAGCTACTTCTCTCTGTTAATGTCTAAGGGGTCATGCAGGTACTGGGCTACTCCGCAGCGGAGCCGAGCTGACCCCGGTCTAAAATAGAATCAGAATATAAACACTTATTATTAGGCGTACCGTAGTGATTCAGGATAAGACAAAAACACGGTTTGGAAAATGGATTCATGATGTACTCGTTCATTATATAAATTTCGTTCATTCTGAACACAAACAGTTACGGACTGCAGCAGTTACCCTGATATCACGGAGACGTCTATTTGATGTGCGTGTTTACATCTGGAAGACGTATTATTTAGAGTGTTTGCTCATCTGCAATACGTCTATAGGACGTTTCCTGTTAGATGTCAAATAGACGTTTAGAAGATGTCTTTAAGATGTAATGATTTAGAATGTATGTTAAACTGACATCTTAAAGATGTCTATCAGATGTTAGTAAACAGCAGATGCTTTCCAGATGAAGTGATCTTTAACAGACATCTTGCAGATGTACGTGTGCTATCTGGATACAGCAGCGTTCTGTTGTGCAAGCGCAAATTTAACTGAGTACATGACCATGAACTCGCACAAATGCGAACACATAAAATTCTAACTCGCACATTCTCAAAAAATGGTTGCAGTCTGGAACCCTGAAAAGGGGCATCTATAAATATAAATATATATATATATTAGTGCTGTCAAACGATTAAAATATTTAATCGCGATTAATCGCATTAATGTCATAGTTAACTCGCGATTAATCGCATTTAATCGCACATTTTTATCTATTCTAAATGTCTCTTGATTTCTTTTTGTCCCATTATTTTTTCTCATTTTAATGCTCTTATCAACATGGAAAAGTGGATCGGCTTGCTTTGTGCAAATGTTTTTTATTGAAAACAATATTGGCATATATACTGTTCAATTTCACACTAAAACATTCTCAATTGGAGCAAATAATCTCTCACACAATGTAACACTGTCCATCAATAAAAGGGTGAAAGAAATACTGACGAGGTCCTGATATTGACGAGGGGGCGGAGAATTCGCATCAGCTGTGTGTGTGTGTGTGTGTGCTTGGCCATCATCAAGTGGTATTTCAGACTGGACGTGCTGCGATGATGATAGCTCAGTTCACAACGACAAAACACACAGATCACTTTGGTCTTGTCAATGGAACCATTTGGCAACTTTTTAAAAGTAAACTTTCAATTCAGAATCTTATTGGCATCCATTTCGGCGTCTCGCGCTCGTCATCCACTCAAAACTGGACGTTTTGAACGTTCCTATAACATTCAGAAATAACGTTTTTATAACTTAATGGGAACGTTATGAAAACGTTCTTATAACCTAAAATTGTTAGCTGGGGAAGAGGAGAGATTCGCGATTGCACTGACTGAACACGTTTCAAGTGCAGGGATATACGCCTTATTCACGGCAGCGCCATCTTTGATTTTTAATGAGAATGAAAGCGAGGCTGTGAGGGATAGACATGCATCTCTTCAATGGGCTGTACTGTTATTTAATGTGTTTTCGTTTTGTTCTGCTCATGAAACACTGGAAAAATATCTTTCCAAGAAATTTCAGTTGACAAAAAACTCCCGACAATATAAGCTGTGGAAAATTATAAGTAATCTAGGAGCTTTATTCAGCTTTTTACACCGGATGCCATTGGAAACACGGTAAGTCTATCCCTCACAGCCTCACTTTCATACCTGTCATGGCGCTGCTCTGAATAAGGTCTATTCTCTGAGCGAGCCCAGAGAAAATTCTTACAAGAGCAGCGTGTATCTGAGAGCGCGCGAGGCGCGACTCGAGCAGAGAGATTCGTGCTCGGCACATTATATTCCGCGCGCGCATCCGGCTCGCAAGCCCAAACAAGTGTGTGCCTGTTGTTTTGTTTCCGGTCTAGCTAGATCCGCTTGCGCTTTCAAAACGTCCTCGCGCGGCGCAAGCCATTGAAATGAATGGGTTTCATAGCGCAGCGCCGCGCATGCCGCGTCCTGGTGCAAAAGCATGTGAAAAAAAACTACAAAGTTTGCTAGGCCAAAAAGACCGTTAATCGCGCGATAAAAAAATTAACGCCGTTAAAATGGGTTTGCGTTAACGCCGTTAATAACGCGTTTAACTGACAGCCCTAATATATATATATATATAAATATATAAATATATTTATAGGCCTATGGCAACAGTTTATTAGGCTGCTGTCCCTTTAAGAACAAATGCACAGATCTAAATATACATCCGATTTGCTCCCAACTGTTTACGTTCACGTAGGACAGACTGTGTTCATGTGAATACTCCAAACGATGGGCATTTTGACAAAATTGTGTTTGTATTTGACCATTCAAGCGCAATAAGCTTTTCACGGCTTATTGTGATTAATAACACTCTAGCAGGTCAACTTTAGCGTTACTAATTGATAATAACAATTAATTAAACCTAGGTCAGCCAATGGGCAGTGTCATACACATGGCACTGCGCATTAAATCCTCAAAACAGTTTCGTATAGCTTTCATTTGCTGTGACATGGAAGCTGTGGATTACTCAATCACTGGACACTGTACATAAATGTGGGTAGTATATTTAGAACCAGGGCACAAAGGCTTAGTCATCATTTAATTGTTTTTGGTGTGCAAATGATTATGCAACAGGATACAATGCTAAACAAGCACACTCACTATCTTGCATGGTCTACTAGCTCAAAGTCCAGCAAGACTTCCTCATTCCATCAAATCACTGCTTGATCTTTTAGGGTGTATTCCAACACATTCTCATCGAACACTGGTGCGATTGCTCTGTTAGTGCTGTTTACTTTAATAAATGTAAATGTTGCCATCCGAACCCTGGTGCGCACCAAACAAATGGACCAAGACCCCTGAAAGGATGTGTCTCGGTCCGCTTTCAAACGAACTCTGGTGTGGTTCGATTGAAATATGAACGCAACACGGACCAAAGACTTGTAAACGAACCACGAACAGGACATGATGTCACAAGATGCGACCCTATAAAGGACAAGATGCTCAAACATACCTGTTTTTTCTCATCATAGTCGCAATGCTGCCTATCACACTTTGGTACAGGCACGAAAACCGTGATTCCTGCCACTGTTTTGACTTCTTTGACATTTTATAAGCTGTCATTTGTTAGACACAGTCATATGTACGCACATACAGCAAGCGCATTTAGCCCAGCACACAGCATTGTTTTGGATGTTGGACAAGTTATGTCGCAAAATATATATATTTTTTGTATCTTTAGGTTCGGTGTAAAAAAAGACAGTGTGAACGCTACCACTCCTCTGGAATCGTGTTCTTGACTGCTGTCATAAATTTTACATGACTGTGAAAAAAAGAAAAAAAAAGAAGAGAAACTTCCAGTATGTAAAATCTCCAGATGGCCTCACTAGCATTAGGAAGACACTGATCTATGAGCTGGAGCAGCAAACACTGCATTAAGAATAGTGTGTGATGGAGAGATAAATAGGGAGAAAAAGAGAGGGAGAGAGAGCCCTTGTGTGAGCGTGTATGTGTTTTTGTGCTCAAGAACAAAAAAACTGCCCATCCTTTTAGGTGGTCTGTTCATCCAATTGGAGCTTGCATAATTTCTTTAGAGGACAACCACAGATGTTACTCTTTGAGATGAAAATGAGCAACGGCCATCTTTTTCTCAGCATGAGCTCATAAACACAAATACAAAGCATTATTAATTCTTCTTTTTTTCACGTATAACAGGCTTTTTTTTTTTTTACAGTTTTATTGGCACCAAACGTTATATATATATATTTTTTTAAATGTATGTTTAAGTAAATCTGTCATGAAAACAAGTTATGACAGCTACCATTTAAGTTACTTCAAATAACAAAATGGAGTAAAACATAATTATATACAAAAACTGCCTTTACGTAAAATTTAAATGTTTGTATACAACTCAGATTTTGAGTGACGATTATATAAAACAGAAATAACTAAATAGAAATATTAAAATGTTTTTAAAATGAAAAAAGCCACAATTACTAAAACTTACACTACAGTTAAAATGAAATCTGATATAGAAATATAAAGCTAATTCAAAATATTACTAAATACTATAATAGTATACTGTATAAACAATACTGTTTTATAGTTAAGTAAACTAAGTAAGTTTTTTTAATAATACATTTTTTTTTTTACTTTTTAAGTTAGGAATGCACAGGGAAATCACAGGGAATGCTCAAGGAAATTCCCCACTCTTTACCTATATGTAACAAAAATGTTTTGCAGCTGTTGTCTGATGGTCTCATTAATATTTTCATTTAACAAATTTGAACTACTTTCAGTAAATCGTCAAGTTGAAGAAGTTGCAGCCATAAATGTTTACCATCTCGATCTCTCTGAAACTAAGCATTAAAGCCAATAATAAAAGCTCAAGAAGTGTTTACCAAGAAATATGCAAACAAGAAACAGTGAGTGAAATGCATGTCATGTAAGTGCAGCTGGAGCACGTTGTTTTGCAGGTCTTAAGGGAAGTGGTTTGCAACTTGCAGCAAAAGCATGACTTTGAGGAAGTACTTTAGATTAAGATGAATCAAGGTACTGAACTAGGATGATCACATTCTCTATTCTGGGCTATGATGAAATTACTTTATTAAAAAAGACTTTATTAAATATTTAAAAAAATGGGACTACAAATATTTAACTAGACCTGAACAAATGGCCTACTCTCTAATGATGAACCAGAAAAGATGCACTCAAATCTTGTTACCAATCCCTGAATCTAAAACACTTGTTCAGCATGCTTCTCTATGACTAACAAAGAGGACAACTCTGAAGGTCAGCAGGAAATGATGTAGCTGTGCACCAATACACAGGTGCTTGTCAAGTATTGAGCTCCTATTTCACAGAAGTGCATCTAAATGGGGGAAGAGAGAAAATGTAGAGATTGCTGGGTGCCATTGTTTTTCAATTCTGGCATCAAATGGAGCAAGCAAACATTACTGTATAAGCCCCTTTATATTTTTTTGGTATACCACCATAATTATACAATATATAGATATATATGTTTTAAATTTTCCTTTCTAAAAAAGCACATTATTTACAGGATATACATTCAGAAAGTCTTCTAAATTGTGAGGCCAAAGCATTAGATCACCTTTAGACTTACAGAAATCCTTCCACTTTGAGCGTTTTCTCAACATTTCTTAACTTCTGATGAACATGTTAATTATTATTTTGAATTATCACTCAACAAGTAATTTAACCATGCATTGCTATGTGTTTGAAAGGCTTTTGTCTTTCACACTTTTTATTAGGCCTATAATTTTTTATTATTTTAAAATTAATAATAAAGCAAATATTTTAGTTTAATGTTTAGTTTATGTTAATATATTTTCATTCTCTTTGTATTTTTATATCAATATGGAACAATATTACCCTATTCAATTCAATGTGATAAATTAGTTAGGTCAAAGTAATCCTAAAGTAGTTGGATTATATTACCTAAAATGTGCAATGAAATGGATTACGAAACGACATTTTTTGTCATGTAATTTGGAATCAGTAACAGCCTACAATTTGTAAGTAATCTTACGGTATACTAGTGGTGATTAAAAACAGTGCAGCTGCTTCTGGTAGCAGTTATACATTTATTATTCATCCCAGAATGCATTCAAGACACCATTATCCACATGGCTGGAGAAGGAATGTTTCATGGAAATGGTCTGCATCAGGACCAAAATTACATAACATACTTGCCTCAACATATAACCCTACCTTTCCACGCCATCACGTTTACAACCATATGAGTGCCTTTCCAGGGCATAGAAGCAGACAAACCTTTTAGCTCCACAATATCTTATATCCAAGGAACATCAATAATGAAGGCCTGCATTGCATAACTAGCGGGCAAGTCTCTGGGAGCACCACGGTATAAGTTCAACAACAAATGCTCCACAGATCGGTTCGGATCTGCTCCAGGCCTCCAGGCAGAATTGAAGAAGCTGAGTCATTATAGATAAAAGACTGAGACAGATCCTAATTTGATTTTATGTGAACCACAGTATGTATCCCAGCATGGATCTCAGCTCACCAGGAGTTCCTTGCTGCTCAAAATGCAACAGAAACATAGAATAAAATTTTACCAGTTTCATAAGTAAAAAAAAAACTCTTTCCTCAAAATGAAGGTGATCAATCTCTTTACTAGAACAGAAACTTTATCTTTTTTTATGATTTATGAATCTCTTCCACAGTTACGTAACCTCAGTTACAAAGTGCTTCCCAGTCTGGGCCTAATGGTCTCTGGAAGCCATATATGAAGAAAAATAAATGCTCTGAAACCCTGGCATAGGGCTACAGAATCTCTTGAGAACACTGCCAATCTAGAAGAGAAAAACATGTCTCTGTGATTTAAAATCTCTAAATCTGGTGAAGGTGCTTTTTCAGGTAGTGAAGGGGAATAATCAAACAGCTCACACACTGCCAGAGGAATGTGTTATAATCTGACACAGACATACCGGTAACTGACTGTAACATACCACACTGTGGCATGAGGCTGAAATACTGATCTCAGCGACATGATAATGAGGGTGACGAGTTACCAAATACCATACTGAGTTCTCTATCGCCTCTTCTTGTGCTTAAATGGTTTAAAATTGCTTGGTTGTGTACACTGGCAAGACAAAACACGTGCAAACGATAAACTTTTACTCTTCGATGGTTACACTTTACAATGAATCTGCGAATCATATGCGTTACAAACTGCGGGCCCTAGTTCGTACGGATCATGGATCAACTACGATCGGTTACACCACTAGTAAACTGAAAAATAAGACCATACAACAAAGAAATCCATCATTTACAATTTTGCTCTTAAAGGCCTGGCCTGATGAAGTCTTAATGTAGCCACACTTAACGCAGGCTGCTGTGGTGCAAGCACATGGCACATGTTTTCCTCTCAGCTGAGGGAAACCAAGCACACTGCATTTGAACCGTGCTTATGCAACAGCCTGCCAGCTTCATGAAATATCAACTCCAATCAGGAGTAAACCAGTGAAACACTATTAGGTCTGACTTTGTTTATGGAAGGAATGCGTGGATATCTGACAAACACTGACCAGCCATTGTGGCCCTATTATTGTTTAATGGCCCTATTTGTTTAATATCTCAACTTTATATTTAGTGTTTTGTTTTGATAAAAAAAAGACCAGTTATTTTTTTACATTACATGCATTGCATCGACATTTCTCATTGGAATGAAAATGCCCAGGTTTAGGTATTGGAAATTAGTTGGCCACCAAAAGGTTGCAGGGTTGAATCCCTGCAGAGTTTAATAGTCAATTTCACTGTACACTTGAGCAAGGGACACTCTTGGACAAGTAATATTTTTTATTTGTTCACTATATAGTTTTTAATGATCATCTCTGTAACAATGATATTCATAAAAAATATTTCAATCTATTAAATTCATATTTTTTTATGTAACTTTCTTTACAAAATCACCTGATTTGTTTGAAGTAATATGAATCTATGAGGGTTTTGTATTTATTTAAAGTTTACTTAAAACATTACCCATGTATATTAATAATAATAATATAAATGTATATTATAAAATAACTATTAAATATAATTATTTAAAAAACTTTTTAATATGATAATTTAAGATTGAATTACGAGATAAAGTAAATGGTCATATTGGAAAATAATTGGTGTCTTGAAAGGTTAAGACATTAAACGTCAAATGAATAATGAAATGTATTGGGGATGTTTACTGTAAGTTTACAAAGCAAAAGGCAGTTATAGATTCACTGAGATTTTGGGAAATCATGAAGAGCTGACTTGGCTCTGTTTCACTTGCATAGTTCAATACAAACGAAGATACAAAGATACGCGAACACTGGCACTTCGGGTCACACCGAATGCATACTTTCATCTTCCTCTGCTATGAAAGATATTTCAGTGTTTCCTTCAAAGAAACATAGGCTATAGCTTTCGATTTGGCAGGCAGAGTCTGTTGATTATGTTACATACAATTCCGAACCCCAAACTCGCAAATATGGAAGCGATTATAAAATAGCATCGTAGCCAAGTCATATTTACATCTTACAAATGTAACTTATCTCCAGTTCGCATCCTTGCGCACTACAGAGATACTTTATGGCCATTTCTCTGGCCGTGTAATCAAAGAAGAGCCTCGAAGCTGACTCTTCAGAATGTTTCACAAATCAAATGTACTTACATCTCAGTAGGCGCTTTGTCAATCCATATTGCCATCAGAAGAGTTTTGATGCAAGCGAATCTCTGTTGTCAAATTCCTGCTTCTTGCTCCTCCTTGAGCTGCTGCATAGTGTGGCCCCGCCCTAATGCGTGACGTCAGCCCGCCGTGCCCTGCCTTTCCCACGCGGTCTGTCCGCAACTGCACGTGCAAGCAAACCGCAAATTAATGTTTTAACAAGACAACGCAGAACGCAAACAGTATAATAGTTTAACATACTGGCTTGGTTGCAGTTCCTTCAATTAAGAATCTTTAGAATTCCAAACATAATCCGTAATATTGTTATTGTATTGTAGGCTATATGTGCATCAATTAGCCTACATTACACCGAAGCTGATCAAAATCTCTAACGAATATCTGCAGGACCAATAAGCGAGGCATTTATTTAAATTGGACAGTAATTTAGTTCATGGTGCATTTAAAAAAAAAAGTCAGTTTGCATAGATCTCTAATTATGATTATATAATAACGTATGCTAACTATCTTACATTTGAGGGCCTGATTCTCAGATTAATAGTAGCCACGGTCTAAGCTGCTATCATGTTTCTGCAAACATCAGTCTATTTCGTACCACGCAAAATTTGTAAAATCATGGGTTCCAAGATCTATATTGCCATCATGTGGATGGTTGTAAAAATAGTCACAGTTTTAATTTTTATTTCACTTTCTGTTTGGTGTGATATGAAGTCAGGCTACATATTGGACTACAATGTTTGAATCTCTCTCTCTCAAAAAAAAAAAGAAAGGCTTTGACCTTGGTGCCAAATATAACATTTTAAAGAGGTTTTAAAAATAACAAAAAACAAATATCAAATGCACACACATTATGAACATATTTTCAGAAACTACTAACAAAGTACAACAGTATAAGAATGAAATAAGATTAAATTCATTTGCTCTGGAAGAGTATTTGTGCATTGATAAATCTATACAGAAATCTATTAACAGCTGATGCATTTGTACTTATGAACATAAGAGAAAACCAAAAAAAGATGTTAAATAGGTAAAACTATTACTATACTGCTATATGTATTTCTTAGCTTCAGGATCAAATTAATACTGTAACCATATTTTATCTATAAATATACCCAAATTGGGTCATTCTTTCAAGTTGTTAGTAGTGACAACTTGTGACAGATTAATAGGTAATCTTCATTGCCATTTAAGTGAAATTACTGAATTTAAATACACAAGCGGCTTGATAAAAATTATCATTCTAGAAGAAAATTTCAAATGGCACTTAGAGGCTTTTTTCATCTGAACTCTTCAAATACAAACGAGGATAAATCAAGCATCCCGTTAGTTCAGGCAGGCCACGTCAGCCAAGTTCGCATCAGCTGATAGCCAGCTGTTCATGACGTGTTCCAATCCAGTGTCGACATCACAGCGGCACATAAACTCCCATTCCTTCAGCATTTCCTCCATAGCATCGCTGCTCGCATTAAACTCCCTCCACCAACCCCAACTCCACCCAACAAACATTGTCTTTTTTGTTTTTCTTGTACAGTCATACATTGCAAGCTTTTATCATGTAGGCCTATTTGTATTTTCACAACTCATGTAATTGAGAATTGTAATATGCATGCATTTACTGGTTCTGTTCTGTACCCCAGGGTGGTTTGACTTGACTGGTCAGAGCTCTCCCCGCTCTGTCCAGGCATAGCAGGACATGGACAGGCGTAGGAGTTTTGCCCAGAAAAGAACCATACCGCCAACACTAACTGTATGCTATAATTGTAATAAAATGTATATACTTGGCAAAGTGGTCCTGACTGAATTAATAGAACACAGATGACAGGGATTAACTAATTATGACTGTAACCAAGGAAACAGATGAGTGGCGGAAATCTGGACAAAGACCCCACTAAACGTCATATTGACGTTCAACATTTGGCTTTAAACTGGGCAATTTTTTTGGACGTCTATGACAGTTGCAGGGAATTTATATGATTAATATGTAATGTTTTTACATTATACAAATATCAACACTGTTGTTATCAACATGATTAATACATATAAATGCAGATTAGTTATAATTATTTATATATTTTCCATTCCATTACATACATTAAACATTTTTCAAAAAGTCCATTTGATCGTCTCAGCAGAAGGTGATAACTGGAGACGCACACAAAGGTTTAATGCATTTCCAGTTAAAACTACATGCTGAGCCAAACAAAGCTACAGGAAAATGAATACAGTTTAATAGCTTTCCAGAAGCTCAAACAGTAGAGCTTAGGCACTTGCAACCCCAAGATCATGAGTTTGAATCCCAGAGAAAGCAAGAATTGATAGGAATGTAAATGTGTAATGCAATGTAAATCACTTTGGATAAAAGCATCTGCCAAATGTAAATACATGGTACAGAAAACATGTCCTCCACCCTTTTGAAACATGGGACTAACGTCTAAATGTAGTTTAAATTTGATGTTGAAAAGACGCCCACATTTGGAAAATAAATAGCCCTTACACGGAGGTCCCACGGACGTCAACATTAGACGTGCGGTAGACGTCGAAAAAAAGACGTTGCCTGGCATTACAAAACAACCCCTTCAGTGGACCGAACTTGGACGTCCAAAAATGTCATAGAAAAGACGTCTCTCCGACGTCACATGGCGCAGTGGGACATGTGACAAATGACAACAAACTGAAAGTCCATGAAAACACTAAACAGAACATAATGTGACACTAGTAATATTAAAATACATAGTATATGAATGTGTACAGCGATAGAGATACTAGGGTCTCCCCTTTTACTGACACTGAAAAAAATCCTGGAAATTTGCAAGGAAATTTAACAGCAAACGTCTCGGCTCCCTTGTTCCCGGAGTAGAGAACGGAGACGTTCCGTCGGATGACGACGAATGGGGTTTCGCTTAGAAGCCTATCACCTTCGAGTATTAAAAAACGAGCCAATGGCAAGGAAATGCCATGGGTCTGCGGAATTTGCATAGCGTAACTCCGCCCACCCTCGTGGGTACATAAGGAAATACGCCGCAACATGCAGATATGTTTTCCTGCTGAGGAGCCGAGACTGAACTCAGGCGTTTCCAGCGGCACAGCGGAAGTGGCAAGAAGACGGAACGTCTCCGTTCCTTACTCGGGGAACGAGGGTTACATACGTGACCGAGACGTTCCCCTTCGTTGTCACTCTGAGTTCCGTCGGATGACGACGAATGGGGTTACCAGTCTAATCAAGCCACCTTCACGTCTGTCTTCCAGTGCCCTGCGTAAATCTGAGATCCCTGTCGTGAGACTAGCATGGACGAAGGACTCCTATTTAGCACAGGAATACAAAAGTACACTGGGAAGCATATCTCAGTAGAAATATGCAACATAATGCCCGCCCGAAGGGAGGTCTTACAGAATACACATATGGCCCGAAGTGATGCATATGGAAGAACACTGGAGTGTCCAGCCCGAAGGCGTGTCCTCACGCTGTATAACATCTCTGCGGTGGGAGAGGGGGCGGTGCTGGTCGGCCCTGAGGGTATATGGTCCTTCCAAAAAATCTTCTTGGAGAGCTCTAGGTGTTGTTGGGATGGACTCTGGATGGAGACAGAAACTGGAGCTCCCACTGGACTCTGGAGGAGGACGGAGACTGGACTCACTTCTGGGCTCTGGGTGAGGATGACGTCTGGAGTCATTCCTGGACTGAGGATGGAGACTGGAGAATCAGGCGCGACGGCGGCCCTCTTGCACGAGGGCTCAGGCGTGGCGGCGGCCACCGTTGGATGAGGCTCTGGAACGGCGGCGGCCAACTTGGGACGAGGCTCTGGAATGGAGGTGAGTTCACCATCGCTGGAATTGCCTATGGTGAACGGGGACTCACAGCTGGTCAACACCCACTCCACAAACGCCTCGAAATGTTCTCAAGGTCCCACACCGGGCAGGCGTGCCTTTGTCTCTGCATTGAACCTGGTTGAGGTTATTTGTGCTTAATGGATAAAACAACGGCGCTGCACACTCATCTGCTCATAAACATGGCTGCTATAAATTTGATCTGCCACAAGATGGGGCTGTCTCTTGATGCTTCAAATCTTTTCCTGAAACATTCAGGGGAAAGCCTCAGTGCTTCATGAGGCTTCATTTGCCCATCCCTAGGAGACAGGGAGATCACTGGAGACAGGGAGATGAGTCCACATAACACAAACAAACAAACAAGGTCAGCCAATGTGGTGAGACAACTGTGGTGAGGAGTGTGCCTTTATAGCGAAGGTAATGAAGGTGATGATGAGATGCAGGTGAGTGTGATCAGGAATGACGAGCAGGTGGGAACCAGGATTGATGCTGGGAAGTGTAGTGAAGAGGATGGTGTCTAGGGAACTGTGACAATATCACGCTGCTTTATAATTTGTAACTGGTGCAAGTGTCCGTACACATCATTGACATTTATCTGAAATGACACAATGGACTTCACTTTTATTAAGGAGGAAAAACAATATTCTAATTTTTATTTTAAAAGCATTTTTCATTTTAAAAGCAATTTTCATTTTTTGTAGACATATTGTACTAGTGTATATAATAACAGATCAACAGAATTTTATAAACAATGTCAGTGTTTTAATTAGCTGCGTATGATTTGCATTATTTATTAGATTTATATTGATAGATTTATTAGATTTTGGTGTTTTGTGTTTTATGTTGTTTTGTTTTCGCTGGCCATCTTGACCAGGACTCCCTGGTAGAAGAGATACTGGATCTCAACGGGACTTTCTGTGTCGGTTTTGACACAATGTTCTACAGAAGGGGGTTGAGCTGAGCCTTGAGCTGAACCTTGAGCTGAGACTCAAACGTAGGTTGCCTTGTGCACAGCTATGGCATATGACACAGCGCTACCTACAAGGCTATTGATCCTACATAAGTGCCGATCAATTTTGAGCATCCAGATGGTAGAATCAAACATATCTTGAGAAGTGCTCTCGGAGTATGGATATACTGTATTTGTCATTTGAACTGTTTTGGAAACGAGGTGTAAAAGTGGACTTCGAAGATTTCTTATCCTGTTGCGCTCTCTATAGTTCATGATCAGCGACTAGTAGACGTCAAGCTTAAAGGGTCATGGCAGTGCATTTAAGTCAACAAGTCGACTAGTCTGTGCAACTCTCAACTGCTCCTCAGCACAAACCTGAATGAGTGGATGCAAGTGGCATGCAAGTTTCACTCACCAATTCTCATTGGCCTTTTCTGAAGTATCAGAGGTGTTTCAGGCTCCAAATTGACCCCTAGTGTTGGTTTCGACAAAACGTCTCTGTCCCCTCTACCAGGGAACGTCTCGGTAACGAAAGAAACCCTCGTTCCCTGATTAGGGAACGGAGACGTTACGTCGAATGACGACGAAATGGGGTTTTGCTTAGAAAGCCTATCAACTTCGAGAAATATAAAATGAGCCAATGGCAAAGAAATGCCACAGGGCTGCGGAATTTGCATAGCGTAACTACACCCCACGGTGGGAAGGAAGGACGCTGGCAACATGCAGATATGTTTCTTCACTGAGGAGCCGAGACTGAACTCAGGCTGTTCCAGTGGTACAGCGAAGGTGGCAGGGAGACGTAACATCTCCGTTCCCTTTCGTAGTCACTTCAAGTTATGTAGAATGATGACGAAATGGGATTCCCAGTTTAATCACGTCACTCGCTGGCTTCCAGTGCCCTGCGTAAGTCTGAGATCCCTGTCGTGAGACTAGAACGAACAAAGCACTCCTACTTAACACAGGAATACCAAGGTACACTGGGAAGCATATGAAGAGTTCAGATGCAAAAGCCTCTAAGTGCCATCTGAAATTTTCTTCTAGAATGATCATTTTTATCAAGCTTGTTTATTTAAGTTCAATAATTTCACTTAAATGACAATTAATAGGTAATTTTCATAGCCATTTAAGTGAAATTACTAAACTTAAATATACGAGCTTGATAAAAATGATCATTCTAGAAGAAAATTTCAGATGGCACTTAGAGGCTTTTGCATCTGAACTCTCAACGCATTCTCATCCTTTTGCGTCATATAGGTGACGCCATATGACAAAACGTCGAAATACTACGCACATGGTAGCCTTTAGCGTCGTGACCCTGCCTGTAAAAACCAAGCTAAAGGCAGTTTTTGGTCAGTCACTGTTTCCTATAAAATCATCCTACACAATGTAAAGAAAATTCTGTGAAAATATAACCTTGATATCTTTAATATTGACTGAGTAAGGCTATGTCAAAGATTAGCAGAATTTCTGGCTCAGAAAATCATGTTTTTGAGAAACTCCAATTTAAAAAAAAGCTTACTTTTAAAACTTTTAAAACTGCAACACATTTGATCCATAATTATCCTGCATATGTGCCTTATACCACATTCAAGCTGAGATTCTCCAATTTTCTGTGATATATAACACATTTATGGGATAATTCTTAAAGTTTTTGTAAAACAGGCCTATTTATTATGATGCGCATGTCCAAAAAGCTAAAATCATAAAAACATTGAAACGAATGGGGGTACCACAAGTGCTTGATTGTAGCAACAATTACCAAGTCAATTCAGTGGAATGATTTGTATAACTTTATTAGTAAAATTAAATATCAGTGAAATTTTTTTTCAATAATACATCAATTATTTAACATATAACATTTCAGTAGAAAATCTCATTCTCTTTTGTGTGTCTCATTCACTGTGTAACAAAACAAATTCATGGGATAGTTCACCCAAAAATTACAATTCTGTCATCATTTACTCACCCTCATGTTATTCCAAACCTGTATAAGTTTCTTTATTCTGCTGAACACAAAATAAGATAGTTTAAAGAATGTTATTAACCAGACAGTTGACGGCACCCATTGACTTCCATAGTAGGAAAAAAATACTATGGAAGTCAATGGGTGCCGCCAACTGTCTAGTAACTAACATTCTTTTAAATATCTTTTTTTTTTGTGTTAAACAGAAGAAAGAAACTTATACAGGTTTGGAATAACATGAGGGTGAGTATGAGTAAATATTTTTTTTGTGAAATATACCTTTAACAGGTCAGTCTCAAACTTTGTACTTGTTCTAAAATTGTCTAGATGCAAAATATTTGATAATCTCATGGATTCTATTCACAAAAGTATTTAATTTTGGCATTTAAAAGTCAAGTTAAGTCACCTTCATTTATATAGCACTTTTAACAGTAGGTCTATAGATTTTTTTAAAGCAGCTTTACAGTGATAATAGGAAATTTCCATGCATCCTAGGGGTCACGTCATTCTGCAAATAATGCTGGACCAATGCAGCTAGGCAATCCTTGAACACAGCATGCATAAAAGTGTCAAAACAGATTTTCTGTCCCTCATAGTAGTAATCTAGGCGATGACGTTTACGCACAGTCTGTGATTCTTTATTTCATTTAACCGTTTCTTCCCCACAGTGCAACTAACTTGACGTATTTGAGCTAAAACTACCATGTCTAGTACAGAACTGTCCATCTCCAAATTACTCATCCTGAGTGACAGCAACTCTCCCTCCTTGAAAAATGAAGAACACGTTTCCCCATTGAAATTGTGAAGAATCAGACATGTCAGGCAGATCCATTTGCAACAATTTAATGACAGACTTCAAGCAAACATAAAGCGTTTCAGAAAAGGTCAACACAAGGCAGATAAACTTGAGAGGTCCGGTCTGGAGCCCAGGGCGGTGGACAAACTCAGGGTCAAAGTCAGGCTTGATTCGGGACGGGCAGCGAGAATCAGAGTCCAGGAGCAGGCACGGGTCACACACGGCAGGCTGCAGACAATCAGAGTCATTAGAAACAGGCTTGGATCGGTAACACAGACAATCAGAATAACTTGAGAGAGCTCAGACATGAAACACGGAGACAAACAAAGCAAGGCATTTTTCAATTCAAAGCAAGAGACCTAAAAACATAATGGTGTAACATGCAAAAATGGGGTGGGCAGCTAATTCCACATTTAATGGATAATAAAGCATTTTAAATTAAATTTGTTTTTCAGTTTAGTCAGAATGGATCTGATTAATTGAGGGGAGGGCAATGCCTATGAGTGGTAAGACTTCAGTTCAGAGTGTAATCAAACAAATAAACATCATGTCATAAACGTAATTAATTTAAACTGACTCAATGCCAATCAACAAATCTGTAATACACATTTAAATCCACTATTTTTGCATCACAGGATGAATTCTGTGTTAGCATTGCATTAGCTGAACACTGACAGTATTTACAGTAGCTAACATTACATACGTTTAGCATAAAAAAATGACAAAAACTTACCGTCAGTTTCGTCCAAGAATGTGTCCTGTTCATCATCATCCTCCAGAAAATAATCCGCTATAAAACCGGTTAGTATATCATAATTCTAACGAGATTAATATCAAACAAGCTATTTAAGCAATCAACTATTTTCAGTTCCTGCTCATGCTTCGGCGCCGCCATGTCAGATCATCAAAATGACGCATCACCATCAAGCAAAATTGTTATATTGACACGTAGCAGGCCTAAAATGTCCTTAAAATAAGATTATTATATTGGCAGAATATTGAGCTAGAAAACAAATAAGCTATTATTAAAATATTGTAGAGGACACGAAACAATCTCCACAGACGTCTGAACCCGGCATTTTGTTTTGTTTTAACTATTGTTGACGTGATTGCTGCTCATGCGGATTGATTTTATGGTCTGTTTACTCTTTCTTGTAGTAGAAAAGAAGTTCCTGAACCGAATGGTATAAGAATTAGTAGGTGTTGTTGCGCCGAAATAAACACAGAGAGGATTGAAATCAATGTTTAGGAAGCCCGCGTCCGTTTTTTTTCTTTTTTTTTTCCGCAAAAGTATAATGTAGTGTCAATAAAATCACTATTTTTAGTATTATCTATTTATTAAAATTTGAGTATTGCATCTCAAAACCCAAGGTATAATCTATCATTTACAGCAATAAACACACGACCTATTTTTGTCATTTTTATGGCTATGACTACTTTGACGCTCTTTTACTCATAATTAGATTCTGCGACTTTAGCCGGGGTTTCACAGGCGGGGTCACATATCTCAGTGGAAATATGCATCGCAAAGTGGAATGGCGAGCAAGCGAAGACACCTGAGCGGGTCCGTTACTGGCTAGTCGAAGCGAGTACACGAGAGGGCACTGGCTCTACTTGGAGATTATAGAATCTCGCAAATGTGTTCGGTGTCGCCCAGCCTGCACCTCTGCAGATGTCTATTAGCAAGGCGCCATGTGGTAGAGACCAAGAGGAAGCCACACTCTGGGTGGAGTGTGCCTTCACACCAAGGGGGCACGGTCGACCTTGCTGCTGGTAAGCCAAAGCCATGGCGTCCACTATCCAGTGAGACAACCTTTGCTTGGAGAGAGTCTTTCCCTTCAGCTTTCAACCATAACAGATGAAGAGCTGGTCTGAGGTCTTTCAGGGTGGAGGGAGACAGCCTCCAACCCATCTTGCAGGAAGGAAAGCATGACACTGATTGAGCATTTTCTGGGGTCTTCTCGGTGAGAGGAGCACCAGTTGACGAAGAGGTTCCACTTCAACGCATAGGCATGTCTTGTGGATGATGCTCTAGCGGAAGTGATGGTAGCCACCATCGTAGGCGGTAGGGTACTCAAACCTACCTCGTCGCATCCAGGAGCCACACACACTGTAAAAAACGTAACTCATTATTTTGAGTTATCTTTTTGCATGTTTTTTTTTTTAGTTTAACTAACTTATTTTGATAAGTTGAGGACAAGAAAAACTTAAAATTTCTTGTTGTCTGGACAATCTAGTTATCTCTACACAAAAAAATAAGTTGAAATAACTAAATTGCTAAAATATTTTTTACAGTGATGGAGGTTTCAAAGATAGGGATGAGGGTGCAGTAGGATGCCCCGTCTCTGAGAAAGAAGGTCCTTCCTCAGAGGAATTGGTCAGGGAGGTGCTGTCGCAAGGAGTTCAAGATCGGAGAACCAGGTCCGGTGGGCCAATGAGGCGCAACCAAAATAACCTGCTCCCCGTCCTCCCTGATCTTTCACAGGGTCTGTGCACAGGGTCTATGCAAGAAGGCACACTGGGGGAAACGCAAAATTGTGTCCGTGCCGAGCATGCCCTCGGTCAGGGAGTAAAACAGGTTGCAATGGGATGAGTCATGGAAGGCAAACAGATCTATCTGTGCGTCGCCAAACTGATCCCAAATCAGCTGAACTGACCGGGGATGGAGTCGCCATTCTCCAGGAAGAGGCTGAAACCGTGAGCTCGTCGGCTGCACATTCCAGGACCCCCGGAATGTAAATGGCTCGAAGTGACCTCAGATGCTTCTGACTCCATAAGAGGAGGTGGCGGGCGAGTTGCGACATACGGCGGGAGCGTAGACCACCTTGTCGGTTGATGTACGCTACTGTCACGGTATTGTCTGATCGGACTAGTACATGCTGGTTCTTGAGACGTACTGCCAGCAACTTGAACCAATTGACATGCCAAAGGCGCTGGGGTCCTGTCCAGGAGCCCGCGGCAGCATGTCCGTTGCACATGGCGCCCCAGCCTGTGGTGGAGACATCTGTTGAGACAACAAAATGCCGGGAAACTCGATCTAAGGGCACTCATCTAAGTCCATAGAAAAGTGAGGTTCAACCACGGGGTGAAGGTCTGACAGCAGGTCGGAGTTGCCGCAGCATTGCCGCGGATGCCATATGCCACAGGAGCCTCTGAAAGTATTTCAGTGGAACCACACTCTTGCTCTCGAATTGTCTTAGGCAAGTCAGCAGTGACTGCGCGTGCTCACTCGTAAGCTGTGCGCACATGGTGACCGAGTCGATTTTCTGTAGAAAAGGTCTGTGTCGAGGAAGAATGGAGACATGAAGTAGGTCACTGCAAACCAATCCTGTGGCCGCACACATTCGAAAATATGTTTGGACATGCGCACCTTCAACGGAAACGGTTCAAGACGCGCAGGTCCAGGAGGCATCTGAGCCGGCAGCCGTGTGGCAGCAGCTGGCCACGGGGTTAGAAATGTTTGATAGCCTCAGTCTGCTTCTGGGCGGCCGAGAACTGTTGGGCAGAGTTCTCGACCGTGCCGCAGAAAAGGCCAGCCTGGGATATGGGGGAGTTGAGGAAGCGGGTTCACTCAGCCTCGCGCATATCAACCAGGTTAAGCCAGAGATGTCTGCCCATACATGTGGACATCACCTGAGCCAGGGAATGTACGGTCACCTTCGTCACTCGTAGAGTGAGGTCGGTGGTGGCACGCAGTTCTTGTATGAGCCCTGAATCAGCCCTACCCTCGTGTACGAGTATGCAGTGAGGCGGCAGCCAGCCTCGAAGCTCTATAGGTCTTTGGCACAGGAGTAGACAAAAAACTTACAGGCATTGGAGGGGTGCTTAGGGTTGCCACGCCAGGTGGAGGCGCTGTGGGGACACAGATTTGTTGCCACAGAACACTCCACGGGGGGAACCCCAGTGTACCCTTGGCCGCGGCCTCTACGAGGGCAGAGAAGGCGGAAGAGGCCGTTGAGCAGTCGCAAAAAATCAAAGGAGACTCCCACGATCTCATGACCTCTTCATGCACGTCCGGGTAGAAAGGAATTGGAGTCGCCACCCCCAAAACCAATCATTAGCCTTGAGCACTCGGGACATGGCTGATGTCCACACAAATCCGATACTCGCTGCCGCCCGGGAAAGCATAGCTGTCAACTCTGGATCAGACTCGACAGGCTGGCACACCCGGAGGTGACAGCACAGCCGAACCCTCATCTCCAGAGGACTCCAGCTCACCTTGTGATGCGGCGATAGACATGTTTTCATTTGCCGGGCGCCGGATGAGCTACTGGGCCCGCCGGTGTCCTCTGGACGCGAGTGGTCAGCAAACTCATCCGAAAACCACACGGGTTGTGTGTGTAAGAGGAATGTGTAAGAGGAGGGTGTGGACCGAGGATAAATCGTCGGTTTGTTCCACACCAGCTGCCTCAGGTCACCCTGGCCACCAACCAAAGTGGTGAGAATAGATTGGGGTGTGGATGAGGGAATATAATATTCCATTAAAAATGACTTTATTAGACTATTACACAATGAGGAAGTCTATACCATACTGAAACTATGGAAATTATATTATAAATTATATGGAAATTATATTTATGTTATTCTAGTAGATTCCGGTTCATTATATAATTGACTTGCAGAGCTAGATTCTTTTATCTGTTCTTGCTAACAAATCCAGTTATGCAAGCCACTTAAATTACTCAATTTAAACAGTTTAAAAATAATCAAATTTCTGAAAGGCAGAAAGATTTTTTGCTGTTGGAAAGTTTGTGCTGTTTTTCTTTGTGAATATGTGCAGACAAATGGATGGCTATTTAATATACCTGTGTATTAATTTAATATTCCCACTCATGCAAAACAAGGGTAATCTGTTTAAACCAGACATATCTTGCATATTTAAAATGTATCTTCATATTGAATAACTTAATTAATAGTGGTAAATTATTGTATTTGCATATACACTGACCTCATGCATGCTAACTACATTCTTTTTACATTGAGAATTATGATGCTCTAAACTTAACGTCAGAAGAAAAATCTGTAATGTAGGTGTAAGTGACACTTATACGTTTTATTTTCACATTATTTAAAACACACACGTTAATATTTCAGTACCGTTATTTCACAAGTATACATGAATACATTTAATTAGGACATTAGTGTCTTGAAATATGCAATCAATATTTCGATCTATTTCACAGTTAAATAAACTTTTCACAGTCGTATAGCTATTTTTATTAAAGAAGGAAACCAAATACTGACTCCAGTAATGCATGATGACAGATGCTATTTTCTATTTCATTACCTCACCAGACCAGATTAAGTTCATGAAAATCCAGTTCTCGGATTACATAGTTTAACTTTAACTAGAAAATGCTACAGTCATTGATGAAAAATATCAGTCACACATAGGTCTCTTCGGTTACATAAAAATATATTTTTATTAGCTGTTTGGATTTATTTTGCTGAACTGGGTCAGACTTATGAGTCCCTACAGACTCTAAGAATAGTGGTGTCTGTTCTTTTTTTATCATTGGTCATTGCAGAGTGGTCACACCGGAGGGAGATAACCAAACATTTTGCTTGAAGGACAAGAAATAATGTGGACCGATGATTAACAAAGCAGCTGGACAGTGTTGGTAACACAAACAAACAAGTAATGTGAGCATTTAAATTTGATTTTAAGAGATGACAAGAAAATAATTTTTCAGCAGTTATGCGTCTTGATGTTATCCGGTTCCTGGCTGGATTTTTTGGAGCTCTAAGCTCAGTGTTCGTCCTGGGATCTCTTGGGTCCGATTACTGGCTTATGGCATTTGAATCTTGTGATCATGCGGCTTTTTTCAGAGTCACTGAGGTAAGGATCGGACATATTTGCCATGTGTTAAAATGATATGTTCATGTGTTTTATTAGACTTTAACTATACAACCAAGTGACTAAGAATTCAGCAATACAGAGCGTTATCTGATACATCAGACAATGAATAAATTAATCCTTCAGACCATTAGAATCATAAGCCTACATCGTATTGTAGTTGATATGTTTCACTGAAACAACAAGAAAGAAACTTTTGCCACAGAACACATATTTTGGGTTCCCCAAAGAACCTTTCAAAGAACAGCAGCCATTTCACCCTGTAGCCCAAGACTGGTTGCCCACTGAAGCAAAGCAGGGCTGAGCCTGGTTAGTACCTGGATGGGAGACCTCATGAGAAAACCAGGTTGCTGCTGGAAGAGGTGTTAGTGAGGCCAGCAGGGGGTGCTCTCCCTGTGGTTTGTGTGGGTCGGGTCCTAACACCTCAGTATAGTGATGGGGACACTGTACTGTCAAAGAGCACCGTCCTTCGCATGAGACGTTAAACCGAGGTCCTGACTCTCTGTGGTCATTAAAAATCCCAGGATGTCTTTCGAAAGAGTAGGGGTGTAACCCCGGCATCCTGGCCAAATCTGCCCATTGGCCTCTGTCCATCATGGCCTCCTAATCATCCCCATATACTGATTGGCTTCATCACTCTGTCTCCTCTCCACCAGTAAGCTGGTGTGTGGTGGGCGTACTGGCGCAATATGGCTGCCGTCGCATCATCTAGGTGGATGCTGCACATTGGTGGTGGTTGAGGAGATTCCCCCCTTCCTTGTAAAGCGCTTTGAGGTCCCAGATAAAGCGCTATATAAATGTAACAAATTATTATTTATTATTATTTAACAGTTTAAGTGGCCCCAAATGCAGTGGTGACCTTTCAGCAATGTAATTATTTTTGAATAATATCAATTTTAAATAGATTTTTATATGTATTTTGTTTTTTTATTAGGATATCTCTCAAACACAACCAGACATTCAGGCTGAAAGCACCATGTTCTACCATGAGGGCCTCTTTTGGAGATGTTCCTATAGCGGTACAAATGGAGAGCAGGACAGCATGCTGGCTTTTTGGATCAGTAGGTCAACTCCTAATTTTGTACTTGGCATGCAGCTTGGAACTTAAAAACAATTGCACTATTTAATGTTAAATTGCTTGTATTTGAAAAAAAAAGAGAGAGTTAGTTTTGTGACATTATGATGAAGATGATGATATGGCTCATATAAACAGCTCAACTTAAAACAAAAGTGTGACACGGAAATAAAACGTAACAGTTTGCTCCATACACAACCAACACAAGACCATGAACTAAGACAACAGACGTTTATATATGGGCCATTCTAAAGAATTGGTGCAACTGCTGTCCCACAAAAAAAAAACACACACATTTAAAAAGCTATTATCTATATTGAAATCCACAATGATATTTAAAATATCAGTAAGCATAATATATATAAAAATCATAATTTATTGGGTACTTTCAATTGGGAGATGCTGTCCTGATCCCTGACCCCTAAATGTCAAACTATGAAGATGATATGGAAATTTTTTTGCAATTTATTCCATTGTTGTTTTTAAAAATATCTTTTTGATTTTGAACAAAAAGTGAAATTCCAAAAAATAAAAATATTTATCATGAAACGTAAACAAATGTGTCCCTCATTTTCATGTCACTACCAAAACAGTGTATGTTTTAGTCCATTGGCTGAGACTGATTTTAACTACACCCCTATATTTTTGATTAGGAAATATTTCTGTGTCCCTCTCTCTCATAGCTACAGTTGAAAGGTCCCACCATTTTGAGGTAAATCTGTTAAAAAATCGGAATATTTGTATGTATTAAGGAACGTCACTACTACTATATCATTGTGTTTTGGTTGTAACACATTTGGGGAGAGGACAAATATTTAAAAACTTTCTGAAAATTCAATATGAGAATTAGCTGCGCAATTACTATAAATATGTAACTTGGATATTACAATTTGCATACATACAAACTTTGTAAAAAAAAAAAAAAATTTCAAGATGGTTCCAACTCTGAAGCCTGTTTTATGCTTCTGCGTCGAATCGACGGCGTACCCCCGCAGACCCCTATGCGTCGCCGCAAACCCCTCTCCGACCCCTCCGCCATAGCTCAACATGCACCTCCAAAAAATTTGTAACTACGCGTCGAGGCGACGCAGACCGCAAGGGCTGTGATTGGTCAGATTCAACGCGATGCAACGCAATCTGTCGCAGAACCATAAAACGGCCACAACGCCGTAGGAGTGACGGCGTAGCTACGCCGTGGAGTTGACGCAGAACCATAATGAGGCCTTGACTTTGAACCAATTCTGTAGAATGGCCCATATAAGCAATATAATGAACTAACTAAATACAAGCTGTGCGCCAAAATTCTAATACTTCTCTACTATATAGTATGCGAAAAAAAGTGTGCCAAGAGAGTAGTATGTCCGAATACATAGTATTCGAAAAACAGTAGGCAAAACGTACCCGGATGACTTCGGTCGCAAAGTAAGTTCAAATTCAAATGTACTGTTGTACCTACTCACACAGTATGCGATTTCAGATGCACCACAAGACAAGGGAAGGAAAACACAGGAAATAAAGCAATACAAACTAAAAGTCCACGGGAAAAAAGAGGAAGGTGTCTGAATACTTTCTGAATGCGCTGTATACTTTCTAATCCGAGCAGATCTGCACTTCACTTCCTCCTTTTTATAGATAGCTAGAATTTCTTACTAGCACTACATTTTTGCTGATACTAATTTTTAAACAAACAGGCATGCAACTTGACCTTTTTTCTACAAAGGAAGCACAACACCTGACTTTTTGCTCTTTCTTGTAAACACACTGCTTAATTTTTCACCAGCCAATCAGCCATCCCAGAAAGTTTGCATGCCAGCCTACTTGTCTCATGCTCCCATTTCAGGACTTCCAAAGATTCGAATCTCTGACTCTGTTACAGGTGAGATTTCGAGAGCAGTTTGCTCTACAATGTGTTGCCAATATGATAGAATTCCTTCTCATTTACTGTGTGGTCAAAGAAGTAATAAAACTCAATTTTCCATTGTCAGTGCAAAGGGCCTTTTGGTGCGTTATAATTGTTCTGGGAGTCCTCTCTGTGATGATTGGTGGGTTTGTCACAATCTGTGCAACCGCAGGGACCAGCGATCGCCTTTTTGAGGCTGGAGGGGCTCTCTTTATAACTGGGGGTGAGAAAAAAAGTTGCTGTTGAAAGTTGAAAAAAATACTTTGTAGTGATTCTACAGTGATTTTACTCAAATGTTCTCTCTTTTCATATGCAGGTGTCTTAGTCATGTCGGTAGTGCTGTTGTTTGCTGTGTGGGTGGAGGTCTCAGACTCTTTAGAGCGGTACGGCCTCCAGCGCAGACACATAGTGTGCCCTCATCTTCAACTCGCTGTGCAATATGGTCCATCTTTTATGCTGGCTCCCACTGCTGCCTTCCTCTGCTTGGTCACTGGCCTACTTCTCCTGCTCATTCCATCAGTCAGCAGATCATCAGCCAGGGACACAGAGAATCAGCCATTCTCACTGCGAGAGGAATGTGTGTAGTGTTGTTGTGTAAACATGACAATGACTCTCAATGCACCCATACAACTGATAATTCTGTCGTCATTTAGGGGGAGCCCTTATATTGTTCTGAATATTTATGGTTTTCTGCCTTCTGACAAAAGATGTTTAGCAGGATATTCATGTAGTGTTTGGAGTTTTTCTGAAAACATTTCCAGGAAACATGTTTAAATTGGTTAAATATACAATAAACAATAACAATAACTTACATCATCAATATCATCTTTATTTTGTTCTGCAAGACAGGGAAAATATTTCTTTTTTATTTATAATTAATATTTTGAGTTTGATCTGTGTGTGATGTCATTGGTAATGAACCGGGCGCATCTGCTCTCTCAGAACAGCCATGTCTCTCCAGTGCTCTGCATTTAAGAGCAAACATATGCTGTATTAAGTGAAGTTACTATTAATTATAGAAGGGTCATAAAACCGGAACAAGTTTATTTCCCTTTCAAGGGAACTCCAGCTGCGTAAAACGCTGTGGGAACGCCCCTGCGTGAGTGCGTCATTAAGCACATATGAAATCAGGCCAATGGCGAGATGGAACGTCATAGGCGGGTGACGTCATCGACCAGGAAACTATAAAGCTCTGTGTGTGAATATTGTCCAAGTGTTTTTTGTCTGTCATTTAGTGTTTACTAGGCAGGAGTTTTCACTATAAAAAAACATATATGTGACCCGCTCTGGCGAAATGAGTCGGAAGTCGCAACGTTCTATTTTAAGATATGGGCCGATATGTGGAAAAACAATGAAATATTAGAATTTTTTTTTTTGTGCTAATTTCATTCAAAAGACATTCAAAAACAATCTCACAAAGTTTCATAGTCCATATAATTGAATAAAGGTATTTAAATGACTATTAAAGTTTACAAAGTTTTACTAAATTCGCTGGAAATGAATATTGCTTTTCTCAACTCCTCTCGTCACCTCCTCTGAGCATTTCCCGGGTATCCCCTGAAACGTCACTATCTCTGCTCTCCAAATATGGTGTTGCACGTTGTATACAACAAAATCAAAAAGCTTAGAAATGTACACAAACCTGATCATTTGTCAATGATTGCCCCGTTTCGACTGACCGGAACGCGATTGGTCCAGCCATCCTCCTGTCAGACTCACAGCGCTCTGTGTAAACAAGCTAGCAGATCTCCTCAGAAAGATTAAATATTAATTTGAGAAATGTCGATGTCAAAAGAGAGCAAAGTCGCCAAGAGTGCACATACTCCGTGTGCAGTGCGTATGCGGTGCGGGAGCAGCACGCGGTACGCGCTATATAGTGCTTTCACATGCTGCGTGCATTTGCAGTGTGCAATTAATCCGCGGCTGAACCAGAAACACATTTACTCACTATTTGTATTTCAAATCCAGAAGTTATCATCAACTTTAATTAAAAAAAAAGTTGTCACCAGTGCGATTCTCTTTTTACACATATGCACTCTTAGACGTATTCACGTTAAAACACACTTTTAACATTGCATTATTTAATGCATTACTTCTATATAAACACACACACACACACACACACACGCACACACACACACACACACACACACACACACACAGAGAGACCCTCTCTCTCAAGCAAAAATGTAGTCTCTGTTCAATCTTTCTTTAGTAAATTTTTGTAAAAGTGCCTTATAAATTATTTATTCAAATAAAAACTTTAAAATAATTTGAGCTTCAGCCTGGTTTAATAGCATTTATATATGTATTTGGTGAAATTAAGCTGTAAAATAAATTGTTTATTGCTTTAAATGCAATGGATTTTGAAAGATATCAACAAAAAACGGGCAAAAAACTTTAAAAGCAATTTACTCAGGTTTTCAATTGGAAAAAGAAGGCAGACAACCATAATTCAAATGTGAATATCTTTACAACCATTCAAGGTATGACTTTGACTAGGATATCATTTGAAAGTGTATGGTCTCCTCTTTCCATTAATACCAAAATCTCAATTTTGAAATTTGGGTTACTGTGACTCATTTTGCTGGATCAGGTCACATATATAAATGGCAAGCGAACAGCTATATAGAAAGTGTGTTCCCCCCTGCACTCATTATCTCACGGGTGGGGATTTTCACAATCTATGTGTTGTTTGTTTGGGAGTGCAGCATGCCCAGTCAGCTCTCGAGGGGGCTGATTGTGAGCATTGCGAGCGTTTTCCTCTTAGAACGCTCCGCTCCCGCCGATCACTCTTCAAGGAGAGGCAGAGCGGCGGCACTTGTCGTGGGGCTTGCAAATGGATCTGACAGCGGGGTTTGAGATGGGCCCAGCCCTATCTCAGCCTTCACCTGCCAGTTCCAGTGCATCAGTTCAGGGTTTGGAAGCATGCGCTGCGGTTTCTTCCGCCCAGGCAAAACGTACCCGGATGACTTCGGTCGCAAAGTAAGTTCAAATTCAAATGTACTGTTGTACCTACTCACACAGTATGCGATTTCAGATGCACCGCAAGACAAGGGAAGGAAAACACAGGAAATAAAGCAATACAAACTAAAAGTCCATGGGAAAAAAGAGGAAGGTGTCTGAATACTTTCTGAATGTGCTGTATACTTTCTAATCCGAGCAGATCTGCACTTCACTTCCTCCTTTTTATAGATAGCTAGAATTTCTTACTAGCACTACATTTTTGCTGATACTCATTTTTAAACAAACAGGCATGCAACTTGACCTTTTTTCTACAAAGGAAGCACAACACCTGACTTTTTGCTCTTTCTTGTAAACACACTGCTTAATTTTTCACCAGCCAATCAGCCATCCCAGAAAGTTTGCATGCCAGCCTACTTGTCTCATGCTCCCATTTCAGGACTTCCAAAGATTCGAATCTCTGACTCTGTTACAGGTGAGATTTCGAGAGCAGTTTGCTCTACAATATGTTGCCAATTGTCACGGGTTGTGGTGCGGGTAGAAGAAGAGTCTGAGGCAAGAAGGCTCCAATGCAAACATTTACTTAATAATAAACTCAAAACAGGTATAAACAGGAAGATGGGCAGGAACACACACAATCTCAGGTAACATAGACGCAAGAACCGACAAAGGACAGACTGAACTGAAGTAACTAAATACAGATACAAATGAAGACTAACAAGGTGAAGACAGGTGACACAGATGATGATAACGAGGAACAGGCTGGTAAGTGAGGGAGTGAGTTCAGGTGTGAAGACAAGGAGGATTCTGGGGAGTGTAGTGAAGACGAAGACAGACAGGTGCAGACGAAGACTGTGACACCAATATGATAGAATTCCTTCTCATTTACTGTGTGGTCAAAGAAGTAATAAAACTCAATTTTCCATTGTCAGTGCAAAGGGCCTTTTGGTGCGTTATAATTGTTCTGGGAGTCCTCTCTGTGATGATTGGTGGGTTTGTCACAATCTGTTGTTTGTCTGTTCTGGGACAGGCTGAGGCCCCAATACTGCAACTATCCAATTCTGAGGAGCTGGATGTTGTCAGTATTGAGACAAGGGATACTGAGAACTCGTCACCTCATTCCCCTGAACATGAGGAGCTTGTGGAGGTGCTTACTTGTGCTGTAGCTAAATTAAGCATCGAGTGGCCAACAGTTAGGCAGGAATCTAAGTCAAAGAGTAAATTAGATGAGAGATTTCTGCCTTCCCGTATGCAACCTCCATGTCGGTGCCTACCGTTTTTCCCAGACCTCCACACTGAGGTGTCGAAGTCCTGGAAAAAGCCGGTTTCATACCGTCTTTTTAGCCCCTAAACATCTACATATTCTAATATTACGGGGGCTAAAATGACGGTATGAAACCGGCTTTTTACGCTTGCAAGCCATCTCTCCGCTAAATCGGCATCGTCCTTAAAGACACTGGCTTTACCCTCCAAGTCTCTAAGAAACACCTCAGCTTTGGTGGGTAAAGCAAATTCAGCGGCTGGTCAGGCCACGGCATGCCTGCACACTATGTCAATTATGCCGACCTATTAAAAGACGTGAGTGAGAGTGAGGAGGTCAGCACTGACGTAGTTCAAGAACTGTGTCAGGCAGCAGATTTATCTTTGCACGCCACCAAGGAGTTGGCCAAGCTAATGGGCCATACTATGGCAGCCCTGGTGGCCACAGAGAGACATCTCTGGCTGAACCTCTCGGGTATGAAGGAGAAAGAAAAAGCCTACCTTCTGGAGCCTGTAGTAAACTTATTTCTTCTAAAGTATAGAAGATTCAGAAGCGAAAACCAGGAGACTTGGATGTATCTTTTGAGGGTTCTTTATTGAGCAAAAAGCTTGTTCGTTGCTGTAGTCTTCAAAGCTCGCTCGTCTCAAGTCTAACTAAAACATGATACATTTTTAGCTTATATTCATTTCAAGGGGGTGGAATTTCCTTGAGGGGGATACATCAAAACAAAGCATGTAAATTAGCTGAGCCAGGAGAACAGGATGGAGCAGACCTTCCCGCACTGAGACAGGACAAAAGGTGAGGGGGGGGAAAGACCCTCTCAGCAGGGCCCTTCACATGCGGAGACAGGATGGGGCAGGAACCCCAAGACACTTAGACATCTGCTAGCTGACATTCACACTAATAAACTTCCTCAGTTTATATTCTACAGTATTGGAAATCTAAATTAAACATTTGATAAATTTGTAACACGTCAATTCCCCCTTTGGGAGTTAAAAAGAAAACTCCCACATTGTATACAAATTTAAAACACTTAAAAATTCATTCTTGCAACTTGTAATCGTTACAGGCACAAAGCTTGCTCTGTGTTGGTGTTTCTTCAATTGCATGCTGACACAGAAACAAAACATGCAATTAGGGTCCGTGAAATTCTTACGGAAGAATTAACTTTTCTGGTTGGAACTGTGATTTTCTCGTGATCAATCAAGTTTCTGAACCATGAAGAATTATCTTCAGTCATCTTGGTGTAAATTTTGCTGAAAGATCAAGAATGTCTTGTTGGACCACCATGTTTGTGCACAAGTGAGTCCTGGAATGCAGCCATCTTCGGATGTGACATGCAAACGTTCTTTTCCAGCAAACAAGGCGTTTTTGACATATTCATCAGCTCTAAGAATATGTTGTTTCTGGAGTCCGGACTTTGTGCGATCTTCATGATGTGTAGTAGTATGACAATCTTGATCATCTCGATGGATGACTGAAGGTTTCGTTAGTACTCTGCGTTGTGTATTTTTCTTTTCTTTATCCTTTTGGGATAGTTGGCTTTGCAGTGGTTCTCGTTGTTTTCTAGAGGGGCGGTGAGGAGGTCGGTGCATATTGTCTTGGGTTAGCCATCAAGAGGTATCTGCACAAAGGAAGACAGAAAACAAAAGACAGGAGCAGTATTTGTTCAACACTATAGGGTTGTGTTCTTTTCCGAGTCTATTGCTGTTGTCGTTCCTTCTTTCCCTATTTCTTAATTATTTTGACACCTAAAAGAAAACAGTGAAGTGAGGATGGACTAAATGGGTGGGGAGGCCTATGAGGGAGTCTTCGCCCAGGGTTTTGCCCCCGATTGCCTATTGCATTTTCGGTTCTTCCCTGGGTTCTTCACTGATTCGTGTGTCCTACCCTATCCCTGTTGGTGTGTACGTAAGCGGAACACAATCGTGATTCATTTCTCCTTCATCCTCCAACAAAACTTCAGTCATTTGCAGACATCATACATGAGGATGAAACAATGTTCGGCATTAGTGTGGACACTGCATGAGGGCATTTTACATTTACAGTCTGACCTAACACTATTACTGATGAAAGGCCTGTGCTGTAAAATAGCATTTAAGGCTGTGCGTTTACTTAACCAGTGTCCCCCAAAGGAAAACTGAGACAGTCAATTTCCTTTTGTTCTATTAAAACAAACATAAGTCTTTCATCTTTGTTGTAAGTTACTGGGGAAATTAAGCACTCACAGCCTGAATCGTTAACACCTAAAACAGCTGCCTAACGTGGTAACTGATGATGGGAGGGGCTGCTTCAGAGCCTCAAGCAGATTGAGCAGAAGCTGAGTAATATTGTTCACTTCTCTAACATTCTTTTTGTTTTTTCTACATTCCTTTCTCCAATGTCCAGGTTTACCACAGTAATAACAATTTCCCTCTTTCTTAGGACATTTACGTTTCGGTTGGTTATCTGTGTTGACCTTAAAGGAGGCTGCTGCAATTTTTACTCTTGCCCTGCCATCCGAGTCTCTTTCCCAAGTAGCTAACCTGTCTAGGTTACTTTGCAGGGTTCTAGTGGACCATGTGACGTCTAAAAAAGGCAATGCATTTCTATGCTCTGTCAAAAGACCATGAAACCATGCGCGAGCCAAAGGGCCATTATCTTCTAACACCTTCTCTGATGTGTCTGATATTCCACTGTAAGCTGCAGCTGACTGACAAAATCTCTCTGTGTACTCACAAACAGTTTCATTCTTCTTCTGTACACAATGTGTTATCTTTGACCAGTCCACTTTAGGTCCAACAATGTTCTTTAGGATTTTCAAAACTCCCTCTCTCAATTCATCTTTACTTGCATGTTGTAGTTCAGAAATAACAGCATTTTCAAACTCATTGAATTCTGACTCAGTCAAGATCTGTGATATTAGCTGTGTGACTTCAGCTAGAGACATATCGTAGAGCCGCAACTTCTTGGACAATTCTCTCCTAAACTCAGAAAAATGTCTTTGCACTGATGGCAAATTTTGAGCGATTCTCTCAATGTCTTTAGGATTTAAAGATAATTTGACTGCTTGTAGCTGCAGTATGGGGGTTACAGATGGACCTGTGTCAACCCCTTTTGTATTCTGAGCCTTTTGTCTTGCTCCACACACTTCAACTGCATTTACATCTTTATCTATCAAACCAGAATTTCTAGTGTTTTCTAGTCTACAGCAAGACTGTAAATCAGGATAGCTTTCATCTGACTGTTGGTCTTCAAAATCACATTTGGTTGAGGCCTTGTTATTGCCCACCTTTGTCTTGAAACAAGACACTTGAGTCTGCAATTGTTTGTTTTGTTCATGTAACTTATCAATACACCTAGTTTGTTCTTGTGCAATGGATAAGCTATATTCTCTATGGCAACAAATTATGCCTTTCATGTTTTTCTTTCTGATACATGCACCCAACACCTTCTTGCATTCTTCAATAGACCAAACTTTGTCTGGATCAATACCAAATTTCTTTGTCAAATCCAATCTAACGGACTCGGTCACTATGGAGTCCATGTGCTCTCCTAACAATGACTTGAACTCACTGTCTGTCCATAAAGGAGTAGCTAGTCCATTTTTTTCATTTGTTGGAACCAACCTAGCATTCCTTCTAACCATTTTGTGATGTTCTTTGTTATCACACAAACACTAAAAACTTCTCTGATAAAACAGAGGCTACACTTGTTTAACACAGATCAACGGTTGTTAAACTTCCTTGTTACCAAACACATCACAAACTATTAGCATGTTACGCTAATCTTCCCTACAAAAGAAAATGGATATTTCACCTTTTCAACTTTTAGGGGATAAACAAACAAAATAACTAGCACGTAATGCTAAAATTCTTCTCTGTGAAACAGAGGATACAACAATATTAACACGTAATGTTTAACTTCCCTATAACTTTAGAGGATAAACCTTCTCTAGCAACGTAGAGGATATCTAAAAACTTCCCTGCCTAAAAACAGAGGATCATTTTCATCTCTAAAAGAAAACTTTTAAAGGGTAATTTCGTTAACCAAACACTACAGCTGTCTGATAACTGTTCTTCTGACGGCGCAGAGATTTGTACTGGTCTTCAACGGTTCTTTGAATAGAGTGAAACTCACCAAATCGTTGTTTGTATGAAAAGATTTCGTCTGGAACTCAGTCAGAAAAGTTTGTTCTTTGTTGAGCTTTGAAGTTTCAGGATTCAGGAACTCAGTCCTTGTTGAGTGGAGATTTCAGTTCTGGAACTCAGTCTTTGTTGAGATCTTTGTGGAAATTCATTTCTTGATTTAGGTGAAGTTAATTCTATCCGGGTCACGGCACCATCTGTAGTGAACTTATTTCTTCTAAAGTATAGAAGATTCAGAAGCGAAAACCAGGAGACTTGGATGTATCTTTTGAGGGTTCTTTATTGAGCAAAAAGCTTGTTCGTTGCTGTAGTCTTCAAAGCTTGCTCGTCTCAAGTCTAACTAAAACATGATACATTTTTAGCTTATATTCATTTCAAGGGGGTGGAATTTCCTTGAGGGGGATACATCAAAACAAAGCATGTAAATTAGCTGAGCCAGGAGAACAGGATGGAGCAGACCTTCCCGCACTGAGACAGGACAAAAGGTGAGGGGGGGGAAAGACCCTCTCAGCAGGGCCCTTCACATGCGGAGACAGGATGGGGCAGGAACCCCAAGACACTTAGACATCTGCTAGCTGACATTCACACTAATAAACTTCCTCAGTTTATATTCTACAGTATTGGAAATCTAAATTAAACATTTGATAAATTTGTAACACGTCAAGCCCCTTTATCACCTGCTGGCCTATTCTGTGACTCAGTCAACGCAGTCATCGATAGGTTTCAAGAAGAAAAGAATCAGGCAGCTGAGTTCCATTAATACCTGCCACTCAAAGTTCACGTCCCAGGGACTGCTGGGCGGGAGCAGTCCCGGCCGTCGAGTAGCTCCTCACAAGCAGCAAAAACAGAGTGTTGCGTCTCAAGCTCCCCCTGCAAAACAGTGGGACCAGACGCGGCATTCTCAGGCGAAGTCTTCTGGCGGTAAAACTGATCTGAAAACAGTTATTATGGCCAAGAAGGTGTAGTAAACTTATTTCTTCTAAAGTATAGAAGATTCAGAAGCGAAAACCAGGAGACTTGGATGTATCTTTTGAGGGTTCTTTATTGAGCAAAAAGCTTGTTCGTTGCTGTAGTCTTCAAAGCTCGCTCGTCTCAAGTCTAACTAAAACATGATACATTTTTAGCTTATATTCATTTCAAGGGGGTGGAATTTCCTTGAGGGGGATACATCAAAACAAAGCATGTAAATTAGCTGAGCCAGGAGAACAGGATGGAGCAGACCTTCCCGCACTGAGACAGGACAAAAGGTGAGGGGGGGGAAAGACCCTCTCAGCAGGGCCCTTCACATGCGGAGACAGGATGGGGCAGGAACCCCAAGACACTTAGACATCTGCTAGCTGACATTCACACTAATAAACTTCCTCAGTTTATATTCTACAGTATTGGAAATCTAAATTAAACATTTGATAAATTTGTAACACGTCAAAGGCTTCGTCCAAGAAGAAGTTGAGGGTAGTCCCCACCGCGAGAGAAAGGAGTTCAGCGCATTACACGGTGCCCATTCTCTCTCGGTGCCCTCAGGGGCCCATCCCACCAACCTTGCCTTAATGCCGGGGCATAGATGGTCCCAGCGAGCGTATTCCAGAGGGGCGCTCGCTCCCTCTGAGGAGGGATCCAGAGCAGTTAAACCAGTTGTTCCCTGCTGGTGCGCCGTTACAGGGCACTGTGTTTGCTGCTCAAAATATTCCAGAGGCCAGTCTCGAGAGGCTGGTACCCTTAGAAGATTTTCTGGCGGAGTGGAAAAGTCTTCCAAGAGTATCTCAGTGGGTCCTGCAATCAATAGAGGCTATGCTATTCAGTTCAGATCTCGTCCACCTCGGTTCAGAGGGGTCCTGCCCACCGTGGTGGGCCCCGAGCAGGCTCTGGCTCCTGCAAAAGGAGGCTATAGAACGGGTTCCTCCTCCCATCAAGGAGTCAGGTTATTACAGCCGATATTTCATTGTCCCAAAGAAAGTTCCAAATTTTTTTTTCATTGTTCCAATCTTAGATCTGCGACTGTTAAATCGTTCAGTAGGTAAGCTCAAGTTCAAGATGCTCACTCTCAAGCAGATCGTCTCACAAATCAGATCCGAGGACTGGTTTGTTACTATAGATCTAAAGGACGCGTACTTAACGTCTCTTACATAAACCATCAGCGGGGTCTGCGTTCGCGCCTGTTATACAAGCTGGCTCGCCAGATCCTTCTATGGTCCCAGGGAAAGCTTCTTTCATTTCATTCTTTCATTTATATCCCAGGGTATCTAAATCAGGGGGCGGACATCCTGTCGAGGCAGGGGCCGAGGCCTGGGGAATGGAAACTCCACCCTGAGGTGGTGGAGCTCCTTTGGAAGCATTTCAGTCATGCCGGGGTAGACCTGTTTGCGTCCACGGAGACATCACACTGTCCATTGTGGTTCTCTCTAAGCCAAACAGACCCTCTGGGGTTAGATGCTAAGGTACAGGCGTGACCGAGGTCGCTTCTGTACGCATTTCCCCCTATTGCTCTGCTCCCAGGAGTTCTGGAGAGGGTTCACCAGGACGGGGTCAGTCTATTATTGGTAGCCCCGTTCTGGCCAGCCCGAGTGTGGTTTGCGGAACCTAGTATCTCTCATCGACGGCTCTCCTCTGCAGATTCCGATCAGGAGGGACCTTCTCTCTCAGGCAAGTGGGTCGATCCTTCACCCCCACCCAGAACTGTGGAAACTGTGGGCTTGACCTCTGAGGGGGCACAGCTCATAAGTGCTGGTCTCTCAACCAAGATTGTTGAGACCATCCTCCACTCCAGAGCTCCATCCACGAGGAAGTTATATGCCTTGAAGTGGAATTTATTTACTTCTTGGTGTGGAGAACACCAGCTGAACCCAGTTAACTGCCCGATGGGTGCAGTGCTGGCATTCCTGCAGGAGCGTTTCTCCACAGGGCTATCCCCCTCCACACTAAAGCAGTACACGGCGGCACTAGCTGCTTACCATGTCCCTTTGAGTGGAGTCTCTTTGAGTGGAGTGGAGACACCCACTTATAACACGCTTTCTTCGTGGTACTTTGAGGCTGAGGCCAGCAATTCGCACGAGGGTGCCGATCTGGGATTTGGCCATCATATTAGAAGGTCTCTCCCTAGTTTGAGACTATTGAAGAGGTTTCTGAGAAGTTCATCACTCTAAAAAACTATCAAAACTATCTTTCTTCTCGCTATCTCGTCTCTTAAAAGAATTGGAGACATTCAAGCGGTTGCTCCCTCGTGCCTGGAATTTTTGCCTGGTGTGGTTAAAGCCTTCCTCCATCCTAGGCCAGGTTATGTACCTAAGGTTCCTACTAATGTTGATAGACCTATAGTTCTGCAGGCTTTCTGTCCTCCTCCATTTACTTCGTCAGACCAGGAGAAACAGACCAGTTAGGGCTCTAGATGCTTATGTCCACAGAGCTGCCCTGTGGAGGAAATCTGAACAACTGTTTGTTTGTTTGTTCCACCCAGGAAGGGGTGTCCTGCTTCTAAACAGAGGATGAGCAAGTGGGTGGTTGAGGCCATCTCACTTGCCTATGAGTTGGTTGGTCAGCCTTCACCATTGGCTGTACAAGCTCACTCTACTAGGAGTATGGCGTTCCCACAGCGTTTTACGCAGCGTCTCGTTCCCTATTCAGGAAACTAGGGTTACATACGTAACTGAGACGATATGCATTTTTCTGCCTAGAGTTTAATGTATTTTTGGAGTTTTATAAACAAATTGTTTTATGTGCCGCCTGCGCACCAAATTTGAGTGCCTTTTAAATAAGTTTCTCCACATATAATTTTGGTGGATTGAGTCTGTGGAAATGTTGTTAGTATATTAAAAGTGTGTACCTTTCATTTGGATGTTAAAACTGTATGTTTATAGCCATAATAGTGACCTGCAGTTGCTGTTACGGAGGACGGTACGTAACGTGCCTTTTCTCATACATCCTTCAGCTGAAAGAGAGTGAAGCTGAAGGCTTGTGTTGATTGTCTGGCCTCTGTCAATAAACTGCAGGTATGATTAACAACAACAATAACAGGAAAAAGAAAAAACCTATACGATCTAACAAATTGAGACATATTCGTTACATCAGATTAATGTAAAAATAAAGGTATTTTGGGTGGAATTTAATTTCTTTAATTTGTTTTGTGTGAATGTGAACTTTCATAAGTGAGTCACAGAAAGAAATTGACTGTTTTGATACAAGACTTTACTTGTTTTATTATGTTCCCTTAGGTGCAATTATACTTTACTATAGTTTTTTTTAACAAAAAAACTTTAAAATGTAGTGATTTATGACCTTTTCCCACCCTATTTCTTACCTTTGATTCAAACAGTCTGTTTTGAAGGTGTTTCCCCTTTAAGAGTTCAGTGTTAACGCCCACTGTTATGATTGGCTAACGTCAGTGCTGCTTATGCATACATTATTAACGTTAATCATTTTGTATCACATGTAGACTACACAATGCTCCACCACGTGAAACTTCGGTCTTCCGATCTTTTACCATCGTGTCAATTCTCAATTGATTTTGATTCATATGCGCGAGGGAGGGAGAGAAAGAGAGAGAGAGCAAGAAATGTTTGAAGGCGCGCGCGCGGCCGGGGCTCATTCTCTCTCTGCTCGTTCTTTCAGTAACATGCGCTCTGTCACACTCATCTGATCACTCACCGTTCAAATAAAGCTTTAGCGGGCTGCATATGCTGCAAATAAACTGCATCCAACTGCTTTCCCTGACGTCTGGATCGTTCAGCAGCGTATTCAAACACTCAAACAGGAACAGCACATCTGCGTGGCATCGCAGTCATCTTGTAAACAGACCCACTCTCTGCACGATAACGCATGCGATGATGCGAAATGAGGCATAGTTGTCTTGCGCTGGAGGCAGTCATATGCAAACGACTGGTACATCACTTCGTATCGTGACGTCACTAAGTTCAAAGGATCTAGAACGAGCTGTATTTAGAGCTTGATTAAATAAATGCTTCATTTATAATGGGGAGGACGTCTTAAGCTATGAAACTTGCAGGAAGTTTTAATAGTACAGGGATCTCTTACTGTATATACCAAAAGATCAAGGCAAATTTGGTTTCTCATGTCATGACCCCTTTAAAAATGACAAAAAGCACCAAAAACGTATGGAGGAACAAAGTACAAATAAATCAATAAATCACTATAAAAAAAAAGAATTTTAAAAAAGGTTTTATCTTTTTAATTTGTATATTCTACTGATAGCCATATTTTTTACATTAAGTAATTAAAAGTGCAGTAAACAATTTCTGAGAAATGCTGTTGAAATTGGATCCTGACCAAGCACCACGACATATTCATAGCCAATCAACAGTAGGGGGCCTTATACACTCATGATGGGGGAGGAGAGTTGAGCAAGAGGGTTGTAACATCCTGACTGTATGTCCCAAAAGGGAGACCGTAGCCCTCGAACAAGATCACAGTGCTCTCGTGAGATTGTGAAAAATCTGGAATTGCGAAATAAACAACCAGTTCAGAATGTCAGTTATAAGTTAGTTTAGCCAGTGTGCAAACAAGTAAATATTACATGGTGTCAGCGTAGATGCTTTGATATTCAAATATGGATAGTTTCGGCGCGGATGGATAGATTCAACACATGGACACTAACAGATGAAGACACAAAAAAACTGCAAACATACTATGGTAAGTACACCGCATATCTCACACCAAAGTCTAACCCGATATATGCAAGATATCATTTCCATGAGAAAATGTAAGGAGATGGGGAAACTTTCGAACACTTCGTCACGGAACTGAAGCTGCTAGTTAAGGACTGTGGATACCCTAACAGCGACAAGATGGTGCGAGACTGCATTGTTTTCACTACAAACTCACCGCGAGTGTGGGAAAAGTTGCTCAGCCACAGCGCGGAGATAACGCTAGACCGAGCCTCTGAAGAGTTTCAGTGGGAAGCTTTCTCACTTCTATACAGCACTAACCATTCACACACTCTTTTTCAGAGATGCGGTGGACCGAATCCATCTCCAAACTAGAAAAGAAATCCTCAGCCCGTGGACGAGTTTACTCTTTCCCAGTTGACCTGAGGACCCAACTGGCTATAAGCACTTGAAGGGTAGGACTTTGTGCTGATACTTCACACCTTCCGAACGCAGAAACACAGGATGGCCTGTGGTGCGGAAAGATAGAGATCTGAAGTACATGTCTTTCAGGTCAAACACTGCAGACCAATCTCTGTGTAACAAATTGAATGGAGGCTTTCGAAAAAGGGCCTGTATCAATTAACACAGGACCAAGATGGTCGTGACCCACCTCTCTAGGGTACAATGAAGTGCGGGCTTATAGAAGCCGAAAGACCGGGTCCTCAAACCGCACCCAGCTGCTGTGCTGGTGAACAAGAGGCTTTAGAGGGTCGCACACCACCAGACATGCCCTCTTGGGACCCAGGAACAGAGGAATTTGCTCTTTCTTTGAAGTGTGGGTACCGCTTGCTCAATTCTTTTGGGAGCCAGCGGTGGAACAGACACACTCACAAATGAAGACTCCACCCGGCCCTCACCCAGGGGAAGGGAGTGGATCGGTGACCAACATTTCGCTGTCGCTTCCCACCTGGGTTGGCAGCGCCTGGAGCGGGCTGGGCGTCCCTACCCCGGCCGGCTCCATGATGAGGTCTGACTGCGCATGGGCGGCAGAGAACTGTTGGGCACAGTTCTCCGCCTCATCGCTGACCAGCCCAACCTGGGAAATTGGAGAGACCAGGAACTGAACCTTGTCCGCATCCGCCATATCAACCAGGCTGAGCCAACGATGGCGCTCCTGGACCACTAAGGTGGAAATCACCAGACCGACTCGTGCCCCGGAGGCCAAGGTCGGATGCAGTGCAGTGCTCACCTATGAGCGCACGGTCTGGGCTACCCTTGTGCATGTCCGTGAGTGCCCTGGCCTGATAGACCTGTAGCAGCGCCATGGCACGCAAAAAGGAGGCGGCTTTCCCACAGGCTTTGTAAGCTCTGCCCGTCGGAACGGACGGGAAATCACAGGCATTAGGGGGAGATGAGGATCCCCCGTCCAAAAGGCAGCGGCCGCCGGACACAGGTACATCTGTGTCGCGACAGACCGCTCCACTGGAGGGATAGCCTCGCAACCCTTCACCGTTTCTCCGTCAAGGGTAGTGAGGGGGAAAAGGCTATTCAGGCAGTTTCTGGTAGAGAAAGGTGCCGTACACAACCTGGTAAGCTCTCCATGCACTTCGGGAAAGAAAGGTACTGGGGCGGTGAGCTGAGAACCAGCACAGCCTGCCCAGAGATACCAATCCTCCAACCGAGACTGAGCGGGACATGGTGGAGGATTCCACTCGAGTCCACCAGCCTGTTTCAGCATAGCTGACAATTTTGGATCCGGCTCGGGCAACGTTACACTCCCAGAGGGTAATAACACAGCCAAGTCGTCATCTCCAGAGACCAACTCACCCTCCGATGCTGCTATCGACATCCTATCCTCTGGGGTAACCCCAATTGAAACAACTGATCAGTCCATTATAGAGGGATCAGCACGTTTAACAGGAAATTCCATCGGCTTCGGTGTGATGGAGAATTGAGGAGCCCACAGGGAATGTTACCGGGCGTGACATCCATCACTATCCTCCGATCATTTATCCCACACGGCACCCGGGGGTGGGGCATGGTAATGGGGACTCCAGCTTCACGGACGAAGGCGAGTCTCGATCTCAACACCGCGACAATCAAAATCCTGCAATGGGAACATGAACCATCCACAAAAGCTGCTTCAGTGTGCTGTAAGACCAAACACGTGATGCAACAATTGTGACCGTCAGAGAGGAACAGGGAACGCCCGCATCCAGAAATGCACGGCTGGAATGACATTCCATTGTAAACGCCATTGTAAACGCCAGAGGAGAACTGGCCCCCGACTGAGCCTGGGTTCTCCCAAGTTTTTTTTTTTTCTCCATTAGGTCACCTGATGGAGTTTTTGGACACCATTAGGTCACTTGATGGTGTTTTTCGGTTCCTTGAAACTGTTGCTTTTGGCTTGCTCAGTTGGGGACATTCAAATGAATTAACCAATCATTAATACCATTGATCAGCACTACCAAACGTGGAGGTTGAACATTGTTTTGTTGTTCTGATTGATACTGTAAAGCTGCTTTGGTGCAATCTATGTTGTGAAAAGCGCTATATAAATATACTTGACTTGACTTGACATCTTGAAAACACACCCGTGTTGCTCTTTCAGGAAATAGGACCCATCACTAGTGCCGGAGCACACGGGGGAATGACCGTGGCAACACTGACCAGTGAACTGAAACAATGAAGTGAACAGTGGGGGGATGCAAATTTGCCTTGTTTCAATAGTACTCGAAGATGACTGGCTCCCTGGCGTGATCCCAATCAGTCGACTACGTTGAACATAAGCGTCTGAAAGGGAACAAAGTTTCTTTCTCATGAGAGAAAAATGAAATGTCACTTACAATTTCTCTGGTCTGCAGCAGACTATTTAATGAGCATCTGTCTCGGGGTGACAAAAAGCGGAACCTTATTGGCGGAAGTTGTGAACGGGGAGCGCTTCCAGTGAGACACGGGCCGGTTCCGGGAAAACACAGAAGTAAGAAGGAGAGCTGAAGAGCGCAATCATGGTCAGCTGTGCGGCGCGGAAAGATCCCGAAGGGCGATTGGACCATGAGGAACATAAAAGAGGTTGATATGGAGAGGAAGGATTAAGAGGGAACGGGGACAGAGAGCGAGCCGAGGAGACACAGCGGAGGTCGGGTGAAGAGACAGCAAGGAAGTGGCCAGCGGTGGAAGGCACAGGGCTTAAGGAGATAAGTGACGGTCTTCTTTCACTGAACGTGATATTAGGATTTGCCATAGTATTATTGGGTGGAAGATTTACTCTGTTTCTTGAAGAGGTCGTAATGTGACCGTGTTTGAAGACATTTATTCGGGGAAAGAAGAGCACTTTGGACGTAACATTGAAGTGCAGAGTCTGTTTACATCTGTCATAGAGATTCCGTTCGCCGAGGCTGCCGTCTGGGGTCCGCATGCTGATTTGATGAGTGAGATTTGTGAGTGCAGTGCTGGTCACCTTAATCACGTGTGCAGTTGAGTGTTTTGCAGTGAATGCACGAGTGGGGAGAAGAAGCTGCGGCCTGTGCGGTATCTGAACGAACAGAGCCTCGACGAAATCTTATTCCTCACTGTTGTTATTTGAGCCATATCTCCGCTGTTGCATTCAGCCCTGTATCCAAAGAGGAAGAGTGAGCATACTGAATTCATATTAATGTACTTTGTTTACCAGTCTATGCTGAAGTCCTGCTGAGCCAGTGAACCGAGCCATATCTCCGCTGCTGCATCCTGTCCTGTGTCCAGGAAGAAAGAGTGAGCATACTGAATCCATACTAATTCGCTTTGTTTACCAGTCTATGCTGAAGTCCCGCTGAGCCCGTGAACCGAGCCACATCTTCGCTGCTGCATCCTGTCCTGTGTTCAGGAAGAGTGAGCATACTGGATTCATACTAATTCACTCTGTTTACCAGTCTATACTGAAGTCCCGCTGAGCCAGTGAACCGAGCCATATCTCCGTTGCTGCATCCTGTCCTGTGTTGAGGAAGAAAGAGTGAGCATACTGAACCCATACTGATTCACTCTGTTTACCAGTCTATGCTGAAGTCCTGCCGAGCCAGTGAACTGAGCTACATCTCCGCTGCTGCATCCAGTCCTGTGTTCAGGAAGAAAGAGTGAGCATACTGAATACTTACTAATCCACTCTGTTTACCAGTCTATGCTGAAGTCCTGCGGAGCCAGTGAACTGAGCCACATCTCTGTTGTTGCATCCAGTCCTGTAACGAGGAAGAAAGAGTGAGCATTCTGAATCCATACTGATCCACTCTGTTTACCAGTCTACGCTGAGGTCCCGCCGAGTCAGTGAACTGAGCCACATCTCCGTTGCTGTATCCAGTCCTGTAACGAGGAAGAAAGAGTGAGCATACTGAATCCATACTGATCCACTCTGTTTACCAGTCTATGCTGAAGTCCTGCCTTGTCGACACCGGAGGAGCGGCTGGCTTGTTCCTTCGAGTTGAGATTGCTTTTTAATTAAATAAATAAAATTGAGATTCCTTTTTCTCTGTTGTCCGTTGTTCTTATGCTGCGGGGTAGCTCCTCAGGGAGGAGGGAAGGTACGGTGGAAAGAGGGAGTGTCGGTTGGCAAGCAGCGCCCTCCACCCGGCCTGTGACACATCCCTCAAACATCATGTAACAATTCTCCCAGTCCCTTGATTTGGCTGCTATAAATATAAAGACTATAAAGTCACTATATCTTCTATAATGTTGAAGTCAAATTTCAGACAATGATTTGGAAGTGGTCTATCACTGACAGACACTGAGCTATTTCAGTTTTCATGGAGATGGATCCGTGAGGGAGAACCAGAGCAGACAGTGAGTCAATCTCTTACATACCCGCATCCACCCACCCAAACTTCCAAATTAACTCCACCCCTGCCTCGACAGGATGTCTGCTCCCACATTGAGGTATCAAGGAATATAAACTGCTCTGTGAAAGAATTTTCCCCTGGGTCCACAAGAGGATCTGGTGTCTGGAGTACAAACAGTCAAAGAAGGTTATTTTGTGAGTTGACTCGAGATACAAAAAATACAAAACTGCAAAGTAGCATTTGTCATCCGTCACCGTGACAGCAAGTGGAATTTTGCAGCTGGAATAATGAGTGGATTAAGTATGCTCTTTCAATCGTCAAAAGAGGAATAACATGGATGGAACTTTCTTGGCAAGGAGCATTATGCTTTACAGTTAGGGAGAAGGCTACTAACATTAGGTAAGACAAAAAGCTTTATTATAGTAACTTGTTTATTGACTTAATAGCAATTTGACTTGGAATATATGCCAATCGGTTCCAGTCGGGATGGGTCCAACTTTCAAATGATAGATGAGTCCGCGTCGATTCCTGGGTAGTAGATTTATGGCCTTTTTTGGTTCTGCACGGGTCCGGGTCCAACTTTCAAATAATCAACGGGTCCGGGTCGGTTCATTGTAGCACATTTAAGGGTCTCTTCGAGTTCGGGTACACATTTTTGGACCCGTGAAGACCTGAACTTGGGTGCATTCTGAATATTGGGTTTGGTGCCCTGAAGCGAGTTAATGGCAGAGAGTGACCGAACTAATTAACCCAACTGAGGTGGCATTCACTGGAAACCGATGTGCCCCAAGGTGCTGTAGGCGGCGGGGTTAACATATCAATTTCCCGAGGGCTCTGCGGAAGAGTGGATGGACTTTGTTTCCCCTCGTTATTGTGCCCTCAGAGACCTGAACCTGATGTTAGGACCTCTTTCTTGAAGCCTTCTTAGAACTCCCAAGCTCACTGAGGGGGCCTTGAGCCACAACACTCTGTAGGAGACTACCAAATTATTGTCTATTTGAACTAGAATAAGGTAGCTCCTTGTGAGGGACCGAGAAGTCAGGAACAAGAAACACCAGCTTTATAATGAAAAAAATGGGTTTTTATTTGAACCCAAAAAAAAGAGACAACTTTACAAACTCATAAACTTCTTACAACCAAAATGAAATAAACTAAACAAACAGAAAATGAAGTCAGGAAACAATTAGACAAACAACCAAGCAACTAAAACTGACCTGCTCAAATGAACAAAACAACAGCTTATAAAGGAAAGGATGGGCCCATTACAAATTAAGAGGGAAAACAATTTAACTACACATTCAACATACAACCTTACATAAATCAAAATCAGGTCAAAAATAGAAATATATAGTAAATAAAATTAAGCAAACAAAATGCCGTCAAATACCACAAACGTACAACTAAAGAAATCAATTAATAAAGATATTAACATTTCTTCCTCCCCCCGGACCACTCCCAGCAATGATATGTCCGGGCGGAACCAATAACACTTAAATCTCTGTTCCTGCCCGGACTCTAATTCTCATCGCGCCAGCATGCGGCCGTCGCTTTCCCCACTTCAAGATGCGGCTGCAGTGGACCATGCCGGTAAGGTCACCGGTAAACTTAAACTCAAAATAGAAACAAATATAAGTGACAAATACAATGTAACTAATTTGCGTGCACTTCAAATCAGTAACAAAGTAAATAAAAATGTGTTGTAAATGTAAACTTAACAATAAAGAATTAATGGATGTTGTTTGTTCCGTGTGGTTATTATCCCATTATACTAAACAAATAAATGTGAAAGAAACTTAAGGATTCTTAAATAAATGAATGAATGTCTGTGTAAATGAATGTGTGTGCGTGTGAGCGATGACACAACATTACCGCTCTTGTGCGGACTCCACTTGGGCCGTCACATTTCCCCCCTCTTCAGAAATCTCGCCAGTAGAGCGGGAGAGATAGTCAGCAGTACAGTTGACTTTACCAGACACATGTTGTATCCTGAATCTGAAGGGCTGCATGGCGAGATACCGTCTTGTAATCCTTCCATTAGAATCCTTCATTTTGTCCAACCATTGCAATGCTTTGTGATCAGTCTCCAGGGTAAACTCACGGCCTAATAGATAGTATCGTAGGGAATCCAACGCCCACTTTATGGCTAAACACTCCTTTTCCACTGTTGAATAACGTACTTCTCTTGGAAACAGTTTGCGACTAATATAAGCCACTGGCTGTCGGTTCTCCGGTGGCCCTTGCAATAGTACGGCTCCTATTCCCCTCTCAGAGGCATCAGTCTGTACAATGAAAGGTTGACCAAAGTCAGGATTGTGTAGTACAGAACTAGTCGTCAAAGCTCCCTGGATGTCTCGGAAGGCTTTCAATCGCTCCTCGGTCCACTGTAGTTGGTTCGGACAACGTGCCCCCACAATATCTGTCAGTGGAGCAGCCCTGCTGGAAAAGTTGGGGACAAACCGATGGTAAAACCCAGCCATACCCAAGAAAGATCGTAGGGCCTTACGTGTCTGGGGCACCACACACTTCTCCAAGGCTTGAACTTTCTTCACCTGCGGTCGCACAACACCCTGGCCAATGACATAGCCCAGGTATTCAGTCTCTTGCTTAGCTACAGCACACTTGGAGGGGTTGACAGTCAGTCCGGCATTCTGAAGACGCTACAAGACTTCTCGTAGATGCTGCACATGTTCCTCCCAGGTGTTACTGTAAATGACAATATCGTCAAGATAGGCAGCAGCAAAAGATAAACCACGTAATACCTGGTCTATTAACCTCTGAAAGGTCGCCACGGCCCCATGAAGGCCAAAGGGTAACACCTTGAAATGGAAAAGGCCCCTTGATGTTCTGAATGCAGTCAAGGGCCTCGAGGAGGGAGTCAATGGAATTTGCCAATAGCCTTTAGAAAGGTCCATTGTTGTCAGATATTTGGACTGGCCCAAACGATCAATTAGGTCACTTATGCGAGGGGTAGGGTAGGAATCAAACTGCGATACTGAGTTCAGATATCGGAAATCAATACAGAACCTTATACTCCCGTCCTTCTTTGGCACAAGGCTGATGGGGTGACACCACTCACTTTTCGAAGGCTCAATGATGCCCAACCGAAGCATAAGATCCACCTCTTCCTGCAAAGTCACCTGGAATTTCTCAGGTATCCTATAACTCTGGCGTTTCACGGCAGCATCAGGTTTCAGTACTACACCGTGCTCAATCAAGTTGGTAAACCCAGGATATTCAGAAAATACCTTCGAAGTGAAGAGAACTTGTACCTGTGACCGCTGGGAATCTGTTAGATGATCTAACCCGATGTCCCCAGGAACGGGCTGTGGCAGATACTGCTCATCGGATTCTTCCTCTTCCATACTACGAATCATCAGTGACTGTGACTTTTCAGGACGGGGAACCCACTCCTTCAACAGGTTAACATGCAAAACCCGACTAGATCGATCTTGCCCTGGCATACTGATTTCATAAGTCGTAGGACCCAGGCGTTTCTTGATCTTGTAAGGACCCTGCCATTTTGCTAGCAGTTTACTCTCTCGACTGGGCAACATGACAAGTACCTTCTTACCGACCTCTAGATCTCTTTCTCGAGCCAGAGGGTCATACCAAGTCTTCTGCTTTTCCCTGGCTTCCGCCAAATGATTCTGAGCCAAACCAGTCATCATCTGCAAACGTTCCCTCATTTGCAGAACATAAGAGACAACACTGGTAGGCTCTTTCGTTTCAGGAATCCCTTCCCACATCTCCTGGAGCAGAGCCAACGGGCCCCTGACATCACGGCCATACAACAGCTCGAAAGGAGAAAAGCCCGTGGAAGGCTGAGGGACTTCCCGATAAGCAAAAAGCAGATAGGGCAACCATTGATCCCAGTCTTGGCCAGTTTCGCTCACAAACTTCCTTAACATCTGTTTCAAAGTCTGGTTAAACCGCTCAGTCAACCCATCTGTTTGAGGATGATAGGGAGTAGTACGCAGACTCTTAATTCCCAAGAGCTGGTAGACCTGCTTCAACAAGGTAGACATGAAATTGGTGCCCTGGTCGGTTAGAATTTCGGCTGGAAATCCGACCCTGGAAAATAACTGGACCAAGGAAGTAGCCACAGGTTTCGCCTTCACAGATTTTAACGGAAATACCTCTGGGTATCTGGTGGAATAGTCCATTATTACCAGCATGAAACGGTTCCCTGCGCGACTCCTCTCCACTGGTCCAACGACATCCATTCCAAGCCTCTCAAACAGAGTACCAATAATAGGAAGTGGTTGTAGCGGTGCTCTTGACGGACGCCTGAGGGACACCTTCTGACAAACAGGACAGCTTTTACAAAATCGGGCCACATCGGCTATCAAACCGGGCCAGAAAAAACACTTTTTGATTCTTGCAGTAGTCTTATTTTTCCCCAGGTGGCCAGCCCAAAGAATCGAGTGACTCAGATGTAACACCATCTCTCGAACACACTGTGGAACCACAAGTTGTTTCTGGACCCCGATCTCCCGATAGAGTATTCCCTTCGTTATCACATATCTGGCTGGACTGTCATCTAGAGGCTTCTCTCTTACCTCTGCAGCTCTAGCAAAGCACTCCGTGAGACTAGCATCTTCCTGCTGCATCTGAACGATGTTGGTGGGCATCTGGAAGTTCACAGGCAAGTGCCAGGCCATATTTTCAGACACTGTATGAGCAGCATATTTTACCTTCTCTTGTCTTTTTTCTCTTCTAGTCTTCCTCCTCTTCGCCACCACGGTCTCAATCTCTGCATTAAAGAAAGGTAAAGTACTTAGTGTGTGTTCAATCCCCTCTGACTGGTTCGCCTTTGCTCTGGTCACCACCACGTGACACTGTCGCATCGGGTGCAACAACTCCAGCAGCACTGGTATATCTCGACCCAGAATCACCGGGAAAGACAAGTTATCAGCCACCCCCACCTTCACCAGATAAGTCTGTTCTTCTATCTTGACATAGACACTGGCGGTAGGTAACAATCTCTCATCTCCATGTACACAGCAAATAGGCAATTTGTTGACTGTGCTGATCAAAGAGGGTGATATGAACTTTCTTCTAACCAGAGTCTGATCACTGCCGGTGTCAATTAAAGCAGTCAATTTCTCACCATTTATCTCGACATTTGTAGATCTCAAAGAGCTTGGGGATTTAGTTACCTCCCTCCTTGGTACAAAACATAGCTGGGTAAGCTGAGCGGAGACTTTTGGACAATTGGGTTTAGTGTGCCCTTCTTGACCACACAGGTAACATATGGGAGGTCGTTTAGGAGCAAAATTTAATTTGGCTGAAGTAGGTTTCCCCATGTAGGGCTTACTTTGCTGTAAGGGAGGCATGTCGAGAGAATGGCGGTCATTAATAGGTTTCCAAGCCCACGGCTTACTCTTTCCTCTAGCTGCAACAAACACATCCTCCAGAGACGCTGCCTCCGCTCCGGTGCTGGGATCTCTCTCCCGAATCCACACCTGGAGTTCAGGGGACAGCATTCTAAGATATTGCTCCATGATGATGATGATTTCACTCACCTCCTCCACTCGTTTCCTCTTAGGCTGGATCCACTTCCCAAAGAGTTCTTTGAGCCGGTTATAAAGTTCTATTGGACTCTCTGTGGGATCCACTAATAAGGAACGGAACTTTTGTCGATAAGTTTCAGCATTGACATCATATTTCCTTAAAATAGCCTCCTTCACTTTGTCATAATCCGTAGACTCGTTCACATCCATATTGACATACGCTGCTCTCGCTTTACCAGTCAGCAACGGGATTAAATGCCAAACCCAATCAGCTCTAGTCCATCTACAAGCCACAGCAATCCGTTCAAAAGTAACAAGAAAGTGCTCGACATCATCAGTGTCACTCAGCTTCTCCAATCGAGGCATCTGAGATAATGGTGGGCCTACATTGTTCCCAACTTGAGCAAAACTCTGCTGATGAGCTGAAGCCACAGAGTTTCCATCTGAATCTAAATGATCCACTTCGGGCCTTCCCTGGGACTCCCGGTTAACATCAGGTAAGTGAGGATTAGAAGAGGTACGTGCTTGGACCTCTATTTGCAAAAGACCGAACTGGTGCTGGAGAGCCTTAAACCGTCGCTCCTGATCCGCCTGCTCCTGCTGTTTTGCAGTCTCCCGGCCTTCCGCCCTGGCCATGTGGACTCGAAGCAGATTTGCCAACTCAGTCACCGAAACTTCTCTGTCTCCTGTTGCCTCGCCTCCTTCAGCTCCTTCTACCATGTCCTGATCCTCCTCACCCCTTTCTTCCTCTTGCTGCAAGGGAAGAGCCTTAGGCACACCTTTCTTCAAGGTACGACTCATAATAACAGGGGGGAAAAAAAATAGCCACGAGGGGCAAAAAACAAACAAATACTGCTTAGTGTCCTTGACCGACTGGAAGATCCCACCGCTTCCACCATATGTGAGGGACCGAGAAGTCAGGAACAAGAAACACCAGCTTTATAATGAAAAAAATGGGTTTTTATTTGAACCCAAAAAAAAGAGACAACTTTACAAACTCATAAACTTCTTACAACCAAAATGAAATAAACTAAACAAACAGAAAATGAAGTCAGGAAACAATTAGACAAACAACCAAGCAACTAAAACTGACCTGCTCAAATGAACAAAACAACAGCTTATAAAGGAAAGGATGGGCCCATTACAAATTAAGAGGGAAAACAATTTAACTACACATTCAACATACAACCTTACATAAATCAAAATCAGGTCAAAAATAGAAATATATAGTAAATAAAATTAAGCAAACAAAATGCCGTCAAATACCACAAACGTACAACTAAAGAAATCAATTAATAAAGATATTAACATTTCTTCCTCCCCCCGGACCACTCCCAGCAATGGTATGTCCGGGCGGAACCAATAACACTTAAATCTCTGTTCCTGCCCGGACTCTAATTCTCATCGCGCCAGCATGCGGCCGTCGCTTTCCCCACTTCAAGATGCGGCTGCAGTGGACCATGCCGGTAAGGTCACCGGTAAACTTAAACTCAAAATAGAAACAAATATAAGTGACAAATACAATGTAACTGTAGAGAGTTTAAGGATGAACCAAACACAAATTAATCAAATGAATCTCTCATGGGATTCATTCAAATGTGATTCAGCATTCCGGATCTGAACACCACATTCCAAAGTCACAAAAGTGGCTCCAGATTGTCTACTCTGGCCAAGAAAACCCCTAGAGAAGACTTTTATGGCCTTGCAGGCACCCAGAGATAAGCCAAAACACAGGAAGAACGTTGTCAATGTTTTACATTTTGGCAAGACAGATCTGTTCAGAAATGGTCAAACAAGAGGCCCTAACCAGAGGTCATCTGACCCCTAACAGACTACGTCTTTCATAGGACCAAGGTCCCATGAGGGATGAACAACACAGCCTTCAGCAGGAACTCTGCCTGACCTCAGACCGGAATGGCTCAAACCTCATAAACTTTACATACACAGACTTTACATATCAAACCCATTAAAACTCACACAGAACAATGCTCAGTGGACTTATAATCAAACATCATAATTCTTGTTGTTCCAACAATTCTTATTATTATTATGCTTAGATCACATATAAATCATGTAATTGTGTTATAACCGTGTGTATGAATGAAAGAGTACCGTGCTTCCAATCAAAAGAATCGTATGCCCTTAATTCAAAAGATGGCTTGATTGAAATCTGTGTAAAATGTTTATGGTCTTAAAATGGAAATTATGTCTAAACTAAAGCCTCTGCTCAGCTGCAGAGTAAAGCAAACCACAGATACCACATGATTTACGATGCGAGGGGGGGATGATGGAAAATACCCCCTTCTCAAACAACCTTACAAGTATCTTATTGTCCAAATTCCTCCAGGAGGCGGGACAAACATTTGAGTTTAAAATCTTAGACCCGAACACAGAAGTCGGGCGGGCTCTCTCTCTCGAAAAGGTCTCGGCAGAACAACAAGTCGGGTGGAGACAGCAGACGATGGTTGTGGTAGCCTAACCATGTAGACGCATAGAGACAAAGAACCCAAATTAAGATCAGAAGAACGGGTTCAACAGCTTCATTTCAAGCCATCTAACTCGTCTCACTTTCTTTCTTTCCTAAGTTTTCCTTTATTTTCCGTTGTGAGTCTCGGTTCTAAGTTAAGTTTTGCTGCAAAGTTTCGTTTTAACGTTTCAACTGCAAAGCCTGCTTCAACTTCAAAGACTTCATTCATCCGCGCCAACACGCCACGTGATTGGCCGCCCCAAGACGTCTCCAGGCACAGCCAGCCAAGCAACGGCCGGGAAACCCCTTTGACGAAGCACCGCAAAAAGGGAATTCCCTAAAGCAAGCAAGTAACACTCCAGACTCTTAACTGAACTGGTGCATTAATGTAAAATTAAATAACCCGCCAAAGAAACGATAGAAGGGTTAAATTAATGATTGATGGTTAGTTCAGGTCATGTCTTATAAGTGCATATAGAAACTTGGGATTTCACTATCTCACTCTTAAAACTCATTCTTTCCTCACTCTCTTTCTTTCTGCAACTTGTATGAATGCGTGTGCGTGTGTTTGTGTTAGATATTAGTTTTATGTTTTAGGATAATCAATAAAGTCTTGTTTATATTTTGGAAAGATATTTGCCTTGTGTTGTGCTTGCACATTTAATGTCTTGTACTGTCGATCTAAAGTTACCTTGCTAATACATAGTGTTTCACTATAGATTGGATATTTATATCTGTGCCAAGGTTATAATTACGGCCCGTTCAAATGAACTCTAAACGAGTCATTTGCTCGGTTCCATAGTGATTCGGTCAAGATTCATTGCAAATCGATGAATCATTCCTTTTGAGCTAAATTGGCCTCCCGGCCCCCCTTAAATACATTTTATGTATATTATTATTGATGTAGATTCGTTACATTTTGGTGGAGGATGCGGGCAGTTCAACCTAAATTGTAAGCATATATCAAGATTTATCTTTTCATTTTGTTTCGGATGCGAGATCCGAACCTCTGAAAGTCTGTGTGTGACGTATGGAGAGCGCGCAGCGCGCGCCCTGTTTGAATGAAGTGGATGCTGCGGCTTGAGTGAATGCATCCAGAGCAAAGCTGTTACTTTAGTCTAGTCTGCCTCCCTATTTGTTTTTATTATTATTTTTACCTGCAGTAAATTGAGTTAAGATATAAAACATCACACTATAAGGTAAGAATTGAGCGTGTTCCTCATTTCCTGAAATACCTTGATTATAGCTTAACTGACGTCTGCGTGTCCCAGAGTCTTTCAAATAGCTATAACATTATGTGTGTGTGTTTATACCACTCAGAGAGCTGAACGAAATTAAACTGCAGTAATTTAAGTTAACGTTATCTGTAAGGACGAATATTCTCCTCACAGAGCGATGAGCGTGTTCCTCATCTAACGTTAGTCATAAAAGGCTTATATTTATTTATCTGATTGTAAGTGCGTGTTCCACTGCGATCCCTGTAATAAATATACGTTTATCTGTTTATGACTGTTCAATGAATTCTCGTGTAACACTGCGCATGTCCGAGTGTAATTTGAATAGTAACTTAAAGTCGTGATAACTGAACCAACAGTTAAAAACCCTGTTGTTGTTGTTTTTCTTGTGTGCCCAGATAAACTTGCACAGACGCGATCCGCCGAGATCGCTATTGTTCCATCTATTATAACGCAAAGCTGTCGCTTGCTTAAAGTTAATATCACTCTTAACGAACTGAGTGAAGCCCCACGTCGTAAAACCAGCTAAAGCTACGAGTGGTGTATCTTATTTGTACAGTGTTGAAATGCGCCGACATTTCCCGTAATATGATCGACTGTACGTGCATATTCTTCGAATAGTGTTGAAATGCGCTCAGATTTCATGTAACACATGCGTAACTGCTTACAAACTATTTGCATTGCACTTCACGTGTTTGCCCACTAGCGTTTGTTTGGTCGCTATAGTTACGATCTTGACACGGAAGTCTTAACCAACGCTTCCGGGTGAACTCTGACCCGTGCAATCGCCAGAGTGTAAACAAACCCTTCTGTGGCTAGGCTAAGCAGTTGTTTACATTGAGGCCTATATGCTAACGCCTTACGCATGATGTACTGTTATCATTAGTAATTAACATCAGTGGTTAAATACAGTGTCTGTTTTGTAATGATATCAGTGTATGTTGTTGTAATGATATCAGTTTATGTTGTTTCCTTAGAAAACCACTAGAGGTCACTGTGTGCTAAGTGGTGGGTTGTGACATTACTGGAGGTAGAACAGAAATCCAGCACATGTGGAAGTAAAGAGATGCTTGTAGTTACTGCACTGCAGATTGTTTAATAAAGAAATAATTAAACAAAACATGGTACCAGGAGTGAAATCATCCGAAAACTACCTGTTGTGAAAGCGTCAAGATGGATACTTTGAGACCACCGGAGAATTTGAAGCTCACAGGAAATGTTGATTGCAACTGGCGCAGTTTCAGGCAGCAATTTGAGATATACATGTCAGCCATCGGGATGGACACGAAGCCAGAAGCACGTAAGGTTGCTCTATTGTTGACGATTGCTGGTCCACAGGCTATTGAAGTGTATAACACCTTCGTCTTTACTGAGGATGAGGATAAAAACAAGCTTGACGATGTGCTAGATAAATTTACTGCTCACTGCTCACCGAAGAAGAATGAAACGTATGAAAGATATATATTTCGTTCACGTGTGCAACAACCGCATGAAACCTTTGATAACTTCCTAACTGACCTAAGGCTCAAAGCAAAGACATGCAATTTTGATCAGCTGACTGACTCGATGATACGAGATCAGATTGTGTTTGGCATAAGTGATGCGAAAGTCAGACAACGCTTACTGAGAGAAACAGAGCTCACGTTGCATGAATCAATCAAAATTTGTCAAGCCAGTGAACTTGCTCAGCTGCATGTGAAAACATTTGGTGAAATGATGCCGAAAAGCGTGTCAACGAGCTCCGATGCAATAATCGGTGCAGTGTCATTCAAAGGAAAGCGATACATGTCCAAAGCTGTAAAACAGAAGGATGATGTGTACAATTGCAAACGTTGTGGTACAGAACATCAACCTAAGCAATGTCCAGCTTTTGGAAAGCACTGTGTGAAGTGTAATGGCAAAAATCATTTTGCAAAACAATGTTTCTCCAAAGGGAAAATTAGACAAAAAGAGAGATCTGTCAAGATGATAGAGGAAACTAACCTCAGCGATACCTTCTTCGTCGGCATGGTTAATTGCCAAGAAACACAGAATTCTGAAAAAACTGAAAAGTTAACAGAGCATGTACAAAATCAAGAGGGTGCTGACAGAAGTGACAAATGGAGAACACCGCTAGAGATTAATGGAACGCTGGTTGTTCTCAAACTTGACACTGGTGCAAAAGCAAATCTAATCAGCATGACAGACATCAAAAGGATGAAAGAAAAACCTACAGTAAGGAAAAAGTCGATACTTCTCAAAGACTATAATGGACAAATCATTGACTCTCTTGGCATATGTAAACTGAAAGTAATGGTGAAAGAGAAAGTGCACCACCTGCTGTTCTCTGTTGTGGCTGAAGGGCTAGAATCTCTGCTAGGTGACAAAGCATGTGAAAACCTGAATCTTGTCAAAAGGGTGTATCACATCAACCAAGACTACTCAGTGGTGAGTACAAGTGATTCTGTGGATGACATAATGGGAAATTTTACAGACGTCTTCAAAGGGTTTGGTGTTTTACCTTATGTGTACAAGATCCAGTTGAAAGAAAATGCGCATCCTGTAGTGCATTCTGCTCGTCGAGTTCCTGCACCTCTCAAAGATCGTCTAAAAAAAGAGCTTGACAGAATGATCACACTTGGGGTAATTAAAAGAGTCGAAGAGCCTACAGACTGGGTGAATTCCATGGTGTGTGTGAAGAAAAAGAATGGAGAGTTAAGAGTATGCATGGATCCAAAAGATCTAAATGATAATATAAGGCGTGAACACTTTCAGATACCAAAACGTGAGGAAATAATGAGTGAAATGTCAGGTGCCAAATACTTTACAAAGCTTGATGCTTCACAAGGATTTTGGCAAATACGTCTGGACGACGACAGTTCAAAGTACTGCACCTTCAATACTCCATTTGGTAGATATTCGTTCCTCAGACTACCTTTTGGAATTGTCTCTGCATCAGAAATATTTCATCGAGCGATGGAGAATATCATCGAAGGGCTTGAAGGAGTCAGAGTATATATTGATGACATCATCATTTGGGGATCTTCACTGCAAGAGCACAATAGAAGACTGACCGAAGTGTTGCAGAAAATCAAATGGAGTGGATTGAAACTCAACAAAAACAAATGTCAGTTTGGAGTGCAAGAGCTGGTGTTTCTTGGCGATAAAATATCAAATCAAGGAATACAGCCTGACAGCGAGAAGATCAATGCCATAATAAAAATGGAAAGTCCCACTGACAAGAAAGGTGTACAACGAGTAATGGGCATGGTGAATTACATAGGAAAGTTCATTCCGAATCTTTCTGCAAGAACATCACACATACGGCAACTCTTACAAAAGACATCAGACTTTCAGTGGACAGACGAACATGAGACTGAGTGGCAGCAGTTGAAAGTGGCGTTGACATCTGCACCTGTACTGCAATTCTTTGATCCCACAAAGAAGACTAAAGTGTCCACTGATGCATCAAAAAATGGTCTTGGTGCTGTTCTATTGCAAGCTGAGGATGAGGTTTGGAAGCCAGTAGCATACGCGAGTAGATCCATGACTGATTCTGAGTGCAGATATGCACAAATTGAAAAAGAGTGTTTGGGATTAGTTTTTGGGATGGAAAGGTTTCATAGCTATGTGTATGGTCTTCCTACTTTCGTGGCAGAAACAGATCATCGTCCATTGATTGCAATAGTGAAGAAGAATCTGACGGAGATGACACCAAGGATTCAAAGGCTGATGATGAAGTTGCAAAGGTATGATTTTGACTTGGTGTACATGCCTGGCAAATACCTGGTAATGGCAGATACACTTTCGAGAGCACCGACAGGACATTGTGTGAGTACAACAGAAGATGATGTAGAGATACATGTCAACATGGTTCGTACTGCGTTTCCTGTATCAGATGAAAAGTCAAAGCTGATAGCACAAGAAACCAGAAAAGATGCTGAGCTACAAGCTGTTGTTGACAACATGCATAATGGATGGCCAATGGGTGAATCTTCAAAATATCGTGACGTCAGGGGTGATCTGAGCGTAGTGGATGGAATGCTTTTGAAACAAAACAGAATTGTAATTCCACAAAGCTTAAGGCAAGACATGTTAAGCCGGATTCATGAAGGTCATTTAGGAATGGAAAAGTGCAAAAGGAGAGCGAGAGACACAGTCTTCTGGCCTGGGATGAACAAAGACATTGAGAATCTGGTAAAAAAGTGTGAAACGTGTCAGAAATTCAGAAGCAAGCAGATCAAAGAACCAATGATGATACCAGACTTACCAACATCAGCCTGGGATAAAGTTGGAATGGATCTCTTCCATCTGAAAGGTAATAATTATTTAGTGATAATTGATTATTACTCAAATTACCCTGAACTAGCCTTACTCTCAAACATGTCCACAAGGTGTGTGATAACACATGCAAAATCAATTTTTGCGAGACATGGAATACCACATACTGTTATGAGTGACAATGGTCCATGTTTTAGTAGCAAAGAGTGGCAAGATTTCTCAGTGCAGTATGACTTCAAACATGTGACCTCGAGTCCAGAATATGCTCAATCAAATGGCAAGGCTGAGAAAGGTGTTCATATTCTCAAGCAACTTCTGAAGAAGGCTGCGGATAGTGAGTCTGATCCGTACCTCGCTTTGCTCAACTACAGAACATCTCCATTGGAATGTGGTATGGCTCCAGCTGAAATTCTGATGAACCGAAAACTTCGTACTACATTGCCATGTTGTTCACAGCAAAGAAAACATGTGAAGTTAAAGCAGAAGTTCAACCAACTGAAAGAAAAGCAGAAGTTCTATTATGACAGAGCTGCAAAACATTTGCAACCATTGATGATGGATGATGTTGTGAGAATCAGAACTGATGAGAACTGGAGCAAGAAAGCTGTGGTCATGCAAGAAGTAGCTCCGAGATCTTTTCAGGTGAAAACAAATGATGGACAAATTCTCAGAAGAAACAGACGCGATTTGTTGAAAACTGAGAAAGAGTCACAAGTGAATCAGAGCAATCCTGAATCTGAGTCAACTGCATTGTCTGCAAGTGATGAATGTGACACTAATTCAAACACAGACAGTCAAACATCAAACAGTCATACAGTTACACTTAGAAGATCTGCAAGACAAATTAGAAAACCTGAGAGACTGGATTTGTGAGAAATTGCTCAAAGTTAAAAATGGAAAAATAATTTTGTTTTAGTTTAACAGTATACTATTAGTTTGATAAGTGTATACAAACTTTGAGTTAAGATGTTGTACTGAATGCAAATTTAGACATATAGAAAAGCATTATGTTACTGTTTAATGTTTTCTTTAAAGAAAGGGGGATGTAATGATATCAGTGTATGTTGTTGTAATGATATCAGTTTATGTTGTTTCCTTAGAAAACCACTAGAGGTCACTGTGTGCTAAGTGGTGGGTTGTGACATTACTGGAGGTAGAACAGAAATCCAGCACATGTGGAAGTAAAGAGATGCTTGTAGTTACTGCACTGCAGATTGTTTAATAAAGAAATAATTAAACAAAACATGTTTGAACAAAGTTAAAGTGATTTAACCATTTAAACACCTCGACTTTTACACCTGTTGGTCTTTTCTTCCTTTTCTTTTAACTCTCTCACATTTTACTTTACCTATATTTTACTTGAAAAGGAAATATTGGTTTACAATTATTAATTACTTTACCTGCATTTTACTTGAAAAAGAAAATACTGGTTTACTATTACTAATTGTCAAATTTGAATTTGATTCTAAAGAAAAGGAAATATTAAAATAAAATTGAAATTCTATTTTTCTAGACAGATCATTTCTAATGATTTATGTTTAATAAATTCTAGTTTCATAATTTTTAAATTTCTCGTTGAGATCTAATCACTTTAGGTGAATAGGTATTGAACTTGGAAAGTTAAAATTTGAAAGTTGTTATTACTATTACAAAAATAGTGTTAGACTCAGACTTGCTCATTATTGTCATTGCGTTTTATCCTTTCGTCCTGTTGGTTATAAACTTAACCACTATATTTGATTAATTCATTTTCGGGACGCTTCAATAGGGGACATTACCATCTCCATACGAGTTTCAAATAAACCAGAGACAATCGTCTTTTACAAAAGTTTATTTGTGTGTTTAGTTGTTCCTCAACTATCAATTCTATACTCGTGGTAGACCTAAAGGTAGCGGGATCCAACCTCCTTGCTTCATTTCTTCATCACGTCTTTCCTGTTCTGTCCTGCTTTATTCCATCTTATTCTTCACATTTGTAGGGAACACAACCTGGAAGAACCATCAATCGACTCTAAAAGAGACAAAGATAATCTTTCCCAACCAACAGATTATTAGGTATTTGATTTTTAATCAACAATCCTGTGTTCTTCATACTCTCCCTGCATTTGTAAACGCAATTTAAACTTTGACATCTTATCCAAGATCAAGTAACAGAGACAAGTGCTGAGCAAACTCCGCCTTCAAAGCATCCCTGCTGTAAACTCTGCTGTAAGCGGTCCAACTGAAGGTGTGTGTGTCAATCCTGTCAAACTCAGAAAAGAGGTATCAGCATTATTATTGTATTATCTTTCCTCGTAAACATAAACAATAATATTGTTTACCTTTCTGAAAACAGATTTTCATTGATAAAGAACATTTATGAGAAATTAATACTTCCCCAGTTAATAATTTTCTTTTTGTTTTTCCCTCATTGAAATTGGTTGTTAACTTTTCTCTCTTTTTCCCTTACTCAGTTGAGTGACGAAGTCCTCACATCACGAGTTGAAACCAGCTTTTCATTGATAGAAAATATTTATAAAAAATATTTCTCCCATTGAAAAAAAAAGTTTCTTTCCATTGAGATTTGTTTTAACCTTTTTCTCTCTCTTTCCTTTAAGCAGTTGAGTGAGGAAATCTTTACATCTCTAGCCTACCTGGCTACACTCAGACCAACACTTAGTCATTACGACACTTCACTATTGGTGTACAATTATTGAAACGACACTTAGCTGTTCAACCACATATAGGCTTATACCCCACACAGATCTGTGTCAGTCTCTTCACCCCAGTGTGTCAACATGTCGTGGACGACAAACCCCACTGCCCAAAGGGAAGATGTGGACGCCTGGCTCAGAGGCATTACAGACTGCCTCACACCAAAGACAATTGAACTGTTATTATTTTTAATAATAATCATAATTCTGAGAAGATTCCTGACACACGATTCAAGCCAAAACCAAAACCACTTGGAACTAACCAAGATCACCTGTTCCCTAAGTAATGCCTTCACAGCCCAGCTGAAACTAAGCGACAAGCACATCACCCACCTCCAGGAGGAGCTGACACGTGCCCAGAGCCGCATAGACAAGCTGGAAGTGAAAGTCCAGGACGACTTCAAGCGTCAGACCACCGAGTTCCTGAGAGAGCTGATGCACACTCAACACTGCAAAGACCAGCTCAAAGGTGAAGCTCAAGACAAACTCAAAGTGTCCGACGAAGCGGAGCAAGAAACAAAGACACAAGTTGACAAGCTCCAAGAAGCCCTTGCAGTCACTGAACGTGACAAACAAGAATTAAAGACTGTCCAGAAACACCTGGTAAACCAACTCCAGTCTGCTGAACATCAGCTAGAGAAAGCCAAAGCTGACATTGAAAGTAAGAACTCTAAAATCACTGCTCTGGAAGACCACCTGGAAAGGTGCAGCGCTGACATCGACCATCTGACCCAACAGCGAGATGACGTCAACGACGAGCTCTACGCGGTCAGAGATGAACTCCAGCACATTTTCCAACAGAAACCAGAGCCAAGAAGGGAGAAACCTCCCTCAGCATCACCCCTGCTGAGCAGAACAGAGTCCTCCATCCAAGAACTGGCATACAGTGAAAGAAGTGAATGGCCACAACCCAAAATGTCACCGGCCTTCACCACAGAACTCTTCCCTGCCAACAACGGAAGAGAGATCATCCAGGCAGACTCCAAAGCTGCACATGGGATGACATTTAAAGATCTCAACCAGCTGGTTAAGAATATCACTCAGTTCAACCCGAACTCCACAGAGGGTCCCGACATCCAGGCCTACCTCCGAGATATCGACTTCCACCTAGAGGTGAGACCCCATATGACTGACAGAGACAGGTTATACCTCATCAGATCCACATCCAGTCCAGAGGTACGAAGCTTCCTAGACCGACAACCTGCTAATGTCATGTCAAACTACCAGCTACTACGTGAGACACTGATTAAAGAATTTACAGGTCCAGAGTCAGAACACGGTGTGTTAATCGCCTTGGAAACCAAACAATGTCGACAAGAGACTCCCCAAGCCTATTTCCACCGTTTTCGACAAGCTTACTTAGGTGCACATAGCAAACCTGAACTTGAAGAGGATGTGAACTTCAAAACCCTCTTCCTGAGAAACCTGCACCCCGGATTGAGTCATCATCTTGGTATCATGGCGTGCCCAGGCACGATGACCATTCAACAGCTACGTGACCTGACACATAAGGCCTACGTCAAACAAAAGATGACCTCAAAGAAAGGTTTGAAAACATCCACAGTTTCAAACTCCTTCAGCCAAGAAACAAGCCTTGCACTGGAAGACACCCAGTGGCATGACAACACCACCATCCTTCGTAAGGAGCACAGAGAATGTGACTCCCATGCCGATGACACCTACCACGCCAACCGCATGGAAAAGTCATGGGACCAGCCACACTTCTCAAGAAACCCACAAGAAGGAAACAACTGGAATCAACAAATGCATCCAAAAGCATTATATGTGGGTAATCGACAACGAAACCCACCTCTGCACCACTCAGCTAAACACCGCACTGAGTGTGCCCAAGAACAAGACAGTTTACCCTCAGAAGACATGGAGCGACTAATGAGGCAACTGCAAGTGTTCATCGAAAACAAGCTGAACACAGAGGACCAATGATCATCTGGTACACCTTCCTAAAGGAAGATGACAACCACCTGTTCTACAACAACACAGAACAAAGTGGTTTCTCACAGTCAACCACTGACAAACGCCCAGAGGTACCAGGAAACACCATCCTGGCTACCCATCACTCATAAAGAAACCACCAAACGAGCTCCAAACTCAAGAACCATGTGAGTGCTACAGCAACAACAGTAAGCACAGAAGGTCAGAAAGTCTGTCACAACCAGAAGGCATCACAAGAGGAAGGCAACAAAGGAGACCACGTTTTGCACCACAGCTTCACGCATCCATGCCAAACCACCTCCCAATGTCTGCCAGAGAACTTCCTGCCTTACTGGACTGACCCCCAGCAGATCACAGAAGATCCCTTTCCAAGGCAAAGATGCAACAAGCCCATCAAAGCTAAGCCATCAAGCAAAGGGGGGAGCAAAACAGACTGAGACAGATCTGACATACATACAGTATACATGCAGTACATGCACTACACTACACTGTACCACTAACATACACAAGTTAAACACAGCTACCATGAAAAACATTCAACAAACATGTTCTTCCCACAGGTAGACACTAAAATCGCAACACTGACTTAGCTATCCTTTCCATAGGAAACATGTAGCAATACACCCAACAAGTAACTCTCTCATTACATTGTGACACCTGACATTGCACAACAGTAGCCATACAGGAGTCACTCAACTGCTTTGTTGTGTTTTACCTCTTCCCTTTCTTCTTCTTTTATTAAGTAAAATCCCTGTTACCCCGTAAGGGTCAAGGTTACCATATAAGGATTGACGCACCACGCCTGATGTTTGCAAGTCACCTTAAAACGAATGTTAGCCTAGAGAACTCCCTGCATCATTCGAATCAAATTTGAAAGGTAAATTGGTCTAAACCTAGAACAATCTAGAAGAGAATAAAACAAACAAATCAAATTTAGTCACAAAGTTGATCAATCACCGTTTTAAAACAAACTAGAATAACGGTCCTAAAATTGAACTAAACTTTTTCCACATGATTGACTATATTGAGAGAGTGAACCTGTTTTAGGCCTAGATAAGCTACTGCCCTGCACCAGTAAAGTGACCAGTCATGGAGGTGTTTGCCTTGTTGTTTGCTGTGTGTGTTTGCTTCTTCTGTTTTTCCAGCGTTCACCGATGTCTTCATCCCAACACATCGCCGAACGAAGGGGGGAATGTAGAGAGTTTAAGGATGAACCAAACACAAATGGGATTCATTCAAATGTGATTCAGCATTCCGGATCTGAACACCACATTCCAAAGTCACAAAAGTGGCTCCAGATTGTCTACTCTGGCCAAGAAAACCCCTAGAGAAGACTTTTATGGCCTTGCAGGCACCCAGAGATAAGCCAAAACACAGGAAGAACGTTGTCAATGTTTTACATTTTGGCAAGACAGATCTGTTCAGAAATGGTCAAACAAGAGGCCCTAACCAGAGGTCATCTGACCCCTAACAGACTACGTCTTTCATAGGACCAAGGTCCCATGAGGGATGAACAACACAGCCTTCAGCAGGAACTCTGCCTGACCTCAGACCGGAATGGCTCAAACCTCATAAACTTTACATACACAGACTTTACATATCAAACCCATTAAAACTCACACAGAACAATGCTCAGTGGACTTATAATCAAACATCATAATTCTTGTTGTTCCAACAATTCTTATTATTATTATGCTTAGATCACATATAAATCATGTAATTGTGTTATAACCGTGTGTATGAATGAAAGAGTACCGTGCTTCCAATCAAAAGAATCATATGCCCTTAATTCAAAAGATGGCTTGATTGAAATCTGTGTAAAATGTTTATGGTCTTAAAATGGAAATTATGTCTAAACTAAAGCCTCTGCTCAGCTACAGAGTAAAGCAAACCACAGATACCACATGATTTACGATGCGAGGGGGGGATGATGGAAAATACCCCCTTCTCAAACAACCTTACAAGTATCTTATTGTCCAAATTCCTCCAGGAGGCGGGACAAACATTTGAGTTTAAAATCTTAGACCCGAACACAGAAGTCGGGCGGGCTCTCTCTCTCGAAAAGGTCTCGGCAGAACAACAAGTCGGGTGGAGACAGCAGACGATGGTTGTGGTAGCCTAACCATGTAGACGCATAGAGACAAAGAACCCAAATTAAGATCAGAAGAACGGGTTCAACAGCTTCATTTCAAGCCATCTAACTCGTCTCACTTTCTTTCTTTCCTAAGTTTTCCTTTATTTTCCGTTGTGAGTCTCGGTTCTAAGTTAAGTTTTGCTGCAAAGTTTCGTTTTAACGTTTCAACTGCAAAGCCTGCTTCAACTTCAAAGACTTCATTCATCCGCGCCAACACGCCACGTGATTGGCCGCCCCAAGACGTCTCCAGGCACAGCCAGCCAAGCAACGGCCGGGAAACCCCTTTGACGAAGCACCGCAAAAAGGGAATTCCCTAAAGCAAGCAAGTAACACTCCAGACTCTTAACTGAACTGGTGCATTAATGTAAAATTAAATAACCCGCCAAAGAAACGATAGAAGGGTTAAATTAATGATTGATGGTTAGTTCAGGTCATGTCTTATAAGTGCATATAGAAACTTGGGATTTCACTATCTCACTCTTAAAACTCATTCTTTCCTCACTCTCTTTCTTTCTGCAACTTGTATGAATGCGTGTGCGTGTGTTTGTGTTATATATTAGTTTTATGTTTTAGGATAATCAATAAAGTCTTGTTTATATTTTGGAAAGATATTTGCCTTGTGTTGTGCTTGCACATTTAATGTCTTGTACTGTCGATCTAAAGTTACCTTGCTAATACATAGTGTTTCACTATAGATTGGATATTTATATCTGTGCCAAGGTTATAATTACGGCCCGTTCAAATGAACTCTAAACGAGTCATTTGCTCGGTTCCATAGTGATTCGGTCAAGATTCATTGCAAATCGATGAATCATTCCTTTTGAGCTAAATTGGCCTCCCGGCCCCCCTTAAATACATTTTATGTATATTATTATTGATGTACATTCGTTACATAACTAATTTGCGTGCACTTCAAATCAGTAACAAAGTAAATAAAAATGTGTTGTAAATGTAAACTTAACAATAAAGAATTAATGGATGTTGTTTGTTCCGTGTGGTTATTATCCCATTATACTAAACAAATAAATGTGAAAGAAACTTAAGGATTCTTAAATAAATGAATGAATGTCTGTGTAAATGAATGTGTGTGCGTGTGAGTGATGACACAACATTACCACTCTTGTGCGGACTCCACTTGGGCCGTCACACTCCTGAAGTCTGGGAGGAAGTACTTCAAACCTAGAAAGACAGCCAACATCTCCAGGCAGTTTATTTGCCATGAGAGATGAGGCTCTCCGCACTGGCCCTGAATAGAGCGACCCTCCAAGATCGCTCCCTAGCCTGTGAGAAAGCGTCTGCCATTAACATGTCATTAACATCATTAACAGGATGCCCCTAACACAGGTCCCTGGGGCAGAAACCAAGGTTTTTTTCCACATCACCAAGGTACGAGGGCATCCACGTGTGACCTTGATCCTGTGGAAAGAATTGCCCTCAGGGAAATTCCCTTGGTTCTGAGCCACCACTGTCTCATGTATAGCAGGCCAAAAGGTATCACACTGGACGCAGCTGCCATGACTCCCAGCAGTCTCTGAAACTTTACAGTGACATCTTAGCCTAGCCTAATTCTATACACTGCTGCCAGAATAAACAAGTCCCAACAACTCCCAGAAAGTTGTCCTTTGCACAGGAAGAAGCATACTCTTTTTGGCATTTAGTCTCAACCCTGACTGCTTGATGTGGGCGGGGATGACAATGCCGAACCGCCATCTCCTGAGACTGTGCTAGAATCAGCCAGTCTTCGATATAAGAGGAGCCAGTGCTGCATCCATGCACTTCACTAATGTGTGAGGGGATAATGCTACGACAAATGGAAGAACCCAATACTTGTACGATTCGTCTCTGAAAGCGAACCTCCGAAACTTCCTGTGTTGAAGAAGAAAGGAAATTTGAAAGTATGCATCTTTAGATAGATCATGACAAAACAGTCCTTGGACCTGATTTGCCTCACGATAAGAGGAATCATCAACATTTTGAATCTGTATATCCTCAGAGTACTGTTTAAGAGATGCAGATCTATAATAGGATGCAACCCCCATCCTTCTTTAGAACCAGCCTATCGAGGCTGACCTCGGGTATACTTGTATACCTCAGTGTCCTGAAGTGGATGAGTAGCAGGAAGCAACCAAGCTGAATTTAGTACAATCCTCCTTGAAGGAAGCTAACTCTACAGGGAGCCCCTGAGAACCCAAAGAACCCCTTGAGAGCCAACACTCTCCTTTTTCTTTTGGCCTGAAAGATATATCAGTCTCTGAGACTGACCTCAAGGGTAGACTGAGTAATAAATCCGATGCCCTGAAGAGGATGACAGGCAGGAAACAAATCAACTATACTGCTCAACATCCTCCTCCGAGGGAGTGTATCTCCTCTTAGTTCCGCAACATTCCTAAGCGGAAAAAGGGCCAACAGCTCACTGGAAACTGCTGCGCCTCGAAGCACCAGAGGTGGCGGGGTTGGCAAAACGCTTTCCCAAGTGCACAAAGCCGAAGCGTGTGCCTTCCTAGCCCTATATCCGAGCCCTGAAGCGATTGACCGGCTGGGGACAACTGGACATGCTCTTCCAAAACCCTCCTCAGATAGGGCAAGGGGCTCTGGTAGCAACACAGATTCTTTATATAGACGTCATAGCAAAATAATCTGAGGTAAATCTGGGCTAAGAAAAGTAGTCTTGTTTAAAGATTATTTGTATTACCCCACTGGAAGATAATTTTGCATGTTTATATCTTATGCTGTTATATCTAGTAAATGCATCTTGATGTAATAACTTTTAGATATTTGGACAGGAAACAAGACAAAATCACTAAGTAAGACAAGCATTTTTTGCAGTAATGTTTTAGAAAGTCTCTCACCAAGGCTGCAGTTTAATAATATTTCACAATATTACTGTTATTGATTTTTGATCAAAATCAAGCAATGACAGTAATGTTGTGAAATATTATTACAAATTTAAAAAACTAACTGTTTTCTGTTTTAATATATGATCAAATATAATTTATTCCAGTGATGGCAAAGCTGAATTTTCAGTGGCCATTGGTCCAGTCCTTTGTGTCCGTTCAAAAATCATCTGCTGAATTATGTGCAAATAAATATGCTGATTTGGTACTCAAGAGACATTTCATAATATACATTTTTGATCATACATACTTTTGTGGAAACCTTGATCCATTACAACTTACAAGCTTAAGGTTAGTAATATTTAAAAAAGAGAAGTTAATACATTTATTCAGCAAGGATGCACTAAATTGATCAAAAGTGTCAGTAAAGACATTTATAACATTACAAAATATTTCTATTCAAAACAAATGCTGTAATTTTGAACTTTCTATTTATCAAAGAATCCTGACTTTTTTTATAATGGTTTCCACGAAAATATTAAGCAGCAAAAAAAAAAAGAAAAAAGAAAAAAGAAAAAAGAAAAAAAGTGTTAAACACTGATAATAAGAACCATTAAGTGATTGCGGTTGAAAGCTCAGCTTTGTCATCACAGGTATAATTATTACATTTTAAAATAACGTAATTTAAATATTAATTTGAAATAAATTTTAATCATATTTCACAATATTACTATTTTTAGTGTATTTTTTTTTCTCCCAAATAGGCCTAAATGCAGCTTTGATGAGAATAAGAGATTTCTTAAAAAAAAAAAAAAAAAAAAAAAGTCATTATTCCAATCTTTGACCAGAGGTGTAGGCTACGTTTGCAAGACGTTTATGCATTCAATTTGTTTAATGCATTAATATGGACTGTTTTATGGAAAGTAGCCACTAGAGAGCAGTGTTGCTTCAGATCTTGATAACTTTGACATTATGGAAGCGGTGCTCACCCCAGGGAACTGAGTCTTATCCAAAAGCTGATCCCAGATAGCTGAAACAACAGTGTTGAGATTGAAAAATAAATCACTGTTTTATGAATAAGACACGGGAGCTCAGATAATAACTGTACATTTGAAATAAACATGAATCAAATTGGCACATTTTGATCTAAACCTCAATGCTCTCCATTTTCCTCTACAATGATTCTTGCATGAAATAATTACAATACATTCGTTCGGCCTATTGTCACACCTTTATAATTGGAAAAGGCAAACAGACCCCTGAGATGTTCCGAGAGATGGTGGAGTTTGACTTAGATGAAGTGAAAGCGCCACATCAGCCCAGATCTGTCTTTAATGTTTGACGCAAAGCCCCGCACCGTTAATCTGAGTCGCGAGTTTGGCGCGTATAATTACACCTGGACCTGTCACATCCGCTTCCGCCAACTTAAACATCTCTGTCAGTCCCGACCCTCGTCAAACCACCGCGATGAATTGATGTTTTAAGGTAGGTTTTAATGAATAAGGGGGAGTCGGATTCGGTCATATCACCTCAGATTCAATTTTTTTTTCTTTCTTCCACTGCGTCTGTTGGCAGATTCATTACCGGTGCTTGCCCACAACCCCCCGCACGATATTTTCCCGCGGCTCGACTGTCACCCGCACAGCTCGCGCAGTTGTTCGTCCCCCTCATCACCGAGGGTCTTTGTCCCAGAGAGATAGAACTGTCCAGAACAATTACCCCAGGAGCTTTAACGACAAGCGGTGAAGCATTTTAATCTCTTCACAGTTTCTCTTGGAGATACGAATAAAAGAAGCAGCGAGACCCTGTAAACTCACACACACATACCAATAAATAAATCAATTGGATAAAAAACTACAATGTCAAAGTTCACTGCAAAGCAAGCAAAAAAAGCCTCTTAAAGTTGGCATCCTGCATTTCTCCTGAACATGAATGAAAAAGTTTAATGTTTTGATAAATTTTATTTAAAATAGGCCATAATAATTAAATATTATTTTCCAGTTTTAGTTAGTGTCCATTAAAAGTAGCTATATATATATATATATATATATATATATATATGTATATATATATATATATATATATATATATATATAAATTGCACCAAATATTGTGACATTTCATTGCAACAATTCTTTTTCAATTCAATCAACATGCAAAAAACAAAGTAGAAAAAAAAAGAAAACAACAACAATAAAAAAAGGAAATTATATCAAAGAGGACCCCTGAAGGCCCCCATGAACGTGTGTCAATGTCAACAAGTCTCTTAAAACATATTATTTGACCATTTTATGACAAGGCAAGGTTAGTTCAGGTTGTAAAACGTTATGTGGTGCGACTCCCCAAAAACCTGCTTGACTTGTTAAGTCAAAATATTTGCAAAAATACTTTCAAAAATGGTAACCATTTAATATTTAAGATTATGCACACTCACCTGTATTCAAGGAAATATGTCATTAATTTTTTCCTTGATGGTTACAATATACATGATATTTTGTTTAAATTGCACTTCCTGATTTTATTCAATGCAGGCTATAGACCGCTTGTATGCCAAACTATTCATCTAGAGCACACACCCAGGGGGCACAATTACCTCCTACACATGCTAGCCAAGAAGAGAAAATGGCTGTTTCTGGATTCAAGACCTCTCAACCAGGGGACCTGGTGTTGGACCACTGTCCCCTCCACAATTATGTTCCCGTCTTCCTTTGAGCGCTGTCTGTTTATGAGTGGGCCCTCTGGAGGTCATATTCTAAGATGATGTTTTGTCTGGGCTTTTGCTCAAAGGGCCTGGGGCCTGGCATGTTGTCCCTGGAGAGAGCATTGGATGGCTCCTTTTATATTATCAGGGAGGAAAACAGACAGTTGATTTGATTTGAATTTAGGGGCCACAATCTGCGGTGCTGTGAATGTCTTCTGTATTGTGTGAATCCCACTTATATCTCATTTACAGAGAACTCTTCAGCAAAAGGCTGTTCTTTAATTTTCCAGAGATTCCTGCCAGCACTCTCATTCCTTTGGCTATTCTGTCTTTCTCTCTCTCTGTTGCTCACTCGCTCTGGCCAACTCTTTTAGGGGTCCATAATGAGTTCTGTGATTGCTGTGCGCCCCTGTGCCCCGTGCTTCCCCTCTCTGCTCTGCGGCAGGTTAATGAGGATCGGAGAGATCAGCATGCCGCTGTTAGACATGTCACACACACTGAGGTGTTGAACAAACCCCTGTCCATCTTTGGCACTGAGCCTGGCAGACCCTCCTCTCTTTCACCCTGCCAGGGCTGCCCACTACTCTTTTTAGGAGAGATAATATTTGCATTTGTAGTGCGTTATACTTTGTTTCCTTTGTTTCGGTTTTCCCTGTTTGCTGATATATTAGTTGGTATTTATATATATATAATTTATATTTATAATCTCAATTGGTTATTAACATTAGGCCCGATGTTTTAATACTATTAATTTCTAAGCACCCCCAAATTTAGGTCAGTTTCTAAGAGTTAATGATGCTCCTTTTTTTTTTTCGTCTGGAACTATTATTGTATTTAAAAATACAATAAAAATACAAGAAATTCACACAGAGACTTGAATACCCCTCTTTTGCTTTTGATTTTTGAATAAAAAAATAATCATTTAATTATTTTTGAGGGGAATACAATGAAAAACTGCCTTGATATCATAATGAAAAGAAAGGCCTAATTTAAGGATTGAAATTCCTTATGAATTATTTTTTATTATTTCTTAGAAAAAAATATTTTAAGAAAACTGCTTCACTTTCTATCAATTTGTGAAAGACTTTGTCTGCCTAATGAAAGTTGGCGTGACCAACAAAATCATGTGGTGCCAACAAGAAGACACATTGCGTCAATAAGTCTCTTAAAACATCAAATAATTTGACGATTTTATGACAAGACAAGGCTAGTTCAGGTTGTTTTGTGGTGCACCTTACCAAAACCATAATATTAATCTATTAACAATTCAAGATATGCGTAATGCATTTTACTTTTAGTTTTTTTAAATTATAGAAAAAAATAAAAAATGAAGATGTGTAGGCCTACATATATTCATGTAAGGAAATATGTAATCACTTGTATTATAGTATATTCTTGATGGTTTTACACTACAGGAAATTTTAGAGCCAATTTTTAACATTTAACAATTTGTGTTTTAAACTATAGATTTTCCTTTCATATACACCCCTATTTGTCACCATATACATTAGGGATGGAAAACTTTTTGCTTCTCACTAATGAGTTTGCCGCCATTCTCTCTTTTCTTCTGTTCTCCCCGCTTCACATCCCAGCCTCTCCACACTCTTCCTGAGAAAAATGATCGACACAGTGTACTGGAAGTGTGAGCGAGAGAAAGATTAAATCCAAGTTTCTTTCATCCATGAGTGCTTTCATGTCTTTTTTCAAGCAGAGAATTATCAGTGCTGGTACTCGTGCAGCAGGGACTGATGGGAGGAGGAGGTGTGAACAATGAGGAAGTAAGGTTCCTGATGAAGAGGGATTTTACTTAGCACCCGCCTCTTTTGTTTGGAATTGTTTTGGTCACGAGATTAATACTGAAAGTGATGCGACAGTCTAATATGTCATTGATGGAGACTGACATGAAGAATCCCGAACTCACAGTAGAAAAGACCAGTTCAGCTTCAAGATTTAAGGATCTTAGAAGGAGGGATTTACGTCTGACCTCAATACACATAAGGTTTTAATGAAATAACCGAATACAGAGGCAGCATGGAAATGTTATTAAACCACCTCTGAAGGAAAAGAAAAAAAAAAAAAAAGAAATAGTAAAACAACAACGCTTTCTATAGAAAGAAATTTTTCTGATATTCCTGGCCCGTCTTCTAATCTCCTGTGTTTGGAGAAATTTTTTTCATTAAATTTGTGTCAGGACTAATTTTGAGGCGAATGAATACAGATGTCAGGGTGCCATCGGATCCCATGGCAGGGCTCTTAATGAGATAACAGGCTTTAGTCAAAGAATTAACACTATTGAAAAAATGAGATTAGCTGAATGGATGCAGATCCGGCTGGAACGGGGGCTTGGCTTGTGCCGTATCAGACTGAGAGACTTTCGCTGCCAAATCACAAATCTATTTCCAACGTCGGTATTAATTATCAAACTAAAGCTGCTGTTGCGTGTTGATTCATCAGGGTATGCTCCTTGTATTATCTCCCATTAAGCGGAAAAAAAGGAGAGATTATGTGGGCCTTCAGGGGCGTTTTATAAATTCTATGAGACTGTTAAACCATGTCATGGACTTTGGAGGATAACACCACCACGGTCCTATGTGCACGCTTCCTTCACGTGTGCTAAAATGCACCTTTAAGCCTTAAATTTGATTATTTATTTTAGTTTTCAATTAATTTGAAGCTTCTTGGCCCGGTGTGGAGGAGTTGACTCGCAAATGTCTTTATGTGAGATGTGCGTTTGTGTGCATAACAAGTGTATAGACAGCATACAAGAGTGCTTGATGGCTTCTGGCCTCTTGTGCGGACCGTTTTCTATATTATACTCTGCGTTCTAGGACTGAATCAGCATACAATAGCTTTCTATTCACACTTGCTTGGCATCGGACATAATGATTAACATAAATGCATGTCTTCTTTTGTGGAAGTGATGGGTGCTGGCAATGCAGTTTACATGTAAGACAGTATGCCAACTTACCTAGATCTAGATGCAACACCCATGTGATTGAGGGAGAGAGTTGAGTTGATTCAGTGCTGCATTGATTGGCAGCCTTGTCTGCTGATTATACCAAGCACATAGGGAGCCTATCACAATCACACAGGTAATAATCTCCCAGTTGCACGCTGCTATTTCACACATGGATGCGGCCTGTGATGAGAAAAGTATGTCACAGTATCGATAAATAATTATGAGCGATGAGACTCTCTTCCTGTATTGGAAGTTGGCTGAAATGACTTCATAAAGCCTGGGGATTGTGGGAGAGGTGATGTCGTGACAGCATCTTTCTGCTGGCTCACAATCGCACCTAATTATGCAGTGTGAGCACATCTCGCCGTCCAGCGCGCATGATTTCGTCTGATTCTCTGGTGTTTTATGCATCTCCCATCTGATGAGTCTTGATACGCTGATCAGAATGGCATTCTTCACCCAATTGACAATGACAACTCTGACACTTTTTGCTGATGTATTCTGACGGAGTCGTTGTTTAAAATTGGAAACAACGAAGATGACACCTGAAGGAAATCAATGTGGAAGAAGGAGATGGAAAGAATGACACAACAAACAAAAAAAGAAAAGAAAATGTGACAGGATAAAAACAGAAGAGTTCAGAAAGAAAGAGAAGGTATGAATGGAAACAGGTGAAGAAATATGAGAGTAAATAGTTGTAAGAGCAAAAAGGGAGATTTAAAAAGGAGAAAGAGAGCAGGGAAATGAAAGAGAGAGAGAGAGAGAGAGAGAGAGAGAGAGAGAGAGAGAGAATGATGCAAAAAAGGGAGTGAGGGAGCAGTGGATGATGGGAGGGGGACAAAATGAGACCAAATTTTCTTTGGCAATCTCGTCTCTCCTGCTGCAGGTGTGGGGCTATTTCACTAAAGCAGGCCAGACGCGAATGTCATTAGTTCCTAAGCCCCAGGTGAATTTGCCACTGTTCCACATGATTAACCCAGATAATTGTGTGTTGATAGCGAGCATGGTCGATGGAATACAATTTTCAGGCCAAGATTCCTAAACAAACAGCTCAGCAGAGGGCTGTGAGGTGATGGTGTGTTGTGCGTGTGTGAGTCTGTGTGCGTGGTTTAGGTGCCATGGTGAGTGCAGTCGTTGGATGGCTGGCTTTGGTGTAACCTACAACAATGTGCAAAACAAAAATAGTTTGGAATTGTAAAAAGTTTGTTAGCTTTAGACTTAAAGGCAGGGTAGTTGATTTGTTCCTGTATTTTTTTGTTATGCTGGTTGAATGTTTCTTCACATCCTGATAGCAATCACTATGTTAAGTGGTCTAAATGTATTATATATATATATATATATATATATATATATACATACACACACACTCACACACACACCAGTAAATATCATCTGTGGAAGGCATAGGACCATAAAATGTTCGTCCAATCGGTCCGAATGCAATTATACAATGTCCTACCTGTCTGTCAACATATGTATTTCCATACATGTGCGCCCTGCTCGCGCAGACATCACACGTCATCAGCGCGTTTTATGCTATACGTTAGCACAGAGTAACAGCAATTATTTCTAGAACTTATAGAATGATGATCTTGTTATGATTAGCCTAAGCCCTGTGTCACGGTTTGAGGTGCGGGTTGAAGAAGAGGCTGAATCAGAAAGCCTTCAATGCAAACATTTACTAATAATAAACTCAAAACAGGTACAGGCAGATGAGACTCACAACGTGATTATAGACATTAACATAGATGGGTAACATCAACGATAACATATGTAACATAACCATAGACGAGAACCGACAAAGAATAACTGAACAGAAGGAAACTAAATACAGATACCAATGAACAATAAAGAGGTGAGGACAGGTGTCAAGGATGAAGATGACGAAGAACAGGTGGGTGATTGAGGGAGTGAGTTCAGGTGTGGAGACAAGGAGGATTCTGGGAAGTGTAGTGCAGACGACGACAGAAGGTGCATATGATAACTGTGAGTGTGACACCCTGCCTTAAAAACATAATTGAGTAGTCCTGCCTCAGCAACTTTAGCTCTCTGCCATTTTCTCTGACAAAATTTTGTTCTTTTCTAATGTGCGTTTATGGAGGATATGTTTGTTTCAATGTTTTAAATGCAACTTAATGGATCTATGGATCTCAACTTATCTAAAATATGTTAAAAAGTTGTTGCTGAGTCATTTATTATTTCATTTCATTTTCGTATCGATTCAGGTCATTATAATGTCGACAGTTACTAAAGTATTTACAGTACATAGTGATTTTGCTTGCAGAATACTAATGCTTTGATTGAGGCAATTGGCAGTTGATCAGATTTTAATATAAGTTTATATTATTTTATAAACAAAAGCACTTACAAAGTTCAGTGACAAGAGAGCCGGTTCCAGATTCTTTCTTTGCCATTCACTGTGTCTCTTAGCAAAATAATCTGTTTGTGAGTGCTACTAAGTCATAGTTTAATGTAACAGCAGCAGTTCTGGGCATGTGACCAAAAGCACACATTTTATTGGTTGGCCATATTATTTCCAGCTGAACAGACACATTAACAGTCAGCTGTTCATTCAAATTAAAATATGTATAATTTGCACACAGAACATTTGTCTTGGTGTGAACAGGTCATTTAAGTCATTTATATGTTTGTTTCCCTGAAAAGACTGTTGCTCTCTAGTGCCTATCCAGACATTGCTCTGGTCCAACCAGCCTGACATGGCAATGCAGGCTCAACCATTGATGTGAGTTTGGGACTGGAATATCTGTTATTCTAAACCAATGTCAGTTATGGAGAATTTTTATAATTGCGCATAAATTGCACACTTCACCTTTAAGAAGTTTGTCCTACAATCACTGTATTATGAGAGTGCCAGGAGATCAAACTGGCTAAACTATTTAAACAAATAACAGTATTCTTCTTCCCAGGGTTATTTATTTAAGAATTTTTTGCATTCAAAGGTCAACGGTGCACTGTGATAGTCTGGCTTCACACTTCTAATGGTCTGGGGGTCTTGTTTAATCCATAGTAATCACTTATAGTTTACCCAAAAAATTAAAACACCTTGCTGTTAATTTAATCACCCTCAGGCCATCCAAGATGTAGGTGACTTTTTTTCTTCAGTAAAAATGTAAAGAATATTTTTTGCTGAAACCGTGGTCCTTGGTGATTCATATAATTCAAGTCAATGGCTACCGTCATTTTGAGTAAAAAAAACAGGCAAAACTAAATTAATACCTGTGGTCTCGGACGATACATTGAGGACTTATGAAGCAACAAAATCTGTCTGTGCTGAAACTGAACATTATGGGTGAGTAAAATTAACAGCAAATTTTCATTTTTAGGTTAGCTATCCCTTTAAACTTAAAGACTAGCACTAAATGAAGAAAGAAAACAAACAGGAAGTGCCCTAAACATGTGACCACTAGAATTACATAGCAAACGAAAGAACACTATAAATCCTACTCTTAGTTCAAATTTTTTTAGGCAAGTAAATGGTACTCACTTAAAAAAATTGGGTTAAAAATAACCCAACAAGTAACCCAACTATGGGTTAGTATAGCACCGTCCCAACTGTGGGTTATTTTAACCCATTGCATTGGGTTAAATGCCAGTTGGGTTAAAATAACCCAACTGTTTAGTTAAATATTTATTTTTATTTATGACCTTATTTTAATAAATAAAATGCACTGTTTTCAAATACAGATAGTTTATTTGTATAAAACAATACATATGTTTCAACAAATATATTTTTAAATTACAAACTATATATTGGGGAGTCTAGCATTTAATGTAAATAGTGTACATAAATTAAAAATACACAAGTGTAGATACAACACACATAAAAAATTCAAAACCTATGCAAATATGTACAAACAGTACACATTCAAAACATGTACAAATACATAAAATATATACATACAGCACACAAAAATTCAAAATTCACTAAATTCAAATTTATGGACAAAATACACAAATTAATAACATTAAATTCTAATCACAACTTTATTAAAAGGTATTCAACTGTACACTGAAGGCATTGATGTGTTGTTGTAAACATACCTTAAGTAATACAACTAAAAATACATATGTTGACTACTGGACCTGATGATGATGAAGATGAAAGTTCTTAATGAGGCAGCAATGTGTTGAAGGAACTCCTCCGGATATATTAAAGTTTGCATGCTACAAAAACTCCCAAATAGATGCAGAGGTCTTGAAATAGTTTATGTCATAGATGTTAAACATTTTTGAAGCAGATCCATTGCTTGAAATAAAGTCTTCTGTTCAACTGCTTTCACACTGAATATGATAAAAACTTGCGAGTTCTCTTTGTCCCCAAGCATCGTCACGTGGATCCGGGCTCGTCTCACTGTTCAGATCGGCACCATGTCAGATCCACTTCCAACCTTAAAAGAATAAATAAAGTTCAGTTGGGCATGTACTGTGACAACATCAACAGTTTAAATTATGAAAAAGTTACATCACAGCAGTGCTGTATATTGAATTAAATTATGGTCACTCTAATTACTCATTACACCTGCTGTTAAAGAGTTAGTTCACCCAAAAATGTAAACTCTGTCATTAATTACTCGCCCTCATATCATTCCAAACCTGTAAGACTTTCGTTAATCTTCGGAACATAAATAAAGATCTTTTTGATGAGTCTGAGAGATTTTTGTCCCTTCATTGACAGCTACGCAACTATCACTTTAAGCCCCAGAAAGGTAGCAAAGACGTCATTAAAGTAATCCATGCGACTCCAGTGGTTCAACCTCAATTTTATGAAGCATGATGAGTATATTCTATCCCTTAACCATAATTTACCACTTTATTTGCAAAATATTAAACTCAAACACGAGAGCACCTCGACACATGCGTGTTGTGTTAAATGCGAGAGCAGAAGACAAGAGCGTGAACACAACAATTATGATTTTTTGCACAAAGCACTCGCGTCGGTTCATAAAACGATTCTTTCATTTTGAGTTGACTGCGCATGAACATCCTATAAGTTCTGTTCTGGAAACAGAATTGATTAGTAGATCTCTTGAGGCTTCGGGTCCAAATCTTTCATTCTTCCCGTCAGTCTCAGAGGCTATGCTGTCAGTACCGGAAAGATACATGATTAGTTCACCTCTCAAGTCTTCGGGTCTGATTCTTCGATTCTAGTCTTTCGTTCTTTTGTCACGTGAAATGATGTGACAGCGCTGGACACATAAGTTAATAATTCCCAAACTTTCTTATAAACAAGCACTTAGTCAGTTTTTTAACAGTAATATGCTGTGTTTTTGGTCTCAAATTAAAGCTTTTTAATTTCTTTCAATTTATAATTTAAGAATTTCTGTTATGATGGTTCTTTTCCATATGAATGTGGTAGAGTTGGTAATGCTTTAAACTTTATCTATGATGGAGAAAATCACTTTGCTAAAGATATATATTATACATATAGTCCAATAACAACACACAGTTACGTGACATAAAACTGAACGACTCAAACCCAAGAGATGAACTAATCAATACTGTATCCGGTACCGACTGCATGACTGTCTATGGGGCTGTTACGTGTTAAAAGAAATGACTCGAACCCGAAGTCGATAGACTCGAAACGTGAACGAATCAATTCTGTATCCGGTACAGACTGCATAGCTCAGTTTATGAGGATGTCACGGGATGAATGAACGGCTTAGATCAGGAGGTGAGGTAAACTAATAGACTGCATAGCCTGAAAAACCCAGATAAATTAATTAATCGTTTCCGTTTCTCATAATTTGGCCTCTTCCTAGCATTGCGATTTTTTTCTTATTCTAAATGTGATCAGCATTTGATGTGTTTGATGAATTTGGCAATTGACATGTAACATTTTAAATACATTCTGCTGAAATTAATGAAATTACTTAAAAAAAAGAGATTCAAAGATCCGAGTCAGTAAAATTTTCCGAACCTCCCACTACAACTGGACTGTAGCTTTCGGCAGTCTGTAAAAAATATACTGCAAATTACTTGTCAAATCTAGTTGTACAAATAAATCTTAAAGCTCTTTCCCATTTTTGTGGTGTTTTTTTTTCTTTTTTCGCGGCAGTCATTCTGCCACTCAGTGGGCGTAACCGCAGTCACTCGACGGTGACGTCACGCGCATACTCTCTATTCTGAACATAATTAAACTCACCATTCCAAGAAAACTGTGAAGTCTGGGATGTTCTCTAATGATTTCTGCGATAGTTTTTGTTCCAGAGGATCAATTCCACGCATTGCAGTTTGTTGAGTTGGTCTATGAATTCATGAACTCCTGGACTTGGCTGTGAGGACTTCTTGCTTTCTTTTTGCCATATTATTGTCAGTCATCAGACAGCTTAGACTCTACTGAAATGAAAACATACTGTATTAAAATGAGGGAAGACAGCTGAAAAAACAAACAAACATAAGCAATTAACTGGATCTGTAGTAGCCCCAGCACTGCACATTTGGTCTCTCTAATCATTATTCAACTTACTAGCTTGTTAGAGGAGTCCAAGACTGGTGCCAGATAAGGAAGGCGTACTGTCCAGGACCAGAATTGAGAACCATTATCATCCAGCAGTGTAAAACTTTCATTTACTCCTTCCTGTGTTAGAATGAAGCAGAAAATAAGAAATATTTTCAGAAAAGTAAGCTAGTCGTTAAAAATAAGTTTGTAAAAACCCATTTATATATCACTTATTTCAAAGGATTACTCACCTTGAAAGGTTTCAATTAAAAGGCAGAAGATCACCTGTTGTAGTCTGCTTCACAAATTAAGCCATTTGTCTAAAACAAAAGTATAACACATTTAGTGCAACAAATAAAAGGCAAAAATTTCATAAGAAAAAAAATACTATAATTGGATGCTTCAGCTACTCCTGTATTAATACAGTTGCATGCACATACATGACTATTAATACAACAACATTCATTATGAATATACCACATTTCTGCCAAAATACCATAGTTAAAGTTTATGTTACTACAGTAAATCAAGGTAAACTGTGTGTTGGAAAATAATCTCTCTTTAACTAATCATGAACTAATCGATTATTTGTTTCACAATGTGCAACATTGTGTTTTACGCATTGTGTTTCATGTTTTACGCTTCAATGTTGTTGGGAATATCTGCATTTTTTCATCTTTCTTTCATCTCGGAGATTTGAGCGAATTCAAACGGTTCTCACTGCATCTCATACCGCTGCTGTGGTGTCGTGTGGCCGATGTCTGAGCTCGCGCCACTGGGCCGAGCTGATAAATGGTCCGTGCACTACGGTTCAACTGAGTAGAGCTCTTTCGTCCCGCATTTAGTGACAATTGTAGTCGCACCTGTACAAATAGTAGTCTAGAGCACTGCTTCAGCTGGGACAGACCATCACTAAAGTCCCTTTAATACATTTGCTATAACGAATAAAGTTACCGCAAAACAGGCGTAAAGATAGTGATTTCAACGTTAGCTAACGTTACTGTAGTAACGTTAGGTAACTTAATTTACTGGTAACGTTAGTATATCTCTAAACGGTTTCACAGCCAATATAATGTTATAATTAATTACTTTATTACTGCTAGCGAGCTCACGGGGATAGCTAGGATTAATTTCCAATCGACCTCACTCCCGGAAAACGGACTAAGGGAACTTTGTTTTTAAAAATATAAAATTCAGTTTTATAATAATTATATTCAATGTCTCAGTACACAATACTTGATGTTATATAAAACATATATGACTTACCTTTCATAATCAGGATGCAGCACAGGCAGCAGCAGCTTCTGTTGTTGACTATCTGTCACTAGACCGTTAAAATTTGAATCGTCGCTGCGGAAACCGAAGATTATCTGACCCAACCGTCGGGTTATTTCTAAAAAATTACCCAACGATTTTATAAATGACCCAATATTTTGGAAAATAACCCAACATATTGACCCAATATGTCTAACCCATCGGTTGGGTTAAACAAATAACCCATCGTTTTTTAGAGTGTAGTGTCATTCTCTCACTTTTGATGAACAAGTTGTTATTATAAAGGAAAAGAAATGTCTAGTTCAAACAACAATTTTTTTAGAAGCACTGCAGTGTCTGTGGAAATAGCCACAAACGTTAAAATTAATGCTGTTTTTATTCATCCATATCCGTTAACCGTCATTACCCTTGATAGACAACATAGCCTCAAACTTAACAGACAAACTTTTTTCACACATTATTAGTGAAATGACATTTATATGAGCGTGAATATGTAAACAAGGAGTCATTAATAATGTTTTCAGAAAATACATATTCATGGTACAAATCAAAGAAAAATGATTCCTGCATCATTTCACTCAATCTCACACAAATGACAAAACCCAACCCTCAGCATCTAATATTTGCATATCATTTTAATATTACCATTTGTTGCGCCTTAAGACGTTCAGATGATATGTGTGAAGACTCCCATCTTATTTTTTCAACAGTATACTACAGAAGGGGTTTGCACCGGATGAAATTATCTTTGTCCCAGTTCGAATGAAATAGATCATATTTGTTCTATGAAGTGTTATGACCTGCCAGTAGCAGAGGTGTTATAAAGTGTAACAGCTAGTCACCATCATATCAAACATTCTGTTTCACAGCACAGGACTGGCAATGAAAAGTGACAAAGATGCTATATGTGGCAACACTTCTAGCAACATGTACAAAAACATAGAGTGGGCATTGACTCATTTGGCCTGGTGAGAAGTGTAAAAGAATTGTCCAGGGCCTAGTGAATTTTGGCTCTATCCCTGCATAAAGTGAGGTCCAAAGGTCTGAGACCATGTTGAAAATCTGGACTTTGCAATCTACAAAGGAATAGCACGTTACATTATTAACAATATTGTTATTGATAATTACTTCATATGAATTTTGAAGTAGAATCAAATGTGTGATTGAGTGATGTAAGTGTTTGGATTTTGTATTTAAACTTTTCAAGTGTTATGCTGATAATAAAATCATTTGTAAGGAAGCATTTTCTATCCAATGTTTTTACTTCCCAGGCCTCAGGGTGTTGGTTTCCAGTATTGACATTTCTAATTTTAGAATATAATTCTGTACTTAAATTAGTAGGCAAACTTTTAATGTTTGACACTGTATAGCTTACATCAAAAGATAAAGGGCAGTGAGTTGTTTCTGAATGATTCAGCCACTGTCTGTTAGTCCAACCTGCCATCCATCAGCCAGAACAATCATGAAGATTCATTGGGCTTGTTCTAATATGGGACATTTCTCTGTGCTGAGCAGGCTCTGTAGACCAGCCAGTAGTAACGAGTGGCTCATTGATTTGTCGAGGACACGCAGAGATAAGAGGACAAACAGACAGTGAAAAGGGAGGAGGTGCTGGAATACAGATGAGCATGCTGATATTGATCACTCTTTGGGGTTCTCCCTCCTTGAGGGTTCAACTCTCTCACTTTACTCAAGCACATTGTTACTTTACATGGCTTCTTTCAAAATAAGCTTAAGGATCTACGGTTTTATAGACACAATAATTCAACACATAATAATGTAGCAATAAGTGGCAAAATATCAAGCCAAGTCAATACAAGTCTCTGTTCTCGTGAATAACTTTATTGTTCTAAGGTGCTATTTTCTGCTCTTTTCCTAAAAGGACTGCAGCGACAGATGAAAGCTCATTACACAGCGTGGTAAGGAGAGGCGTGCAGAGGAAGTAGCTGGGGGAAGTGGGGTGCAGGGGTGGCTAATTGGGGTGTGTGATTACACCGGCTGCTGTTAGGAAGAATTAGGCAACAACAGACCCGGCAGTACGGCTCATCATCGCAGAGAGGAGAGAGTAAGGCGATAACACTGATATTGCCTTAATTACAACAAACACCTTCCCTCCTGCAATATCACATAGCATAACACCAACATACACACATTGTTTATAGGCACATGCAAAAAGTGTAAGTCAGACATTAGGAATCAAACTTTTTGAACTTTTAGGCAATGTCACAGTTGTCTTAAGGTGTGGTCACATTTACTGTTGGTCAGCAACATTTTGTGGGTAAAATCCAGTCATTTAATTGGGAATTGAAGAATATTGCCTGATGGATTCCAATGGCAAATAATTTCAAAAAGCTAATTTTGTCCACATTTTTTCAAATCAGGTTCTAATTTGGTGAACTTTGACAAACAAATTAGCAGTACCGACTAATTTCAAACCTTTTGGTTCAGCAGTGACTTCTGTATGGCAAAACATAAGATCCACAATGTACAAGGCATGCACACATTTTCTTGGTGACTATTTAGCCAGTTTTGTACCTGTTAGCAACGTGTTGCACAGACAGACGAGGAAGAGGAAGGTGAAGTTTCAACACAGAATTAAAGCAACTTTCACAGATGCTAATGCAAACAAGACCGGACCCCATACACAGGCAAAGGATGAACTTAAGTTGTAATACAAACAAGGTAAGTTAATGATACACAGCTGAAAACAACATCATGTAGTCACCATAGAGACAAAGGCGTGGCGGGAAATTCAATAAAAAGAATACATGTGACTGATGAAAACAAACTAAAAGTCCATGAAAACCAAGGTAAGAACAAACTTAGCTTAGTTCCTTTCCTTTTGCACCTGCACTGAACTGTAATGGGCAACATAGCTCCTATGACGAGAAAAAACAGGTACTTGAGTCAGAGTGAAACAGAGTTCACTCTTCGGCCAGAACTAGACTCGCGTACGGCCGTCACCAGAAGCCAGTGATTATAGTTTATAAATATGCTTTTTTGGGCTTCAAAATCTAGGGGACCATTCACTCCCATTATAAAGCTTGGAAGAGCCAGTATATATTTTTTTAACATAACTCTGATTGTGTTTGGCTGAAAGAAGAAGGTACAGCAAGGATTGTTTGAGGGTGAGTAAAATTATGGTAAAATTTAAATTTTTGGGGGAACTAACCCTTTATGATTTTCCCAATAAACAGGGAAGAATAAACCTGATGTTCTCTATTATTCTTGTACTCTCTGACAACAAAGCACTTGAAGGCGACAAGCTCGTAATCACGGCTTCAGAAGTGGAAAGTAGGAAATTTCTGATAGCAGATGAAGGTGCAGACGTGCATGTTTAGATATGTGATTCCCTTAAGTGTCTTGTCTTGCCACTGAAATGCTTGTTTGTTTTAGCTCATTATTCAGTTGGTTGTAGTGATGCAAGGTTTGTGAATGAATCATTCTTTTGAACCAGTTCACCAAATTGGACTGAGCCATCTGAAAAGAGTCAGAACATATCTAAAAGTTACTCAATCAAAAAAAAAAATCACTTTCGGACATGCTGACAGTCACACCAACTACAAATTAGCCTGTATCCTGAAGTAGCCTAATTGATCATGATGCCGGTTTTTGCCAACTCAAACAGTTCTCCAGTTTGTCCAACAGCACAAACTGAACTAAGAACAGTCTTTCGGACATATCCAACATGCAAACTGCCTGCTGATGGTTTCATAAATAGTGGATGAAATGTACAGTATACAGTATGTCTGATGTTTTGCTGAACAATAAGTATAACAAAAATATATTGGAAATGGAAATATAACAGCGATCCTATGGCTCAAGTCAATACTGGTACACTGATAGCAGTTCTCTCTTGAGTCAAGAGACTCTTGAGTTACAACAGTTCCCTTTCAGTTCGGTTACGTTCTACCCTGTTGAGTAACGGACGTGGCGGAGCGTCCGATGCCAGGCCTAATACTCGTATGCATCGGTGGAACCTGTGCTAGTCTCGGTCCTATATTTTGTGATCCCTACGGTAATCCCATATGTGTATTCTTCCATGGTACGGCTCCCTGCGGCGAACCTGTGTCTTTCATTTGGCAGAGCTCTCTCTGCCGTCTCTGACCGGTGTCGTCCTTGTACTGCCCGGAAACGCCCAGTACATATGTGTAACCCCCAAGTTAACTCCCTACGGGCAGGATGTGGGTTCTGCAGCGTCTCCCTTTCCACCAAAAGGGCACGCTTTCCCAGTGTTGTCCAAGTCTGTCTGAGTGGGTCATGCGGAACAGCAGTGGACTTGCCTGGCCTAAGCCCTGTCCCATTGCCGCCTCAATAAATGCGGGGGGTTCAGGAGGCTTTCGCTAGGCACTGGAAGGTGGCAGCACTAAGTGGCGTTTTAATTGGGATCCCAATCAATACGGTACGTCTGACTACATCGAACGTGACCAAACTGAAAGGGAACGTCTAGGTTATATATGTAGGCTAACCCTCATTCCCTGAAGGGTAGTCCCGTCGCCACTAGTGCTGGGTCACCGCTGACCCCAGTCTCCGCTCGGCTCCTCAGCGAAAAACAAGTGGTGCGTGCATCCGTTTCCGTATTTATACCTGCGCTGCGGGGCGGAGCGCGAGATGCAAATCTCGCATACCAATGTGCATTGGCTCGTTTTTTTTAATACTCGAAGATGACAGGCTCCCTAAGCATTATCCCAATCAGTACGGTTCATCTGACTACATCTCTGTTCCCTGAAGGAAACAGAGAAGGAAACTTTTCATGGAAAGAGGGTAACATACGTAACCGAGACGTTCTCGAGTCACTATTACACTGAACTCAGGAAACCGTTCAGACTCGGAAATATCTGCGGTGAACCAAATGAGCTGGTGATACTGGCATGTATACTGGCGAGCAGTTGACTCGCAAATGGAAAATTTGCGAGTCAAAATAAAAATGTATTTCTTTACCATAAATAAAATGGTTTATTTAAAAAAGTTTCTGTTGGCTAAGACTAGTTTATTCATTTCATTTACATTTCATTCATTACATTTACTGTATGCCGCATTTCACATCATTACTGGAAGGAATCACATCAAGGAATAGTATAAAAATTATCCCATGATTTACTCACCCTCAAGCCGTCTTAGCTGTATATGACTTCTTTCAGACGAATCAAAGTTATATTAAAAATGTCCTGGCCCTTCCAAGCTTTATAATGGTATAGTGAGTGTCAGTCCTGATTTTGAAGTTAAAAAAAGTGCATGCATGGCTTGAGGGTGAGCAAATCATGGGATAATTTTCCTTGTTGGGTGAACTATCCCTTTAACTCTATCTTTTACAATTTTATTGCTAACTCTCATGTCTTAAACACTGTGTAAAACTTTTAATTGGATTGATATAATCCCTCCATATTTGTGACAATATCTTGCAACTGACCATGCTTGAGTCACACGCACTTCATTATTTAGCATGCGAAACACAACAATGGTAACAATAAAATTTTATATAAAGTATTATCAAGCTCTCATTTTTTTTAGTTACTAGAATTCTCATGTAGCCTAAGTGAACTGTAAGATTTTGTCAGTACAACATACCTATTTCACAAGTTTTTAAACCAATAAGTTTGCATGCTTTTTGTTAAAATAATTAAAAAATAAACAACGACATCCAGATTTAATTAAACAAAAATGTTTAAAGTCTTATACATCATAATATTTTATCTACTAACATGTAGGCTACAATGTTCTTGTCTTCAAAAAAAGTTTTGAAAAAAAGTTTTATAAAATGATAAACATAAAAAAAATCTATTTTAGCCTTTAAACCACTTTTAAGAATAGGGAGGAGTCAATATGATAAATGATTATAGGTGTTTCATCTGCTCTGTGAATAATGCTAGATACCTTATTATCTGAATTGTTTACATTTTCAGAATGCAAAAATTTGCAATTACATACATTTGCAATGTCATCTTATTCTCCCAAACCCTAACACCTACTAACTATATTACTTATAGTTAGAATGTCTAAAATGGACCATCAAAATAAAGTGTTACCCTGTTTTGTTACCAGTTAACATAACCTCTTCGAAATATCTTTCACATTCTGCAGAAAAAAATAAATGCGTACAGCAGGTTTGAAAGCCATGAGAGTAAATAAATAATGACAGAATATTTACTTTTGGGTGAATCATCCATTTAAGGGCTCTCCATTTTTTCCCCATGGGACTTAATTAACCATCCAACAATAAGTGCAGACAAGTCAACATCAGGCCACAATTAAGTTTCCCAGAGGTATGCAGTTGAGTTTGTGCACCTCTGACAGGAGTTTTCATCTTTTTTCTGAATATCCTGACAAATCATTGATTTGCACTTCATTCCAGATCATTCTCTCCCTCTGCGAAGTTTCTTTGTTTGATTTTCCAGCACAAAAGCTGAAGAAACAGAAAGGACAGGGTGAATTAGAGAGAACTGACATCAAGAACAATGCCAGAACTCTGCTTTGATTTTGCGTCACTGATAATATACGCTAATACTGGGTCACAGAACCAAAGAATGCATAGCCTGTGTTCATCTCTGTCTGACTGTATCTTCTCTGTCAGATGGTTGCTGTTTATTACTTTAAAGAAGCCTAAAACAAGACATCAGCAAATCTTTTGTCTTTCATTGTGTGATCTGAATCTTTAAATTACCTTGTTCAAAGCCCGAACCTTAACTGTTGAAAGAAATAATCATTAACTGCCTGTTTTAATTGTTTACATTAATCATAAAGTTTAGAAACGCCATATTCTCTTCTGCACTGAAAAAAAAAAATGGTGTAGGATTGGTTTTGAAATAATTTTCACTAGTAAAATAAGCAAAAAGTAACACGTTAAATTAAACCTGAAATTTTGAAGAAAGACTAAAGTAGTTATTTTTCTGTAAAACATGATTGTTGAAAGGGCTGTCAAATGATTAATCACGATTAATCGCATCCAAAATAAAAGTTTGTGTTTACATAATAAATGCGTGCTGTGTATAATTATTTTATATATATAAATACATACACATGCTTGTATATATTTAAGAAATATTTGCATGTATATACTATATATAGATTTATATATAATTTATATTATATATAAATATTTTATATATAAATAACACATTTTTCTTAAATATATAAATGCACATGTGTGTACTTATACAAAATAATTGTACACAGTACAAACACATTTATTATGTAAACACAAACTTTTATTTTGGATGCGATTAATCGTGATTAATCATTTGACAGCCCTATAATAATAATAATAATAATAATAATAATATATATATATATATATATATATATATATATTGTTTTTTTTTACCGTGTACGTATACTGTTTCATTTGATTTTTTTATTTTTTTTATTCAAAATTTACATTACAATCAGTCATAAAATCCTTCCAAACATAATCACTGTATTCAAACCACAACTATTAAAATATTGTTTATTAATATAGGCTACTATACTAGTTGGTAATTAAACTTAAAAACAATATAAATATATATATGTTAAAGAAAAGAACTATGTGCTGACAGAAGGTTGAGGTTAATGAAACAAAACAAAAACATTATTTAAAAAAAATCCAACAGTCTCACACTTTTTGTGCACACCACTAGATATATATTAATGTTTCACCAATGAGCTCAACAAGGGCATGGAGTTTTATTAATCTATGTATCATTTTAAGTAATTGTGTTTATTTAGCTCACAACCACAACGTGCTAACTCAACGGCAAAGAATTTGTTTGGGATTTTTAAGAAATCCTTTTAGTTTGATAGCCTGTTTAGTAACTACTAGCTAACCTACTCAAAAATCAGGGGCTATCATTCTTCGTACAACAGACGCAACTGCAGCAGACGCAAACAAAACAGCACTTTGTATTTGTGTCCTGTCTACGAGAAGGTCACCATGCGTGGATGAAGAAAGAATTTAATCTTGCTCTAAAATGAGGTAGGCTATATTGTAAAAACAAAACAAAACACACAAAACCGGTGTGGTCTCTTCAGTGTCGTCCAGAGCTTCACTATCAAAGCTACAGGTGCTGCACAAGTGGAGGACATCAAAAGCGCTGCTCCTCCTACCGAAACAATGTTGTTAATACTTGTCTTTGAACCTCATCTAGTAGCGTACGACAAAGGCTCAATGAATAAACACAAACCCATGCAGAACCCCACCGCTTTCACCCACCACCGGCGCTTTGTTTTACAACATCGTTTGCAGTTAATGTTTTCGCCGAAAAAGAGTAAGAAAAAGAAAAGAAAAAAGAAACGGCTGCGACAGAGTCGAAGATCAACACACGTCAGGTGTCCCTCGATGGCAATTCTTAACGTAGCCTAGCCTAGCCTACTGTTTGAGTAAAAAAAAAAAAAAAAAGCCTAACATTTAACCAAAATAAATATAAATGCAGTTAAACCGAATTTTAAATGAAGTTCACTGATGCATGCACATCTGATACATCCGATTATTTGTTTAGTTTCCGTTTGGGTGTGAACAAACTAATGTAAGTATGTGTGCAGTGACATACTTGTCCACTAGATGTCGCTAAAGTACTTAACACGAAACTGAGAGGGTTGCTGTGTTTACCTTCTCAAATCTGCACGCAGACACTGAATTATTTGACCTCTATAAAATCTCTCTTCAGGCCAGAAGCTATTTAACACAAACGAATTCCTATTAAGCTATACGAATATTTATACAACTGAACTGGCCAATGATAAAAGTTAGGAGACACTTAAACGCCTTCAGCCCAATAAACCAATAAAAAAAGCTTTAGAAGGAAAATAATGGCCACGAAATTCAGGTTCTGTAAAATCAAGACGGCGCCCCCTGGTGAACTGAAAACACACAAATCTTCCCTCAGCATTCTGCGTGAGGATATAACAGAACCAGAAAATATAGACATTTATTGAACGACTGTATGTTATTAAAGCTACTTCTTTCTTTCTTTCTTTCTTTCTTTCTTTCTTTCTTTCTTTCTTTCTTTCTTTCTTTCTTTCTTTCTTTCTTTCTTTCTTTCTTTCTTTCTTTCTTTCTTTCTTTCTTTCCACATAGTATTCTCATATGCCCAGAAAGCTTATGATAGGCTAACGAATAAGCCAATATGAATCTAACATAATGAAACAAGTGCAGTGGGTTTGTAGATTTTACACCCTGAGGTTTATTATTATAATTATTATTTCATTATTTATTCATTTTATTTTATTAAATGAGAAACAAATGACCAATTTAATTTTCTTGTAATCTTACACTGAAATAATTAGCCTTTATTATAATAAAATGATTTAATATAGCCTATTATTTGGCAAAAGGACTTTACTTGCATTCAAAAAATATGAACATATTTAAACAATATGACTCATTTTAATATTCTTCTCAATAGAGATTTGAGTTTTAACAGTCTGTTGGAAAATGTGGGGTATTATGTATTTTATTTATGTATTTATTAAAGACAGAGGTACAGTGAAAATACATTTGAGATAGATATATTTTAGGGACTCTTGAATTCATCACTAAGGTATCGAATGACTATGGTAAACTTTATCTAATGCTATAAATACATATTATACGGCAGGCTAATTTTAGGCAGCAATTAATAATGCACACACTATGAGATTATGCATTGTAAAATTCCAGAATCATCATCACTGAAGATAACTAATGCAGAATTAAGTATCAACATCTGAGCATAAATGACTGACTGCAGAAATTAACAATAAGTGTCACTGAAGCAAAATACATTGATATCATTTGCTTTAGAGAAAATGTATTTATTTGAATAATGTTATGTGCAAATGATGTTGCCGTTTCTCTTCCATTGACATTTTGTGTTTCAAAAATATTAGGAAAAAGTGCAAAATGACAATGAATAACCAACAGATAAGATATGCCTTAATATCATAATTTACATTATGGGTTATCATATGGCAGGTTCATGCGATATTAGCCTAGAGGATGATGAATTTTGATTAATTAAATTTAGTTACACTAAAAGTTATTTTAATATAGGCTAATTATTTCCATCCAGTATTTGAATATACTTTCATAATCTACATTACAGCCTTACAGCCAAAAAACAAAACAAAAAATAAATATAGAATGTAATGAATTAAATAAGACATTTTCTTTCTTTCTTTCTTTCTTTCTTTCTTTCTTTCTTTCTTTCTTTCTTTCTTTCTTTCTTTCTTTCTTTCTTTCTTTCTTTCTTTCTTTCTTTCTTTCTTTCTTTCTTTCAGTAAAGGGGGCAGTGTAATTGTGGAGTAGCTTGCATACACATTCCCTTCAAAACCTCTATTCGCCATCAGGTTGTTTAGAGTAGACAATGCATAAAGACATCCTTTTGTGCATCCCTATAACAGATGTTGTTGAAACGGTTGTTTCAGGGCTGCAGATAGGAAGTAAAATATTATTTGACATAAATGAGCAGAAAAAAAACACCTTTTTTATTATTATTATTATTATTGTAAATGTGAAATAAAGCAAAAGTTAAAGACCTGAGTTACACATGCTGCATTTATCTCCAAACGTTGATGACAGGCTGGATCTACAGAACGCAAAAGAACATCAAGGCAGATAATTGAACTCTGTATTAAACTGCGCACCATTGTTTTAAAAGGCCTGTCTGAATGTTCTTTTACCTGCTGCCAAATGACTTACATTTGCATGTCATTGGCTGCCCCTACTTTCATCTAAAATAACACTCATTGCGTAATAACAAGATGAACTGTGTCAGAAATACCTACTGATGCTCCACTGCCGAGGTACATCTGCCCGTCTCTCTCCTCCCGCCGCATGCTGTTTAGAGCTGCACAAAGGGTGATGGGCAGTCGTTAGGTGGACACTCAGGCTTTTGATTTTTAATTGTAATTGTAATCCTCTCCACTTGAGGGCTAAAAATGTGCCGTTTGAAATCTGGACGGAAGATGGAGGGGGAGAGGCGATGTTCAGAGGGGCCCTCTTCATGCTGGCGATACATTAAAAGGTTTAATCCAACTGAAATGTAAATCACAGTTCTTGAAAACAAATTAAGGGGAAAGATAACAGAGCCGCGTACCATCAATACACCATCAGCCGGGTCTACGGCGCGGCCTGCTCTGTGCCTGAAATTACGCCAGGCTTGTTACCATGGGTAATGGTACACTGTCAGGTGGGCTGATTGCAAGGTTATGGTAAACAGAGCAGTCAGACGGTGCTGGATGAATTGAGGAGAAGAACAGACAGGCCATCACAATCACCCGGCGGTTCAGACAGATGCACTCAGTGTGGTGAGGCTGTCTCGGTTACGGTGATCCCTCATAATTGTGTATTCAACTTCAGTGATTTTGCAGGGCCCAGGCACATTGTGTTTCTCTGTCTGACATTACGAGCAGTGTAATTGTAGAGTAACCCAACAATGCTGTCTACCTTGACCCTTCGTTGGACAAAATGTTGTGTGACAGACACGACCCTCTGGACATGGGGTTTTTTGATGATTTTTGTTGCTCAAGAAATACCTGCATCTTTGAAAATGCTTCTACGTTTTTTCCCCTCAAATCTTACTAAACAATGCAAAACCACAGGGTTTAAGGTTAGGAGTTAAATTCGAAGGCAGATTCGAGCCCTCCTATTGTGCCATGTGTCTGTGGCATAAAGGAGTTTGGGGTGTTGTCTGTAAGAGAGGGACATGTCAGCCCGTTGGCCAGTTTCTTTTTCCTGCGCTTCTCTTTCATCCCCTGTGGCACCATTATACACCTCAGTCAGTCCCTTGTTTGGGCCTCTTTGACTCAATTAAGGAGAGTTGAAGTTACAAATTTGTTACAAATTAAGCTTGTTGAGATCCTAAAAAGTTGAGCGGGGGCCACAGAAAGGGTTGAAGTAGTTTGGATGAGTGTAGCTGATCTTGCCCCTCATCCCTGGCCTGGGGCCCCGATGCTAGCGATACCCTGAGGTCTGGAGAAGAGGCTATCCTTCTGGAGCTCCCTCTCCATTAGGGAACAATCACTGGCATTGTTAGCCGTGGAAGTGATGAGATTGCAAATGGAATCCTGCTGGAGGAAACAAAGATGGTGGGATCGTTTTAGTGCAACCGGAGCTCTAGGCAGGTGCCCCTCTCCCAGTCTTTAATTGATCTCATTTGTTACTTATACCTCCCGATCAGACTGCTATCACCGTGGCCCCGTCACGGATGGTCCCGTCGTGTCACTGTGACGACAAGGTGATGGGTTGCTTGGAGGGGGGGGGTGCACGACCAGGGTGAGTAACCCATGCAAGCTGGCTCTCTACTCTTACCGGCTTCATTTCAGGAGCGTTTACCATTGCCCTGAAACAGGACGCTCCCAAATATCCCAATTACACCGGCACTTCATGTCCTTTTGTAACAGGATTTCTCTTACTTTCCTCTCTGTACCACAAAGGGGCTGATTGTACTTCAAGCAGCGGTCCAAATAGGCATGTCAGTTTTACAGGAAACCGACGGATCGTATGTGTGGATAATTGCCCCAAAGCTTACAATGGCCCCAAGTAGAGGCCTGTAAAAGACTCAAAGTTATGTAAACTCTCTATTCTACAGCTACCTCCTTATACCGTTTTCTTGGCTCCCACTTAAACCTATATGAACAACACTGTTACATTGGTAGAATACTGTATGCAGCAAGCTCATTATCTCTTTGCATTGTGAGATCAAACAGGCTGCCCAGTTAGCATGTTTTTTATTTGTTGCCTTATAAGGAAGTTAATGTGTTTAAGAAGCTACAAACATAGGTCTTTCACAAATGAAGTGGCTACATAAAGAACTATTAATATAAAATGGTATCTCGTTGATGATGATGAACTTCCCTTAACTTAAAGAGCACTAGTGTTTTTGAAGTGTGGCAACCGAACAACATAGGTCAGTCTTAGTTCAGTGAACAAAAGAACACATGAGCCTAATGGTCCCCTAGGTGCTGCGAATTATCGGTCAGGTCTGTTGTCTGATTTCGTTCCGTCTTTGTCTTTTTGTTTTGTTTTATTTTTCACGTCGCTATCTTCAAAGTTGGTGTGAGGCTGAAGAGCTCGCCTGGAGCCCAGTGTGCAGTTGAGTTGGCTGTCAGAGGAAGTGATGGTGGCTTTGCAAACCCAATTAGCAAAATTCTATCTGATTTCAAAAACGAATCACATTTTTACTTCACCCCCATCCGTCATCTGCCAATTTCCCTGGAAGTTAAAGTGCCACCAATTACTGCCCAGCGGCACTAGCTCTGGCACAAGCGCAGCATGTTTCATGCGTCGGGTGGCATCTTGTGTGGCTTGGTCTTTGTCAGCGGGAATGAGAATGAAATTAGACTAATAGGAGACTTGTTTCCAGCCACTGATTAAAAGGCCTAGGAGTTCCTCGGGCATTGCCTAGATCCAGGTCTACGTGTCCTCGGAGAGAACGAGAGCGAGCGAAGGCGAGAGGTGGCTCCTGTAATGTCATTTCGGACATCAGCACGTCTGTCTCCTCAGGGTCATTCTTCCTCAGACTTACTTTTTTTTCCACGGAACATGGGCGAGGAAACGCACTCTTCCTTTGGGGTGCTAATTAAGGGGAGCATCCAAAATTAATCAGCAAATTCACTAGGGCGAAGGGCGATCTGTTTGAAGGCCTGGAAACAAAGTGCGCTCGAACCAGGCACAAAGAAGCCCTCGGCTATGGACTCAGAGAAAAACAAGTGCACAGACGGCAATCTGACACAAAAATTAATATAAGTATAAAATTTTACACTCATTTTTCTTGTCAGCCTGTCACATTGAATTATAAAGGTTGATTCGCTTATCTAGCTAAGCGAGATCATACGAGCCCGGTCATCTGAATATCATTGCATGGTCAACGTCTTCCGAGAGCGCATCAAAAGACACTTCAGAGATGCCCGAGCATTGCAGAAGGCGCTGTTGAACAGACGCTGTGAAATTAACCCCCCACCCCCCCAAAAAAACAACAGAAAAAATCTGTAAAATCTGGGGATGTTTCACAGCCTGACTTGGCCTTGTGTTAACGTCACACGCTCGCCCAAGCCCTGCCATTCTGTTCGGCGCCTTACCACCCCCTCAGAAGAACATGACACGTTCTCCCTCCAAAGAAAGCCATGTTTCTTTATCAGCTGCAGATGAAATGTCTTATATAAGTGCTTCTTTTTTGTCTTTCTCATTCTCTCTCTCTCTCTCTCTCTCTTTTTAAAGCAGTCTCTAATTAACGGAGGGCCTGGAGGCTATTTGTGACCTTTTGCTGTGTAAATACGAGCAGGCCCTGGCATGGAGACTATCAGGAAGAGCTTGGAGACAGAGGCAAACCCTGTGTTGGAGCACTCTGGGCATCTTTGGCACATTGCTAGTGATACGACTGGGCGAGGTGTTTGTTTGATAATGGCAGTTGAGTGATTTTTTGACAGGTGCTTTTGACACTACAGTTTGCTGCAGCATGCAGCGACTGTCTGCTGTCACTCATCTCCATGTCAATGAGAGTCTCCTCTATGAAGGTGCCCTGGGTGACTTAAATGTGCCGGAAAGATCATTTGGATAGGTCAAAGTGCCCGTCTTTCGATGTATGGTATTTGGGACTTTTAGATATAATATCAGCCAGTGATATTAAATGTTAATTAAATGTTTATTCTTTAAAATACTTAACATGTTTAAAAGCACAAGAACAAGGAAAACATTGTGTGGTTCTGTGTTATATATGTAAAATAGCTTTCACGTTACACAATGCACATTTGAAAATGCCTATAGTTAGATTTGAGTATTTATGAATGATTTAAAGTCTGTGTATTTTACAAAGTACTTTGGCTTGTTGTGTTTGTGGTGTTTTTACTTTTTTATTTTAGCATACACTTATTGTAAACAACTGGTAGTCATTAGTGCAAGTTGTGTTGCATGATATTTTGACACAATTTTACCTAATGATCATGTTTTACCACATGATCATTAATAAAAATGTGATTTAAAATGATGAAAAAGAAATGGTGACTCATCTCATCAATTGAAATAATAATAATAATAATAATAATAGTAGTAGTAGTAGTAAAAATAAGCAACATTAGTATATATTCCTGATTTTAGATAAAAGAGTGTAATCAAGAGCATAACAATAATAATAATAATAAAAATACTGCTTCTTTTCCCCTCGATATCTGATTTAACTTTTTCTAAACAAATCACATTTTTAAACTGTATTATGGCTGGACTGGTGCTAATGTTATAGATTTGTCCTCAAATTGTCTATGCACTGTCTAAAAGAACTAGGGGGGGGGGGGGGGGAAATAAACTGAAAACTGTTGCTCGTCAAACAAATTCTTGTCTGGGTTTATGCAGGCGAGGTGTTCTAGACAGGTCTTCTGATTGCACACCATTTTGAAGTGAATTATTTTGAAGGTTGGCGATTCTTGATTTTGCTGGCTTTTTTTCGACCTGTTCTCTGTCCACATAGCCATTTACAGAGTTTTTGTCCACATTAATATACATTTTTAAAAAGCAGTAAATTAGCACATCACTAAAAGAGATGATAGCAATTTGCATATTTTGAACTGTGGAGTGGTCTCATAATTAGCTGAAATCTAATGTGCTTTAATTTGGCAGAATAATCAACACAGTGTGCCAAAATAAGTAGCAGAAATTGGTTGACCTCTACTCAGGTGAAGACAGGAGAAACTTGCACATTTTCCCATACAAAAAGTATAGCCATGGGTGAAAGACACATTTTTTAAAACACATACCAATGACCTACAGAGTCAGTCAGACGGCAAGCTTTAATGCTGCTACGTGGCATGTAATTGTTTGACTTGTATTTAATGTATGACTAATGTGCATTAATGGCCTGACTCTGTTCCAGTTCATACAGAGGGAAGTGTGTTCCTGCACTGTTACAGCTCTCAGGAGAATTAGTTCCTCTCTGCCATGTGCGAGATCTCGTAAGTGCATAATTGCTGATCGGGGTGCTTAGGATGTTATGTTTGCCATGAGAGACCTCTGTCAGAAAGAAAGAATGAAAGTCACACTCATCCTGTACTTCGAGTGAGGATGTATTCTCTGTTTGGTTTGTTTCTATGCCCAGTTATTCTAACTGAGTTTTTGTTGGCTACAGCAGATAACTCTTCTTCATATGGCATCACATCATTTTCTGACCTCTAGGATGGGCAACCCATAGGCCATTTGTATACGCTGTGCACAGGGTAAAGGTGGCTCTCTGCCCTTATTAGACAGACCACCTCCACCTTCTGACCGCCTGCGACTGGGGTAAACATTCCTCATGATTGCTGATGCATAGTGACCGCTGCATCCAGAGCCTCCGGCTCAGAACTATAAATTACAGAAATCTGTAATAATCTCCATACAGATGATTCTTTTTAAGTGTTTGATAGATGCTTTTACACAATGATATTAAAGGTATCAGGTCTAACTTTTATGACACTTGCCTAACGCTCATTTCAAGCCTTACACCACTGAGCATATTTCTTCTGTTAATTAAGTGCAACCACTATTTTGATCTAAAAAAAAAAAATCTTGATCTTTGTGAGAAAAAAGGAGAGAAAAAGTCGTTGGCAGTTTGGACTTTGTAATGTCGGTTAATCAGTTAACATTAGTTACCTTACTTAACATGAACTAAGAAGGAACAATACTTCTTCAGAATTTATTAATGTAGTTAATATTAATTTCAACATTTACTAATACGTCATTAAAATGAAAGTTTGTATTTACACTGTGAACTAACATGAACAAACAATGAACAGCTGTATTTTAACTATTTACAAAGATGAATAAATACTGTAACAAATGTATTGCTCATTGTTAATTCATGTTAGTTAATACATTAACTAATGTTAACAAATTGACCTTATTGTAAAATGTTACCGTAATGTCAAACTTGGTGAATGTGTCTTGCATATTGAAGGTTTTGTTGTGATATGGTGATTTTGAAATTTGTTAAAAGGAGTATAATATTGAATAATTCATATAATGTGCAAAAGTAACTTTTCATCATTATTCATGAAATTTAGATTTTTCCCAAAAAAAGATCACAGTCACAACATTATGAATGCTATATCATAAGCCTGAACAAAGAGCTATATTCAGATGTGATGCATTAGTTGCATTAATAAATGTGATAATAATGTGATAATTGATGATCATAGACATTTAATGAGATCGTGACAAGAAAAACAAAACAAAATTTGAATATATTTACAATTCCATAATATATTCAAAGTATAATGTAAAAAATAATGAAAATAAAATAAATCATTAAAGGCTATTATTTTCAATTCTACATTTCAATAATAATAATAAAAACTGGGAACTTGGGACAAATGGCCACAGAACGGATGTTGAATTGTTGTAACATGAGATGCAACATCAGCGAGCCCGAACCCTGTCACCCCTGAAAAAAATATTTCACTCCTTATAGCAAACATGAAGAAAGACTTGTGTTTGCTAAAAATTGATAATTAATGAAAGACGAGCTTTCTCTAATTAAGTGCAGAGTCCCCCCGTCTTCTCCTCGTTAATCAGCGGTGAAACTGAGTTCATTGTGTGGCAGTTTGCTGTTGCTTGGGGTTTCAAATGAAAGAAAAAAGAGGAGATGGGAGATTGAAATAATTTGTTTAATTTGGAGCTGCTTAGTGTCTCAGCAGGTGAGAGCGGTCTGTATGAGAGCTCCGGGGCCCCGGCTGGACCGCGGGGCCGGGGTCAGGCTGCCATGCTTCACTTCCCCCCAGCTGCAGAGGCCCTAACACCCCCTTCACGACCCTGCTACACAAAACCAGCCACTAATTATCTCTGAATAGCAATTTTATTGAACCCTAATTTGTGGTAATGGATTGTGATAGGGTGTAAGGGGATAGGTAGAGAGAAATAAAGGGAGAGAGAGAGAGAGAGAAAGAGAGAGAGAGCGAGAGAAAGGATTGTCCGTAACACTTTACAATAAGGTTCATTAGTTAACATTAGTTAACTACCCTATTTATCATGAATTAAGAATGAACAATACTTCTACAGCCTTTATTAATCTAAGTTAATATTAATTTCAACATTTACTAATACATTATTAAAATCAAAGGTTGTATTTGTTAATATTAGTTAATGCACTGTGAGCTAACATGAACAAACAATGAACAGCTGGATTTGAATGAACTAACATTAACAAAGATGAATAAATATGTAACAAATGTATTGCTCATTGTTAGTTCATGTTAGTTAACACATTAACTAATGTTAACAAATGAACCTCATTGTAAAGTGTTACCGGATTGTCTTTTATTTGAGCTAAACAATAGCTTTTGAGTGGAAGACATTTGTGGCATGATATCTGACCTAAAGGAAGTTATGCACAGTATAGGCGAAGGTCAGTTGAAGAACAAAAGATTGTTCCTTTTAAGTTTAAAATTGTTTTAAAGCAGAGATTATTCGGAAACGTGTTGGTGAAACATGTGCGGTTCTAAAATAGGAAAAAGTGTCACAGATCTTTTCCTTGTGAAAAACGGAATCTTCTCTCCTGGAACGGTGTTAGTGTTTCTGAAATGAAGCACTTTTAATGGACATGGGGCAACAGCAGATGCTGTAGGTCACTTGGGTCAACACAAACACAGACAAACCCACACACAACACACCGTTCTTTCCCTGGATGTCGTCTGGATTAAGGACGAAACCGCTTGGAAACCTTCTTTGTAATTCTTATTATTCTGTAGGATACATAAGTAAAAGAAAGAAAGAATCAAATTAAAATGAAAATGTCATATGTTTTCTTTTCCTTAATACACAGAATAAACACCACAGATGCAGGTTGTCAGGCTCTCTCCTCAGCGGTCGGTCCGGCGTTTGGTGTTTACTGTGGATTTTGGCTTCGTGGACTCACATCGCAATGCACAGATTTAGAGATTTTAAAGGAAGTTGTGGGGCTTGCAGCAGGAGAATAGAGACATCCCCCTCACCCTCTCTCTATACAAACACACACACACACCGTCACACACTCTGCCTCTGTCAACCCGTCTACCCAAACCAGATGGCTGATGCCTAGGTTGAGCTTGACTAAGCTAAAATACCTGATTACAATTCACCGATACAATTCAAATATCGTACCCTGGCTTAAGGCTAATGCCACGGTAACAGTATCATTTATTTTCTGCCGGTAGTTTTTATCCATGTCTTACTGGGCTCTGAGCCCCTAAACCCTTTCCCCAAACAGAAACAGATCAAATAACAACATTGCATTGTTTCTTAGTTTTACAGCTGAGACAACAGAAATTCACTATTTAAAAAAAATCTGTTTAGTTTTGAGGTGCATTTTTAACTCCATCAGCATCACCGTTGATTTTTAAAAAAATGTTTAAAAACACTGCATTAGTTAAATTAGTTATTCGTTAGTTAAATATACATTTATTTAGCACAACGGTTTATTTATAAAAACGTTTCGTTTTTTTTCTGATAAATGTATTCATAACATGAGATAAATTATGTAAATATTTCGGTGGCAATTGTATTTGGATGTTACAAATATCCTAATGCATTTTGAAATATATAAAAAAGATTTGGGGTTTTGCATATGCATTGAACAAAACTAATGAATAATATTCCATATTAATGGTGTTAAAAGCTTAAAGGCAACTTACAGACATACTTGCTCTATAATAATACTACTAATAATAACATTATATGTTTTAATAAAAATAATAATGATTTATTTATTATTCTTATTATTGCCTCATACTAATTCTTTTGTGACATTATTTTATATTTTTGGACATAAATAATTTATTTCATAACTTGCTTGCAATTCTTTTAACGTATCACCCGATTAATCGGCTGTTGTTGACAGTCAAGGACACAAGTTTTTGCTTTACATGAAAATGCTTTACAGTTGTATGTATTCTTTTATTGTACAGTGCAAACGAGAGAAAAAAATGATCAGATATTAAAGAGTAGAAACAAAACGTGAAATATGCATAGTTGCCTGAGTCGTAACAGAAGCACATTTCACTCTGAATTTTAGATCAGAGAATAATATGTTACAGTTACTAAAACAATAATAGTAGTTTCTGCTAGAGAGAGAGAGAGAGAGAGAGAGAGAGAGAGAGAGAGAGGGTGACTGGAGAACTCCTGAACTCTAGACGTAGGATCTTACCCATATCCAAATAGCATTCATTAGCAATTCAGCTACTTATTTTGTTTGGTTTCCCCCCTGGCTGCTAATTAATGCTTAATCAAAACTGCTGAACTGAACATCACAGAAAATTTAATGAATATTGAAATAAGCCTGAACAAATTTAGGGAATTCTGGCAGCACTTATTTTCTGCAAATGTCATAGCACATGGGGTCCTTTTCATGTGTGTGTGTGTGTGTGTGTGTGTGTGCGCGCGTGTGTTTAATTAAATAATACAATCTATACATTTAACCAGATTCTCCTCCTCAATAATCATGTATCTAAAAAAGGACAGCAGGTTCACATCTTCTTAGACACTGTGCTGCAGTGTGTCTGTTTGTGCCTGTCAGGTTTATTTTAACCTGTGATCATTTGGAATATTACACATTTCTTGAGAAATTGGAGAAGAGAGGAGAAAAAAATCTCTTTCATTTTGACACTACATTGTGTTCCGCCTTGCTTAGTGACTTTTAATGGAACATGATTATTAATGTTCCCTTGCAGGAAGAGCTGTCATGTTTCTCTATGCTGAACACGTGAGGAGGTGGAAAATGAATTTAAAAAATACAGTAAATTGAGCTCTTTACCATATTTTATTACAAATAGTTGAATTGAAATGCATTTATTCAAATTCCAAATATTCCTTTGTTTCCTTATTCACGTGTCCACACAACAACCAACAGCAGCCCACCTCATTATGACTATTTTTATTTATTTATTTTGAAAAATAAACATATGTCTATTTTTATTCCTTGATAAAATCGAGACTGGCATAGAGGACACCCACTTTCAAATCTTGGTGACAATTCCTGTAAAGTTACTCAAATGCAATCTGACTTGTGACAAGGGGATGTAATTCCTAAAACAGAATATGCCCATCAGTGGAGCCCCAATTTGCATAATGAGGAGACTTCCATTTCTGCTAGCAATATTTTTGACATCTCCAACTTGGAGCTGTGCTCGAGCAAAGTGAAAACGTCGATAGGGATGAGATGAGAAAGGAGTGAAAGCAGCGGGCACTGTCTGTGTGTGAGGAGGGCACACAGAGCTGAACAAACACACACTCACACACACACACACACACACACATGCACACAACTTTGTCTCTCAGAAACACAGAGGCTTATTCGACTTTGGTGGTGGACTGAAGCAGTGTAGCTCTGAGCACTACAAAACGGGAACATTGAGCACCACCACAGGAAACGCTTTTTTGGACTTTAAGTGACAGCCTGACAAAAATGACCGTACTGACATTAATTCCATGTAGCTCTTTTGCTCTAATTGTTGATTCAATTTGCTAATTACTAATTTGATTTAAGTGGCAGCCAAGGCTCCATGTGTTGGGGACATAAGCAATAGAAAGGAGAATGTACTGAGGCTTTTGTGATGGCTTGTCATACAGGGCCAACAGAGTAGTTATGAATATTCTATGAGTTCAGTCCTAATAGTTTCTGATCTGTTTATTTTTGAAAACAGTGCTCTAAGAAACACGCCATCAGTCCCGAGCTTGACATTTACAACACAAATGCTCTCACTCAAACACAAGTGGTACTGAATCGTTTTTCTACTGAAGCTGTGGTATCGGTGAGGACTCAGAAACTTCAGTGGGGCATAACCAAACATATTGTCTCAGAGATTAAATCTCTTTCTCGCCAAAGTATGATTGGTGTAACATAAAATAAAATGATATATACTGTACATATACAGGTTTTTGCATTCCACTCAAAATAAGAGAGATTGCCAACATTTGTTTTGCATATACTTACCCATATGCCTATAAAAATGAGTATATTTATATTGATGATTTTAATGTATTAAAAGCCTCTCATTTTGAACACATTTTACAAATTACATTACAATGACAAATGTGTAAAATAAAGTAGTTCTAATACTACTAAATATTTTATTTAGTACTACTTTATTTATACTACTAAATATTTTATATATATATATTAATATAAATTATTTTGTAAATTTTGCTGATAAATAAATGTAATGCTTTTTCTGTTTAGCTTTATCGTAGGTCATAAAAACTAATACATAGTTTGGTCATTTTTACAGTGTCCTTGTAACATGTTGTTACTATAGTAATAACTATAAATTACGCATAATTACATGCAACTAACCCTAAACCAAGCCCTCATCCTAACCCTTACCATACAGTAAGTACATGTTAATTATTATTACTCCGTACTTTAATGTATTATTACACTGTAACACGGACACCTTCAAATAAAGTGTAACCAATCATTTTTAAAAAGATTTTGCAATGCCACATGGTTAAACATTAATTAATAAACAGAATCTTAAAAAAGTTACCTGATTTCATCTGGTTAGATCTTAAAGCAGTTGTTATGAAACACTGAAGAATCTTTGAGGCTTTGTTCCCAGAGCTGAGAGGATCATTGTTCAGGGATCCTCACGAACAGTAGGCTTACTCTCTCCATCATGCAGATACATCAAGTCATCAAGTTTCTTGTTGTGCCTCGTGAAGTTGTCTTTGGTCCTGCACAGGTCCAGTGAGATGTATTTCCCTCTGGTCTTCAGAATTTCCAGATAACCTTTTCATGGAGGAAAGTTTGAAAATACCCAGAAAAGCACTGCTTTTGCTTTTATATTCACTGCGGTTTTGTTGGACTTGCAAATGATGTGCTGATCTTGAACGGCATTGGCATTTTAAAGATGGAAATACATAAAGATATTGCATGTTATGATGCACAGTTGCTCTAATTATAATAGCGGAATATTCTCTTGTATAATTTTGGGTTGCTATGGTGACAGTGAATAAATATGGCCATGTATTAATTTATAGTTCATACATTTGAATAGATTTTTTTGCCAGTTAATTTATTAATTTATATATTTTTCAGTTGGATGTACAGTAAGGTTTGACAGCAGTAGGCCATTAATTTTCCATCCGGTAGTTTTGCAATATCTTTTTTTTGCATCAACACATAGGTAGAATATATATTTATAATTTATTGCTATATATTTATTATTATATTATATATATATATATTATACATTGTATTAATTTATATATTTTAATTTCCAATGACATGAGGAGTATAGAAATACAGCTATACTGTTTCTTTTTTGGTCCTCCAAAATATGCAACCACTATTATATCCAGTTTTGCATATTTTCCTTAATATCAGCATTGCAAATATGCCTCTGTTGTATATTTTCTTTCCCTATATACGAGCAGAAAATACTCTACAAACTTTTCTCAATAACAACAAGAGATTGCATTGTATTGTATAAGCAGAAATACATATCATGGTGTATGGAGGAAGTTTCAGTTTGAGGCGTTTTATATTTGTATTGATAAATAAACATTATTTAAAACATCTGTCAAGCCCTGTTAAATATCGTTGGCATGGTTCAGTGGCTTTCGGAACCCTGGGCATGGAATATTTAATTATCGTACTAACTGAATAATCAAAAAGTCAATTTCCAAACCGCTGCCTGCCCGTGTTCTGGAGACAATTGCATTTGTAATATTTGTATGCGTAATCTATGTCTCGATCCTGTGTCCCCACCCACAGTCTTAAGGGGGAAATGGAGTGTATTTACAATATAGAGACACCCATGAGACCTGGTTCAGCTCTTGTTAATGACTTTAGCTGTACAGTTTTTGTTTCACTGTCATCCAGACAGACTATTGATACCGATATGCCTATATAAAAATGAGTACGTTTATATTGATGATTATAGTGTATTTAAAGCCTCTCATTTACAACCCATTTTATCAACCATTACAATGACAAATATGTGGACAATTTACATACAGTATATTATATACTGGTTCTACTACTACTACAATTACTACAATTACTACAATTACTACAATTACTACTACTAAAAATAATACAATATACTAACAAAATAATATACAACTATTCTTATAGTAAAACCATATTATTTATTACAACAATAAAATAAACATAATGTGATCACACCAAAATGATCATAAAATGGCCATACAAATTGTAGTTTTAAAATAATATGAAATAATATATAAAAGTTACAATTATTTAATTATAAAAAAAATTATTTAGAACAACATAAAGAACAATATTTATAATAATAATTGTAAACTAAATTGTAATAATTTAAATTCTTAGATATTTTTTTTATTTTTCAAACTACAATGTGTATGGTCATTTCGTAGTTTCTTAAAGTGTGCCACTATTTGTGAGGAAATATTTTAAATTCGTTGAAAGTATAATTTGCATGGAAAGTGCACTTATATGTATACATAGATGTATTTATTTATTATTTTTTTGTGAAGACACAAAGGAACACTTTCTACGTTATGAAAATCTATGTACATTTGGCACCACCTTATATTTTAATGTTCAATTTGATAAAAAAAAAAAAAAAAAACTCTCAATAAATGTTGTTTTCCATAGACAAATGATTAAATAAACTCAGTGTTACTGGACCTTACTGTCTATGTCCAATGCTGTACAATGAGATCATTGTTTTATTTAGTGAGCCGACTCCCCTGTGTTTGTGTGTGTGTGCATGTATCCGTGTGTGTTTGGCAGGCAGTACCAGGCTGGGTCAAACCAGCTTAGTTCCGAGCCGCTGGATGACCTGGCTCGGTGGCGTGCTTGCCTGGTCCCAATGACCCGTATGATTTCATTACTGAGAGGTGAGGGACACACACATACATGAGCAAGCTACAGTGCTGTAAGCCTCATCTGCCATGTGGAAGGGGTCACACAGACATGCATGACCCACAAACACAAACAGGCAGTTACAAACGCAAATATGCTGCACTTCATGCACAGACTCTCTCTCTCTCTCTCTCTCTCTCTCTCTCTCTCACACACACACACACACACACCTATATATGAAGTGCTTGTTAACTGTCAACAGGCACTTCATACTTTTATAACTTAAACATGCACAACCTCAAACTTTGTGAATAGCTACATCATTTTGTCAACTTATCAACTTTAAATTTAGGCCTTTTGCATGTTTTATTTAAAAACACAGCATATGCACTCATCGCTTTTTAAGTGAAATAACCTCCGCTCATTATTTCAGTATCTTGAGTTGTCGAGGGAGTAAAGGTCAGCAAAGAAATTAGCTTCAACGAATCCACTAGATGGCGGTGTAGGTTTGTGCTGGCCATCGTTTCTGTTGTGGTGGAGATGGGATTTGTTCTCTTTTTTTTACACTATGGGCAGAGAGACAGGACAAGGCCTCAGAGACAAAACAAGGACATGTGCTTTGATTTCCCATTATGAACCAAAACTATTAAGCAACACACACCAATCAAATCAAGTTATATATCTCTCTTGTGAGTTTTGAGCACTCTGTGTCAATATCCGCATTAGCTTAAATTCCCTTTTTAATTGTGAAGTCTTTTGTCTAGGCATCAAGTTTCTCTTCAACACACGCTGTGTCCAGTCCGGTGTTTCAGAGATGTGTGTCTGACAGCCCTCACTGGAAGAAGTGAGTCTTGATTACAGTAATCATCCCAATGTCAGAATGAATGAGTGCAGAGGAGGAGTGTACAGTGCAGCTGCCCACTTCAGCAGCACCTGACACAAAGCCCCTGCTCTCTTTCACCCTCTCTCTTTATCCCTCTCTGTCTCTCGCTCTCCAAGAACCGTCCAGACTAAAGAGGCAGAGGAGTTACAGAACTTACAGTGGCCTGCTCGCATGAGCTCACACACAAATGCAAAGAGTTTGAAAGTAGCCTTTAGTTCACCCAAATGAAAATTCACATCTTCACAATTCACAACTTTGTTCCAAACTTGTATGACCATTTTTCCTCAAGTGAACACCAATTGTGAAGAATGCACAGGTGTTTTAAAGCTTCAAAAAGGATCATGTGCTTTTTTCCAAGCCCTCTGAAATCACTTACACCTGGTCATTTCATGGGTTTCTACTGATTGGAAAGTTATCAGATTTGTTAAAGCGGTTCCATTTACACGTGCCCACATAAAGCAATAAATGTGTCTCTTCAAAACGGATATTCCGATTTTCAATTCCCGCGCTATATGCAAATTTAACGGAGTTCACGTCAGCGAAAGCAACAGATATGAGCTGCATTTTATTTATTATCAGCTAATTTCAAGACCGCAATAAGAGAGAGACCGGCGGAATCAGCACTGGTAAGATCATTTAGTCTCACTACTTTTAATTATGATGGTTGTGTTTTGAGCATCTGTGACTTACTTTCTGTTTTATTTGCGGTTGTTTGCGCTTTGGCTTGCTGAAGCAATACACAGCAATTCATCTGATGTGCGTTGCGATAGCGTCATCATATCTGGCTATAACGTCATACAGCTCTCACACGTTTACTTTTTAACATTTTGGGAGGAGTAAAATTACATATGTGGTTTCAACAACCAGATGCATTTACACTTGTCCAGATTTGCCTGGAATGCGTCTCAGACCACCTCCTGAAGTGGTTTGAGTGATCGGATTTATATCCGTCTCGAAACCGTTTCGGAGAGCATTTACTTAGTTACTTAAGCCCTTAGTGTGAGAAATAGGCCAAAATTTGAGTCGTTGTACACTGAAAACCTTGACATCTGCTCTAGCTCAACTCAATGTTTTCAAGAGACCAACAAAGTGAACAAATCATTATTTTGAGTCAGATCTTTTAAATGACCAGTTTGATTTGATTCACAAACCTGCACGAAGGATTGATTCACGATTCAGTTCTCAATTTAAACTCACTGACTGAAAATCTTATTACAGCGATTAACAGCTCACTGGAAATACATTATTAATTATTACTCACACAGTTATTGTATAAATATATATCACAAAAATAATGTGGAATACTTGTGTGATATTTTTATGATGCTTTTGATGCTTGAAAACTTCAGTCCCCATGCATTCTTTGTAATTCCACAGAAAAATATGACCAGTACATTTTCCAGAATTTCTCCTCCAGTGTTCCCTTTAAAAAGTCATGCAGATCTGGAAAGACATGAGAGTGAGTAAATGATGATAGAACTGTCTTCTTTTTAGGTGCACTATTCCTTTAAGCCCTACTAATAAACAAATAGAAACAAATTTCTATTTTGAAGTGCTCCCCAGTTCACTTATGTATTCAACTCATCCTCTCTAAGCCTTTCTTCCTCTTTCCTCTCTTTTCTTCTTGTTTCCCTCGCTCCCCTCATCCTTTTCTAATGTTCTGATGCTCCATTCTCTGTTTGCGAGATCGGAGCATGCATGGAGAGGAGAGACTGGGGGGAAATTGACTCTAACAAATAGCTTGAAAGGAATGTATGGCATATCAAACTAAAGCCCGCAACAACAGACAAAACACCATCATTTCCTCCCAACTTCTGATGTCGACGCACAACAAACTAGCATTCCAATGCCAGCAGAATGAAAATAGAGACAGAATCAGTCTGTGTTTTGTTGCGCTGTCACTTTGACGTGACTGGGAAGTTGCCTCGACGTGTTTGGCTAGGAGAGGAGAAGAGAGGAGCTTGTTTGATTAGCATCATCTCAGTGGTGTCAGTTACCGGCTTCTTCTTCACGGTTTAAAGGGCCAACCGAAACTGCCTCGGTGCATTCAAGAAAACTAAAATTCTTTTTTGTTGTTCTTCTATTGGATCACAACCATGAAAAAAATGGATGTCTATGTATGGAAAGACTTTAACTTTCAGGAAAAATGGGCACCGCTAATTTTTCGTAGAGTGTCCGTTCTTTTCGTTTGCTTTGATAATGTAAGGGTCATGTATTTCTCAATAGCGCCCATCAAAGCCTTTACAGCCATTTTCTTCATTAAACAATGCAGTGAACATCAGCACTCCATCAATCTCTGCATATATGTGTCCATCACTGTTATTCAGCTGGTAAAGTAGTAACCTTTCCACACACAGATCAGGAGAATACTAATGTTCTGTCGCTCTGTTGTTTTAAAACAACTAAATTACCTCAACCATCAGAGGCTACTGTGAAAATCACATAACGCGCTCACAACCGCTCTCTTCAAAGTCTGAACGCAGGGGACAGAAGCACGCAGCGAGAGAGGTGGTAATGACAGACCATTATGCACACACATTTCAGGAGAGAAAGGAGAAAACACAACTGAGGTATAACAATGAGCTTTCAGCATGCATCTGTGACACAAGGAAATGACTCTACTCCTTTTATTAAAGTGCTGGTTATTTTCCTGTTGAGATACATGTTAAGAATATTTACTTTTTCTGTCAGCGTTCTCGCCGACGTGCCTGACGGATGAAAATTCTCATTGTTTTTGCATTAATGCGTGTGTGCATATAAAGAAACCTTGTCTCTGTTCTGCCCATAAAATGTTTTGATTGTTGAGTTTTTATAACATACAGAGAAAATTCCATCGCCACAGAATTGGACTGATGCTTGTTGTCGAGGTGTATAAGCTAAACCTAAATGGGTATAATCTGCAATCACTTTTTTTATCCTGTTATTTTTTGAAAGCATTAATAATTTCTCTTTTTCACAACAGGGCTGTCAAGCGTGCACTTCTGCACCTTTCTGCTATTTGATTTCCCATGGTGCTGAATCAGTCTATCATTATCTCTGCTTTAGGTGAGCCTCGCTCCATGAAACAGGCTTTTTACAGGTAGTTACGTTAAAATATGCTCCCCCTGTGACTGTAGCCAAATCTGTTTTAGCCGTGCTAATGTGCTGGGTTTCGTGCTTAAAGGCCGTTACTGTTAGCATACGGCGTGAAAGCGTCACAGACTGCTAATGCTGCCTCATCAATTGGTGTCTGCCAGACCTCTGCTAAAAGAGAACTATTTTGGCCCATTACCGCGTTCCGGAATGGTTTTGGCAAAATATCTATGTGACCCTCTAAATTAGCCGGAAGGACGTGTGGACGATGGCCTAGTTGTACAGATTATGGTTCTGTTGAGCAACCTGTGTCTATAAAACAAGCAGGCTGTTTGACGAGGATTGATCTGCAGTTTTAGTAGTCATTATCCACATAATAGATGGCTCGTGTCCAGTTTCCAAATCCCATCACTTCTCTCCCCTCTGGCATACCTGCTTGGGTCTTTGGAAGAGTGTGTTTTGTTCCTTGTGACATTCTCCTGATGGTGACCAGACCAGGTATGAAAAAAAAAAAAATCGAATGCTGCACTAAATGATGTACTCCTTGAATGCACTGTTAGTTGCTTTGCATAAAATGCTAAATGCATGAATCTAAAAGCACATTTCAATTATTTGCGGATAGCTAAAAATCCAACATTGCTAACATAAGCCTTCTCCTAAAATTTGCTGCTGATCTTTTCTGTTGTACATGCAGCAGGAGGTAAAATGACGATCAACTGATCCTCAGACCTCTTGGCCCTTTCTCCCCACAACAGAGTGCATTCTGGGTAATGAATTGCCCCGCTCCTGCTTATTAACCTCTCCTAATGAAATCGCTAGGACACCATTGTTCCTCTAATGAACCTTCAATGACAGGACACAGCCCCATCTTTGTCCTTCGACACCACTGCTAAATTAGAATTCCTTTCTTTACTCCTTCCCTCCCTCTCTTGCTGTTTCTGGAGGGCAGTGGGGAGATGAGCGTGTCCTAGCAGCTTTACCGTTGCCCGAGCTACGCCAAGGAAAGGATGGCTAACGGATTCCCTGGTCTACAGGTTAGCTGTGTCTGCGAGCACCCTTACATTAGCTCTGATTAGCACCTCCAGTATGGATCTGCGGCGCTAATTACTTGTGCTGTCGTGGTTCACTGATATTTAAGTACCAGCTCCATCCCATTATCCCCAATCCCTGAAGTCTAGCCCTGCCAACCTACACTACAGAGCGCACAGGGTTATCGATACAGGCTCGCTCGCTCAGCACGATGTTACTTAACCCTTTTGGTGCGAGTGTGCGTATGCCCAGACTCTATCTGGCCTAGTTCTGGACTGGCCCAGATTTGGCCAGAGCAAGCCGAGAAAAAAAGGGAGGAGTTCTGTAGGGGAAGGGTGTTTTTCACGCAGGATCTGGGGAAGGAAAGCACCACAGGGTTGGGCCCACCGAATTGCACGGCTTATTTGGAGATGGACCCAAGCCTCTTGGATTTTGCATCTAGCCCCCCAGAGTGTTGAGGGCTCGCTCTTTGCTCACCCCACAGATACTAATTACAATTCACATGTCACACTCGCAGGATAATGGGAGTAAGGAAGCAGAATTAGAATATTTCAGAAGCCTGCGGGGTGTTAGCTCAGGAGAGGAAAGTGTGTCTGTTTCTCTGAGACTTGGGGGTGGGGGTAAGTTACACAGGGCTGGTGAAAATTGTCGCTATTTTTGGCATCTCGGCGTGTTCTTCTGCCCCTTGTTCTGGCCCTGCTACCCCTTCTTCACACGCCGGGTGTGTGCTGGCACGGTGACGGCTGTCTGTTAGACTAGATTGAGTGGCATCTGCTGGGTAAAGGGAAAGGGCCGGCCTGGCTGTTGGCATGAGGTTGGCACACATGGCACACAGGGTACAGAGGTGGCAGTGCCAGCAGCAGACTCGGGCTTGCCTGACAGCATGACATCTTCTGGAATGAAACCGCTCCCTTTCCTCTCTCTCTCTCTCTCTCTCTCTCTCTCTCAGCTTCATTCCTTTTCTCTCAGCACCTTCTCTCACAGATATCTCTCACATCTTATGACAATTACTCCTCTTTCTAATCCAACAGCTCTTCCACTTCTGAACCTCTCCCCTTCATCCTCTTACCAGGACCACTTATTTTAAATGTTTGTTGCTTCTGTTTCACACGTAAGTCCGAGTGGTAATTTTTTTCCCAACCTTGGGCAGCGCTGACTTATTCTCTGCTGAATTCCATCTATATTTTCCATTTGCATGCATGTTTTCGCATGCGTGTATGTTTGTGTGTGTGTGGAAGTTTTCGGATAAAACAAACACTGTTAATGAACCACTGTGCTGACATCTGCAGGAACCCAACGACTAAATTAATGCGTGCACCACATATCAAACAGGAGCCTTCCTACTGTCAGCCTCTGCATCTCAAAGAGAATACATAACAAGGAGAGACAGTTCAGAGAGGGAGAGAGAGAGAGAGGGAGAGAGAGGGAGAGAGAGGGAGAGAGAGCTCTAACTCTTGGACTGCCCAAGACACAGAGAAATACTTCTCAGCAAAATCCTCACGAAATCGTGCCTTAAAGGATTACTTCACTTAAAAAAAAACAGCCATCATTTAGTCCTCGTGTCGTTCCAAACCTTATCAGTTTCTTTTTCTTGTGAATCACTAAAGCAGATTCACACTTTTTTTTTTTTTTTTGCAGTTATAATAAATGGAGACTTTTTTTTTTTGTACAGGCCATCAGTTATTCATTAATAAACTTCCTCTTTAATTAAACATTGTGACTGTATCATTGCGTCAGTGAGTTGAACTAAATAACTGGATCAGTCCAATTCATGAACAAATCATACAGAACGGTTTTGTGAACGATTAATGTCTAATCAACGATCTGGCATCGCTACTTCTCTTATGAACTCTTGAAAATGTGCCAAGGAGACCAAGGGCCAATGTCAAGATTTTCAAAGGATAACAGACTTAATTTCAGGCAGTTCCTCTCACAAAATATGGTAATTCATCTTTTGTGTTTCACAGAATAAGAAAGTCATACAGGTTTTGAATGACATGAGAGTGAGTAAATCATGGCAATTTAAATTTTTGAGTGAGCTTTTCCTTTAACTCAAAAAGAACCCTAAGTCATAATATTCAGTTGTGTTCTTAAAGAACCGTACAAAGTATTTTAGTAACAACTGACTTTTTCTCTGCATAAACCCAGCGTAAAAATAAATTTTTATTGCACATCTAAAGAGACTCCCTCCTTTGTCTACTAAATATTTTTTCTCTTATCAATGTGACTGTTTTCTGGAAAGAGGGAATCTGTTCTGTTGTAAATTAATCCAGGAAAATATGGTGATGTATGATGGGGCTCAGACATCTTCACGTTGTTAGGATTGCTTCTCATCCAATATATTGTTAATTGACAGGCCTCAAGACAAGTCACAGCTGCTATGCTGCCATCACTCACCTGATCTGATCCTGCCCATGTGTAAGTACCAACCTAATGGAATGGATGCGGACAACGTAAATAAAATAAAATAGTAAAATAAAATAAATGAAGGAATCATTTACTTGCCCTGATGTTGTTCCAAACCTGTTTGACTTACTTTCAAAACACATACAACACATTTAAGTACAAAACATGATTTTTTTTTTTTTTTTCACAACGGAAGTGAATGGGGTTTAATGTACATACAGCATTTTCTTGTTCTAAACAGAATTTTCCTATTTGGAAAAAAAAAGAAGAAAAAAGAAAACAGGTGTAACCGTTCAATGTTTGGATCATTGAAACTTTTGGAGATAACAGCATGGATTGACTACATATGAAGGTGCTAATGCTTTTTTATTATGCATATAATAATTATGGGTTGTTAATTTTATATCATGCTTTATTTTTATCCTTAGGTACCATATTGTAACGCTTGGTATTTTTAACATTGACAAAATAAGACCTTTTGTGGCAAGAGCTCTTTTAGTCTTACCTAGTGCTGTGTTGTGGATTTTTGGCATTTTCTCCGCATGTTAACATCTGCGTTAAAATGTTCTCCCATTTTCATCACTTAAAATCCCTATTAGCATTCTTTACTGTAGAAATGTTTTTTTCTTAATTTTAATATATTTTTAACAGGTAGAATAACAAATTATTCTAAATTGTCCCTCAATGTTTTTATATTATTAGGGGCCAAGGACTGAAAGTGCGTAAGCACCTATTGAAATCGTTGGCGTTCTTCTTCTTCTTATTATTGTTATTGTTGTTAATATTATTATTTTTAAAAAATTGCTCAATTGTGTGGGTATGTGTGATTGCATTTGCTTATAAAACAGTTTAAATGTAATATAGCTTAAGAATATCCTGTTTTATATTCAGGATACTATCTGGATATGAAATTCATTTTAGTTTCAGATGTAAATGGGATCCAACTTGTTTGTTGATTATAATAAATGCTGAGGAAACATGGCGAGTCTATACAAAAAGGAATCTGGTAAACATTTTGGCATCTCATTTGTCCTCCCACTTTGGTGAATTGACCTCTGTGATCACCATGGCAGTCTTGTGTAATCTACTAATGTGTACAGTAAATTTGTCACTAACCAGTTTTGTAATTCTATTTTTTCTTCACCAGCAGCATTTAGATCTGAGCGATAGAGACACGGTTGTTTGTCTTTGTGATTAAAAGGCGAGGAGACTGTCCTTTTAATCAGAGAGCGTGCATTATTACAACCTTGATTAAAGCTGCCAAATCTTTACGTTGTCATCTCTCATCAAGGCAAAACAGGTAGGATACGGTTTTGATTAATTCCACCCTGTGAGTGTGTGAAAGAGTGTGTGCGAGTGTATGATTGCCCAAAGGACAAATCATGACAAATATCAAAGGAATGCAAAACTCACAATTGCACATTGTGAGTCTACGGATCGCCACACTCTGTCGCCACAATTTTTAAGCAGCACAAGCATTTCCCTGTAAAAACTGTTTTATATTTCAGAGATGGAGTCACCTCTGTTGCTCACTTTTCTATCCTTCTGTACCTGAGCCAGTGATTAATGAGTAGATGCGGATGATTTAAACGCTCAATGGCTCTTCATGATGTGATGGTGTCACTAGCAGTGACAGCTGGATGCTGGCAGAGGCCAGTGCGGCAGAAACGAATCTTCCCTCTAGTACAGAAACTACTGTCAGTCATCAAGTCTTTGAATACATCTAATAAAAAAAGAATACACCGCTCATTTGATCTACATTTCAAACCATTGTTACCCGTCACATGCACAAACTATGATTTCACAGCACTGAAAATGTAACCACATGTGCAGAAGGAAACGACAAATTTCTCCCATTCTATTTTCTTCACTGATTTTTGAGGCATAATTCCAGTGGTGGAGGAAGTACTGAATCTCAGTACTTAAGTAAAAGTACAAATAACCAGAGACATATTTACTTTAGTAAAAGTAAAAGTACCACAATGAAAACCCTACTTAAGTAAAAAGTAAAAAGTACCTGATTTTAAATGTACTTTAAGTATTAAAAGTAAAAGTACTTGCATAACAATTTATTATCTTAATGTCTATATTCTAATAGGCCTAATTAGGGCTGTAACAATATGCAATATGAAACCGAAATCGCGACACTCAGATCCACGAACCTGTGTCGCGGTGTCAAGGCAGACGACACACCCCTTATTTGAAGTTAACATTATACAATACGTAGACCTACACCACAAAACTAGTTTAGGATAAATTCGTTAAAATTGGGCAATCCCAGCGTTATGGATGTGACATTTGCAGTAAAAACTTGAAATATAGGTTCTCAGAAAATGCATTTAATACCAATTGAAACTTATATATCCATATTCCCTTAATAAAGAAGTCCAGACATTAGAAAAATATCAGTCTACAGACACATGCGTTTTATATTTAATATGAGGGAGGTCCATAAGGGACGTAACACAAAAACATCTCTAACTTTTAGGTGGCAAAATATTTTTTTGTAATTCTGTGAATTTCACTGCGCACACCAAAAGTAGGCTAATATACACATCGGATGAAGAAGGGTTGGCTCTCCACAGAACATAAATGTGAACACAAAAAATAAAATGAATATTTTATGAGGAAAAAACAATGTTACAGACGTGTCAGTTCTCCATTACGTGAGCGCTCTGAAAGCGGCACTAAAATACTGCTTTAAAACGTTTACAGAGAACTCAAATAGAAAGCCCTTCTTTAAAATAAATTTCGTTTTGTATTAATTGTATCTTAATTTTAATCAATGTTTCATCAACCAATTGCCTGGATTTAATAAATAAGTAAATATAGCAGAAAATAGATAATCAGGTCACGGAGGCGCCAGCGCGTGAACTGGAGAAATAAACCGAAACTCAGGTCTGTTGCCTCACAGACCTGAGACGTGTATATATAGATAGCCTGAAATGTCTACTTTTAAACAGAACAATTCAAACAGAAAGAAAACAGACTGTTCTCTGCATGTAATCCGTATGAAATGTGCATTTATCTCTGGCGAGTTCACTGCAAAGATCGCGCGTCAGCATCGTCAACTTCATCTTTGCGGCTGACACTGACACAGCAGGAAACACTTGTTTATTAATAAACAATTAAAATGTCTCCTTGTTATATTTTACATATTCATAATCATTACTTTTGCCGGTTCTTTGTGACAGCTTTTAGGTGCTTTATTGGCAGCGCCACCGTTACATGTTTCATGAACGCCGAAAACATGGAGATTTTTTTCAATCTCTGTTTTGGCAGGGGGAAAAACTGATCAGAAAATGTAACGAAACATTGTAGAAATGTAGTGGAGTAGAAAGTATAATAATTGCTGCAAAAAGTAACGAAGTAAAAGTAAAAAGTATGCACTATTGATTCTACTTAAGTAAAGTACAGATACGTGAAAAATGTACTTAAGTAAAGTAACGAAGTATTTTTACTTCGTTACATTCCACCACTGCATAATTCTGAGGAATGCATTTAAATATGGTAAAAAGCATTAAAGGGATAGTTCACCCAAAAATGAAAACAACTAGCTTCCGGCAGACGGCCTATGCAAGTCGACTTACGCCAAAAGAGTAACACTTGATGATGTATGTAGGATGTAGGAGTAGCGTAAGCTCTTGCGGTATTGTGTATGGTGTTTTGTTTTGCTCTATCCTCTGCACTCCCGCGTTCGTCAATGAATCGTGTGTCAGGTCAAGGGTCACTCTTTCGCGTAAATCGATGCATATGGCCGGAAGCTAGTTATTTTAGTCTATAAAGTTTTAAATATGGATATTTGTCTTACACAAACACATAGCTTCACTTCAGAAGGCCTTTATTAACCCCCCAGAGCCGTGTGGAGCACTTTTATCATGAATGGATGCACTTTGATGGACCATTATAAAGCTTGGAAGAGCCAGGACATTTTATAATATAACTCCGATTGTATTTGTCAGAAAGAAGAATGTCATATACAGCTAGGATGGCTTGAGGGTGAGTAAATTACGTGTTTTTTTTTTTTTTCTATCCCACATAGCTTGAGAGTAGGGGAGGCCAGGGATAGTTGTAACACTTTTTGGTTTCACTTTATTTTAAGGTGTCATTGTTACAGTGTAACGATATATTTAAGTACTGAGTAATATTGAGCAACTACTTTTACTTACTATTGGGTTAGGGTAGGATTAGGATTTGGTTGAGGGTCTTTTTGAACAGTGATACATTTTTCTTATTTGGTTTAAAGAACATATTTTTCCATTTAGCAATCCCCTTCAGAAGCTATATGTACATAAAATACTTAGATGTTTCACAGAAGACAAGATAAGTACAATTTACCCAATTCACACCCCCTGGATCTGAATATATCCTGTTGCCTTCTTGAGCATCAGTGAACATTTTCACCTTTTGTATTAGTTGTGTATGAGTCCCTCAATTGTCATCAGTGTGAAAAAGTTGGATTTTAAAATCATACATTTACTGATAGAAAGGGTTTGAATATGCAGAAGACGGTGGAAAACCAAAGAATGTGTTGGACCTGGAGGATTTTTCTTAATAATAGTGGGTAATAACTGCTCCTTGGATCAATTTTGATTTTGATTAGAAGTGTTGAATTTTTTCCCTTCAATTCCCCCCCTAAGATTTCTAAGTAAATAACCCGACTTTGTTGCAGCTCACCCTCTGTTACAACTCAACTCCTCTTATATTAGCTGAAAGAATAATCTAATTAGCCAAAATATTTAATAAATGAAGATGCAAGACACATGGAATTTGTGGAACTTTGTCTGTTTCAATTCTGGGAACATCTGTGGAGCTTTGAGGAGTTGTGCACGTGCAGATTCCGTGTGGGCCTGGTTATCACTCAGAGATTTAAGATGCTTGAGATATGGTGTCATAGACATTTAAGATCAGTAGAGGCCTTTCAGTGTAACCGTTCCTGTGGACATTTGAGCTATTCTATGAAAGGAACCTTTCTTTTTCTTCTTTGCTTTCACTCTGTCTTTCTTTTTAAATTGTTTTTCTTTGTTTGTTCTGTCTTAGGCAGATGACCTCTCTGTGCTGGCTTCGACAATGCTCACATTAAAACAGCTGCAATATCTCGTCATTTCTCTGGTCCCTGAATGCAGGGTTTGTGTTTGCTGAAGCGCAAGTTGAAAGCCTTTATTTAAGGGCTCGTGTTTAAGGGTTCACTGGCCCTGACCTCTCCTCTAATGTCCCACACTACTGACTCTGGTTGCACATAATTCATGCCATCAACCAAACACACACATTTTTCTCTCTCTATCTTATGCCCTGCTTCGGCTCCTGAGCTTTTGCCCCATACTGCGGATCGCTGACCCCTGTCGCTCTGCAGGGGGCCGTCCCATCACACCTGGCATCAGCTCAGACCCCCATCAGCACAGTCCAGCCCAGGGGAGTGGGTCAGCTCAGCTCCACTGCACCTGTAGACACACACACTTGCACACTTTATTTAGTCTTGAGGTTTCAACAGGGGGATTTGCTGACTGATTTACTTTAGAGGACGACGAGGGCATCCTTCACTTTGCTTCAGTCTTCCCTGTGGCTATTAGACACAGACCCAAACCTGAGACAAAGACAGACCGAAGCGCAGATAGAATGAACTGATCTGTGACATAAAGATAAGGTTAAAGGCCTGTTCATAACATATGCAAATTTTGGCATGGAAAATGTGTTTGACGAGATATTAAAGTAGTTCCAGGTTTGTTGACCACATTAAAGTTCCATGGCACTCAGAGCCGCAAGTTCTTTGAAGCCAGGTGAACCTAACAAAATGTAAAATTTTTTTTTAAATATCTATGGAACTTTGGGTATGCAACCCCACCATTTTATCATGTATATAGTTTTGCCTCTGAAAACAAAAACTTCACACTGTGACCACATTGCCACTTCAGGTAAAACATTTTTTTCAAATGATCTTTGTAGGTATAATGTGGAAATTGGGAAGCCGTGTTACAGAAACATCCTCTTCTGCTCTGCTATGACATTGTTAGGGGCCAAGCACTGAAAGTGCGAAGTCACCTATTTAAATCTTTGGCGATCTTATTCTAATTCTTCTTCCGCTCTGAAAGTCTATGGCAGCCCATAGAACTGCTTGCGGGAAAGTTATAAAATTTGACACACTGACAGAGGACAGTCTGAACTGTCACCATAGCAAATTTGGAGTCTCCAAATCAATCCCTCTAGCTCCACCAACTGTCTAAAGTTGCTCTCATGTTTTCGCTAATAACCTTTGAACCGTAAGGGCTAGAAACAAAATACCCATTATTCTGATTAATCGGATAAAATCTGATTCGATTGCACCCCATGACGTCATTTTAAGTCATGAAAAATTTTCCAACATTTAGAATTTTCAGAAAAAACTACATTTTCGAACTCGTCCTAGATGGTTGCTCCGTTTTGCAAAAAAAAAATTAAACAGATTATCTTCAGACCATGGCGACAAAACATTATGGAATTCAAGTTGATTTGTAAACCGTTCTTGAACATTGCGCAAACAAATTTTACGTAGCGCTTGCGAAAACAGACTTAAGGCTGTATCTCCGCAACGCTTTATCGTATTCATACCAAACATACCAAACTATGTCATCACAAGCATGACCTAAGGTGACATGCTACGTTTCGGGCGAGTGCCACCTACTGGTCCGGCGATACGAAAAATGCCTATTTTTGCTTATAACCTCTGAACGGTTTGTCCAAAAATCATAAAAGTGGCCTTGTTAGATTCAGGGCGCCATGCCGAGTCGACTGGTATTTTTTCCATATTGACCATTTAAGGCATCTGCCATTTTGAATTTTCTACCAAAATGCTGTATTTTATGAACGCATGAATTTATTGTTACGAAACTCGGTTTGAGTCCTCAGTACAATGCCCTGAAAGAGCCTGAGAAGTTTCAAACCAGCGCCACCTAGTGGTAAAATAAAATTTTCAAATGCTCATAACTCTGGGTGTGGTTGACTTATTTTCATGGGAGTCATCTCCTTACATTCCTGAATCCTGAGTCCAAAGATACCAAACATGCTAGGTTTCACCTTACAGTTTGTGTAACATTGTGATTTAGCGCTCAAAAAACATTTGGCAATATCTTGAAACCATTAGACAGATCGAGACGAAACCACCATAGGAAGTTCGAAAACATAGATCGTTGGCTATATGCTAATGTCCAAATGTCAAAATATCAATAGTAAGTGACAAGTAAATGCAAACAAAGTTAGGTGTGGGTAATTTTTTATGTGCTTATACATATAAATGTCTATAACTCCTAAACGAAATTAGATATTTTCACCAAATTTGACACACACATGTATGGGATCACTCCGAGGACACATAAAAATGCTAATAACTTTTGAATAAATGTGCTTATTGTAATGACACTGGTCTTAATAGATTCTTTGGGTTATGCCAAAAACATAGATACAAATGTTGCCATAGAAAGCCAAACTTCCTGTCCTGCATCTTTCTTTTACAACTTAGTTTTTTTAACTTCTCCAAGACCGTTTGTCAGATTTTCACCAAAATCGTATCGCATCATCTCCAGACCGTGCCGACAAAATTTTTTGGATTTCCTTTTGAAAGAGGCATGATGCCAAAATGACTATTCAGGCTTTATCTCTGCAATGCCTTGACATATTGATACCAAACTTGGTATATGTCATTGTTACCTCACTCCGACCACACCACATCAATTTAGTAACTGCGCCACCTATTGGTCAAAAGTGACACACCATTAAATCATATTATTAGTGACTGTATATAATTTTTTTCACCCATTTTGCCTTTGTTGCAGTTGGTCTGACACTCCCAACCATGTTGGCATGGTTTATTGTCTTCTTTGCACTTGGCCCCGATAATGGCTCCTTGCAGCTATATTTATTATAATTATTTGACTATTACATTTAGGTAGTTTTATATTATATGTCAAATTAATATATATCAATATATACCAAATTATATTATATTTGACATTATTTAACATCCATTAACCTTATCAAAAATCAAAATATGATAAAATGTAATCCATTTTTTACAATCAATTTATGACATCAAATGTACATTTTTCTAATACATAAATTTTTTTTGTCCTGTAAGTCCTTTTAAAAAGGTTTTATTTTAAAGCTATTCTTTCAATGACATTAGATTTTAGACTTTAAATTGCTGTTTCTCTTCTTTTTCTTCAGAAAAAAATATGGATTTTTTCCCCCCGAATTGTAAACGGGCTTTCACAACCAGTTTTACATCTGTAATGTGACAGATTTTCTAATTTATTGGATCATGAAAAGTGTCACATATACCAGAATGAAACCAGTGAATACTTCATAGTTTTTTTGTTTATTGGTTAAAATTATCCAATAGCCTCAGTGACATCAGCAAAGAAAGAAAGTTCTTTCTTAGAAAGAGCAAGTTATTAAACTTTGAATTACAACAATTTTTTTTTATTTTATTTAAATAAAAATTAAATAACATGCATGCATAAAACAGTGTAAATGGTAATGTCATGTTAAAGGGGTATAGTTCACCTAAACAATTATGTCATCATTTACTTCCCCTCATGTTGTTACAAACCAAACGATTATGCTCCGCAAAAGTCATACAGGTTTGGAATGACATGAGGGTGAGAAAATAATGACAGAATTTTCATTTTATTGGGTAAACACAGATGCTTCAGGTATTAAAATAACCCTATTTGAGGCATTCTGGCTGATAAGACAAACATTCTTTTTATTAAACATTAATTCTCCATTAAGAATAATGTGCATATAGGCTTAGTGTGTTGTGACTATAACCCTTATAAATATGAAGCTTGCATGCACAGTGCACACATGTGCTATTTAGCGTTAGCACCTCTCATAAGCCTGTGGACCCTTCCTCCTCCAGACATGACATCATATGTGATAATCATGACTCAGCACTTCGTCCCCTCTACCACAGAGGCTGATTACACGCTCATTATGTGTATAACGTCGTGTTAGGAGGTGTCTAATGCAATTACTTTACGTACGTAATGCATTTCAATAGCACTCCCACACAGACGCACGCAAGAGCCAACCAGTGACACAAAATCAATGGGCATATATTCCCGCCTCTTTGCGAGCGTTCTTTTCTCTGCTGTGTGTGTATCCTCATCCTCATGCTTGTGTGCTCGGAATGACCTCTGTTTCAGAAGCTTTCAAATGAGCCTGGTGTGGGTAATTAATTATTTCACGGTATAGTGTCTAAATTACAGCTATTTGACAGCTAGGTTTGACGCAGACGGTGTCAGTGTGTGTTTGTGTGTGTAGTCATGCCATGTGTTTATATGTGTACTGTAGCATAAGTGCGCGTCAGTGGAATACCGAGCGTGTCACACCAGATGTGGCTAAATTTCCTCAGAGCGTCAGGTGACATGACACTGGAAACAATCACAGTAACAGTGATCTCCTCACGCAGCAGAGTGGGAACAACATAATATAAAACCCGGAGAGTCACAGACTGACAGATGGAAAGATGGGTAGAGGAAAAGGAACAAGAGGTGTGTGTGTGTGTGTGTGTGTGAAGATAAAGACATAGGAAAGGCTGACAAATCAGAGACGTAGAATGAAGAATGATTCTGTAACGCAGTTCAGATGTTATTGGAACAAGGAGCAGGAACCGGCGAACATGTAACAAATTTTAATAAATAAATAAACATAAAAAAATAAATAAAAATAAGCTCCTCACGGACGACTGCTGTCACATATAATAAAACAAAACACAACATAAGACCAGGCCTGTTCCTCTCTCGATCTTCATGATCGTAACTCTTCCTTTTATGCTTTCGCTCCTCTGTTATACGAGATACGAGACCGGTGTGTCACGCAGGTGTGTCGCTCATCAGACATCACGCCACCGGCCTCAAGCCATTCTCTCACGGCCCTCGGCCTCGTCCTGCTCGCCACATACCCCCATCGCCCTTCGCAGGCCGGGGGGTACAACCGAGATGGTCCTCTACTCCCCCCCTCTCTCCGGGGGGACCGTTCACGGTGGCCGCGGCATCTGGGGGTATGGACAGACGAGGCAAGAGAAAGGAGACGGAAACATGAGGAGCGACAGAGACGAGAGAGGAAGAAAAAAATAATAATCTTGGTCCGGTTTCCACAACGCACTGCCATCTGGTCCTCCACCAGCTGGGCGATCTTCTCCGCGGTGCCTGGCGGTGGCGCTGGATAGCCCTCGGTGGACGGCTCGACACTCCTCCGCCGCCTGGTGGACGGAGACGGCTCCTCCGGGTTCGAGGGGTCGGCAGGAGTCCCCCGTTCCCTGCTCCTCCTCGTCAAGGCCACGACAGCAGGCTCCGGCCTCAGCAAACAGTGCCGACTCCTCCGCTCCCTCATGGACGACTGCTGTCACATATAATAAAACAAAATACAACATAAGACCAGGCCTGTTCCTCTCTCGATCTTCACGACCGTCGCTCCTCCTTTTATCCTTCCGCTCCTCCGTTAGAGATACGAGGCCGGTGCGTCACGCAGGTGTGTCGCTCATCAGCAATCACGCCACCGGCCGCGAGCCATTCTCTCACGGCCCTCGGCCTCGTCCTGCTCACCACAGATTCTTAGTAAGGTTTCTGAGGGTTATGCAGAACCTGATTTCACTGAGTGCAACATGTTCCTGGATCAACATCTTTGTTGATCCTGGAACAATATTCTAATCAACCAATCAGATTTGAGGCACAAGTTTACAGTTTATGTCAAGTTTAGGCTTACAGCCAGGGTTAGGTGCTTCTATCAGTGTTATTCACCCATCATTTTGCTCTGATTTTAGGGATAAGAGTAGGGATATGAGTAGGTTTGGTTAGGATTAAAATTTCGGACAGAAATGTTGTTCCAGGATCAACTAAATATGTTGACGCCGGAACACGTCTAACTCTGCAAAATCAGGATGTGTGATGGTTAGGTTTAGGAATAAGGAATAGGAATATTATAGCACCATTTACTTAGTATGAAAACTGTCTGAGAGGTCCTTACTAATATGGCTTCAAAGGTGCATATATGATTAATGTGACAAATGTATTTATGTTTGTATAATACATTAAAAGAATATTCTAGGTTTGAGTTAAGCTTGACTGACAGCATTTATGGAATAAAGTTGATTACTATAAAAAGTTAATTTCAATCAATTCCTGCTTTTCCAAACAACAATAACATTTACGGTGAGACACTTACAAATAGAGTCAATGGAGTCAAATGTTTGAACGATTTAAAAGCAGAAATATAAAGCCGATCATTTTATGAAAGCACTTAAATTGTGGTGGAATAAACAGCTGTATTTTTTTAAAAGTTCTCATCACATTTATGATGCTTTAGGGTTTAGGTATTATGTTGAAATTGCAATTAAAATGGTCTTTTCCCAACTTCACCCAGAAATTTTTTTTTTTTAATTTTTTTTTTTGTTTTAAATCAAAATCATCTTAAAGGGCACCTATTATGCAAAATTCACTTTTACATGGTGTTTGAACATAAATGTGTGTTGGCAGTGTGTGAGCAAAACCACCCTAGAATGATAAAACTCCACCCAGTGTTTTTTTTTACAATCTCAATAAATCATAAGCACTGTCTCAGAACGAGCTGTTCTAAGATTGAGCTCAATGTGACGTAGAATTGAGCAAGCCCCACCGACGTAGTTTGATTGACAGTGTGGTTGTGGCATAGAAACCGCCCTCGGTGATCTGTACACCATCCTCCATTGTTTTAACGACAGCCGTTCTGTTGTGGGATGTAATAATGTACATAGTAGTATTCACTTACTTCCGACATCAGAGCCACTGAAAACACAGTGGATGTATTTTATTTACGAAGGAAAAGCGGCACTTAAACTTCCAAAATACGTTTATGTTTGCGCGAATCATTTTCTGACTGACTGTTTTGTGAACGAGGGTCAATTCAAAGCAGGTTTTGCTTCAAAGTTAATCCTCAAGTGTAGATCGTTGCCTACTGTTCGCGATCCAACGTCACCTCCAGAAGTGTATTTTGTGATTTTTGAGCAAATAGTCATTTCAATCGATGTCAGCCAATTCAACAACAAATGCATCTAAAGTTGTTGTCGTCATCGTAGGATGTCTGTGTATATAATTTAAACCTGGTTTGTATAGTGTGTAACCACATGTTTATAAATATTTTTTTTAAAGATATTGTATTAAAAACTGCATATATTTTCTTGTTCTGTAGCCATCCTCTCACATTTGTCACATAAGCACCTGTACGACAAGTAATGTAAACATGACAACAACAGGTCCCTCGCATAAATGTAATTTCGTTTGTACGTAGCAAACGTTACCACAGTATTTGTGTTTGTGTCTTGTGTGTGTTTTGCACATCCATAATTGCAAAGGGGACGCGATTAAACCAAGTACATAAATGTATCAAATAACCATTCCGAGACGTACTGGTCCATTCTCATTTGTGTTTATTCTGTCGGAGTCTCTTCATCATCTGGGTCTGATTCCGGTTCAAACATGTATGGCTGAATGCCATACAAAACAGCGGGTCTCTCACTCACTCTGCTTCTACCGATTGTTTATTGCCATAGGTATGCAAGTTACGCCCGCATCCAAAGGCAGGGCGGGGATATGCCGCTCATTTACATTTAAGGTGATACACACCAAAACAGCTCTTTTTAAAACAGGCCCCAAAACGTCCCGGGTTACGTATGTAACCCTAGTTCCCTGAAGGAACATCGAGCTGCGTGAAAACGCTGCGGGAACGCTTCTAGCGTTGTGCGTCTTGAAGCATAGTATGGAATCAGCCAACGGCGAGACGGAACGTCACGAGTGACGTCATCGACCAGGAAACTATAAAGCACTCCCATGAACACAATGGCGACAGCTTCTGGAAAAGTCTGAAGCAAGTCGATCAAGGGAATGCTGGGAGTATGGCAACGACACGCAGCTTCTCGTTCCTTCAGGGAACTAGGGTTACATACGTAACCCGGGACGTTCCCTATCAGGAACATCGAGCTGCGTGAAAACGCTGCGGGAACGCTAATACCCACGTCGCCATAAGAGCAAGTGACCGACTGTGTGAATCACGGATTAAATTCAGCCGAAAGCACCTGCGCCCCAGGGGTGGAGCTAAGGTCTAGGTCATAAAACCTGACGAAAGTATGCGGTGAGGACCAGCCTGCCGCATCACACACGTCATGAAGAGAAACTCCTGACAATAAGGCTTTGGAAGCCACCATACTCCTGGTAGAGTGAGCTTGGACAGTCAAAGGTGAAGGCTGACCAGCCGACTCATAAGCAAGTGAGATGGCCTCGACCACCCACTTGCTCATCCTCTGCTTAGACACTGGAGACCCCTTCTTAGGTGGGGTCAACAAACAAACAACTGTTCTGATTTCCTCCACAGGGCAGCTCTGTGGACATAAGTATCTAGAGCCCGGACAGGGCAGAGCAGATTAAGTTTTTCCTGATCTGACGATGTAAAAGGAGGAGGACAGAAGGCCTGCAGAACTATAGGTCTGGCCACATTGGTAGGGACCTTAGGGACATAACCTGGCCTGGGGTGGAGAAAAGCCTTCACATTCCCAGGCGCAAATTCCAAACACGAAGGAGCAACCGAGAGAGCCTGAATATCTCCGATTCTCTTAAGAGAAGAAATTGCAAGAAGAAAAATAGTCTTTAAAGTAACAAACTTTTCAGAAACTTCTTCAATAGGCTCAAAAGGAGCTAGGGAAAGACCTTCTAGAACGATGGCCAAGTCCCACGCTGGCACCCTCGTGCGGACTACAGGCCTCAGCCTCAAAGTACCACGGAGGAAACGAGTTATAAACGGGTGTCTCCCCAAAGAGACTCCACTGAAAGGGACATGGTAAGCAGCAAGTGCCGCCACATACACCTTTAGTGTGGAGGGGGATAACCCTGAGGAGAAACGCTCCTGCAGGAACTCCAGCACTGCACCCACTGGGCAGTTAACTGGGTCCAACAGGTGTTCTCCACACCAAGAAGTGAAGAGCCTCCACTTCAAGGCGTATAACTTCCTCGTGGAAGGAGCTCTGGAGTGAAGGATGGTCTCAACAACCTCGGTTGAGAGACCAGCACCTACGAGCTGGGCCCCCTCAGAGGCCAAGCCCATAGCTTCCACAACTCTGGGCGGGGGTGATAAATCAACCCGCTCGCCTGAGAGAGAAGGTCCCTCCTGATCGGAATCTCCAGAGGAGAACCGTCTAGGAGAGATATAAGGTCCGCAAACCAAACTCGGGCCGGCCAGTACGGGGCTACCAATAGTAGACTGACCCCGTCCCGGCGAACCCTCTCCAGAACTCCTGGGAGCAGAGCAATCGGGGGAAAGGCGTACAGACGTGACCTCGGCCACGGCTGTACCATAGCGTCCAACCCCGCGGGGCTGGATGACTGAGAGAGAACCACAGTGGACAGTGTGATGTCTCCCTGGACGCAAATAGGTCTACCTCGGCACGACCGCACTGCATCTGAAGGAGCTCCACCACCTCGGGTGGAGTCTCCATTCCCCGGGCCTCGGCCCCTGCCTCGACAGGATGTCCGCTCCCTGATTTAAATACCCCGGGAGATAAATCGCCCTCAAAGAGAGGAGCTTCCCTGGGACCATAGAAGGATCTGGCGAGCCAGATTGTATAACGGGCGAGAGCGCAGACCCCCCTGATGGTTTATGTAAGAGACCACCGATGTGTTGTCGGACCAGACAAGAACATGATGAGCTCTGAGGTCTGGTAGGAAGTGTTTCAGAGCCTGAAACACTGCCAACATCTCTAGACAATTTATATGCCATAATCGATGATAGTCCTGCCACAGACCCTGGGCTGGGTGACCACTCATGATCACCCCCCAGCCTGTGAGGGAAGCATCTGTCGTTAGCGTTACACGACGACAAAGAGCTCCCAGCACAGGTCCCTGGGACAGAAACCAAGGACCCCTCCAAATGACCAGAGCACGGAGGCAACGCCATGTAACTTTGATCATGCGGAGGGGGTTTCCCCTCAGGGAGAACCCCTTGGTTCTGAGCCACCACTGTAATAGTCTCGTGTACAGCAGGCTGCAAGGTATAACCTTAGACGCTGCTGCCATGAGACCCAGCAATCTCTGGAACTGCTTTACAGTGAGCAACTGGCCTAGCTTCACTTGTTTTGTGGCTGACCCCAGAAAGAGGTTCTCTGAGATGGAGATAACACACTCTTCTTGGCATTCAGCCTCAACCCCAATTTCTTGAAGTGCGCGAGGACGACATCTCGATGCCGAGCCGCCACTTCGTGAACGTGCGGGGAGATAAAGCTAGACCGAACGGAAGAACATAATATTGGTACGCTTCGCCCCCGAAAGCGAACCTCAGGACTTCCTGTGTTGCGAAAGGATGGAGATATGGAAATACGCGTCCTTCAGATCTATCGTGACAGACCAGTCCTCGGATCTGATTTGTGACACAATCTGCTTCAGAGTGAGCCTCTTGAACCAGAGCTTGCTACTGAGCGACTTAATGGGCGCAGATCTAAAATTGGACGCAACCCCACCATCCTTCTTTGGAACGATGAAATATCGGCTGTAATAACCAGACTCCTTGCTGGGAGGAGGAACCCGTTCTATAGCCTCCTTCTGAAGGAGCGTTTTCACCTCTTGTCCCATTACCAGAGCCTGCTCGGGGCCCACCACTGTGGGCAGGACCCCGCTGAATCGAGGAGGACGAGACCTAATATCATAACCTTTCTCTATCGAATGCAGGACCCACTGAGATACTTTTGGACACTCCGCCAGAAAATCTACAAAGGGTACCAGCCTCTCGAGACTGGCCTCTGGAATATTCTGAGCAGCAAACACAGCGCCCTGTAACGGCGCACCGGCAGGAAACAACTGGTTTGACTGCTCTAAACCCCTCCTCAAAGGGGGCGAGCGTCCCTCGGGAAGCGCTCGCTGGGCCCGTCTACGCCCCGACGCGAAGGCGGGGTTGGCAGAAGGGACCCCTGAGGGCACCGTGAGAGAATGGGCACCGTCAGATGCAGTGAACACCTTTCTCTCACGGTGGGGACCACCCTCAGCATCCTGACACCGGTGGCGTCAGAACTACTTTTTTTTTGTTTTTTTGATGAAGCCACTTGGCTATAATGACTGTCCTCAGATCAGTTTAACCCCCGAAAACTTCATCTGAGAGTGCTCTGATTTTATTGCGCCCATGCGAGGAGCTTATCGACAGCCAGGACTGACCCGCCCATCAGTCCCTGTCTTTAAATGCCGGTGCCTAAAAGACGAATTCGTTTCAGCGGAGAGATGGCAGTAGGCGTCTCTCCAGTTTTTCTAGGCATCGCCTCATAACCGTAAATAAGCCTCAGCAATATAAAAATATTTTTGTAGAGATCTGAGGGCTAAAAATACAGTATGAAATCGTTTTCTTCCAGGACTTCGACACCTCGGTGTGGAGATCCGGAAAAATGGCAGGCACCGTCGTGGAGGTTGCACTCGGGAAGGCAAACATAGTTTATACAATATTTTTATATAAAAAACTCCTGCCAAACTGCTGACCACTCAATGTTTAATTTTTCTACAGCATGAGTAAGCACCTCCATAAGCTCCTCATTTATTTCTGTTCAGGGGAATATATCATATATCATATATATCATAATCCCCTTATTTTATAGTTTATATAATATTATTATTATTATATTTTTAATACCAACAACATTCAGCTCCTCAGAACTGGATAGTTGCAATATTAATGCCACAGCCTGGGCAGAAGAAACCGCAGAGCGTGCTTCCAACCCTAAACTGAGGCACTGAATCTAACAGTTAAAGGCTGAGATAGGGCGAGGCCCGTCTCAAACCCCGCTGTCAGATTCACCCGCGATCCCCACGACACGCGCCGCCGCTCTGCCTCGACAGAAGCGGGACCCGAGCCGCGGGGAGCGCGAGCCGAACCACTCTCCTCAAAGAGTGATCGGCGGGAGCAGAGCGTTCTTATTGGAAAACGCTCGCAATGCTCACAATCAGCCCCCTCGAGAGCTGACCGGGCATGCTGTACTCCCAAACAAACAACACACAGATCGTGTGAATCCCCACCCGTGAAATAACGAGTACAGGGGGGAACACACACTTTCTGTAATGCTGCTCGCTTAGATATGTGAATACATATATATAGCCTTTTTTTTTTTAAGTGAAAAACTCCTGCCTAGCAATCACTAAAGACAGACAAAAACACTGGGACAGATTCACACACAAATCGCTTGCTGAAGACAACAGAAGCTGTCGCCATTGTGTTCATGGGAGTGCTTTATAGTTTCCTGGTCGATGACGTCACTCGTGACGTTCCGTCTCGCCGTTGGCTGATTCCATACTATGCTTCAAGACGCACAACGCTAGAAGCGTTCCCGCAGCGTTTTCACGCAGCTCGATGTTCCTGATAGGGAAATGACATTTTCAAATGGCTATAATAAAGTAACTGTGGGGTATTGTGCTGAAACTTCACAAATACATTCTGGGGACACCCGAGACCAATATTACATCTTGTAAAAAGGGGCATAATAGGTGCCCTTTAAAATGCATACTGTGTGTATCTTGTGGCTATACTATTGAACAGTGAGTAGCGTTTACAGATTCACTTCCATTGTCTGGAAAAGGAATGACAAGTAGAAATTATTTCCAGGGGTAATAAATGCTGTAATTTGAGCTGTGATCCTTTGATTCTTGACCAAATTAAACTGCAAAGTGAACCAGACATTTTATAGAAGTCTGAAGAAGACACCTCTGACTGGCTAATAGAGATGTTCCAGGACCAGCAAGCATGATGATCCAGGAGCATGTCTTACTTCGGTAAATCACATTAGGCCTGGGGCAGATTTGTGTAAGCTTGCTTTCATGTTCCAGCGTATATGCACATGCATCTCAGTGCAAGCTATAAATGATTTACAGCTATATCTTTATTTAACAGTATGGAGTTGAAGACAGAGCATGCTGTTCCCTGCTGCAGTTCGCAATTTAGCGACCCCTAGAGGTAATGTGCTTCTGTTTAAGTAGAGGATGTGCTGTTTAGCCATTTTGTTGTCAGGCATTTGAGAGAGCACACAGATGATTTCCATCTCCATTCATACTTCACTCTTGAAAAGACATTGTCTGTAAGTGTTTTTCTAAAATAAATAATGTTGTGCAAGTTCTTTGGTGTTTGTCATATATTGTGGTGTTGTATTTGAAGATGTTAGATGTGTGTAAAAATGTTACCATTGGAATGTTGTCTATGCCATTTAGTATGCTACACTATCTATATTTGAAAATGGATGTTTTAGAAGACATTTATGCTCATCGAAGTGTCTTGTAAGTTAATGTATTTCTATTGTTGTTTTTTGCAGTTTTACACCGCTTCCATTAAATGCACTTCAAGTCAACTCTGTCTTGGGTACTTGAGTGTATATATCTCGGTATACATAGTGAGGGCAGTAAAGTAAAAAGACACCATACTTCAGGATTCAATGTGAACTGGAGATATGTCGTCTTCTCTCGACAAAAATGTTGCATGCCTATTCCATAAATGTCAATCCAGAAGGCTTAGAGGTTAGGTCAGAATGTGCTTCACAAAGATCAAGCAAGTCTACAAGCAGCATAGGCAAGGCAAGTTTATTTAAATAGCACATTTCATACACAATGGTAACTCGAAGTGCTTTATGTAGAAGAAATTAACATAATCAAAAGAAATAAGAATAATTAAAATATATAACCGTTTAGAATAAAAAAAGAGAAAATAAAATACAGTACAAACAGTCGGATGCACAGTGGCACATTACTCATTCAGTAAATGCACAGCTAAACAGATTTGTTTTGAGTCTGGATTTGAATGTGACTACTGTAGGAGCACATCTGATCTCTTCAGCTGCGGCTGGCATAATAACTAAAAGCAGACTCTACTTGCTTTGAGTGAACCCTTGGTATTTCTAGCTGATGTGATCCTAATTATCTGAGTGATCTGTTGGGTTTATATTCAGCGAGCATATCTGCAATGTATTGAGGTCCTAGGCCATTGAATGATTTATTGTTTTGATTTATACAGTAATAATACTTTAAAATCAATCCTAAATGTAACTGGAAACCAGTGCAAAATAGTACAGTAGTCAATTAAAGTAGTAAAATCAACCAATTTACAGTAGTAAAGTAGTAAAAGTTACAGTTGAGTTTACAGTAGTAAAATCAATCCTAAATGTAACTGGAAACCAGTGTAAAGTAGGATAGTAGTAACTGGAAACCGTCCTTCGGATGAGAGGTTAAACCGAGGTCCTGACTCTCTGTGGTCACAAAAAAATCACAGGATGTCTTTTGAAAGAGTAGGGGTGTAACCCCGGCATCCTGGCCAAATTTGCCCCAGTGGCCTCTGTCTATCATGGGCTCCTAATCATCACCATATATATATACTAATTGGCTTCATCACCGTCTCCTCTCCTCCAGTAAGCTGGTGTGTGGTGGGTGTTCTGGCGCAATATGGCTGCCGTCGCATCATCCAGGTGGATGCTGCACATTCGTGGTGGTTGAGGAGATTCCCCCCTATATGTAAAGCGCTTTGAGTGCCGAGAAAAGCGCTATATAAATGTAATGAATTACTATTATTATTATTATTATAGACCTGAGGACTGGTGTGATGTGTTCATATTTTCTGGTTCCGCTCAGGATCCTGTCAGTAGTGTTCTGTATGAGCTGCAACTGTCTCATGGACTTTTTGGGAAGGCCAGTGAGCAGTCCATTACAATAATCCACCCTGCTGGTGATGAAAGCATGTACAAGTTTCTCTAAGTCTTGAATGGAAACAAAGCATCTAATTCTTGCAATATTTTTCAGGTGATAGTATGCTGATTTAGTTATTGCTTTGACATGACTACTGAAACTAAGGTCTGACTTTTGAATCACACCAAGATTCTTCACTTGATTTTTAGTTGTTTGACCCCTAGAGTGAAGGTATGCGTTCACCTTGAGAACTTCATCAGCTGAAGTCTCGCTCCTCCCACCTGGACTCGCGCTGAAGTCCCGTGATCTCAGTTGTAGCCGGGAAAGGTCAATAGTGTTCAGGTGGGAGGAGCGAGACTTCAGCGCGAGACTACAGCTTGCGGTCTAAAACACTATTTAAACCATGGCTAAGTTGCTAAACGCATCTTGTTCACAGGTAAGGCCCCTGTTCATGTTGGACAGACATTTTAATTGCATTTTGTGTCTGTTAAGAGGCTCAAAAACGCTCTTTATGTACATGCCCCCTAGCTGCCGTTTTAGCTGGGTGGGAGCTCTGGGCATTCGCGGTCGCAGCTCCGCGTAGCAAGCACCAATCCGGTTCGTTTTTTTTTTTTCTATAGTCAGTACTCACAAAGGTCTAACGATCAAGATTAACTTAAAAATTGCCTGGAGTTCTCCTTTAAGCCCAAGCAACCGTGAACACCTGTTTGTCCCTCTTGCTGGGAGTGGTCCACTGATGAATGTCTGAACTTTCAGTCTTTTAAGTGTTTCAAAAAGTTCATTGAAATCCTTCTTAAGGAGTTCCAACTGCTCTTTATGAATATCATTCTTCCCCACATGAATGATAAGTCGATTTTTGGTCTTATGTTTCATCAGAATGTTCTGAAGTTCCCTGTTTACATCATATGTTGTTGCTTGTGGAAGGCAGCATGTAGTTGTATCCCTGTTGCTAATGTTTCTGATTTTGGAGTCACCCACTATCAGAGTCCTGGGCCCGGCTGCACTCTTAGCTGAGTGCTGCTGTCTTCTCGACCTTGAGCACAAGTTAGCATCAGTGTTAGCTACTGGCTGATTTGATCTTTGTTTGATCACATTCATCACGTTTGGGGATTCCTCATCTACATTCATTAATACTTCAAATCTGTTCTCAAGATGTATAGGTGGTGGCAGGAAACCAGTGTTTGCAATCCTTGTCAGAGCTGTATCTGGTGTAGACGGTGCTACTGCGGCAATATTTGATGCTCGTGACAATCTGATGTCTCGAGTGCTTTTGGGTCTCACTCCCTGTTTGTGCCATCGATTTGTATGTTGATCAGTTATGGCTTGTTTCTCTAAACTCAGTATGGCCTGTCCAGGAGAGCTAGATTCATGGGACTCACCGGCTGTATGCTGAGGGCGTCCATGACGAAGCTCTGTTGTGTGTTCCGTCTGGTTTGGTGGTCCCGCAATTAACCTTGTTTCAAGAATCAGGAGGTGGAGTAAGGCCAACACCAGAGGCAAGAGAGAGCTTGTGGTGCAGAGGGTCCGACAGGCAGAAGAAGAACAGCGCCAAATAAAAGCGGTATGACTGGCCTTTCAGGGGCAGTGGATGCAGTGGGACCAGGCACTCGAGCGAACACTGTCCTGGAAGGAACTCTGGGAAACCGACCAAGGCAAGTTGACTTTCTTGCTAATTGCTGTGGTCGATCTCTTGCCAACCCCAAGTAATTTAAAGATCTGGGGCAAGGAAGAAGATCCATCATTCAAGCACTGTGGAGCAGTGCTATGTACACTTAATCACATCCTGACGGCAAGCCCCAAAGCACTGGGAGATGGTCGTTACAGGTGGAGACATGACAAGGTCCTGACAGAAGTCGCCAAATGGATGGACCTGCAGAGGGTCAAAGCCAACAACAACAACCTGACACCACAGTCTCCAAAATTCATCAACTTCCAGTGTGAAGGCAACCATACTGCCATGGGAAAGGCAACTGCCAGGCACCCGCCAACCATTCTACAGCATGCTGTTGATTGGGAGATGCAAGTGGACCTGGGAAGTAGACTTGTCTTTCCACAGTACATCGCAGCGACCTCACTTCGCCCGGATTTGGTCCTGATTTCCAGGAGCATCAAGACCATCTTAGTAGCTGAACTTACGGTGCCATGGGAAGAAAGGCTAGCTATCTCGCATCAAATCAAGAAGGCTAAGTACCAGGACGTGATATATGAGGTTCTTACCAAAGGATGACACGCAAACATGTTTCCCATCGAAGTCGGCCGTCGTGGTTTTCCAGCAACATCTTTGCGCCATTTCCTACAGAGGGTCGGCCTGGATCAGAAACATATGAAAAAAGCCATCAGGGAGATAGCCCTGGCAGCTGAGACTAGCTCAAGGTGGTTGTGGCTGAAGTGAGCCCACAGTTGGAACCCCTCTGCAGGCAAAGACTAAATGCTCTTCACTGCCCCACTCAGGTGAAGAGTACAGGTTAAGGGGCGAAATGCTAGTGAACCTGAGACGCCTGCTGATGATGCAGAGGGGTCTTCAGCAATGTGGATGCTCCACCCACCTTCTCACCGTGGAATACCATCACAAAGACAGCATTTACAAGTAGCTCTTGCAATTTCTGCTTGTAGCAAAGCACCTTTGATGTTTATCTCACCTTGTAAAAGTCTCTGGCAGTTTGTGCAGCAAGTCAGTTCTTGAAGTTAAAATTAGGTCATTTAAAGGAGATAAAATACAAAAATATAAAAGCAAAAGTTATCTGTCACCGCAAGTAAAACAGGAAGTAAAAGTTATCTGTCAGCATAGCGACTGCACAAGCCTATGCTAAAGCAGAAGGAGCACGAAAAAAGCAGCCTTCGCAAACATGTAGGTGAAATATTACTTTTTATCAACAGAAGATCCCATTTAGACAATCAAAATAAAGTGATACAAAAAAAAAAAAAAACGTTTTTAAAACATTTGACCAGTCAGAGAACATTCAGAAATAACGTTTTTCATAACTTATTGGGAACTTTAGCAAAATCTTTTTAGATCATATCATAGTACATATAAGCTGGGTTCATGTCTGGTGAGCACAGAACATTATTCCACACGATTTTGTCTCACTTTTAAGTGTGAATATTCACATAACATTTACCTTAACCTGGCATGCACAAATAGTTTACATAATGACACATGGGATTTGGGGAAATTGCACGGTTGAGGCCCAGATATTCTTCAAGCGATATCGAAGAACTGATTCAATTTGAACAAAATCAGGCCAAAACAAAGTTCGTTTTGGGAGTTTAAAAAAGCTTTCCAAAGTGAACTCTCTGGAAAACTTACGCTACAGCTGCTAAACACCATTGGTCCATGGCGATTACATAATAGGCGATTACAAAATACATTAAGTACAAAATACAATAGAAGTTAATTTCTTCTGTTCAGTCTGTCGAGGTCAGACGTCCAAGAGTAAAAACATGAACACACTGGATGCAGCTTTATAGTAGAAAATGAAGTTGTACTTCTGATTAAATGAGACATGGACATTGTTTTTCATGTTTAATACTGTAAAGCTGCTTGATTTTTAGCAATCTATTGTATTAGGTGCTTTATAAATAAACATGACTTGACTTTACTAGAGTGTCGAATTGCAGAGCTCGTGCAAACATATCCACTTTGCTATGATCAGATGCTTTTCTTGTGGCTTATTAAAAAATGCTTGCTGTTTTCTCAATTTTGTTGTGTGTTTATTATTTTATTGAGAGGAAAGCACACAGCACATATTTACACATTCATCAAAACATCTCTCTCAGCAGTGTGGGTCGTGTCAGATGTTCGCTAACAGTCTATCGCTGTTCACATATTTCGAACTTCATTTTACTTCGTTTTTAAGCGAAGAACGAAAAAAATAACTTCTTCGTGAGTATATCGGCGCTTTTAACACAGGTTATGTGCTCAAGATCAGCCACTAACAGCCCTATCGCATTTGCAACAGATTTTTCCATAAAAAAAAAAATAAAAAAATACAGGGGTGTAAAATCAACATTATATAACGCAAATGTGGATTTGACAGAATTGATGTTTGGCAATGTTCACAAAATTGATAGGTTTGACATGAGTTGTCTGAGCATTAGCATGACTGTTAGCTCATTTTAATTAAATGAATACCCCAAACAACATTTTTCTCACCCTCATGTTCTTTGAGTCAGTGTTATTTTACGTTTGTGTGAGTTTTAACATATTGGGCATTTGTGCTACAACTAGATTAATTTGTAACTGTTTTACACCATCTGCCAGCAGTCTTGAAGAAGAGTTTGCGGCAGGTCTAAGATGTGTAGAGAAACGTGATGAACAGAGGCAGGAGAGAGAAGGAAGAGTTGTTAAAGGTAATGAATCTATAGACATGTGCTTGACTGCTATTGTTGCCTGTAATTACAGCCATGTTCATCTGGCCTTGTCTTTCTCTCACACTCTCTCTTTCTCTCACTGACAGACGGTGTGATTTCTCTGTACTTTGTCCCTGTAAATGCAACCTCTAAAGCCTTCTCTCATAGACAATAATATTAAACAGAGAATATAACACTAATTAAAATAGCAGTGACACTCCATTCAGTTTATATCGGGGAGAGACAATCCTGGACTGCAAGGGCTTTTCTGCTTTGTGCACACAGCATTTTTGGGGTCTTCATGTCAGAAAGGAAATTCTGGATCATCTCTCGCTTTGTAATAAAACTGTGTAATTCATTTGTCGGTTCAGGTGGGGAAACCCTGGGGATTTCGATATATTTAACAGTGCTACTCATTCAGTTTATTTGTATGTTTATTTATTAGAGTTAGTTGTATCTGAAATGAGTTATGAAAAACAGTTGTCTATGGCAGGAGTTTTTAAATGTGTAAATCTTCCAGAATCTAGTTGACCTTCTTCCTAAAATATAAAGGCAACTATACACTCACCGGCCACTTATTAGGTACCCCATGCTAGTAACGGGTTGGACCCCCTTTTGCATTCAGAACTGCCTCAATTCTTCGTGGCATAGATTCAACAAGGTGCTGGAAGCATTCCTCAGGGAGTTTGGTCCATATTGACATGATGGCATCACACAGTTGCCGCAGATTTGTCGGCTGCACATCCATGATGCGAATCTCCCGTTCCACCACATCCCAAAGATGCTCTATTGGATTGAGATCTGGTGACTGTGGAGGCCATTTGAGTACAGCGAACTCATTGTCATGTTCAAGAAACCAGTCTGAGATGATTCCAGCTTTATGACATGGCGCATTATCCTGCTGAAAGTAGCCATCAGAAGTTGGGTACATTGTGGTCATAAAGGGATGGACATGGTCAGCAACAATACTCAGGTAAGCTGTGGCGTTGCAACGATGCTCAATTGGTACCAAGGGGCCCAAAGAGTGCCAAGAAAATATTCCCCACACCATGACACCACCACCACCAGCCTGAACCGTTGATACAAGGCAGGATGGATCCATGCTTTCATGTTGTAGACGCCAAATTCTGACCCTACCATCCGAATGTCGCAGCAGAAATCGAGACTCATCAGACCAGGCAACGTTTTTCCAATCTTCTATTGTCCAATTTCGATGAGCTTGTGCAAATTGTAGCCTCAGTTTCCTGTTCTTAGCTGAAAGGAGTGGCACCCGGTGTGGTCTTCTGCTGCTGTAGCCCATCTGCCTCAAAGTTCGACGTACTGTGCGTTCAGGTGCGTACTGTGCGACGTCTCTGCCCACCTTGGTTGTAACGGGTGGTTATTTGAGTCACTGTTGCCCTTCTATCAGCTCGAACCAGTCTGGCCATTCTCCTCTGACCTCTGGCATCAACAAGGCATTTCCGCCCACAGAACTGCCGCTCACTGGATGTTTTTTCTTTTTCGGACCATTCTCTGTAAACCCTAGAGATGGTTGTGCGTGAAAATCCCAGTAGATTAGCAGTTTCTGAAATACTCAGACCAGCCCTTCTGGCACCAACAATCATGCCACGTTCAAAGTCACTCAAATCACCTTTCTTCCCCATACTGATGCTCGGTTTGAACTGCAGGAGATTGTCTTGACCATGTCTACATGCCTAAATGCACTGAGTTGCCGCCATGTGATTGGCTGCTTAGAAATTAAGTGTTAACGAGCAGTTGGACAGGTGTACCTAATAAAGTGGCCGGTGAGTGTATATTTTCATGCATAAAGATTTCTTTATACTGTGAGAAAAAAATTAATATTATATATGTGGAAAATATTATCTTAAAAAATAAGGCAACACTGTCTTTTTTCTATCTTATATCAGCGGAATAAATAAATGTATCCAGTAGAAAGGAAAATGTAATAATTTTCTGTAAAAAAACAAAAAACAAAAAAACAAAAAAACATTTAAACAAGATTTTTTTATACTGTGGAAAATATTGTCTGAAAAAGGCAACACTTCATCTTTTTTTGTATCTTATCTGTCAGAACAATAAATGAAAGCTTTAGCATAAGTTCTGCCAGGAAGACTAAATTATTACGTCACTTATACCTTTTCATCTAACCAATCGTGTTGTAATACTCGTATATACAAGATCGGTACTTACACATGTCTGAGTTCGCAGATGCTGACGCTAACATTCACCTCCATCCTCCCCACCACCACCAGGATGGTCCCTTCCCATACCTCCCAGGGGGTCGGCTGCGCCCCTGCCTTCGTCTTCAGGCAGGAAATGCAGAATCCGTTACCTTCGGATTCCGATTCTACGCCAAAGAACTTTATAACACAATACTTGCTGGGCTGTTAATAAATGTTTGCTTTGTTAAGTCATTTTGCCTCCCGAGTCTTTCTGGTAGAAATTATGATTAATGTATGATTTCTAGCTAGTGTTTTTCAGTGTCTGAGATAATATAAAAAGCTAACAAGGATCATTCTCAGAACTTTGGCTGACGTTTGGGCAAGGTTCTCTCAAAGTTATGTTCAAAAAAGTTATGTTATGTTCATTAGTTGGATATCCGTCTAAGTTTTTTTTTTAAATGTTACTACTTGTTTCAGAATGTTTAGCGAACATTCAAAAGCGTTCCCATAATGTTTTGCAAAATTCCCTTAACATTCGTATTAACCAAGAAAAAAACGGGTTACACTTTATATTCATTGTCCCTTTTAGACATTCTGTTGTCTATAAGTAACATAGATAATGTGGAAAATATGATATGAAAAAAATTAAGGCAACTCTTTTATATCTATCTTATCTGTCAGAAGAATAAATAAATTAGTGATTAATTGTATGATTCCCAACCAGTGTTTAGGAAGTGAAATTAAATAATAATAATGTTCTGTAAAAAGTCAGCAAATTTATTAATCTATTTATTTATATATTTTTTAAACATGGGCATCCTAATACCCCGTTACAGTGGGTCCTCAGACCCCAGTTTGAAAGCCCATGGTCTATGATATGGTTGCTTAGGCAAAAAAATGTGTGTGAATGTTCCAGAGTAAATTTTTTTTAAAAAAAATAGGCGTGGTTCTCTGTAACTCACAGAGAAATAATTGTTAGACGCTAGTTTGTGTGAGCGTCATTCCAGTTGGAAAGGTGTTTGGAATCTGTCAGTATAGCAACAGTATGTATTTCCACATGTTTATCACAAAAAGAGTGAGGTAGAATTCTCTCTTACATATGGTGGCAACACCGCTGCTAGCAATTACTACAGCAGAGAAGAAATGTGTGGTGTAGAGCCAAGTTGTGGTGACCTCTCTCTCTCTCTCTCTCTCTCTCTCTCTCTCTCTCTCTCTTCCTCTTTCACTCACTCACTCACTCACTCACTCACCACCCCCAGGCACTCTAATAAATGCCCAGAAACGTGAAGAGCTGTCAGGATCAATCTGAACCTTATACACTGCAATGCAAACTCGCGCAGTACCTTACACCGGCATCTGATGCTGTTTATTACCGTGTGTGCCAATAAAACTATGTTCTTTAATTAAACACACACTTTTGCCCTCTCTTTTTGAAATTTGAAGAATAAATTTAAATGTTTTTGTATGTAAAGTGTTTTCAAACTTTAAAAATGAAGGCTGAAAATTTATTTAAAACAATACATTGTGAAACAGAAGAACGCAAAACAGTATGCGCAGAATTTTCTGTTATTAAAATAATCTTGTAAATCTCATTATTCAAGAGTTTTTTTTATTTGTTTCAACTGTTAAAAATGCAAAACGTTGGGCTGTTTTGCCAAGGGTGCAGCTCAAACGGGTGTCGTTTTTTGAGGTTGAGCGAGCAGACGAGAGGACTACAGATTAAAAATTACAAATGAATGATTTTTAAATAATGCTTTTGGTAAAGTGGCTTGTTTCTGACAGGCAGTGCAGGATTGCAAATTGGTGACAAATGAGGTTTAGTGGGATTTGGGGTTTAAGGTGTTTGCAGAGGAGGGAAGAACCCTTGCATTCATTAAAGAAAGATCCATGTTGTTATAGACTTTGCCAGATCTTGGATCAGCCTCTGCAGGTGTTCTCACTAGCTTATTAAATTAACGTAAAAAAAATGGCTAAAAGATAACTTTGCCCTGTCCTATGAGGCTTTGTAACCGGAACTTGTGTGGGTCTGATATATAAGAAGACTGAATTGCTAATTGAGTTGTGGAACAGCCGTTTCTGCATTGCATTCTACACTGCATTTGCAGCATTTGTGTGGTAAGCAAATGGTTGATTCAAGTTTATTCAAAGTACTTGTTTTTGTCAAACATGATTGATTTACACTCAATGCTTAGGCCTTAAGCACATTTCCGCGCAAATTCATCTAAAAGTGCCAAATTTGGCACAGATGTAGCTCAGGTCATACCGAAATAATTTAGCTAGGGCGCCGGAGCCAGCGACCCTCGGGGCCAAGATGGCGGCCAAATCCAATATGGCCGCTGCCCGGAAAGGGTTCCGGCTATAACTTTTAACGTTACAAATACAAACTTGATATGTTTTTCAGCTTAATTGATAATGGGAAACACATAGCATTGTTTATATTTATGACCCAGTATATCTGGACCCCTTGATCCTCCAATTCCAATATGGCTTCTGTCCAGAAAAGCTGTAGTTTGGGCTGTAGTATGGGGCCTTACATCCCATTGTTTGCGCAAATTCATCTACAACCACAAATTTGGCTCAGATGTAGCTGAGGGTATACTGAAATGATTTAGCCAGGGCGCCCGAGCCAATGGTCCCTAAGACCAAGATGGCGGCCAAATTCAATATGGTCACCACCTGAAAGGGGATTCGGCTGCATATTTTGAACCAGATGAGATACAAATACAGACTTGATGTCTATTTTACCTTTTTTGACCATGGGAAACCATGGTCATTTGACCATTATGATTGGGTATATCGGAACCCACCCAAATTCCCTAAATTCAATATGGCCGCTTTCCGAAAAACGGTTTTGGCTACATATTTTTAACCAAATGAACTACAAATGAGGATGTGGTGTCTATTTTATGTTTATTGATCACAGGAAGTCCATTGGCTTATTTATATTTATGCTACTGGCGTCTGCAAGATTAGTCCAGTAAGGTTCCCAAGTCTTGCTCATAGAGTCCCGATACCATCCCCATGCATTGAACTCTGGGATATCTTGCTGGACAGCGGTTGCCTGATTCCAGAAGCTGGCCTGCAGCAGTGCTCTTTTGATGTGCTGAATCAGTGCAGCTTGGGTGGGAGAAAGGTTCCATTCGAGAAAAGGGGATGTCTAGATTAATCTACGCAGCTGGAACCACAGCTCTTGCTGTACACGATGACCACCATATGCTCCAGTATTTGGACATGGACATCATTGTTCATCTTTTAAGGCTCCAATGAGAGGGTAACCAGGGATTCTGTGAGATCTGGTATTGCCTCCCAAGCTGCCCATGCACTCTTTTTCCCATGGCCCAGGAAGGCTGAGGTTGTGTCACAGCCTGTTAAAGGATCTTGGTCTCCAGAAGTCACTGGCCTTACCACTCTTCCACGCTGTTACACATCCTCAGCCTTCCTGGGCCATGGGAAAAAGAGTGCATGGGCAGCTTGGGAGGCAACACCAGATCTCACAGAATCCCTGGTTACCCTCACTTTGGAGCCTTAAAAGATCAACAATGACGTCCATGTCCAAAGACTGGAGCATATGGTCGTCATCATGTACAGCAGAGCTGTGGTTCCAGCCGCGTAGATGAAGCTAGACATCACCTTTTCCCAAATGGCACTAAGTCTCTCAAGAACCTGCCTCCCACCCAAGCTGCACTGATTCAGCACATCAAAAGAGCACTGCTGCAGGCCAGCTTCTACTGGAATCAGGCAACCGCTGTCCAGCAAGATATCCCAGAGTTCAATGCATGGGGATGGTATCGGGACTCTACGAGCAAGATTTGGGAACCTTACTGGATTAATCTTGCAGACGCCAGTAAAGCCTGCACCATTCTCCTCCACTGTGGCTGCAAGACAGTATGTAGAGGGCACTGTAAGTGCTGTAAAACCGGAGTTTGTTGCACTTCTATACGTGCATGTGAGGGTGCTTGTACAAACAATGATGGAGGAGATGATGAGAGATCCGGTGATTGTGAGTGATAATGATAATTCATGTGAGAGACCATGAGAATTCACTGTTGTTTTTTTGTGTTATTGCTTTTTTTTGTTATTTTTGTTATGCTAAGCAAACCTTTTGATTATATTTGAGAATAGAAATATTGCCTTGCAATAATAATTGTGTCTTATTCTTTCTTATATGATTACACTTTGAAATGTATTCACCTGTGGTACACTGAAAAACATTTCACTTTTATAAGGAAATGAATCAACATTGAGAATAACCTTCAAAGTTGTGGTAAAAAAAGGATTTTCAACCACAGTCTTGAAAATAATACAGGTTCCAGACTTACACAGCCACAAATATAAATATGCCAATGGACTTCCTGTGGTCAATAAACATAAAATCCTCCACGTAAACACCACGTCCTCATTTGTTTCACCTCATTTGTTTCAAAATTTGTAGCCAAAACCCTTTTTTTGGACAGCGGCCATATAGAATTTAGGGAATTTGGGGGGTCCTGATATACCCAATCATAAATGTAAGTATTCCTATGGGTTTCCTATGGTCAAAAAAGGTAAAATAGACATCAAGTTTTTATTAGTATCTCATCTGGTTCAAAATATGCAGCCGAATCCCCTTTCAGGTGGTGGCCATATTGGATTTGGGCGCCATCTTGATCTCAGGGACCATTGGCTCGGGTGCCCTGGCTAAATAATTTCAGTATGCCCTCAGCTACATCTGTGCCAAATATGGTGCTTGTAGATGAAATGCAAGGCCCCATCCTACAGTCCAAACTGTTTTTTTAGACAGCGGCCATATTGGAATTGGAGGATCAAGGGGTCCAGATATACTGTGTCATAAATATAAACATTCCTATGTGTTTCCCATGATCAATTAAGCTGAAAAACATATCAAGTTTGTATTTGTAACTCATGTGGTTCAAAATAGCTTGAAACCTTTTCGGGCAGCGGCCATATTGGATTTCGGCGCCATCTTGGCCCCGAGGGTCACTGGCTCCGGCGCCCTAGCTAAATTATTTCGGTATGACCTGAGCTACATCTTGCCCAAATTTGGCGCTTTTAGATGAATTTGCACAAAATTACCTATTTATGTGCCCAACTATTATATATGAGTAAATTCAGAGTAATTTGCAAGTCAAATGGCCCTTTACAAATGCAAACAAGACTAACTGGCCATATACCTGAATCAAATAAATTATTCAATTAAAGTGTTAAGCTTACAAAGAAATACTACTGACACTCAGAATAATCTTCAATCAAAACAGACTGACACTGCTTTCAATAATTTTTGTTTATCAATGAAATTTTCACATTTCATTGATAATTTGATCACACAGTATCTACACAATATCTATTGTATTATATACTTAGATGTTCTAAGTAAAGCATACACTTTAAAAGCATGGTTTAATTCAGTGTTATATTGTTTGAGAAAAAAAGTATTGAAAGTAAACTTCCTACTAAGTAGAAATTACTCAAACTTTTACTGCCCAAGTTAAGTTACTTATTTTCTTTGATAATTCTACTTAACCTAGTTAAGTACAGTTTACTTAATTTCAAGTGTGAATTTTACTCAAAAATATGTGTGCAAAAACTTGCAAAAGAAAAATTAAGTACATTTTACTTATTGATTTTTTCAGTGTATTAACTAACTGTTAACATATTCATTTCTTTCACAACATATTAATTACTTTTGACTCAATAAACTCCTAATCACTGCTTATTAATACTTAGTAAGGTAGTTGTTAAGTAGGATTAAGGGATGTAGAATATGGTTATGCATAATAAGGCATTAATATGTGCTTTATAATGACTAATAAACAGCCAATATCCTAGTAAAATGCATGCTAATAAGTAACTAGTTAATAGTGAGAATTGAACACTAAACTAAAGTGTTACTGATATTTTTTTTATTATATATTATTAATAAAGAGTGTTATCAAAAACAGTGCCATCAGTTTGCCTAAAAGAACACAAAACATTTAGATTAGAGCTGCATGATTGAATAAATTGAGAATCATGATTTTTTTTATTAATCTGAATGAATAATAATAAAAAATATATTCAATGATTCGCTCATAAATACTTCACTTGTTTCATTACTGGATGAATCAGCGTTTTTGAACGAATCTCTTGAGTGAATGATTCAGTGACATATACATTTGTCATGTGGATCACTTTAGTTTTTGACATGAATACCCTTTCACTTCAGTTTTTTTTTGTTTTCTGATCTTCTTCCTCCTCCTACTTAAATTGACCTGCAGTGGTTAGATTATTAATTCTTCAAATGTTTGTTTTCTTCTCGTTATCTCTTTCCCGTCACATTTTTTATACTGTTGACACAGCAGCATTTTATCGGCACAACTGCCTGTGCAGCTGACCAGCCAACAGCAGCAGCGCTACAACCGTGGGCCATTAATAATGCCAGTGCCCGTCTGTTTTGTACCAGCGACTGGAGGATGGAGGGAGGGGAGAAGAGATGGTGATCAAGCCTTTACTTGAAAGGGTTTGCACTGACAGTATCATGAGGAGTGTGTGTGTGCGAGATAGTACTGGGTGGTAATGAGGGGCACATATGGGACAGGGAGCTGGCCCTCGTTAACCAGTCTGAAAGAGGAAACAACCTGTCATGGGCACCAGCCGGGGCATTAACACACACACACACACACACACACACACACACACACACACACACACACACACACACACACACACACACACACACACACACACACACACACACGCACACACACACACACACACACACACACACACACACACACACACACACACACACACACTACATTTGCAGTGCCAACAATTTTAAATGAAAGTTAATCCAGGTGTCAGTTAAACATGGTTATATCCATCCGAAAGCAAGCAAACAATCATATACCACCTTACATTTAGTTTTTAATTTAAGTATCTTATGCTCACCAAGGCTGCATTTATTTAAAAAAAAACAACAAAAAAAAACCGTAAAACTGTAAAATATTATTACAATAAAAAACCTGCTTTCTATTTTAATATACTTTAGAATACTTTTAATCTCCCTTCAGGAATTATTCTGAAATGCTGATTTGGTGCTCAAGAAACTTTCTTTCTTTCTTTCTTTCTTTCTTTCTTTCTTTCTTTCTTTCTTTCTTTCTTTAATATTAAGCGGAAAAAACAGTTTTCAACATTGATAATAATAATAACAATAACAACTATTATTAATAATTTAGCATCAATACCTGAGGATCAGATCTGCATATTAGAATGATTTCTGAAGGATCGTGTGACACTGAGTAACGGCTCTGAGAATTCAGCTTGGACACCACAATAATAAATTATATTTTAAAATAAAATATAATTAAGTTATATTATATTGTAATAATATTTCACAATATTGCTGTTATTACTGTATTTTTTATCTAATAAATGCAGCCTTGGTGAGCATAAGAGACTTTTTAAAAAAACCCATTAAAAACACAATTTTTAATGATGTGACAGATTTAAACTTTTGACCGGTGGTACGTACAGTTGAGATGCTACCTGTTTGGGCGTGTTTGGGCCGGTGGAGCCCAGCTGGCACAATGCCCCTCGCTGTGGCGCCCAGTACAGAGGACAAGAGTGCAGGCCACTCTCTTTCACAGAGAGCCCTCACCAGCTGTCACCACAGCCCCGACAACAGCGCCTGTCACTCAAACCCTCTGGGATTTCTGCAGTCAGAGAGAGAGAGTTACAGAATCTGTCCTGGGCTCCCTCTCTCTTTTGTTTGTGGACAGTAAAATGGATTATGTTGCCAGGTTGAAGCTCCTTTGGGGACCTCTGTGTGGATAGAGTAAGGAGCTTGGCTGTGCTGCAAAGATGCTATTGCTGTCACTCCTTCTCTATCTCTCTCTCTCTCTGTACCCTTTTTACCCGCCATGAGAATGTGCTAAAACACTGCTCAGAGAATAAAGGGGGAAGCAGAGTAGGGGGAACTGACAGTGAGTCTGTCTGAATCTCTCCCATGGCTGTCAGTGGCTTTTGAAAGGAGCTGATGACACTTCTCTGTAGCACAGCTGCCTAGGTCTGGGCCGCAGACAGCATCTACTGCTGTTATGTCTCTCAGGCTGGTAGTCGAGCTGCTAGGGAACTGAGTTAACACAACAGGACTTAGCCAGACCCGATTACCCTTATTGGCAGATTTGCTGTTTAAATAAAAAAAGAGAAAAGAAAATTAATTTACTCACCCTCATGCTGTTCCAAACCTGCAAGTATTTCATTTGCAACCAAGGATCATTGGAAATACATATGGAGACATTTCTGGCAAAATTATGTTAAGCTGCTTTCAAAGTGAAATGTCCAGTGAGTGGCTTTAAAACGCATTGCGTTTTATTCCAAACAGATTAATGTGAATCTGGCAACGTTTTATTACATTGGTTTATGTACGTATCGCGCCTGTTAAGAAATTACATGTCCATTGAGAGGCGCTAAACGGTTTATACTGTATCGCATTTTAAAATAGTACCACCTACACTAAACCCTAACCGATAGTGTTAACAAAAGCAGACGTGAGGTGAAAAAGGCATTTGTTGAGGCAACTGTGGCATTTTAGCTTGCTTTTAGAATTCTTTTTTAGAGCTCTTGTATCATGACTTGTGTTTTTCATGGGACTCATACCCATGCTTTTTGCATCAAAAGTGCAGTGCTGTTCCGGGTGAGCTACTGAGCAAGTTTGCTATGTCAGAAAAGCTAAACGTATAGAGCTGGTTATGTCATGCAAATGCCTTAGCAATGGAAATGTGTTAGTTTGCAATGTATGCACAATGGTAAAAGCATCTTGAGGTCATAATAGTGTTGTGCAAGGAACCATGCGAAAATAAGTCTTAATGATTTTTACCCACATCATTTGTGTGAAAAGGAATCAAAGTAGTTGGTGATTTACTGCCCCTATAGTGTTAATTTGATCTGGAAATTGCATTGAATTTAATGTGTAGGTAAGTTTTTGTAGTGTAGTCAAAACGTAGGTAGAGGCACGTTTTTTTTTGTGGAACGCAAAATAAATATTTTGAATAATATTTTGAAAAATATCTACTAAAAATCTGTCTATTTTATCTATAATAAAAGTCTGGTGCTGTTTTGGACCACATTGACTTTGGGACATAAAGAGCTTTATCATGAATCTTCTTTCTGTTCTCCATAAGAAAGAATGACATAAATTATTACAGAATTTTCTGTTTTGGGTTTCCTTTCAATTAATTGTCAAACCTTAGCACCTGAAATCAAAATCCAACCTGGAGAGTAAATCTTGCCCATAGGGGTCAGTAGTACCTCACCAAATATTTACATGGCAGGACAATTTGTGGACAAGGAGATGCACAAATACACACGGACATCACTCTGAAAATGTTTAGTTAACTAATATAAAGAAACCTAATTTGTAGCTCAAAACGTCTGCATGTTGGCGTGCGCATGGTTGTGTGTGTGCGCGGCTGATTAGTGGTGTTTTGTGAATATGACTTGTCCTCTCTGGAAAATCACCTACCCCAGCACCCCCTCCGGTGTCCCTCATGCTCGGCCACGGCAGGAGACGCAGGCCTCCAGCCAAATCACTACCACATGCAAATGAGCTCTGTCCATTCAGGCTGAAACTCAGAGACAGAGGAGCGTATGGCCGACCAGTGGGACCACCCCTCCCCCGCCAATGTCACCCGCTCTGCAAAAACTCCCAAGCACATGCACGCATAAACACACAGGCTTACTCGCTCTTTTTTCGCTAACAAACACACACCATAAACATTATGGAGGGAGACATGCATAACCCCTATGAGATTATAGTTACAAAAATCTAAATCTCCTATTTCCTCTGTGGGTAATTCTACACAAGAAAGTCCACGATACAGAAATCAACATGAAAATAATTGGATCATTTAAAAAGATATAAAAATGTGCATTTCTAATTCCCTCATATGAGCAGAAAACATTATTTAAGAAAATATGTATTTTGATTAAACAACTGCCAAAATTTAGTTTTCTCAATTTTAGTCTTTGTATAAGTGCTCAGAATTGGCTGTATCGCTTTGTTCTCATTCTAAGAGATGAATTAAATGTCCCTCCCGCAGACAGAAATAAAAACGAAAAGCTATTCCTGCCGGAGAAGGTATCACTCCAAACATTCAATTATCTCTGTTTAAATGTTTAAAAAGCAGCCACCCTCATTATTATGATGCCATAGTAAACAAACACAATTATAGAGCTGTCACTCTTTGTCGCAAAAGAACTCCAGTGTTAATATTTGATCTCAGATTTAACAGCATCGATACATAATCAAACTGATGGAATAATATGCTGCATAACATGAGGTTTACATTAAATTTGGAGCTATTGATTTTACTTTTAATTAATTAACAAAATAATGTGACTATAAATTAAGTAACAATGAAGAAAGAGAACATAATATTATTATTAATAATAATCTGTACGTAAAAAGTATTTTTTTAGATGTCTTGATTGTATCCTTTTGATTGGTTTACATTTGTATTAATTATATAGTACTAACTAAGTGTCAACAAAAATGTATTATCTGAACAATGGGAGAATCTTTGAAGTTGCACTGGTTTTTCTATATTTCTTTAGATCTAGTTTTTCTTCATTGAATTGTGTGTCTTAAAGACAACTTGAGACAAATAAACCCTGTAATAATGGCTATTTTTTTAAGCTGCAGTCCGTAGTTTTTCCTCTTTGTCGCCATCTGCAATTGCAGTTATTTGCAGAATTATCAACTTTATGTGGGTTGTACCTCGGCATGGCACAGCGCGGATGAATCCAATGTTTTGAGGAGAATGTGTGTCTATCAGTCACCACGCTGGTGTTGATACTGTCATTCAATACTGTCATACAATCACATTATTCTACTTTTTGGAGGTATGACCAACATAAGAATTTTCACCAGAAAATGTCATCTGAACAAGTAAGTAACATCCACTTTTGTTCTGACAGACTAAGGGGAAAAAAGCATTGCAGTAAATCTTGCTGATTAAATCTAACGATCGCTTATCATATCACGTCAAACCATGCAAATTATACTTTGTTCTCAAATTGTTTATGTTAACAACATCAGAATTGCGTGACTACATTTAATGCCCTTCCAATATTATCCTTGTTTTTGCATGAGCCAAAGTCTTTTGCATTTTACGACGGGTGAATCTCCAGTTGTCACTGGTGATTGTCGTTTGAACCTTTCTGGATCCGCCATCAATTGATAAGTTTAATTATATCAAGTGCTGTGAGAAAAGGCTATAAATCTCCACCTCCAACATCCTCACACGCAATATAGCCTACTAGCCGGGACTCCTTCTTTATGTGTACAGATGTGACGTAATGACGCAAACACATGCTCGAATTTCCCTTGAAAATCCACCAGTACCACTGGAATTAAAATCATTATTACAAGCTTACCGTTTTGAATCGAGCTAAGGCAAGCAGATAGTTTTGAACATTGGCTGGTTATGTACTTGGTCAAAATTGTATTTTGGATCATTTTTAACCCAAAAAAGTTACGGAATGCAGCTTTAGGGGAACCAATTTAGTTAACATTCTCTGAAAACAAATGCATGTTTTAGAATTCTTAGTTCATTCAAAGCAAAGCACACAGAATAGCAAGAACACACAAAAAAAACATCTTACTGATGTGAGAAGATTGCCCCTAGAGGGACAGGATGGTAGATCCCATCACAGTTATAGTGTTGATATATCTATTAAACCTGATGTCAACTACTTTTCCTTTGCTTTGTTGCTCTTCTTTAAAGCGTTTCGATATTAAGGCATGTCAGAATAAGATGATATTTTAATCTGGTGTAAATACAGACCTGACAGAAAATACATTTACTTGAGGTGATCTGCGATGTCTAGGTTGGTTACACACTTGACCTTAAACTCTGACCTCTTGACTCCCGAGGATCCAGTCTTTCTCCCTGTATCTTAACTGACTGAGCTGTGGCTGTATGGAGGAGATGGAACTCAGCTGGTGTCTGACCAAAAAAAAAAAAACAGAGAATGACAGAGAGAGATGGATGACGAGAGAAAGAGAAAAACCTTAACAAGAAAAACAGACATGTAAGGGGAGGAAAATATTGCTTCTGGACATATTTGTCTTAAACCAATGAGAAAACAGTGTCTCACCTTTGCGGTGCACAGGTCACATGTTGCCTCGGGCTGACTCAGCATCTGGGAGACACTTACTTGGAGAAAAAAACAGGGATACATACAGATATATCCTTAACGGTTGTGCGCAAAAGGGCTCAGGAGGCTTCTTTATGAGCCACTGTGAGTCAGCCAGCTCGGCCCGTTTGTGTCTCTCTCTAACAGGCTGTGATAGGTGAGTACGAGAGCACACGGCCATTGTCACAGCCACTGTTCCTCCATCTCGTCTCTTTAAAAAGCCCGGTGAATGGCTCAGATTCAGACATACCTCTACTCTCCTGCCTTCATTAGCACATCTGTATGGCCGATGGGGGGACGAGACAAGCCCAGGGCTTGAAAGGAAAGAGCCACCGACAATGGGAAGGGCTGACGGTTATAGAAAAGAGGGAGCCGTTTGAGTGCCAATGAATAGACATGAGTAAGAGATGGAGAAAAAAGGGGGAGAAAAAAAAGCGAGTGAGGGTGAAAGAGGGAGAGAGAAGGGTCCGATTAATTATTGCAAGGCTGCTAGGTGCCGATCTAGCTTCTCACTCCAGTGGGTCGGCGCGGGGCTCTTGCCTCCGGCCGTGTCGGCGGGCCTCATTAGCCGGCCTCTCGGGACCTGACAGAAATTGTTAGCTGGATGTGATGGCCGACTCCGTCAACCACAGCCCCCCCCCACTCCCCATTGCGTACCCCCCCTCCCCTTCCCCACCCCTCATCCGGACAGGAGAGAGGATTCCCTCAACCAGCGAAAAAGAGGCCTAACAAGGCCGCCTGTACAACACCTGTAATCAAACCGCTCCAAAAAGCGCCCAGGGAGACCGGCAGGGTGGGCGTCTGATTGGAGGGCAGAGCGGCTGAAAGCTAAGGCCGATCCATAATTGATGTGTGTGCACAATTACGGGCCTCCAGACATGGGCAAAGTGTTGCACAAGAGCGCCTCAAGGATTGTTGAATTTTTATCTGCCGTTGCATAAAATCAAGGTTTTCTGCGATCTAGAGATGTGTCGTATAAGAAATCTGGCTGATCTCCATGAGTGAGCGCCTCGCTCGGATAGTTATGCATGAAACTGCGTCTGCGCCTCATCTTTGATTTTTTTTTCTTTATCTCGTTCACTTACAATTCATTAGCCTGCGTATGTTTGCGGCACTAATTTGGTCCCGGGTTTTTATCTGGGGTGTTCATTTGATTTTCTCGCTTGCTGCTTTTGGCAGAGTTTATTTGCCTGGCTGTCCCAAGAGGGGACCGTCATCTAGGAAATCGGAGGGTATTCATGCTTTGAAACAAACAGTAGAGACAAACTTCACCTCTGATGCTGCTAACAACATTTGCTAGGTGGTTGGTGTCTTTTCCAACCTGATTTTATGGGAAAATGTATCTATGTTACGAGGTAGCCATTTTGGATGAATTTGTACGAGGTGAATCGTATGAAAAAATAAACATTTTAGAAAAAGAAACCATGAAGGTCGACCCCTAACCCCTTCCCTAACTCTTTCCCTGCCGTTGATGGAACTTTCCAGCTTTCCGCGTTTTTACTGATATACGGTAGGGGGCGCTATTTCACATCTCTGGAATTCAGAATTTTCAAATCAAAACACAGCTGAAAAAGGAGCAGAACCAAGTGATAAAAGGATTGCTTATACAAAGTTGTAGTCTTTGAAAAAACGCTTTCAAAATGTTGCTTTTTTATGAAACTTACCCACATTCAATTGTTGATAAAAAAAAAAGAATGCATGAATCGTAGAATCGTTTTGTTTTGTTTAAAAGCAGAGGCTCTGTTATTTCCTTTGATACATCGCATGTTCAGGTATTCATACAATAAAATATTCTGGGGGCCATTTGATTTTTGTAAAAATGATAAAAAATGCTGGCCGTGGCTGGCAACTTTTTTTTTTTTTTTTTTTAAATGCTGGTGGGGAAAGAGATAAACATAACTATCATTGGGGAGCAAGCAGATTGTTGAAAAAAGTACAAATTAGATCATTTAAATTACAAATTAGCCAACAATTCACCAAAACGGAAAATAATTATGAATTTCCATGAGATTGTGTTGTCTTTTCCACATCCTATAGTGTCACAGTAACTGTAAATATGTCAAGAGACGTACCTCACACGCACAAACACATCAGTGCTTTGAAATGACAGCAGTGTGTAGCCGCAATACATGTCCATGAGGGATAAATCTGTACACGGGGTTGCACACCTCCATATATCAGTATTGAGAGCAGCGTGTACACACGGTGTACAGTAAATCCTCCAAGAGAGGGACAGAGGAGCTGAGAAATGGAGAATGTGGGGAAAAAGCACACTGAGCTCAAGGGGATAATGAGTGCTCTGAGGAACGCAACAATTCACTGACATTTACAAATAACAGAGCAAAAACCCTTTTTGTCCCACAGCTATGAGCTGTGAGTTTGTGATGAGAAAACTACATGATATATCAGCTGAGGACTTGGGAGATTTCATATAGTCAAAAAAATATTGTGAAATGTGTTATTTGCACTTAAACCTGGGATGTGAGCGTTAGGCTGCCTGTGGCATCAGAAATGAGATTCCATTAAACAATGTACTTAGAGCAGTGCTTCAATGAGGAGCTTGAAATCAAGATTCTGGATTTGACATAAACTCTTAAACTCATAAAACTTGTGTATAATGAGCATTACATTACACAGTGTAACGTCGGTGACTGTAAAAAGCGCATGGCGAAGAAGATGAATTAGCAAACTCAAGGAGAACTGTCACATACACGAATGACACAAACAATAACCAACCAAGGACAGGACAGAAAAGGGAGTAAATGAGGACACTAAACGGGAACAGCTGACAAGAATTAACTCATTAGAAACCATAGTGGCTAATAAGAACTAATGCAGACAAGGCAGAAACTGAACATAATTGTGACAAAGAGAGTATTTACATAATCAATCAATCAATCAATCAATCAATCAATCAATCAATCAATCAAACAAACAAACAAACAAACAAAAAAACAAACAAACAAACAAACAATAAAAAACCTTGACATACCCAAGCTTGCAACTCTTGCTTAAACAAATTAAAACATGGAATCTTTAGAAGTAATAATTAACATTTATGACACACTGTATATTACTGAAAAAAAATCATTACTTTTTTATATAAAACCATCAAAACCCTTAATGTTCAAAAATGTACTTTTTATTTTGTTTAATTTAGATATTATTGTTCTATTTGTGACCACGGTTGTCCCTTCAACCTTTAACCTGCAATAGATCTTTATTGAAAGATAATTTCACTTAGGCTACTTAAACATTCAATTACTAGATGTTTTTTTATTTATTTTTAAATCCAATTAAAAACTATTCATCTGCACGTTACAAATTATCTGAACCTTGTATACCAGGGCAAAGGTAAACCATAATTTTTCTTTTTTCAGAATGCAAATCTTTTCCTTCAATTTTCACTTAACCTTAGCATATTGTAATTACACACTACAGCAGCACATTACAACTTTGATGGCAAAGTAAAACACTGCACAGCTGTCTACTTGAGCTATACCATTTAAAACAAAAAGATATTAATTGATGTTATGTAAGTTTATTCAGAAGGTCTGACACTGAATATTGTATAAATTAAACAGAAATTCTACTATTATCATAGCTACACAAGAAAATAATATACCAGCCATTTATCCAAATTAGATGGGTTTACAGGCCAGATAATGTTTTTTTTTTTTAAAACCAAGAACAGGGTTATTATTGTTAACTAAAACTTAGCTTTGTCCATTCAGATTCAAGCCTAGGTTTTACGACCAGTGGGCAGCTGGTCAACCCTCCTCCTTTATCCGGGCTTGGGACCGGCAGGGGATGTATTTGTCCCCAGGCGGAGTTAGGATCTAGGATCTAGCAGCGTACGGTATTTCACCCGATTATGCCAACAAGAACGCGGCTCAGGACAGGAAACAGTGGAGAAAGATCGTGGAGTTCGTATGCGAAGGCAATTTCCGTTCAGCACCCACGGTTCCATATAACCTACGGCCACGTTAGGACTACGGAATCACGGGAGAGAAATAAAAAATAAAATAAAAAAATAAAACTTAAAATTTTGGGGAAAAAAAAGAAAAAAAAATTTACTAAAAAAAAATTTCTAAATAGATATTTAAATGACAAAAAAATAAACAAAATTACTACAACTTTAACTAAGATAAAAAAAAAACTGAAAATATATGAATAAAATCTAATTTAAAAAAGTTAACAAAAACCATAGTAGGCATAGGCTATATGAATGACACTAAAATAACACTGACCCAGAATGCAAAAGAAACACTGATAAATTGTTTCGAATATGTTTCTTTTCAATTTTATATATAGATCAGTTCTAATTTGTATGATTGAATTTAAAGAGTAACTGTTTTGAAATGACCAACATGGACAGACACAGCGATAGACAGAAGAGACATGAGAGATAGATGAAAAAAAAAAAGGCAGATCGAGACAGAGGGTGAGAGCGAGAGGTGTACATAAGTAGCCCACGTGCAGCTTCCTGCAGCTGTGGTGCAGTATCTAGAGTCTTCACCCCTGGGTGTCAACAGGTGAGAGTGGGTGATAAGAGCTTTTGATGTTGCCAGCCAGAATTTATACCTCCCAACTTTATTTCTTCTCATAGACCTCTCTTCAGACTTCAAAGGCCCCCCCACTCGCATCTCGCTTTAATCCAGGAGCACACAGGCCCTTCAGTTCAAAGCTTCTTCCCCTCCTCAGAAGCCCCCTCCTCAAAAAACTGCAACCCAAACTTTTCCTTTCCTCTCTTTCCACAGAGTAGCAATTACATCCCCTCTCATGCGTTGACCAACCTCTGTTATTAATTAATCCTACAAAGCAGGCTCATTTCCTGCCTCTCTCCGATTGACAAGAGACGCAGGAACAGAGGAGACTCTTTTCAAAGGCCACTCGGCTCAACCAGGAAAAGAGGCTGTAAAAAAGAGTTGCGTAGACGAGAAGAAAGACTTGCTCTCCCAAAGTGAGGAGGGCGGAGGGCGCATTTGATACCACGCTACTTGGAAGTGATTGAATGCTTTGTTGCCAAGAGCTCTTTACTAATCTTCTACCTGCCAAAAAAAATCTTAAGCTCCAGAAACAGCAGTTGAAGAGAATGCGAGAGGAGCCGAGAGGCCTGGGTGGCCGCCGGTGGACGCGTTTCTCCGGCTCGGCCCTCTCGCTCCGTACGAGAGGGGGGGCTTTTTCTCAATGAGACTGACGGTTGCAAATGCGCGGGGAGAGGGGAAATGTGAAAGAGAGGAGGGAGGGACAGAAATGAAGGAAGAAGAAAGCAGACATGATGAAGAGATGCAGGGAGGAGAATCGAAGCAAAGAGATTAAAGCCTTCCATTCAGACAGTGAGCAGATAGTTAATTCAAAAGTACTTTATTTGTGTTGGGGGTTCATTGATATGGACAGCGATCTGTGGGAGAATTCCTGAAGGGAATGATGCGGTCTGTTACATGCATTCGACGCTGCAACGCATTCTCATCCCAAGGCGTAATATTCTGACACTTTGACAAAGCGTCTATATCGAACGCGCATGGAACCCTTTAGCGTCAATATAACACGCAGAGAGATGGGTAGGTTTAGGTATGGTGTAGGGTTAGGGTTAGACCGCTAGGAGGCGCCTTCTGACCCATATATTTCGGCGTCTCATATTGACGCTAAAGGGTACCATGCGCGTTCGATATAGACGCTTTGGCAAAAGCGTCATTATATTACGCCTTGGGATGAGAACGGGCTGGACAATCATACAACAAACTGAAGCATTCCGAGTCATTCTAATCAACTGGATGTGCTTCTCAGCAGCGAAACAGCAGTGGTGTTGTTTTTCTGTTGGATGAGAAACAGATTCATTTTACTAGACATTTGTCAATGGAAACCGTAGATACAAAGCACTGATTAATATTAGTCAAATGATGTGTGATTATTATACAGCTCTCCGGAAGATTCTGATTGTGCAGTCTGATATTTGTTTCATCAATCTATTGCAACACAATAACTGAAACTGGCACTACTTTTCTGTCTTCTCACATAACTATGCAACTGGAACCATCTTGCAGCTCAGTTATTGATTGTAGAAACAAATAATGTATTATTATTGCAGGGGTCGTGTTGTTTCTAGGCTGATTTATTTGGATATTGTATGCTCTGCTGAAAAATATAGCATTGCTGTGCACCAGCATAAGGTATGTTTTGCATGCTGGGATGCAGGTTGCTGGTTTGTTGGCCCCCAGCATGGGAAGTGCTACATGGTCCAGCTACACCAGTTCAGTTTTTCTTGAGTAAAACATGACTATGCTGGTCCACCAGCTAAGACAAGCACTATACCAGGGGCCAGTTGCATAAACTTAGCCGCTATGTTAAGACTGTGTTTTAAAAACTAATTTGGCCAACTAGAAATAATAAAGAGGTAATCAGTCTTACTTTCTGATTAAAATTAGACTGATCTACCTTTTTATGTAATTGACTTAAAAAAGTTAGTCTTGAAGAAAAAAAAAAGATTTCTAACTTTTAAGTCTAAGCAGTTTATGCAACCGGCCCCAGTTGTAACCAGCATAAACTAGCTTGTATCAACATGGACTTCATGCTGACTTGTGCTGGACTTTTCAGCAGGGAGGTCTTTATTTAGTAGAGTGTTAGTAAACTGGTAGAGTTAGGGTTAGAAAATAAGTTGACATGTAGGCTAGTTGTAAAGTTACTTAAAATCAGTAGAGTGTCTGTTGGAGGACCATCACAATAAAGAGCCAGCAGATATTAAGCACACAGTTAGTTAGTTGAGTTAGTTGACATGAAGTTGCCAAGTTACTTAGTCAACAAAATGTTCAAAAGGGACCAAAATAAAGTGTTACCGACTTTTGTTCATCTTTGAAACACAAATAATGATTTTTTTTTAATGAACCTGAGAGATTTCTGTCCCTCCATTGAAAGTCTGTTTCAGGAAAACCTTGACGCTTTAAAAAGATCATATACAATCATAAAATCGAAAAAATCATTAAAAATTCCATTGTCTAATCAGTTTAATTCTAGGCAACATTTATAAAAGCTACTTAAATGCCCAAATTGAACTAAAACCTAATCCTGGCTTAATCTTAGTCCTGAACAACATGAGGGTGAGAAAATGATGACAGAATTGTAACTTTTGATAAAAATAGATAAAATGCAGGTAAAATGATACAATAATTTTAACTCACATTCCAGTACACATATTTATGTATTTAGTAAGTAGCCACGCAATAAGTGGGTTATTGTTTTAAATTAAAGACACCAGATTACATCAGGGTTAGCCTTCTTGTACTTCCGAAGAGTCTTGACCCTAGAAAACGGTGTGATAGCTTACGTGAGAGGTCAAGGCTAAAGGTGGTGGGTGTCAGCCGAGTCTTTTCACTGCTAATAAACAGTCACAAAACACTGACAGGTGTGAAGGCCTCAGCACCAAACACCCCAAAAACCCCACACAGGAAAAGAAAAAGCTAAATATTCAGCTATTGGGACACACACAGGGGCATTCACAGGCCCTGAGCACTGACCCCGAAAGAGCACCACTCACCCCCAAAATGGCCAGATGTCTGTCAGGACCAAGAGCACGTTTGTCAGACTAGCCTGCTGATAGCTAGCGCTGTTATCCGTGCTCCACATGGCAGCCTCTGTTTTTCTATCATTCATCAAGCTGGTGTCACCGGTCAGGTTGGAGCGTTCATTTTCTCCCTGTGCACCGGGTCAAGTTAAATGAAGGGTGAAAGTCTAAAGCAAACAAGATTAATGGCAATACCTGATTAAGAGTGATTTCCCTTTCCTGTCCAGTGTGTGGTCAGAAGCCGTAGTTAGTGCGGTTTCATTATCCTGTTTCGTTACAAAACCCAACTCACTGTTTTTCCAACTAATAAAATTCGAGCTCCCGCAAAAACGTGGATTACTCAGTCAAATACTCTGCCGAACATCTATTTATTTGAACGGTGTGGAGGAATGAGTGCTGGCACTCTGCACACAGAGACTCCTTCTGGGTAATGTGGTCCCATGGGAGGGTCTTATGAACCATTAACAAACTTCCCACTTCAGATGGGCGGCCATGATGGCAAGACAAACAAACACTTTAAAAAGTTAATATTCCTCTCCTGCTTGGACGGACTGATTACTTGTATGCTAATTCTGCCAGTGTGTGTAATTCATCAAACTGCCGCTTCTGCTAAAGATCAGGAACTGGCCTCACATTTTGGCAGGTTTCCCCCTCTGTTAAAACCACATCATTAGATTACATGAATTATTCGGCCTCTTTAATTAGCAGAACTTCTCTGCACACTGAGATTCGGATTCATACAGTACATTATAAAATGATCATCTCATTATTGTTATGTATTTTTTGTTGTATTTGTGCTCATCTTATTAAAAACAATTAATTGGATATAAATTATAATTTACTGTAAGACTGAACAGCATCAGAATTTTAGGTTAAAAGATGATTTGAACCATTTCTTGATTTTTCGATAAGCACACACACAATCTCACTCCAGCACCTTTCTTCATTCACTTTGCTTCTGAGCAGGCACTCTTCTGTTATCTAATTAACCCAGATTTGATTGTAGGAATAATTCATTTTGTTGCAGTGTTACAGAACTTCAAAGCCGTGGACAGATGCTGATCCTGCAGAAATGAAGCCGAGGGAGGAAGACACTGAAGATGATGAGGGGTGATGAGAGAATGATGAGAAGCAGAGAACGATCAAGGATGTGATGCTAGATGTGTACAAACCACAAGACAGGACATATAACTGTAGGCATACATGTGCAACTTTAGTCAGTTTACTTTAATTGTTTTATGCATGGAAATGTAGGTCTAGTTCCTTAATGATCAATGTCACTTTCCCTGCTGGCCTGTGTAAATTAGTCATCCATCCTGTAGGATTCCCATTATAGCTTGACTGGATATGTTAAAATAATAGTTCACCACAAAATAATAATAATAAAAAAAACCTCTGTCATTATTTACTCACTGCACATGTGAGTCCAAACCTGTACCTTTTTACCAATGGAACATAAACAATGCGACAATTAAAAAAAAAACACAATAAAGCATCTTAAAACTTTTTTATTTATTTATTTATTTTTAAAAGAGGACAATGCACATCAATTGACATTTTTTGTCTACACTCAAAATGTAAATGCGCCAGAGTTAGCAGCAGTGGTGGAGGTGCAAGTCCATGTGATATTTTTAAAATGAGGCAGGCATCTAGATAATGTAAGAAACTGTAAACATGTTATAAGCTGTATTTAGCAATGGTGATAGTTGATTGGTTTTTGATCTAATATTTTTAAAGTTTGTTTATAAAGGGTTTCTATTGGTTTAAGAGTTGTTATGTTTGCTTGGGACCAGCTTGTGAAACAGTATGATATGTGAGAAAAAATCATGGCATGCATAAAAAGTTTGGACGCCTTTGTGTTTTTTTTTGTTTTTTTTCATGACTCTGTCATGCCAACTCTTTGCTGCTGCTGTAGAGCCAGTAATGGGACTTGCTACTGCCAGTACATACATGACACGTGGCTGTGAGCAAGTAAGACATGCTGCTGCTTTAAAATATACATGAACACATGAATTACCTGTAGCAAATCTATACAGGTGGAGGGTTTCTAAAAGGGCCCTGCAACTGCTACAGGAAATGCTGACCAAGTTTTTGAAGTTTGAGCAGTGAGCTCATTGGCTTCTGAAACAGCCGGAATCAATCAGCTGTGCCCTGAAGAGAATGATGTGATTGCAAGCAGATTGAGTTAAGGACCTATCAACCTGTGCCATCTACAGTTCCATGACAGAAATTTGTATTTCTCTGCTGTAGTTATAAGATCAAGTATGAAGCCTTTGTTGCTGGTTGGACGTGAATAACATTAGATTGGTACTCTGAATAATAATTAATCTAATTAATAATCAGTAAATAACACTTAAGGTGATGATACACAGGGCAACTTTTTGAGCAATGTTGCTGGGCAATCTTGCCGAGCGATTGTTGCTTGGCCACTTTCTCATTGAAAATGGGCAATACATTTCTTTCTGGATAATTTAGATCGGTCGTGGGTCCTGTGTCTCATCTGGTTGCCCATTGACGGCAACATTGGCCAGCAACATTGCTCAAAAAGTTGCCCTGTGTATCATCACCTTTAGTATCAATTAAAGATATATGGCTTCTGAAGAATACAGTGTACTATAGTTAGTTTTATCTTATTATCATATATACTATTATATAATTTATTGATATTTACCTCTTATTTTAAGTTTTAATAATTACGTTTTTTTTTGTTTAAATATTTGTACTCATCTCAAATTTATTTTTATTTCAGTTTAAGTTTCTGTAATTTTAGTACTTATTTTATTTCAGTTATAGTTGCCAAGGCAACTTTTCTAATTGTATTTTTTCAGTCCGTTTCAGAGCTTGACAGCCCTTTGTCACTATGAACTATTGTTCCATTAGAGAAAAAAATACTATATGCATTTGGAATGACATGAAGGTAAGGACATTTTTCATTTACTATAAATAACAGTTGGCAGGGATTTCTATTTATAAAACTTGAAATCAGGGTTGCCAACTCTCACGCATCTGGCGTGACACTCACGCATTCAGCCTCAATCTCACGCTCTCACGCTCGACAAAGAAATCTCACGCTAAATGAGACATTCTTCTGTGCTGTATTTTTTTTTTTTCTCATGTGCGCTAATTTCCGAATTACTAAACAAGTTCAGGCTCACTGATTGGACCACTGCTGTGTCTAATGCCTTTCTCTGATTGTCGATTCGCTGGAAACATTTGTCGTCGATCGTTTAGTGACGTCCGTGACCGTAATTTACCCTTTTCACACGCGCTCACGGCACATCTTTCTCAAGCAGAGAAAAATCGCCAGTCAAAGAGGACACTGACACCGACAGACAAGACAGAGAAAGTTAGAGGCTACTTTTGATATGGAACAAATTCTCTGCTCTCATATTCTGTCAATATTTTTTACGAGATTCAAACAATAAATACATAAATACATTTATGGCCCCCCCCCCATTTTTAAATGTGACAGACCGCTGTAGCGCTTCAGCTCAAACGGCACGAGATACAGTACAACTTTTATTTTCATCATTAAGAGTGATTAAGAGTGATTTCCCTTTCCTGTCCAGTGTGTGGTCAGAAGCCCCCCCCCCGTCAACAAATCTCACTCAAAGCAAACCTCAAAAGTTGGCAACCCTGTTGAAATGTTACATATAATTTCTAGAGTAGAATTTACTCTAAGTAACTATATTAAACTATTCTATGTGTACAATACACATCTTTATGTAAATTAATCTGATATCAGTGCCTGATACTGTATATCTCATTGTGTATGTGCATGAACCTCCGGCATTGGCTATTTGGCACTGATGTCATCTAATAACATAGTTGTCCCGAGTGGGCCGTTGTGCACAGAGTGTGGCATTGTTGGTTTCTTCCGCATGCCAGCTGGCATGACATTGGCCATGCCATCGACACGCAGCACAATACCCCCTCCAGAACAGGGGCTAACTAAAGTACCAGGAGCCCCTGTGGCATAGAAGAGGGCAAGAGGCCCAGTGCAGAAAAACGGCAGGTGCTTTCGGAAGCGCCACAAGACTGCAGCAGAGAATGGACGAGTATTCAGAAGTTTCACACTCTCTCTCAAAAAAAGAAAGAAAGAAAAAAAAAACTACAAATGCTGTCTCTGGGGCTTTTATTAGGTACTAAATATGCATACTTTAGGTATTAATATGTCTAAGGGGCAGTTTACACAACACACAACCAAGCCGTTCATTTACACGACAAAGACGTTTTGGGGGCCTGGAAACTTTCAATCAGGTTTCAAAGTGCAAGTTTTTGAAAATGATACTGTTATCCTCTCTGTGTAAACATATAGACACGTAGTGTTTCTTTGCATAGCTACATCACCAACGAAACAGCGTTTTTAGACGTTTTCGCGGATCCGTGTGAAAAGGGATAATGTTTTCATCTGTAACCCGTTTTTAGTATAGCGTTGTGTAAACGTACCCTTAGGTCGGATCTCGACAGCCGGAATATTACATCCATTTTGACTGGTGTACAAAACTGTCAGTAGAGTTTTGCCTGACATGCACCCAAAACCAGTTAACAGCAAGTCTTGTCTTAGAGGTTGTCTTAGAGGTTGACAGAGGAAGCCAAGGAAGAGCTGAAAGCAGGAGACGAAGTGATGCTGGTGCTCAGACTTTGTCTGAAATTCATCCCTACTTTGGACCTTCATCTGACCAGTACAAATACAAAAAGTGTTATTATACCAAAGCAAAAGCAATGGGAAATTACTGCTTCACAACATCATCATGTGATGTTAAAAACCTCACAATTGAGACATTCTTTAATCTCTTATTTGTGAAGACAAAAATCTCTTGAAACCACAAAAACATAAGATAAGCACTGCAAGGAAAATAAGTAAAATGATGATTAATATAATAAAAAATATATAAATTAATACATGTTTAAATTGAATAATTCAATGATTTAACTATAAATGATTATGATTAAGTAATTCGAAAACAGAAAATAAAACAACAGTCGCTATCCTTACACAAACAGGTTGCTATTGAGAATCCTTAGATCTTTCATGTGCATCTTTAAGGTGCTAATAGGCACCCTTTATGGAATAAATAAGGTACAAAGATGAGGCAGAAGTCTCTTTTTTGCTTCTTTTACTTTCATTTCTCAAACACCCTCTGTTCATTACGTTAACGTTATTCTCCCCTTATAAAGTCAGGGCAACCAAGTGTGTGTGTGTGTGTGTCTCCCAGGAAGTTGCCAAAATTCTCCTCCTGTTAGATTTTTTTACGCTGAATGAAAATGACAGTTCTGCATTTGTACGGCTAAACTGGGAAAACAGTCGAGAAAAAGCTACAGAGAAACAAACACAGCTGGGGCAGGAGGAACGGTGTCACAGTGAGACCGAATGCAAGCAGTCAAATCTCTGGAAAAGAAGCAGGAAAATAAATAAATGCATAGATAAATCAATTTTACTGCAGTACAGGTAACATCAACAAGAGTCTCCCAGTTTTTGAACAGTAAAACTCTTCTTGAAGGAAAAGTGAAAATTCCGAGTCTTTGGCAGCATCCAATTAAAGACCTTATAACCCACGGACACACAACTGCGAATGTTTACGTGAGCACGTCTTCCCAGCGAGCCAAGACAGCATGTCTGTGGATCTCATTAGAGCGGGAGCGTGTGTATCTATACGTATGTGGTATAAGTGGTTAAGGTATAAGTGAGTAGATACACTGTTGACGTGTGTATGTGTGGGTGAGTGCGTGAGGCCCGGTGACAGTTTAAAGATTGTTTTGATGTTGCGATTCGTCTCCCCTCTTTTCACCATGTGGCTTCGCTCTAGACCCTGCTGACATCACAAAAATCCTGCCGTCCCAAACCCAGCCCTCTTTTAATCATTCCTTCCAAACCTGCCAGCGTATGCCCTCTGTTCCCCTTTCCTACGGTCTCGCTCTCTCGTTTTCTCTCTCTTTCTGCTTCTGTCCCTCCCTTCAGGCATCTCCTCTCTGCTCCTGTCAGTTCAGCACTTTAGGGGAACGCTGAAGCTTTGAAATGCATATTCAGGGCTGCTGAACGCTGGCATGTGTACTCTGCTGAGTAATTGAGGAGGCCAAATGTTTAATTACATGTGACAGGCACAGCAGTGGGGGGCCACGGCGTAGCGGCCTACAAAACAACACCCAGCTCTCCTCAGACCTCCACTTATACTATCACCCCAAACATGGGAAAGATTTTTTTTTTTTACTGCAAGTATTTGCCAAAAGCATTCCGCTAGGGTGAGTACGTTGTTGACTAGAAGGAAAAGGGTCAGGTTTGAAACAGGAAGTGTGTTGAAGGGAGGAAGTAGAGAGCACCTGTGCAGGTCAGCGACATCACATAAAACCACGCTAATTTCAAACTTACCCTTTGACTTGCCTTTTGATTCCCACGTTGCATTGCAGAGGGAACGCAGTGGCGGCAACAAGGTTAGCGCTGTTTCTTATTAACTGAGCTCAGGCTTAAATCTTTATCTGATTAACCTGCCTCATAAAGTTATACTGCCAAAACGCATGTTTCAGCGTTGCAGCAAATTATCCTGTTAGTGGCACAACAGGGATGGAGAGTGAGGTTTAAGTGCTGAAACTCTAAGCCTGTAATGATCCCAGTGGCCAGCTCTGTATGAGACCTCTAATCATTCATAAAGCTATACATTGTAAAACTACACAAGAGCCTTTTATACTATAATGACATTTAATGAGGGGTCGAAGGTGCTATAAATGTAGCATAACAGCTCAGCGTTTGAAAAGACAGATTGTTTACCCTATTGGAGGCTTAGAGATTTGATTGCAGGCAAAAAAAAAAAAAAAAAAAAACTGGACACAGTTTCTTCAAAAGTGGTTTGCAGCAAGCACTCATCTGCCTTGTAACGCAGACATGTCTGGCCATTTAAAAACATGAAAATTCAATCTAACATGTTAAATTTGTCTCACACATGGGGGGTCGGAAAGGGGTCTTGAGGCATTAGTGTGTGAGTGCGAGCATGTGTGTGAGCAAGCAGCAACATGCTGGAAACAATCATGTTGCGGTGAGTTACAAGCAGCCACATCTGCTGGTCTTCTCCCATTTTACTCAGGACAGAGCAAAAACATAAAATCAAAAACAACAGAATCAAGTGAGCAAAAATGTGTGTTTGTCATTAAAACTAAATTTATGGTTTTTATTGTGATCCCTCGCAGAGTTCATAGAGAAATGTAACGGACCAAGAGTATCACCAAAGGCCGCAAAAACAATATGTCAAGTTAGGCCACGCCCAACTATGGCATTCTTAAAATGTCTATTGTATTTTTTTTGTATTCTAAAAAAATTCAAAAACGATCAGCATTATTTGTATTTATTCTTGCCCTGTTGATCCTGTTGCAGCTATCACAAGGAGCTACCATAACTTTCTTTGGATTGATTGGATATTTAAGTCTTGTTGATGCAAACCACCAAAGTTACCCATTTATTCCAATAAGGAGACTTAACTTTCCAAATTACTTTGGGATATTTTAGAAAGAAAACATACCTAAAAGCTGTTGTGTGGTTTTAATGTTTTTTTCAACAAGCCAGTTGAATAAAATATGCTAAAAGGAGACTCTGTGAATACAAACAGTTCAGGGACCAGAAAATATTAGGGGTATCACACAAACGTGCACATCTGCATCACATCTGTAATCATCAGATTAAGGTCAAATAAATACACAAGGTAATTAATTCTGATGGGATTGTTTTTCATCATACCAGTATTTCATGTCAAGTTCCAAAATTGACAACAAAAACAAAAAAAGCTACATTAATGTTGCTCTCAGTAAATTAGTATCATAAAGTATTACACAATGTTTGAAGCATTTGACATTTAGCTTTGTTTGAGGAACGGGACAATTCATTGAAAATATCCCCTTCCATCACAACTCTCATATAAAATATTTTCATTCACGTTGTTATTTAATTTTCCAATTTTATTGACCTTATTTAATTTGTTAGCGTGTCACGATGCGGTGGAAGCAAGAAGGAAGCAGGATCCACATGCAGCACACTTTATTAACTACACTGAAAACAATACAAAGATACAGACCAGGAACAGTACAACCAACATTGACAGTAACAACATACAACATTAAGAACTCACCAAGACTGAACAAGACACAGGGCTAAAATACATACTGGACTAACGAGACAAGGGACACCTGTGAACATTTAAACAAATCAACCAATGACAACATGACACAACAGACAGGGGAACACAAGGCAAGATCACATGACTAGAACAGGGGATCACATGACAGACAAGAACCAGGAACAAGAAACAAAACCCAAACCGTGACATAGCCCCCCCCCCTCTATGGGCGGCTCCCGACGCCCATAAAAAAATTAAAAAAACACGTTCAGGAGGGTGGTGAGTGGAGGCGGTCTTGGGGGAGGGACGGAGGGCCAGGCTCGCACTGGGACCAGGAACCAGGACACAGGGATGGCGAGCCTGGGCCACGGAGCATGGGTGGACCTGGCTCGTGAGTGACCAGGGCGGAGCAGGAAGCGCAGAAGGCGGCCAGGGCGGTGAAGACCCCTCGGGTGGCCATGGCGGTGCAGACCCTTCAGGTGGCCATGGCGGAGAGGATTTTTCTGGTGGCCGTGGGCCTTTGGGCGGCCACGGCGAGGACCTATGGCCCCCCCCCAAAAAATTATTGGGAAGCGTGACGGAGTTCGTAAATGACTCCAGAATGGATTTGGGGACAGGCTCTGGAACAGTCTCTGGCTGGGCAGACGGGTCGTGGCTGACGTGAAGCTCTGGCTGGACGTGGCTGACGTGAAGCTCTGGCTGGACGTGGCTGACGTGAAGCTCTGGCTGGCTGGACGTGGCTGACATGAAGCTCTGGCTGGACGGTCTCTGGCTGGACGGTCTCTTGCTGGACGGTCTCGGAAGCGATGGTTCTCTTGGCAGCACGAGCTGACATCAGCGGGGGATCAGCCACGCTGGAAACAAGTCCTGGAAGGCCATAGACCGATTCGATGGCTGGCTTGATGGTTGGTGTGACGTGGAGAAACTCAGGCTGGAGGGGGCTGATGTGAACTGACTCAGGGGGTACTGTGAGCTTGCGGGGTGTTTCATCAGCCAAGCCCACAGTAAAAGCTGAACCGCTCAAGTAAAGGGCCAGGTCGATATACCCTTCTAGGGTCCAGCCGGTATAGTCGTCCGGCATCAGCTGAGCAACATCCGCATCCAGCCCGCTCCAGAACAGGTCCAAGAGCTGGGTGTCATCCAAGGATCCCAAATGACAGCAATTCACAAAGTCCCTCACATACCACTCTATCGGCTGGCCATCTTGAAACATTGAAGAAAGCATTTTTAGTAGCACTCCATTGCTGGCAACTGCTGGATCCATCTTTTGGTGAGTTCTTCTGTCACGATGCGGTGGGAGCAAGGAGGAAGCAGGATCCACATGCAGCACACTTTATTAACTACACTGAAAACAATACAAAGATGCAGGAGCAGGAGCAGGAGCAGGAGCAGGAGCAGGAGCAGGAGCAGGAGCAGGAGCAGGAGCAGGAGCAGGACAACCAACATCGACAGTAACAACATACAACACTACAACATTAAGAACTCACCAAGACTGAACAAGACACAGGGCTTAAATACATACTGGACTAACGAGACAAGGGACACCTGTAAACATTTAAACAAATCAACCAATGACAACATGACACAACAGACAGGGGAACACAAGGCAAGATCACATGACTAGAACAAGGGATCACATGACAGACAAGAACCAGGAACAAGAAACAAAACCCAAACTGTGACATAGCGCACATTACTTGTGGTGAACAATTAATCCACAATTTTTTTTTTTTTGTCGTGGTAATATTTAATCACAATTTGTTTTCCGCTCTGGAATGGCGTTCTTTTTCTAACGGCTTGGGTTGAAAATCCTTTACCATTTCCCTCCAGCTGTCAGTCTGCTATGAACGAAGGATGGGGTGTGCTAAAGTAAAACCCTGTCCTCTACACTGTTAGACTTTTCTGTAATTTCTACAGTTATAGTATTATACTGTTATTTCTCTTTACAGTAAATAACTGTGTAAAACAATAATTCCCATTGCATCATGGGAATTTTCTGTGACGTCCAACGTCAAATACAGTAGTATACTGCAAAATAAAAAAATACAGTAAGTCTCTGTATGTGGTATACAGAGACTTACTGTATTTTTTTAAATTTGCAGTATACTACTGTATTTGACGAAACGGTCTCTCTGACTGGCACCATTCCATCGTGCTTTTTATTTCCTAATTTTTGTCTTACTCCCCGTGTCTACGTTATAACAGTCAGTCAGAGGCTTTTTATATTGGACACATTGAAGCGACCGGACCATTAATGCAAATGCAAACATGTCCCTTGTCAGAAATGGCGCGAGCGCTTGGACTCGGAGTCGGAGTACCGTACGTCAGAAATATAACAGCGCATAATACACTGTCTGGGATTTGTCGTGTCGCGCCGGAGCATCCAGTGCAATATCACCGGGTTCTGGCTGACTTTTATTGGACCTGTTCGTGCCTGGCCCGGGGAAGAGACGGAATTCACTTCACCGAGAAAGAGACCAGAAAGCAAGGTAAACATTCTGTCTGTGTTGACAGGTTTGTGCTCCCTATAGTTTAACATATTCGTCAACATGGCAGTAACGAACTTTACCACGGTAAACTGCGCTAACGTTTCATTTTACATACTTTGTTGGATTATTGAATTGAATTAGATTATTAAATTGTTATTTAGAGGAGCAACGCTTAGTTTACATTAGGCTATATAGTTTTGGTTGTAATGTTGGCCTACTGTTGAGAAAACAGGCCTATGTTGGCTAACATGTTTTATGGCTAGCGGCCACCTTTCTTAGCATTAGTTTGCCAACTATAACATATTATATATATATATATATATATATATATTTTTTTTTTTTTTTTAATGGAACTTAATATTTACTGCAATTTTGTATGTGTTTAAAAAGGCAACTGCAACAAAGCGCCAATTCGCGCCAGCGACGTCTAGAAAGATTCCGGAGGTAAGCCTAAACTGTAATTGAAAATCATTTTGACATAAGTTTGCTTAAATGATTAGCATTATGTGATAAGTGCTTTGGAGCCACTGGTGCAGGTAGCATACAATATCTTATATAAAATCTCTATAAAATTGGCAAACTTTATATCAAATAGGCTAAGTGACCTTTGTCTAGTCTAACATTATATTTATTACACAGCAAATGAACCAATCAGAAGATGGACCATTTTCTATGTTCAGTCTCACCAGATTAAATGTATCCAAGTAAGTACTGCAGTAAAACTCTTACTAATTCATTCATACCAAATCTAGCATTTTAACAACTCAAGTTATATATTTGTTACATTATTTTGATATTTTATTAGGCAGAAGAAGACTCTACCATTGCAGTACCACCTGACCAGGAAGGTCCTAGTATCAGCGCACGGGTGAGTTAACTACTGGGAGGAGAACGATCATCACTCAGTGATTTCTTGCATGTGTCTTACTGTGTATTTGTCTCAAACAGGAACCCCTTCACTCCAGACAAGCTGAAATGGGCTAAAACATCGATTTCAGTCTTTCTCCATGGATCTCTGCATTCTTGGACAGAATTTAAGATATGTAAGTATTACAATCTGGCATAATTTAATTTAGTCCATCTGAAATGTTTGAAAATGCAATTATATATTCTTAAGTTTTAGTAAAAATAATAATAAAAATGTAAAAAAATAAATAAAAAAAAACATTAATATAGAATTTTCTCTCCTCTCTCTCTCTCTTTCTCTCTTGTTTTATATAGTGTTGGAATCGGGATCTCCTCTGAAGGACTGAGCACATTTGTGTTTGTGGACATGCGTACAGACCAGGGAACATTCTGATGTTGTCAGTCAAGTTCTGACCAGGAACCAATCTTTGGAGAAGTTCATTTATTCACAAAGGTGGACAAAAACATTGTGTTGGCTTTTTAAAGATTATTTTGATGAGGACTTTTACTCCTATGCTGTGGAAAAGATGGAGGAGTAGACAGTCAGACACTGATAATAATAAGAAATGTTTTTTGAGCATCAAAGAGACTTCTTTCAAAAACATCAGGACACTTATGGCACTTTTCCACTGCATGGTACGACTCGACTAGGTACGGCACGGTTCGGTTCGCTTTAGCTTGGTTGCTTTTTCCACCGAACCGAGCCGTACCGTACCATGCAGTGGAAAAGTGCCATTAAATACTTCTTTTGGCCACCAGTGTACATGAATCCAACAAATTTTTGGAAATAATTATTTTGAAGGTGTGGTTATATGTCATGTATTGTGAAAAGAACTGTGTTTTGGCCTGTGTTAGACATTTCCTGTTTGACTGCTTAATGTATTTATATTCTGCAGTTTTATGAATGTAATGGTTGATATTTCATTATAACAATTGTATAAGCTAAACAACCAATGCCTCTACAATAATTTTGTAAAATGCTAACGTTTTGTTTAGGATTTTATGTACTTTTTTTTAAACAATGTGTGCAGTGAAGGACAGCACATAATGTGTTAATTTAACATGTATACACATTTTTGTGTTAACCTTTCTGACATATTTACTTTGTTAAAATTAACACAAAACCTAAACTCACCCATTAATGTGTAAAAATTGTACATAATTTCCAGCATTGGCAGACTGTTTATTTTGTGATGTATATGAAATGTTTTAAATAAAAAAAAAAGTATTTTGTAATAATTTTGTCTAATTGTTTGAATGTCAGTAGTACTTATGTAGGATAAAAATAAAAACTAATTCTATATCAAAATTAAGAAATCTAATTTATATTTAGTACAAATAAAAAATAATTACAGTAGTGTACTGATTAGCCTGATTTTACAGTAATGCACTGTATTACACAATTACAGTACCATGTAGTTATACTGTAAAACTGAAATACGGTTATGTACTGTAAATCATAATTACAGTAAGTAAGTTACTGTAAAAAAACCTTGAAAAGTCTAACAGTGTATTCAATATTCCATTTCACTTGGAAATACGTCACAACACTAGTAAAGACGGTTGCAACTTCCAGATTCACAGGCACTTCAATATCATTGTATATTACATATTGATTGTCATATATCATCATCATTATATAAGTATCATCATCACTGAACTGTTCCTGCAACTAAAATATAATTATTGATTTTGATAATATAACACTAAGGGGCAATAAACATTGCCTGGCAATGTCACATATTGAAACTTTCAGCTACTGTTTACTATATTAATGCTCACTTTTTTCATAAAGAGCAAGACTTTTTTAGTCATATTTATTCTTTGTTTCCATCTCAGACCGACTCATTCAAAATGCTTTCTGCAGCCTATGATGATGTTTACTTACTGAGCTCAGCAAAAAGTTACAGTTACACATGCTCAGAAAAAAGTTTTCATTCTGTCTGCAAAAAAAAGAAAAAGAAAAAAAAAGAAAAGAAAAAAAAGAGTGTAAACATCTCAAAAATAAGATTTTGATGTATACATATATTTTTGGGGGATTTTGGGAAAAAATGTCTAAAGTTCTAAAAGTTTTCTAAAGTTTAAAATGTTCATTATATTAATCTGATACTTGTTTTAGGCTGTTCGAACATTATGTAACATGAATGACAGATGCTAACACTTCACAGGATTTCATCATGGCTGTGGGGTCTGGCAATTCTATAAATAGTTATGAAATTAAACCTGTATGACTAAACTTAATGGAAATGATATTTTTCAGTACCAAAACTGTACTTGGCTTATCAGATCAACAAATTTGAGTTAAAAGTATTAAACTTATTTCAGATAATTATAATGTAGATCTCGCTTAGAATTGTAAAACATACAATATTACTGATTACCCTATAAACATGACAAATTATTCTGTAAAATAAGTATTTAAGGTGATTAGAATAGTACTTTCAGTTGGTTGTGTTCTTATTTGACATAAAGTTAATTAAGATATATGATTGTAACTCTGCTTCCTCTATTAAATATGATATTATGATGTGTATATATAGATAGATAGATAGATAGATAGATAGATAGATAGATAGATAGATAGATAGATGGATAGATAACAAGTCTATTTTATCTGCTGTTTTTAAAATATCTCAAACATGTTTTTTTTTTGCTATAAAAATATATTTGCCATAAAATGTAATTTATCAGGTATATGTAATACAATGAATCCTTTTTGTCCTCAAGTTTCTGCTTAGATGCACCTTGAGGATGGATAGCATATGTCTTCTGTGACTCCACAATGACTGTTCCTTTAAAGGACATTAGTCCAGAGACAACAAACAAACAACTCACTGTCTGCCAATGTTATTTTTCATATAAATTGTTGAAGGTGTTGACCAGAGTTGCGGTGAGGTCAGTCTGCATTCAAAGTTGGCTCTCTACCAACTTTACTCTGCTGGAATTTCATTTCAATTGAGTGCAGTTGTTGGCATGACAAAAGAGCAATATGAGGAGGCTTACATCACCATGAAACTGTCACGAACGAAGTTAACAGCCAAGGGCTTGCCCTTTGACCCCTGCTCTGTTCCTTAAACCCAAAGCAGGCACACAACTGCACCTTTCTCTTTCTCTCATTCTGCCAGGAATGTTTTAGAATAATAATGCCTCGGGTTCTTCATGGTTTAATCCACAATATTATTAATGTTGTAACTGCAGAGGACATTGTAAACCTTTTGCATATCTAACAATGTTTTATTTTACCATCAGTTTTCCCAATAACATTGCAAGATAGGCCTACATGAAGTTTTTAATAAAATACATAGCTAGACCACAAAAATAGGTCAAGATGAACAACCATTCAAGTTTGTGGCACAGCCACCGACCATGTTCAGAAACCATTCTCTGGTTACTGATCTTAGCAGGGCTCCTGTTCTTTTCCTCTCCACAGAGTTTAAATTCATGCGGATACACCAGAGTTCCCTCAGCACAGTGTGGGCCCAAGCTCCTGCTGAAAGCCTGGCTGAAACCTACAAGACGATGCACTTAGCGCATGCTGATTCCACTTCCCGGTGAGGTCAAGGGCCGTGAACCCTCTCTTGTGAACGCAAGACCCTTTTTACATGCTCTTTTCTCTTTTGTTCCTGTCCCCTACCCTCCTCGTACCCCTTAAAGCTAACTTTATTCTCTTCTCCTTCAACAAACTCATCCGGATCATTGACTATATTTATAACTTTAGCAGTGCTTTTCTGTTCCTTATCATCAGTTTATGTGAGGAATAGTGTCATACCAAATATTCCACATAATAATACCAACATGCAGGTTCATTTAAATAGAAGGACAAGAAATCAGTTCTGACAAGTAATACTTATTTCATAATTATTTATACCTTCCCTAGATATATTGGATGGATGGATGGATGGATGGATAGATAGATAGACGGACAGAGGGACGGACGGACAGACAGACAGACAGACAGATAGACAGATGCAGGTACATATATACACTAATTGTCTTAATATGTTTTGAATTAACATTTTTCCAGTGGTTGGAGTTCATAGACTAAGGGATTTTTAAAAAAAACATATATTTTTACCTTGCTCTACTATTTTTTTCCCTACTCTCATTTTCTGCAGACCTTGCAGTCTAGGTAATGCTGACTTTAAAATGCCTTTGTTAAACGTCGGTTTACCTCTCTTTGAAGAATATGCTCTCCCTAAGAGCATTTCATAATTCTTTACACGACAACATGATGGATTATTCTGATTTTAGATCATAACTTTGACAGGCAAAAAGGGAAAAATCTAAAAAAGGTGACTTGTGTTGAGCATTGCAAGTCACTTGCTGATAGACAATAAATCTTCCTGTTGCATATTTTACAGAGAATAAGTATATTTTGACTCCTGAAGGTTAACCAATTTTGAGGCCGAATTGTATGTGGAAACACAGTTTAACACCTCAGTCCTTGTCCAGACAGCAGAAATGTTCTAAATGATAAAACAAACAAAAAAATCTGATTATACTTCCTTACAGTATAATTAATTATACATTTAAGTGCTGAATAATATTAATTAACTACACTTATAATAGGGTTGGGTTAGAATTAGAGTATGGTTTAGGGTTAGTTACAAGGACTCTGCTAAATAAAGTGCTACTAAAAATCATTATTATATAAAAATAAATTTAATCACATAAATAATTATATAAAAGTGTAAATTCATAATGAATGAACAGATGAAATGGTAACACTTTACAATAAGTTCCATTGGTTAACATTTAGTTAAAGGTGCAAAACGCAAGTCTCTGAGTTTTTGCAGAACTACGCCCCCTCTGGCGACAAGCGAAACTGCAACCAGAGTGGTGGCACTAGACAAAATTTTTCTTTTCTTTACTTTACGTGGAGTTTGTGTTGGGGTTTGGAATGGACTACAAGCCGGTCTCTTTGAAACCATCTTCTACCTTTGACGCACGAGTTGTCTTCGCTGATGCGGAGAATGGCGGCTTATACACAAACCTGCGAGACAAAGCCTGGTGAGCGTGAACGCGCATGACGTCACGCCCAGTCTCAAATTCGAGCCCGAATCCCTCTTATTTATTTTACTGTACAGGATTATAGAGGCAATCTCAGTGAGCAGAGAAGGGCTCATTCAGCCCGTCAGGCAGTTCTTTAAGCATGTATAGGATAGAAAACAGGTATTTTTAACATGAAAAGTTGCGCAATGCACCTTTAACTACCTTAGTTAACATGAACTATGAACGAACAAACTTCTTCAGCTTTTAATAATCTTAGTTAATATTACTTTCAACATTTACTAATACATCACTGTGAGCTAACATGAACAAAAAAATAACAGCTAGATTTTTTTAAAGTAACATTAACAAAGATTACTGTAACAAATGTATTGCTCATTGTTAGTTTATGTTAGTAAACACATTAACTAATGTTACCTAAAGAACCTTTTTGTAAAGTGTTACCGATAAAATTGTGCTTGCATGTGATTTACAGGGACTCTCCACAGGTGTAATTTTTTTTACACTGTACAAACTGTATATTCTATCCCCCCACACTAACCCTACCACTTAACCTACTCATCACAGAAAACCTTTGCCATTTTTGGAATTTCAAATAACGCAGTTTAGTATGTTTTTTTTAAAGACATTTGGTCTTCGAGGACACATGAAGTGTGTCATGTTTACGTTGTTAACTTTGTAATACCCATGTCATTTTACACATTAGTATCCTCATACAAGACAGTAAATAAAACACAGTAAAAAAGTATATGATCAGTATGTCATGACAACACATATTTTTACATGACCTCAACTCATAAAAATAATTCAAGCAATTGCAATTTTTTTAATAATTATACAAGATTTTTTAAAGTCAGTTTAATATAATTGAAGTTGAAATGACTTTTATTGATTTTTTCAGCCAATTTGACTATACTTAAAACCTTGAGTTCAGTTGCTGCCTTAAATTTTAAAGTTAATATACATATACCCAGTTTATATATTGTGACCAAAGTTATCAATTAGAAATGTCCCTCTTGAACAAGATAATTTGTTGTTGTTTTTCCCCCAAAATAGCTGTTGTTAAAGTTTACCATGTCATAAAATTCTCATGATATGAACGCTTACAAAAACAAAACAATCCCAAGTCCCACAGGTGTATAAACAATCCCAGTCAGCAGTGGTTTACAAAGAGATAGCCTGCCATTGCATACACACACCACCACGACAGGCCTGACAAAAGCCTGACTCTCTGATACACACAAAATAATTCAAATGTCAGGATTTGAATGTCATCTTCAAAGAGGCCTTTCCATCAGTCCTGAAGTCATTATATGGGAGAGGAGAATAAAAAGAGAGCGACATTGTTTTATGTACGGCCGCTTGATGCCAGTCTAATTAATAAAGGGCCTTTCTTTTCCTTTTGAAAAGCAGGTGAAGGGAGTGCGAGATTAAAGGTGCTTATTGTTTCTTTTGCTGATTTTACAGGTTGGGTTTTAATTTGTGAGAGGCGGCGAGGAGCCTCAGTCCAGATGGTACGATAACCCCGCCGAACGCTCGCACAAAAACCAACCTGATAACAAAGATATGTAGATGAGAGAGAGAAAGGGGGAGAGAGAGGGGAAGGGAGAGAAGGGGAAGAAGAGAGCTGGAACGTTGCCAATTGCTCCCAGCTCTCTGTAGCAGAGGAACAAATTGATGTGTCCAGCAAACGATGTTTCCGGAGCAGCAGGGGTTTGTTCTTCACTGCCAAATCCATCTCCCTTTCATACGATAGCCCAACTAATGAGTAACCCCAGTGCAATACTAAATAAACATACAGAGCAGAAACCTTGCACCTTAAATGAGTTTCATATTTTGGGAGCTCTGAGGGCTGTATGCTATATCTTAATCATGTACCTGTTTCAATGAAAGTAATGAAAAGGACTGTTTTAAGAAGTGGTCTTTATGATGTTCAGTTGTTTAAAACTAACAATGCAATCCCATCCACCCTGACTTTCACCTGATGAATGTGAAATGGCAGTGCCACCTTGTTAGTGAGGAAAATGTTAGTGAGTGGTAAATATATAAATTGAAATTATTCTGACACTTTGTTTTTATAGACATCAAAAATAAGTTATATTGGTTTGGGAGATGAAACATAAAAGTCACATTAAATGCATTCTGGTACAGAATGTTTACAGTCTATTGAGTAGATTTTGAGATAAAATATATTATTAAACATCCATCCATCCATCCATCCATCCATCTGTTATTAATTTATGTTCTATATCCATCCATCCATCCTCCATGTTATTTATTTCCTCCTATGGAGGAAGCGGTTTGGAGAACGGATGTTTGTTTGTTTGCTTATTTATTTTTTATCAAACCAAATGTCCCCACAAGGATAGTAAAACCTAAAATCTCACTGATAGATCATACACTCATACATCAGATACACTGTGGGGATCATCAGCCAACAGTTCCCATGAGGAAAACAGATTGATAAGCATACTAAATAATGTTTTAATTAAAATCTCAAAATACAAAGAGGTTTCTGAGGGTTAATTTTAGTGGTATGATAATGGTATAAGATGGCAAATATTATCTATTATAAAAATAATAAAGTCAGTGGAAAGCCCCGACAAAGATACAAGTGTGTGTCAAGACAAGACAAACAAACGTGTGTGTGTGTGTGTCAAGAGTCCTATACTCCTGCCCTACTTTACTCTTCAGTCTAGACAGAGATCCTGATCTCCAGTGGACGGCAGGTCGGAGATGCTGAAGGTTACTCAACCACCTCGATGCCACCATTTCACTGACCGATTATAAGAGCAAGTTCAGTAACAGTACTCAGTATGGCTATCAAAATGCTGCCAAGTCTATGTGTCTTTGCCGAGTTTTTTGCTGACATACACACACACACACACACACGCACACACACACACACACACAACTTATATATTTTTTTCCAACCTTGCCTTAACTGCAGTGTGTTGCTCTGAAGGACAGGTTCCTGACACACTTGATCCACAGAGATGTAACCTAACCTCCAAGGATAGGACAGGAAAGGACATATTAAATCTCAGGTAGGCCGAAAGATGTTTAAGTTTTATGTAATGTAAATCTCAGATCAAGAGGAGAGGAGTACACAGTGCCTCTTTTTGGATTTTGACAGTGGTGTGGAATTTGGAGAGAGAGCGAGAGAGAGAGAGAGAGAGAGAGAGAGAGAGAGAGAGAGAGAGAGAGAAAGATGGCTTATAGCTCTAGGCTTGATAAGAAGAGTGCAGTGTGATCGATGCAGCCTTAGTGTGTGCGTGCACAAATACACACATACGTTTTTGTGTACGTGTTTGTTTCTGTCACCTTACATGTGTACACCGCACATTGAAAATACATGTACAAACATATTAACACACACTATACTACAAACAGATATTGATTAGCAATACTGCATCTACTTAAATTATATATATATATATGTATTTAATGTATTTTCTGCCTAATTAGACATTTTATTTGTTATGTAATTCAAATATAAAAATGTATTAGTTTACAAAAACTGTTTTCACGTCAGAACGTACTATTGTGAAAGTAATCACATGAATATAAGTCTTTTTTTTATTTATAATCTGCCCCTGTAATAATAAATTGTGTGAAAAGGAATAAAAGTTGTTAGTGTTTTACTGCCAATAGTGAATTGTATGTATAATGAATTTTTTTTAGGTAGATGTATAGCCTATGTTGCACATTTCATTGGACATTTCATACATATTTCATCTACTTTGATTAAAAAATCACCTGCTAGATTAATTCAATGTAATGGGTTGACTAATGGGTTTGATGTCGGTTTATCTAGCCCACTGACTTTTGAGGTACAGAAGGAGTTTCCTCTACACTTTTGGAACTTTATTTCTAATAATAATAATAGATACATTGTTAAGTAAATTAATTGAAATACAAATATCAATACAAATACAAAAATATTACTACAAATACATAAAATGTGACTATCAAAGTTAGCAGTGCTAATCATTTCTGCCATTCTATACTGTAATGTTACACTAAAGAGGCTAAATGATATACAGCAAGATAATAAAAAAAGAGTTTGACTATTCTAGTCATGACATTGTCATAATTGCTAATCAACTGTTTTTTTGTTGTTGTTGTTGCAATTCTGCTTAAGATTTTAGTATGAATGGTTCTAAAGCAGAGGAAGAAAGTGGTGGAAGGTTAGGGGGGTGGTCAATTACCCTTTGATGGGCCATCAGCTTCTAATATCTAAATTTTCATCGTTCTGTAATTGCTACAAACTGCCTTTGCTTGTTCTTTAGAAGAGAGACTTCACTGCAGCTCATCAACTTACTTATTAATGCAATAAAAACCAAAAGTGCACATGAGAAGGGGGGTGGTGGTGGTGGTGGTGGGTATGGGGGTTATAATGAAATAACTGAAATGGGGAGTGGGTGACGGGTAGAAAGAAAGGGAGAACAAGAAAGAGAGACTAAAAAAAAAAAAAAAAATCCTTGTATGATGGAATCCTCCAGAGATCATTAAGATCTGTCTTCTCTTTCATATCAGCATGTAAGGACTAGAGTGACGGTCCGTAAGCTGCCAGCCTCAGCGGCGGCCCTGTCGTCGGCACTGATTAATTTTCTCGTAAGGGGTGCTCCATTTAAAAGGTGCTTTATTTGCATTAGCATTTATAATTACTTAATGACGAATCAGATATGGTTCATTGCAAGCAAGTGCAGAAACAAGCTGTCTGCGGCCACTGTTTCAATTAGAGCACCATTGAAAACATGTCCCCCATGACCGTACAGTACAAGCTGCGTTTTATTAATATAGCTGTGAAATTAGGCCAATCTTTGCCGTTATGGGAGGACTATCTTTAGTCCAACCCTGACATGTTTTGTTTCACTATAAACAGGTTTGAAAAAGTTAAAAAACAGATTATAGGTCTGTTTGTCGAGCTTAGCTAATAACTTTCATTGAAAAAGAAAAAGCTGCGATAACAAACTAGCTACAGTGCCACAGAGAGGGACCACAGGCTTGAAAAATCTTTCCCAACGAGGTTATAAAGTTTTCAAGCCTTTCATTTGGAAAACTGCTTCTCTGGCAACATCTCCTTTAATCAAGCCTGAATACAATAACTCCAGCAGGAAGCCAGAATAAATTCTTCATTATTAAGCATCCATTGATTCCCCCGAGGCAGTACTGGGGGTGTTTAGGAGAACTCGCAGGAATAAATATTGCACGGTTGGGGAGGGTTTGACAGGGCAAGACTAGACTACGATGGAATATGTTGAGCTGGACTTAACTAACCTAAGCTTGGCTACATCCCATTGAAATGAGAAAGCACACAGAACAACATGACAATCCCAAAGCAATCTCTCTTTCATGAATCAGATGGGCTTTATTGTGTCTGTCCTATCAGAAGCCTCTGTATTGTGAAAGTGAAATAAATAGACAAAGAAATTTCAATAATAAGCCTGAGGTTATCAAAAAAAAAAAAAAAAAATCCTTTGCTGTACTATAGTGCAGGCTGCCAAGTTAGCATGTAATCCTTTGATGAACATGCTACCGAGGCTTAAAATGAGAAAACATGCCAGTGAGAGTGAAAGAATGAGACAAATGAGACGAAATGAGACATGTAGGAGCAATTGGCATCCTTATAAATTTTCATCAAATTCAAAAGGAAATATATCCTGAAAAACACTTGTTAAATGAAATGCCTTGCCACCACGGAAGTAGGACTGCAGGAGAAGGAAGGTGCTAGTAACCCAGTTGCAGTGGATTGTCAGTTGCCTTTGTTTGTTGAGTCATGGGGCACTGGACAGCCCTCACGACCGACCTCCACTCCTGTCTCTCTGCCGTCTTTTGTCCTACCCCGCTCTCTCAGAGTCTGGAGAAGCATGGAAAGGAAGATGTATGGTAATGTGCTGTCCAGCTGTACTGAGCTGCCCGGCTGCAAACAAAACACTTTATAAAAGGCCCATGGAGAGAGGTAAGGGGATACATCAATCAATTAACAATTACCCTGTTGCTAATCAGCTGTCCCTGGCCTCCATCGAGCCCCGGCTTTGTAATCCTGTTGGCAGCATCAATTAAATTCTTAAGGTTACTCTATTGAATTTTCCAGATAGAGGCAGAGAGGCGGGAATGAACTGTAACCGAGGCTTAATCGCAGCACAATTGTTCTGCTTTGGCTACTTTTTCACACCTCAGTGCTGTCGCACCAATGTGGGCCTGATAGGATCTCCCAGGGCATTTTTAGAGAGGAGAGACAGAAAAGGAGAGCGAGAGGGAGTGTGTGCTCATATATAGAGGCATTATAAAAGAGTCCCCCCTCCGGGGTCTCTCCTCTCTAAAAATGCCCTGTTCATGTACATACTGTATATCCATAACACACACACACACACACACACACACACACACACACACACACACACACACACACACACACACACACACACGCACGCACACACACACACACACACACACACACACACAAGTCCAGGAGTATGAATTTCGAGCATTCCTTTTTAAACACATGTAAACATCGTTAGCAGCACACTACTTGAATTGCATAAATCAAGACAAACCTGATTGCCCATTAGCTACCTTTACTTTTGTAATGTAACCAACATGTAATGACACTTAAATGACCATATGCTAGTGTAAATGCTTACAGAATCATGTTACTGCTCATGAATATGTGTCAGACACTAGATTAGATACTGGAGAAAGTGCTTGCATGTTGAATAATGAGTCCCATGTCATGGGTATGAGAGTCAGGATCTGCATAGCAATGCATATTTTGTCCTTGTCTTTGTCAAAGCCCAGTAAGTCAGGAAATCGAGTATGCATATGTACGCATAAAATGCATGCGTTAGGTGGTAAATATTGCATACTTCCCAAAAGAGATTGATTTATAAATGTGAGCGGAGTATAGCATTTAATGTATGGCTCCTAATTGTGACTTAGTTTCATTTAGATCTCTGTGCAAAGTCAACAGGAATTGGATCAATTAGATTAATTTACAAGTAATCAAACCATTATTTGTACTGAAGCATACACACTTTGTGGAGTAATAAAGAAGGGTTCTGCAGTCGTTGTGATTTGTAATTTAAAGCAGAAGGCGTGGGAATTTGATAAGCTGCCATAGTCGCCTGACACTGCTGAAGAGAGACTGCTGACTTCAGTCTTATTTCCTGAAATGAAACTTTAACAGGTTGACCTCAGGACCCTGGGCGTCTCGTCTCCAAAGACCCTTCTTCCCCAACCACTTATCTCCATGATTGCTTTGGACACTGATCGCATTAAAACATCATGAATCATCAATTAAGTAAGGACCAGGAAAAATTTGGGGGCTCGACCGGGATTTTGAAGACAGGTTTGACTTTGAAACTAATTGTGCCTGTAAACTCTTCCCCTCATCTATGAGAAAAAAAAAAACCAAAAAAAAAAACCTTGTTAAACTAAAAGGCAACTAAAAGGAAACAGCATCCGGGAATACTTTTTACGTGTACTTGAGTATGAGAAAAAATGAGAGAGGGAGGACTGAAAATGTGTTTGTGTGTGATCGCTCAGCATTAAACCTTTGAGACACTCTCTTTTCTACAAAGTACTCTTTGTGGTGACTGTGTTGTTTTAATGAAGAGTGCAACTACACTACGAGCGTGTTGGTAAGAAGTCTTGATTTATACTGACTGCATGACTGTCAAAGCCCAAGCTAGATTTTTGAGGTTACAAATAATTAATTATTGAAACAATTGTAGAGTTGTTCACAGAGTTACTTCAACTGTGTGTTATATACAGTGCAAATAGTTCAACACAGCCATTAACATTAGAGATGTGCACAATACCAAATAACTTGTTCAGAAAGGTATGACTTATGACTAAATATGAATAATACAAAAATAATAGAACAATATTAGATTAGTTTTACTTTTATCCAAAATCCCAAGAATAGTGTTATATTGTGTCATATTTATTTTATATTACATTTTTGTTACATACTTTTACATAATACTTGTAATAATAATTTTCATCTATACTAATTTAAATTATGCTGTCAATCAATAAAAAAACAATAAAATAAAAATAATAAATCACAATTATTTTCTGTAATTAATCGTGATTAACAAAACCTAACATTAAAGTTTTTTTTATATATTTTTATATTGTAATTATTTCACATTTAATCTCCAAATTAAAGTAAAAACTTCACATAAACCCATTATAATCAATGTACCTGTGCCCTTCAATATCTATTAATAGATTAATAATCTATTGGCCCAGCCAAACCAGTTCAGATTTTTACTTGCCCTGTTAAAATGCACAAAAAGTTATTGTTTTCATTTATTTTGACATATAATGATTTTTAGGTAGATCTAACAGGTAGGACATATACAGAAATGTAATAAAGTTATCAAACACTTCACAGTCTTCAGTGCATAAATTATAAATTAAATATAGATGAATCATTTTTAAAGCAAAAAACGTTAGTCAATCAAGAGCAGTGAGTGATTTTCTCCGTCTTTTGTTCTTTGGTTAACATTAATGACAGACATTACATCGACAGCAGGTTTATTAGGCTGCTGTCACTTTAAAACCTGATGCACAAGACGCAGATCTGTTGCACATCATATTTTCTCACAACTCTTTACGTACATTAAAGACTTAATTTAACTAATTTAAAGCAACACTAAGTAAGATTTTTTACCTTAAAATAATGTTTCCAGTGGTTCATCAAGTCGTAACAGGGTGAAAGGCACTTATGCTTCCGCTTTGCAGTCCTTTATCTGCTATAACCACGCTATGTAAGATTGCCAGATCGGGTCGCATTTCTGTAGTTCTAATGAGACATAAGACAACTACAAATTTGACTTGCTTTACATGAAGTGTTACAATAGTCATTATTTAGTTTTTCTTCATTTCTGATGTCACAATACATCATACTTTCATGAAATCATGCAACATACTCTACCTTGTCTGTGGACATAATTCATTCCAAAGCCGGTGCTGGATAAACAACGAGCATGCGTGCGACAGTAGGCTGCGGTAGGCTAAATTATTTATGACAGCGGTAATGGACGATTCCGCTTCCAACCAGTAGGGCGACCGCAGAGGAAAAGTTACTTGGTGTTGCTTTAACTGTGCTTGCGAGGATACTCGACAAAAGTTTGTATCCGTGTATGCGCTGTCTGAAGCGTCATTCTGTGCACACGAGTGTGTGTGTCTGTCAGACAGGAGATTCACAGACAGCTCGCCAGTAGTAATGCACTGACCTCTCTTTTGTGTCTTATCGTGCTTGAATGGTTTAAAACAATTTGCTTGAATAAGAGTGTGATCATATATTGTAACGCTGGCCAAAGCATAACAGAAAAAAAGTGGATGCTGCATCCTTGCAAAAGATTTTAGATCACTTGACTTGGTGACAAGCCTAAATAGTACAGGGGACTTCCAAATATGGTAAAATAGTGGATGGTGTCATTGTGGATATGTTTGTACTGGGGAATTATTAGAAATCTACTGGAGTTACCGACTGAAAGATTAGACCTATCATGGCCATAAATGTTACACTGTATTGGCTCAACCGCATTGAAACTGTAGTAACTGTACTCCTTAATCCACATATTGATATTTGGGTTGTTCAAATAACAACAATATGAGTACATGGATTTTCTGGTTATAGCGTCCATGTGGAAATCTGGTACAGATGCTGTTACGGCTGAGGTGGTCTGCACATGCATGACATGAGACTTGCAGTGGATATTTGGGAGAGAATTGAGAAAGACACGCTTAACTGAAAGGCCGCGAGGGGTGTGTGCCACACCTATGGCTAGACTGGAGACTGAACCCACACACTGCTGTGAAAGGACCTCTGGCAAGTTCTAGGCAGCCCCACAAGGTATATGTTTTTCCACCAAAAGATTCAGCCGTGCCGCTTTCTCATCAGAGCGAGCGTGTGTACTCGGCAGAGCGTGAAGAGGCAGATTTTCCGGTAGCACAAGCCTGAGATGGGCTCCAGCATCTAGGGCTGGCTCGACCAACTCACCTCCCACAGAGCTCCCACTGTCACAGCTCAGAGAAGAGATACAGCAGCCCCAGGACATGAAAAAGGGAGGGCGCTCAGGGAGCGAGCGAGATAGACAGAGTGAGTGAAAAAGGCAGAGAGAGAGCAGAAGCTATAGAGGTTGCTCCCGGCTCATTTCTCTACACAGAAGCCCATCTGCCGGGCACCCATGGTGGGACGACATCACTGCTCTTTGCCAAATGACAAAAAAAGCCCTGACGCCACAGGAAGCCAAATGCAATCCCATGAATCCCGGCAATGCCATTATTCCTCAAAAAGCCTTAAAAGTCCTATCTCTGTCCTTATGGTGGCTTGTTGATTTACTCTCAGTTCCATCATGACTTAAGTTGACTCTAATGTTCAGCAAAGAAGCTCTCTGTGCATTTGAAATATGTGTATGGCATATATATTTTCTTTCTTGCAGAGTTAGTTCCATCAACGCGCAACACCAGGGGGGAAAAGGGAATTGACTCAGAGACCACAAAATGGTGTTTGCAGGCAGAATCTTGTGATATTGTAATATTTACTGTTAGCACCTCAGGCTACACGCCACGCTTGGCTGTCGCCATCCAATGAGTCGCTTCAAAACGGAGCACATCTGGTGTCTTTCCCCACCCTCTCACCCATTTCGTCTCTGTCTTACTCTCTTGGTATCCATCCATTTCTCTGATGCTTTTGCAGAAAAAGTGCTACTCTAAAATCTCAAACTTTACACCCAATCTTCCTGCCTCTTGCCCCCGTCTGGTGCTGAGGAAGTGGCCTGCTCGAATTGATCACCGCTAACGCCGATAATTCATTGTGATGGAGGCTCCATTGAGTGAACATGGGGGGCTGAGGCCATGCATTGTCACCTGCATACTAATCAGCTTAAAAGGCCAATAGGAATGCAAGGGTTGTGGTCACATGATTTGCAGTTTATTGTCTGATAAATGACGGGTCACAAAGGGTGCCACATCCCTCAGAGCCATGTAGTGCTGTCTCAAATTCCCCGTCAAACAAACTCACAACACACGCACACGCATACACTCACACTCCAACACACAACCAACCTCGTATCTGTCGTCACGGGCTGATTCCGGTCCATGCTTGCAGCACAGTCAGCACACAGGAGAAACTAGCTTCTACTTCTACTTCGAACTCATGCAATTACTTTCCGTAATGTGTTTTGGAGGAGCACGGCAATTTGATTATCAAAGCAACACACACTCAACCCTCAACACTCCCTGAAGTCCTGGAGAAGAGGGAGCTAAATATTTCACTCTCTGTTGGGAAATGTGTCATGTGTTATGGACACATAATTCTTTTTGAAGCTGAAGTATCAATCCAGGTTGCTCAGTTATTTAACCAACAAAACCTTCAGGGCTGCATTTCCCATACGCACTGTCAGCCTAAATAACTCGTAGAAATCATCGCATGGATCATCTTAGAATTACAGGCTGTTTCCCAAAAGCACCGTAACTTAAGTGGTACTTGGAAATCGCCGTAGATCAACGAGTGCTCTGGAGTAATTGTAGAATGAAATAGACTTGTGCAGTCACCTGCAAGAAAGCCACAAAATGACACCTAAACTTAAAATAAAGCTACAATGCTTACGCTTTACACGGAATACTGGACAGACATTAATTTAAATATATGTTTATTTATATTTTGTTTTATTTAAATCAATAATTATAGTAATACAATAATTTTAAATAATAATTACATTGACAAAATAAAATATATGAAAACGGGGTTGACTCTCTTTCAATTCATGAGTTTAGATTTGAATTGGCCACACTCGCAGGAAGTTGATTTAACTTAATTGTAATTCAAAAGACAAAAGTAATGCATTCTGGGAAATCACATGTACCTCCACACTGTTCCACAAGTTAAACAATTTTTTAATAATAGTAATAGTAATAAAATGATAAACAACTCTAAAACAAAGCTTTGCCAGCAATCAAATGATTTTCAATTCACTTTAATTTTCCTTTCTTACATTCAAATTAATTTCAAATTCAGGAACAACCCTGGTGCATAACCCAGTTATGTAGTATGTAGATGTAGATGTAGATGTAGTATTTGAGTAGACAATTGTATGATGTGATTTGCAAGCTCATAAAACTTTGTGGAAATGGCCATACTGCATATGTTGACCAACACCATCTTCCTCCCTTTCTATAATCTTTTTCTCTCTGATACATGGACCTATGGCAGCTGTCACATGTACCGCAATGTTTTGCAGAACGGCTGACACCATTTTTTGTAACACTTAATTTTAAAGGTGCATTGCGCAACTTTTCATGTTAAAAATACCTGTTTTTCTTCCTATACATGCTTAAAGAACTGCCTGATGGGCTGAATGAGCCCTTCTCTGCTCACTGAGATTGCCTCTATAATCCTGTACAGTAAAATATATAAGAGGGATTCGGGCTCGAATCTGAGCCTGGGCGTGACGTCATGCGCGTTCACGCTCATCAGGCTGTCTCGCAAGTTTGTGTATAAGCCGCCATTCTCCGCATCAGCGAAGACAACTCGTGCGTCAAAAGTAGAGGATGGATTCAAAGAGACCGGCTTGTAGTCCATTCCAAACCCCAACGCAAACTCCACGTAAAGTCAAGAAAAGAAAAATTTTGTCTAGGTGCCACCAAAAGGGCCAAATTGGAGTCAGACAAGCGTCGGAGTAAGACGAGAGTGAACCTCGGCAAGGAATTCAACAAATGGAGAGATCTCCGGTCTGCTCTTGGTCTCAAACGGGATCCTGCTGTCACTGCTATCCTCAGTGCTTCTCTCCACAGTAACATCAAATTGGTCAGAGCTCGTATTCTATCAAAACGAGGAAAACGTAAAATATCTTGGTATTGTGATAAAATACATGTTTTATTCTGAACATTGCAGGAAGGGAAATACAATGGTAAAGGGGTAAATATTTTTACTTTACTCATACTGTTTAGTAGACTAACTATTTACTAAATAAAGTATTGACACATTTCACATTTATGTTTGTCAGTGTGTATTGTTCCTGTCAAAATATCTACTAAATACATCAGCACTACATGTAGTTTAGTGATTACCAAAACAGTTCAAGATTCTTGTGTGATATAACATGTTGAAAAATATGACCGATAATTAGACACAAATTTTGAATAAATTCTAACAGAAAAAGGATGTATTGTTATTGGAATATTCTACTTAGCAGATCAATAAAACAGGCTGAACCCCGCAAGTCTTCGGCGGCTTAGCCTGTTGGGCTTTTATGAAAACGTCATGGTGACGTTTGATTGTTTATTACCTTGAGACATTTGAGTGAACGTTGTTGACCAACCGTGTACGGTATGATTATTATTTTGAGCTATTGCGAAGTAATCAATTATATTGTTCATGAACGTGTTTTCATAACAATACAATCATAGGTGGATACAGTAAACACATAAACAAAGTTTTCTACTACCCCTGTTTTCCCCTCACACATAAGAGTAATTTACTCAAATGTCTTTCCTTCCATAGATTTGAAATGACTTGCAGATTTATAACTTTATTACCTCTGAAGACATTTTGGCTGTACTACAAAGATCTGTGCGGCAGATGCTCCTTTAGTTATGAACAGCTCGTGCTCGTGCATGCGTGCGTGTGCGTGTGGTCTATGAGCGTGCACAACTCTGGTTGCAGTTGCGCTTGTCGCCAGAGGGGGCGTAGTTCTGCAAAAACTCTGAAACCTGCGTTTTGCACCTTTAAGGTGACATAGTTACACGTTACATGTACTTACTATAGTAATAACAGGATGATATGCATAATTACAAGCATAAACCAAACCATAACCATAACCATATAGTAATTACATGTAGAAATGATCGCATGGATCATCTTAGAGTTACAGGCTGTTTCCCAAAATAACTAACCCTAAACCCTAACCTTAACCATTTAGTAAGTACATATAATCAATTATTACTATGTGGTACTTATTTGTGTAATTACATTGTAATGATGGCACCTCAAAATTTAGTGTAACCCCGTTTTCACTTTAGATGTCCTTGAAGCACAGGTTCCACCTCCCTATTGTGTCCTCCACAATATTCAACAAACAGGGCAGTATAACAATATAACATTATTATATTAATATTCATATCAATCCCATGATCAATCCCATTATCTCAATGGGTAACTAACCACAGTCTCCATATCTCCACTGACCTTGGAAGCTTGGACCACTGATAAAACCCTGCAGAGACGCATCATCTGAAAGAAAACAGGGATTTTGGTATACATCATTCTGTACAAAAACAATACTAAAATTTCTATTGTGTAGATAATTAGGTTCAATATTTATGACATGATGCGTATTTATGATGTTATTATGATCTCACGTCAAGGACACTTACCAAAAAGATGTGATTCCATGGTGAAACTCAGGCCTTAGATGAAGTTGTACTTAATATGTACCACACAACTGAAGATGAAGGACACTATTTCGATTTTTTTGTGCCTGTACTCCCCGCTTGTATAAATCTGTATGCCATCACAATGCACTGCGACCCAACTTGCCCTCCATGCTTTATGCTGCTGTAACGATTGACATAGACTTTGAAGAAAAGACCAGTATTTTCCTTCTGTTTAATTGAAATGCAAACTACATCTGTGGCAGTACCAGAGGATTTGCTAATATTCTTTTTGCCACAATGATAAAGGCCGTCGCTATTTCTTTGGCTATCGACTTGGTCATGTGTGTAATTGCTTCATGCAGCCTCAGACCCTCAAATGCACCAATGTAAATATTAAAGAGAGCAGAGGCTTAATAAAACATTGTTCAAACAATACAGGACAGATCTTGCCGCAGCTGTCCATCTACACCAGGGTTCTATCTAGATGGGACCTGTTACATAGTAAGAAGAACATAAGGGGAGAAATTAATTACTTCAAGTGAGCATAGAAAGAGAGACCCAGAGGAAGAGAGAGGGAGAAAGAGGAGGGGCAAGGCCAATAGATCAGTCAGACTTTTTAATGGTATTGATTGGCTACAAGGCTAGCGAAGCAGATGAGGGCTGGTCTGATATCCCACTGTCACCTTGACCTTGGGTCAGCAGTAGCCCTGTGACCTTCGACCTTACAACACCTACCACCGGCCTCCGTAATCCTGCACTGTGGACAGTCCACGGGGGAAAAGCGTCACAGTGTCTCCAAATGAGAATTGACTTTCCTCGCCCTGGATGCTGGAAATGCAGGTTAAAATATGTCAATAATGTTTCACAAGAACAAATTTTTCCACAGAATAGTCGACGCTGAAATGAATTGACATTTTTTTTGCGGAGGAAGGGTCCGGGGCTGCGCTGTACGAAAGCACTTGAAGGGAGATCTTGGACGCTAACCGCTTGGCCATATTGATCGCACACTTAAAGTGCACACACACACTTTGAAGAGCATTGAGATTCAGACACAGGGCACAGGGAGGCCGTGAGCACCACCACTGCCCTAATGGTAATTGCTTTCGATCTTCACTCGTACATCCATGATTTACTGGCTTCTCCTGATGAATAGCTGACACCAAATATTTTGGAAAGAAAAATGTATCACAACGTAATTTTTCCCCTCCATGCCATTTGCTTTTTCCTCTCATCCTCTTCAGGAGCACAGGTGGAGGATGCCAAGTGGGGAACTTCATTAATATTACAAAGTAGAAAAGCGGCCGTTAAACACGGTAGTGGATCATTTGGAGAGGACGCTTGGCTTTGTCCTGCCCAGCTCCATCAAGGCATCCTCCTCTGTCTGCGAGAGGGGTGGGGAGACAAGAAATGGCTCTTTCAGCCCCATGGCATAATTACTTCAGATGGATTGCGGCAGGAATTGCTTGTCCCTCACTGAAACAGTCAGGTGCCATTAATTGCCCTCTAAACACATCATTCAGGGTTGTTTTCAGGACATCTTTGGACTCCTAATAAAGGCAAAGTGTTTGATTGAACTGATTGCAGCTGTAGGTCATCAGGAATCAAACTCTCAGTTCTACTTTGTGAAAAATTACACTGCGATGAAAGGTGTTGATGTGTCCAAAAAATTACAGGGTTTTGATGCAAGTCGCGTTTACTTTCGGTCCTCAGGAGGGATATGCTTTGTTTGCTGGTACCTTTTAGAGTAAATCTTTCTATATTGTGTCTTTCTTGACTAAGCTTGATAATTATGTAAATCCAACCGGAATTGTGGCAATGTGTACCGAAACACACTTCGCTGCTTTATTTGTCCAGCTCTCTCCTGCTTTAGCCCAGCTGTAGCTGACAATTTCAACTACAGCAGTTCATTAAAGGAGATTACAATCTTCGTGCAGCCTGTTCAGAGCAGACTGTTTGTATCTACTTTCCTTTGTGAGCTGCCGATGGTAACCCTGTTTACGATAGCTGAAAAACAACTCGCAGGTCTATTTATTCCCAGCTGCCTGTTTTCCTGTCAATATCTCAGTCAGGTCTGCAATTTCAGTCACCGTACTTAAGTTGAAGACATTGTTTTAAATGGACAGTTATATTGTCAGGTGAACTTTGATCAGATCAGAATGAGAAACAACAATATTTTAACTCTGTAAAGCTTGGTATAGGCTATAAAATATTAAAAGATTCTACAGTTTATTGTCAAAATCTAAAAAAAAGTTTATGTTTTTTGTATGCATTTACAGATAATATAGTATGATATAAAAAATAAAATAACATCTCAATTTATTTCAGAGGTCCAAACTAAGCAAAAATATCCAATTTGGTGCAGTTGCTGATATTTAAGATAGCTGATACTGCAAGCTGAAAATTCTTATAGCTTGTAATATAAATCAATGAGATCATTATAACAGTATAGCTTACATATATTTAGATAAAATGAATAGTTGTGAGTTAGTAAGATATTTGAATTCTTAGTTTTATGATCAAAGCTCTGTAGTTTTTATTATATGTAAAATAGTTTAAATGTATATAAAAATATATAGTTTCATTACAATATTGTATTAAAGGCTACTGTGATAATACTATATACAGAATTATGTCTGTTTACGTATAGTATTACAATAATATAATATTTTACTGTATTACACAACATATTAGAAGATAATCAGATGTTACTGCAGCAACATTTTCGTACATAGCTAAAGCAGTGGTTCCTTGTGTGACTGAGGTGACTGATTATTGTAGGATACTAAACAGTTTCCCATATATTTTTTAGGTCAATAAAATTGCCCAAAACCAGAGATTTTCACTATCCAGTATCCGATATAGTGAAGTGACATCTGTGTGGCCTCACTTTACTCTGAGCATTTGTTTGTGTGAACTGTTTCAACATCTGAATGGAAAAAATGGATCCAGTCCAAGAGTTTATTCTCATAATGTGTTTGTCAAGCTTCCGACAGTGACGATATGGCTCTTCATCAGGCCTCTCATCAACACATGTGGCTTTTCAGTCATTTCATACTATTTGTCTAATGGACTGTCCATTTTGACACACTGGAGAGAGTTTTTGAGTATTGTTTCATCTCTGCTGAGTGGCCATTTAATTAATGTCCAATAATGTATGTCGTTTATATAAATAAACATTGGAATTGGTCCATACTTAGGGGATTAGTCCATAACCAAAGGATAAATGCATTTTCACTGTTTTAAATGTCAGGAGTTACAGCTCAATGTGAGACTTCTGGTCCATGTGAGTGACCTTTGATTCAAAATTTCTCTGAATCCAAAACTTTGTTTCATTCAGGGATGGTTGAACTTAGTGATGCAGAATTAGAGTTAAATACTCTGATTAAACTTTCATAATTAAGTCATTTTCATTTTTGTGATGGCCCAGATGTCCAGAGGCATCTCCAAAGACTTTCTACTTTTTATTTCATTTGGATGAAATTTTATCTCTGCCTCACACACGCACAAAATATGTTTATATCTGTACTCATCGCTAACATGTGAAATGACGTTCAATTAAGTGCTTAAATGATAATAAAAACATCAGTAGATAGCATATTTTTATTGACTAATCAAGGTTTAATTTATTTAGTATAAATTAACTTATATATTTATTTTGTATAAATTATATTTTGTACCTTGCAGTACCTTTAATAGAAATTTGTTTTAAAAAAAGTGATAGGATTTTGAATCAGTTGTGACTCTATCATTCAATACAACAAATATATTTTATATTACTAAACTAATACTGATATAATTTCTAAACTTTTTAGGATAGAGAGGACAAATTAACAGCTAATGTAAACAGACAATTTTACAATTTTGCTTGTCGAAACACAGCAAGTGTATTAATAAGAGGTCCAAAGGAGCAGGAAAAATGCACTGAAATATTTATGCCGGTTTGATTCAGATCACCCCTTAGGATGAGACACACACAAAAACATGCAATCTGTGAATAGCCACAGGCAAAGTAGTAAGAAGGTCAGACCTATATGTTTTTCTTTACATGGAAACCTGCCCATCAAAAAGAAACACAGAAGGCTGAGACGAGATACATTTTTCACCTGGGAGCAGAAATCTCAGCTTTGGAGGGCTGTAAATTTCCCCCTCCCTATTTCTGTTGTTTCAGACATCTTTCCTCATTTTACTGGGATCAAAAATCCATTTCGGATCATCCGTTCAATATTAAATCTGGCAGGTGCTTGTATACACAACAAACTCAATTTACGCTAAGGTTTTGAAGTCTTTCACAGCAGCATCAGTGGCCAACATCAAAGAACTGCTGTTTCAGTTTTAATACCACGGCAAAAAGGTTTCGCATCTTTATGTCAAGTTGAGAAATTCAACAAAACGTCATCTTTTCTAATTCTCCTTCAGGACGTTTTGTTTTCATATTTATTAATAGTGGTATGGGAATGTTTTCTGTTATTAAGTTTTATGATATTTAATGTTGTAGTGATACAGAGAGAGATTAAAGATTATTAAATCTTTATGTACACAAAGTGTGTGCAATTACACATACGCACCAAAAAACAAACAAATAAGAATCCACACGGAATTCAAAAAACAACACCAATCTATTTTAATCAGTCTGAAACTGCTTCAAAAATACTACAAAAAAACTTGTAGAAGGCTTCACAGGTTCCTTCATCCACTTTCCAGTTTACAAAGTTCATTTCAAATCTGCTAATCATTGACCTGAACCTAGAGTTTCCCATGACAACTCCCGCCAGAAGACACAAGGCTTTGTATCTCATTTCCCCATGGTTATGTAGTCAATGAGCCCAGAAACACAGCAACGGGAACCAAGCCCTCTGTTCCTAATGGAAAATTCGAAGTCCCACCAAAGGGGTCCTTGAGGGGAAGACTGAGACATGCCTGATTACTTATCTGTCAGATTTATTTTTGCTGCTTTAGTATCAGAATACTATCAAAAACTGACATTTTGAATCAGTTGGACAAAAAAAATAACACAAAAAGATGATGTGGCAGACAAAGCTTCTTTTGAAAAATCCTCCATATTACTGGCTAAATAAAATGTAATGTAATTACAATCCGGCAATTACCCAGTAAAGCCCAGACATAATCGATAGGCCATCAGACAACAGGTCACGATGTCAGAGGTCAAGTGTCATAGGTCATTGCTAGCTTGGTCAGATATAGTTGGTGTATTTGTATATGTGTGTGTGTTCAGTATAAAAGATGATGCTGATTCTGAGCTCAGATAAATATTGGTCTGAGCAGAGAGCCCAGCGAGATACAGCTCTGAATAGATTATCTGTGCCACATGAGGCAAGGTGTAATCTATTGATTGGGTTACTGTGCTATTTTAGCCCAGAGTAAAGGACCTTTAAATGATTTTAGGTGCAGTTGCTTCAAATGAAACGACTAAACTTGAGAGTGCAATATTAGCTCACAACAGAGGGGGCTGATAATGAAATTACAGTTTAGTTTGAGGCTTCTATTTGATATCTGTATAACGTGAGAGTTTTTTTTATCTCATTTTGACCATGTGTAGACCGAGTACAGTTGTAACACTGTGAGTACTTCACTTCTCATGCAAGTTCGAACTGTCATCACCCTTTTGCATGGAAAATTTGAAGCGCATAGTCTATATTCCTTAAAAAAGATATTCAAGACTTTTTGTGGCGCACACTTTTCTTCTTTTATTGTGTATAGGTCATTTTTCCTGTCCGATCATAAAAACAGACTATGCCTGATGTGATTGGTCTTCTTCAAATTCTTCAAATCAGAGTCTTCTTCTTGCGTAATGATGGCATGCAAGGTCACTGAGAAAATCAGGCAACAATTTAAGGTGGTCAGTAACAGTTGGAACACTTTGGTAATATTTGGTACTGTACCATAGTTATATGATAAAGAGTATAAAGTCACAAACATACAGAACTGATGTGTGCACACCAATGATTGAAACAATAAAAGTATAAACTATGCCACTACATTTCAATTAAAGTTAAGCCTAATGTATAAATTAGCACATTTAAAAATGGATGTTACTGTAAAGGTTACCATCTGGAGTCCCCTTGAGAGCCTCCAGAGGGCACTTCACCCTGGACTAATTGTCACTCTCACAAACTACATTTCCCAGAACTCACTGCCCGGACACATCATCACTGATTGCATTCACCTGTATGTCATTACCATGTTAGTATCAGCCTATTTATTCCATGTTCACTCATTCACTCACTGCAATGTTCTGTTTGTGTCATTTGTTTATGTCTTTTGGATTTTTTGCCCTGTTCCCTGGACTAGTCTTTTGAATCTGACCCCTGGACTAGTCTTTTGCCTCTGACCCCTGCCTGTTTTGTTTGATTTAACGGACTGCCTGCCTGCCTGTGTTTGACCTATTGCCTGTTCTTTGGATTACCCTCTAATTAAAAGCTGCGTTTGGATCTCAACCTTCGTGTCTCTGAGCAGTTTGTGACAGTTACACTGTCCTGTGGTAGAGTTACCACTGGGGGAAGTTGTAACCAAGTGGCTGTTTACACAACACTGTAGGAGTTTTGGCTCTTCATTTACACGCCAACAGCATTTTAGGGGTTTCAAAGTGCAAGTTTTTGAAAATTATACCGTTGTCGTTTCCGTGTAAACTACGTAAAAATGCTATGATGTCATGCGCATGCATATTATGTGTTTGTTCTCTTGGCATGTAGTGTTTCCTTACGAAGTGCACATCGCCAACTACTTGCCTGGCATGCATAATACCACGTTTTTAGTCTTTTTCACAAATCCGTGTGAAAGGGATCGGTTTGACAACCTTGTCATCTGTACACTAAAACCGCAAAGGAAAAACTTTACCATTTTAGTACATCGTTGTCGTGTAAACGTGCCCTTAAACCATTAGTTGAGAAAAATATAACTACATATTCTATATTTATTCTTGTCAGTATCTGTGCACTACAGCAAAAACAAAAAACAACACTACAAGACAAGTATTTATATCATTCTGGAATAGTGTGTTGGAAAAGAGGTGAAACTGTACATTCATTGATTGCTGATTATTTTTTCATTTATTGTGAAGGTTGCAGCACTTTAAAATCCTGCATACTTTTGGGTGATCGTAGTGGAAGGCTCTGAATCCAGTATAACTAGAGGTAGAACTCGTTTGGCTTCATGGTGAGTGAATTACCGTCATATCTCCCAGTGCTTCAATGAGCACTACGAGCTGGCTATGGCCCATCAGCACGCTCCTGCCGGCTACCAGCATGTCTTGCCATTTGTAGCCGCACTACACCTCTGCCTGCTCTGATCCGTGACCCTCTTTGGCACGTTCGGGAAGGATCATCCAAACGTCATGCAGTAGTACATCATCTGCCCCATCCTGTGTTAAAGCACCCCCTACCTCACCCCGCTCCTCAGCTCCCAGTGTTTCTGTGAAATATGTGCAACTTCCTATTTAAATTAGGAGCCCCTGAACCATGAAGAGCACCACAGGTATCGGTAGAGGAGGCAGCCGGCTACGAAAGCGGCCTGTGCCAAGCAGCTCGCACGCCACAGACACACAAGCATTGGGCTGTAACATATTAAACGCAGGGAAAATAAATTACCTCCTCCCTGATGACTTATGTGCTGTGTCTTCAGACTCTGCGCTGCACATTGGGGAAATCTCCTTTTTTTTTTTTTTTTGTGGATGAACTTTTTATTTTATTTTAATTTTTTTTATTGCATCTGCAGTTATTTTGGCACTTTCCATGAGCAAAGGTTCTAAATAGGGCACTCAGTCCATCTAAAGCAACTCCTGCCATTAATCTTTCACTATATTGAGATGAATTAAAGATGAAAATACATTACAAATATGTTACTGCAAGAAGAAAACCCACTTAACTATACACATGCATCTGTGTCAATTACTGAGTAATTGCAACATAATTGTTCTAGAAACAGGTGAAACCATTATTTGCTTTTTAACTATGGACATTCTGTTTACTGTTGCTCAAGTGGTTTACTCTTCTGTTTGCCTGTTTTGACATGTTTTGCGCATCAGCAGAAAGTCTCTCATTACTGTAATGAGAATCTTTCAGAGTCACATGGTGAAGCGATGACTGAGCCAGGTGCAGACAAATAACTTCTAATGTACGTATTAAGTAACACAGTAAACAAAAAAGGAAGAAAAATCCATACGAGAGTAATGAGCCAGTGCTGCCTGCACTAGAGTAAACACGGGTACTGTTGACAAACTGAGTCCAGTGTCTGATTCAATAAAGAGAGCCATAATAATGCTCTGTACCCATGATCACACAGACAATATACTATAAAAGAGGTCATACAGGACTGCTGAGGCTAATCCAGACTAATGGCTTAATTACATTCTTATCAATATTACTCAACATTAGCAAATACAAAAGCAGTTATGATGCAAAACAATGTTTTTGTCCATTTTTGTTTCGTTACTCTTTAGTTTGTAGGGCTATATCAGTATAATACACATTGTCAAATGGTTTGTAATAATAAAACGAGTTTAAGAATGTTTTTTATAATAAATGGTATTTATTTACACTGTAACCTTTCCCCCCCCCAAATTAACCGAATTAAAAAAATGAGTCACTACATTATCAATCCTTCCAAAACGTTTTTTTTTTCTTACCTTGATTCACAATGAGAATAGAGAAAAGTTGCACTGGCTACTTTGATGCATATGGTGTGGGAGTGGCATAGGTTATTTGTCACAATGAGTGAAAAAGGTTGACATTAGGGGCTTTTACACTGGAGGAACCTTTTCATAGGTCCTACTAATGGCTGAAGGTCCCACTTTTTGGCATGTTTGCACTGCATGAAAGGGGGACGATTTTAGTTCAGGAATGTCTTTTGGGGGAACTAAATTAACTCCTTATTGAGAGTGGGGTCTAACCCAGCACAATAGGAACTACCAGTGACGTAATTGTATGCCTAAAATGTCCTAAAATGGTTTAGGCCATACTTACAAGGGAGAGGTTATTATGTGAGTACATGAGACCATAAGTCTCAGTGGACATCCATGACATGCAGAGTCCCTCAAGGCTCAATTCTTGCGCCACTCCTATTCAACCTGTGTATACTCCCACTGAGCCAAATAATGAAAAAAGAACCAAATCGCTTACCACAGCTATGCAGATGACACACAGATCTATTTAGCCCTATCGCCTAACGATTACTGCCCCATTAACTCCCTGTGCCAATGCATTAATGAAGTCAACAGTTGGATGTGCCAAAACTTTCTTCAGTTAAACAAAGACAAAACAAGTCATTGCGTCTGGAAACAAAGGAAGTTCTCAAGGTGAACGCATACCTTCACTCTAGGGGGTCAAAGAACAAAAAAATCAAGTAAGGAATATTGGTGTGACTCTAGAGTCAGACCTTAGTTTCAGTAGTCATGTCAAAGCAATAACTAAATCAGCATACTATCACCTGAGAAGTATTGCAAGAATTATATGCTTTGTTTCCAGTCAAGACTTAGAGAAACTTGTGCATGCTTTCATCACTAGCAGGGTGGATTATTGTAATAGACTGCTCACTGGTATATAAACCCAACAGATCACTCAAATACCAAGGGTTCACTCAAACCAAAGATAGTCTGCTTTTAGTTATTATGCCAGCCGCAGCTGAAGAGATCAGATGTGCTCCTGCAGTAGTCACATTCAAATCCAGACTCAAAACAAATCTGTTTAGCTGTGCATTTACTGAATGAGTAATGTGCCACTGTGCGTCCAACTGTTTGCACTGTATTTTATTTTCTCTTTTTTACTCTAAACTGTTTTAATTATTCTTATTGGTTTTGATTATTTTAATTTCTTCTATGTAAGGCATTTTGAATTACCATTGTGTATGAAGTGTGCTGTATAAAAAAAAACTTGCTTTGCCTTGCCTATGCTGATTGTCCAAAAGAATGCGAAACATAAGCACCCGCCATTTAAAAAAAAATGTGTGTACACACAAATGATAGCCTATATATTTACTTCACAAACTACTCTTGCGTAGCCAGACCTTCAGACTGATGGCAGAAGGTCTGGATTCTATCGCAGCTTTTCGTGGCCAAGGACCGCCCAAGAGGACATTTGACTGACATGTAACGCAACCAATCACAGTTCGTTTTGTTCCTCATCATGTTTTGGGGCTTGAAAATATAATGTTGAAGACACAGCAGTTCACAACCCTTGAAACAGACAGAGTCCAATGAGTCCATAATGGAACGGTCCATATGATTAATACGTATGTGAAAGTAAGTATTGTCTGAAGGTGTGTGTAGGTGTAAATATGTCTGAAGGTGTGTGTGTTAAATAAGCAGCTGCAGCACCTCCTACCACACCGGCTAGATACACGCACTCCAAGCATCAGTTTCAGGCCTAGTGGCTCGCCATCCATACACAGAACCTGGCCTGTATAAAACAGGATCACTTAATAATTAACAATGGTTCCAAGCATAACAACTGTCACCATAATCACAATACCATAAAGTCATCATATTATCATAATCATAATCTCAGTTCATTCATTTTCTCATCATGTACATGATTCAATTTAAATACTGCATATTGCAATATAAATAATTTAACAATCAGCAAGAGTACTCCTATAAATAGACAATATTATCAATAATGCTTCAAAATACATCTTGGGATAAAAGAGTAGTTGACAACTTCATAATTCAACATATTAAGATTAAGGTTAATTAATTATAAAGGCATTGTTCATATAAATAGGCACAATATATAATCATAGATTCAGTACAATTAAACAAGTACAGCCAGCGCCAGCACCGGCTAACAGATCCATATACAATACACTATTAGCGCTGTATAATACAAACAATGAGACTCACCAGTTCCCGTATCATTAAGTCACTCAAACAGCAGTCATTTGAATGGTAGAGGCATCTAAAAAGTTGTCAGGCATAACAGTTAAACCGGCAGTCTAATAAATAAAATGTTTACAGGGCTAAATGCCGACCTGCAGCAGCTCAACACACCGGCTCACACACACACACACCAAACAACAGCGCGCTGCCATATTGAAAGGAAAATGACGCAACTCTGTGTAAAGTCTTGTGATACTGTCACAAAGTCTCACGACAACGCAAACACAGTGCGGAGCCGCGAGAAGGAAAAACAAGGCAGAAAACACCTGGGTTACAGCAAGTTTACTGCAACAATGGTGCGGCGAACTTCACATCCTGTGGAATTCAACCAGTCAGATGATGACTTTAAAACTCCTGAAATGTTTCCAGAAAAGTGTAGCATATGCATCAGACGTTGAGCCAATGGTCCGTGGGCATGACTAGACTCAAGATTTAAGATTTGGCAACGCGGGCATAAATACGGAAGTGGATTTATACCCGCGCACGCACGCGGGTAGTACGCACTAGTTGCTTTTTGCTGAGGAGCCGATCGGCCCCCGGAGTCAGCGGTGTCCAGCAGTAATGGCGAGGGGACTACGTCTGTCATGATTCTGCCATCTAGGTCTTGTTGCTGTTTAATTCTTGAGGCAGGATCATGACAGAACCATGTTTTGTGTGCAAGCACGTGGCCTTTGGTTTGGGCCATGTGCTTGTGTTGTCTCGTCCTCTGGCCCCGCCCCCTTGTTATCCTCGTTTTGTCATTATTGCTTTACCTGTGTCACCTGTTGTTATCATTAGTCTCTTTATTTAATCCCCTTGTGTTTGCTGTCTTGTGCCGGTTCATTGTGATTCTCAGTGTGTGTATCCTGTGATACTATACCTGTGTGTTGACCCTCTCGTGAGTATCTCGTGAAGAACTGTCTTGTACTACCCTGATCTTGTTGCTGTTATTTGTCTAGTTACCTGTCAAGTCTTAGTCTAGTGCTGTTAGTCTTTGTTTTTGCCCTTCAGTCTTGTTTTACCCCATCGTGGGTTTTGTTTTCCCTTTTTGTCAAATAAACCTTGTGTGTTTTCGCAAACTGTCTGCAATTGGGTTCGTCCTTACAAAACCATCACAGAATGAACCGGCCACAAAGGAACCCAGCAGACAGTTCGTCTTTCCCTGCCAAACGACAGCCTGATTCCCTTGAGCAGTGGTGGCTGACGACTGCCTGCGACATGAGGAGCGGCAAGGCACCGTTTTCTCCCCAGGGAGAGAGATCTCTGGGTGAGTACACCCAGGCCGTGGAAGAGAGGAGGAGGTTCCTGCCAGAAATCCTCCTCAACTCGTACTACATTGCGGGTCTCAATGGCCCTCCTCCTTTGTCGGAACGGGAGGGGCTGATCCGTCGTCCGTTTCGGGAGGTGGCGGACCGTTTGTGTCGGGAGGAGCTGCAGGACTCCTCCAAGAGGTCTTCACCTTCTGCTCGGCTGCCGGTTATCCCTGAGGGTCGCTGGATAGGCGTTGCGATGTTTGGGAGCCCGGTTGACTCTTCCACGACTGCTAAAACTCCATCCACCTCCTTCGGCCTTCGGGGAAAACGAGGGAGGAGGACCTCATGGGAGTCCCCGTCAGAGGCATCAGCTACGGAGTCAACCCAGCCTGAGAGAACCGCTCCTCTTCCGCCTGTCACGGATCCTGCAGTGGTTCCCCAACAGAGCACAAATCCACTCATGGCCTCGGCTTCCCGCTCCAGGAGAAAGAGGAGAAAGAAGGGGCCTTCCCGTTCCCCGTCTCTTCCTTCCCTTGAGCCCGCGACGATCCCTGAACCTGCTGCTGACTCAGAGGTTCCACGTGACGGGCTTGTAATATGCGAGGATAGCCTCATAACCTTTCACCGCTCCTCCGTCAAGGTTAGTGAGGGAGGAAGAACCACTCAGGCAGTTTTCGACAGTAAAAGGTGCCATCCACGACCTAGTAAGTTCTCCATGCATTTCAGAAAAGAAGGGTACTGGGCGGCGGGCTGAGAATCAGCACGGTCTGCACGAGATACCAATCATCCAACCGGGACTGAACAGGACACGGTGGAGAGTTCCACTCAAGCCTGGCAGCCTCGGCAGCCCGTTTCAGCATAGCTGACAATTCTGGATCCAGCTCGGGCAACGTTATGCTCCCAGAGGGAGATAACACAGCCGAGTCATCATCTCCAGAGGCCAGCTCACCCTCTGGTGCTCCAATCAGCTTCTTATCCTCTGGGGGAAGCCATTACAGATGGACCAGCACGCTCCACGGGGGACTCCAACGGCTGCAGTGGAAGGGAGGTGTGAGGAGCCCACAGGGAATGGTTACTGGGCGAGACATCCAACACTATCCTCCTATCACCCATCCCACGCAGCACCCGTAGGGCGGGGCGCGGTAATGGGGACTCGTGCTTCGCGGACGAAGGAGAGTCTCGATCTCAACACCGCGACAGTCATATTCCCGCAATGGGAACATAAACCGTCCACAAAAACTGCTTCAGCATGCTTTAAGTCCAAACACGTGATACAACAAATGTGCTCTTTCAGGAAATAGGACCCATCACCAGTGCCGGAGCACACAGGGGATTGACCGTGGCAACACTGAACAGAGAACTGAAACAGTGAAGCACTCACTTTTCCGTCCTCACCAGCCGTCAACAAACATAAACAAACAGAAATTTGTTGCTATTAAAACAGCAACAGCAAAGCTTGCGATCACCGTTGCACTCGTGCTGTAGAAATCACCAGCACTGGGAGAGTCTTCCAGAAGAACACAGACACACTCGCTTGTTGTAAAGAACAGCAATCTTCAGAGACATCAAACGATCGGCCCGAAAGGCAACTAGTGCGTGCATCCAGTTCCGTATTTATACCCGCACTGCAGGGGTGGAGTGTGTGATGCAAAAATTCCATTGGCTCGTTCAATAGTAATCGAAGACGATTGGCTCCCTAGCGTGATCCAGATTCAGTAGACGTCGACTACGTCTGACGTTCTCGACTGAAAGGGAACACGACAGTGATTGTAATAAAACAAGAATCAACATAGGCTTGGCTTGTTGGAGATGGCAAGAACCGAGGAATTTGAAATACTGTAAAAGCGATGCAGAAATTTGAGTAACAGGTGAGTAAAGTATTTTATTCAACAACCAAGTTGCCATTAATAGCTATCTAACAGAGTTAATTGTAAAGCATTATCTATTGTGAAGGGTAATTTCATTATGGTTGTTGTAGTGCTATGCTGGAATTCATTTTCAAGGAAGTATTGTGTATATTAATGGGTATAGATGTAGTAACGTCTTCAGCTAGTCAGCTCTCTATCTAAACTGGTTATATCTCTTAAGCTTTTGAGCAGTAGGATAATCTCTCTCTTTTTTTGGTTATAAAAAATAACCATATTAATCCGCACAGTCAAGCAGATCCACAAGAAGCACAACCAAAACAATCTTCTTCTGCAAGTACAGGTTTTTTTTTTTTTTTTTTTAACCGGCAGAGGGCCACAAGTTACATGGTGTACCTTGAAATAATAATAATAATAATAATAATAATAATAATAATAATACACAAAAAAAGCCTGTGGGGACTGTCTTGTTTGGTGAGTAGAGAAGATTGTGTTGTAACACTTTATTTCGATAGTCCACTTTAGACATTCTACTAACTATACATAACTTTTCAACTACATGTCAACTAACTCTAGAGTATTAGTAGACTGTAGTAGACTGTCAGTAGACTGGTAGGTTATGGTTAGGTGTTAGGGGTCGGGTTAGGAGAATAAGTTGACTTGTAGTTGCCAAGTTACTAATAGTCAGTAGAATGTCTGTTGGGGGACCAACAAAATAAAGTGTTAATCAAATATTGAGCAGACGGTCTACTAATCCTCTAATGACAGTTAGTTGACATGCAGTTGCAAAGTTGCTTATAGTTAGTAGAATGTCTAAAGTGGACTATCGAAATAAAGTTTGTGTTACCAGTCTGAAATGGTTAAAAGGCAGTGTGGGTTAACTAACACACTGAGGGGAGAATCTGGACATGAACAAACACTGCTGTCTTCTGACAAAAATTCTGACATAACATCAACATCAACTGCATGACCAACTAATGACCAAGAACAAACCATTCCTATTGTCATTTTAATAATGATAGGACTCAGATGCAATGGATTTCAAGCGGCACTATGCAGTTTTGCCAATTTCTTCGCTGTATTCTCGCTTTTTGCTCACAGGTTTCTCTATAGAGCTCCCCCTACAGCTTCGGAATAGATATTTAACAACACTGTCGTAAAAACTCATTGGTGTCACGGTTGGTAGATCCGCTGTCTCATTCTGGTCTTGTGTATTTGTGTGTCTCGTGTGCGCTGATTGTTTCGTGTGGGCGTTACCGCTGATTTCCATCATCAGTGTCAGCTGCAGACTTTTTAGCCACCTATTTAATGTCCTGTTTTTTGTCTGTGTTTGTCAGATCGTTGTTGAAGCTTCCCGCGTCTAGTGCCTGTTTCCCGTTCTCCTCGTGTTTCCTGTTCTCTGGATGTTCGGACTCGCTTCACTGCCACTCTCACCACTGGACTCTCATCACCTGCACTCTCACCTGTATTGCCCATCTCAGTCCCTGCATCACGCTCTCCTGCTGACTGTGTTCCCGACTGGACCCACGCCTTCTTCCTGAGAGTCGTTGTTTCTGTCTGCCTGAATACCGTATTGAGAGTTTCTTCTGAGAATAAACTTCATGTTTGCACTGGCTATTGCTTCTGTCCCGTTTATTATCACAGTTGGCGACTCTCCCCCCTCCCATCTTCTCCCTCTGGTCACGTGCATTTGTTTTCAAAGAAGCCGGCGAACGCACAGAGCCATGTCCACTGAGGTATATGATACACAGAAGGCTAGCATATACAATGTTGAGATAGTGTGTATTTGTATTGTGTTATCAAACGTAATCCGTAACATTATGGCGAAAAACAAGAGACTAAGAAATGTTTCCGCTTTTTTTGTGTTTATTTCTTTTTAGCTTATCCTTTCTCAATTATAGACTTAGATTAGGCAGTATCAAAATGAAACTTTACGTTGCATTCCTTTATAATGTTGACGGGGATCTGAGGTCGGACAATGCTTTCCTTGCTTTCTGCTTCTTTTTTGCAGACTCAGCCATGAGGATAGTGTGAAAAATCCTGGATGGGGGCATGTATGTGAGCAGTGGCGTTAAAGCAATTCGTCACATCGCGAGACCTGATATCACGCGATATATCAGCCTGCCGGCCCAAAGTTGCAAGGGTGGTTTTTCCACTCACAAGCGCTAGGGGTAAGGGAGATGGCAACCATTCAACCTGAAAAAAGTCATATAACCATTCCAATGACTCCGAAGCTCTTCAGTTAAGGTAAATTAAGCTAAAAAAAAACAACAACTGCAGTTCCCCTTTAATTAGTATAATTACACAGTTTTACATTTGCAAAATAGCTTGCAATAAATTATATGGTATGGATGGTAACTACTTTAAACAAAAATGAACTGTTTCTTTCCATGTGTCGTACACATATAGAATTGCACATCTATGTAGAGCCAGCTTGTTTGGTCTGAATACAATATGTATTTCCAGACAGATATCAGTCACCGACTAAGCATCGTAACTGAAACAGCAGACTCATTTTACAGTTCCTCCTGAACCAAAACAATGAGCTTATGCTGCATTCATGCCATAACTACTGTAATTTAGATGTAGTTTATACTCGAGCGGTTCGTGACTCGAATTTATGTGTTCCAATAGTAACACTATCAACACCGAAATGAAATCTGCAGCAGTTAGGTGGTACAGGTCAGTGCTCTTTAAGTTGTTAATGTTCATTATTACTGTAATGTTATGTTCTTTGAGACGGGAGGTATTTTAACGCAGTCTCTTGTGATGCTTTTGTTTGCTCCCTGCTGTGCGTGTTCATGTGTTTTGGAGGAGGCGTGGCCTTGGAGACGCTCTGAAGGGAGGGTGGAATCTTATGCTTTCAATGCTACCTCGCTAATTACAACCGTAATTTCATGTCATTTAGTCACATCAGAATAGATGTGAACAGGCCTTTAGTCTCTCTGTTTCTGAATTTGAGGGAACAGTGAGGATTCAGCTTACTATCTGGATAGCAGAGGGAATATCTACAAGAGGAATGCAGGAGAAGACTGTGTCCTCTCTCTCTCTCTCTCTCTCTCTCTCTCTCTCTCTCTCTCTCTCATTCTCTCTTCTTAAGAGGCCTAAGATGTTCAAAAGGCATAACAGAGGGAGGGCTGGCTATTCTAAGGTATCAAACAGACTCCTGGTGACTTTGATCAGTGGTATCTTATTCAGTGCGAAATTACGGCACGGCGCTTCTCGACTTTAAGACATGCTGGTGAAATGGAAACATATAATAACATACACAAAACCAGGCAAAGAATGAAAGAAGCCTTTTGTCAGTACTTTGATTACTGTTAGGCATTGTGACTTCTGAACAGGCTCTTACAATTACTACAACAGAAGAACAGGAGAGAAGGATGGGAATAGAGAGATGAAGAAAAAAGCGTAAGAGAGTGAGACTGCTGTGCTGAACTCATGTCATTAGACATGCAATATTGTGGCTAATCTTGCTAGTTAGAGAGGAAAAAATGTAGTACCTTCCAGATTAGTGTCACTATGTGGGTCACATGACAGTTGAATGGAACGCTTTCTTTGAAAGAAAATGTCTGTTTAGAAATCTTGGATTATTGATTCAAATAATATTCAAAAGTTGGCAGAACAATTCTACATACCAAGACATTTGTTCAATCACTGTCATGCACTTTAAAAGAAACCCACAGCAATATCAGATAAAATGAAAAGCAAATATGAGGAAAATGATAAATATAATGGAATAGTGAAAAGATAAATTGAAAGTAGAACATGATGTATACATAAAGTTCATGCTTTATGGGGACATTCGATAGACAATAATTTGTTTATACTGTACAAACTGTATATTCTAACCCCTTACACCTCTAAACACAAACTATCACAGAAAACTTTTTGCATTTTTACATTTTCAAAAAACATCAGTTAGCATGATTTATAAATTGTTTTCCTCATGGACACAAGGACAAGGATTCACATATTGACATCTTTGTGGGGACAATTTTGCCTTTGTATTGAGATAGGACCGCACAGAGAAATGACAAGAAGTGAGTTTTGAATGTAGCCACAGATGAGATATTTCGAAGTGTAAAGGGTAATGAATTCCATAATTTTGGCGCATTGACACTAAATGACCTTCCTATACTGTAGACAACCGGAAACGGGGGATGGACAATAAACCAAGTTCAGCTGATCTGAGAGACCGTGCAGGACGGTAGGTGTAAAGTAGATCAGACAAATATGGGGGTGCAAGACCGTTTAATGCCTTAAACGTTAAAAGCAAAACCTTAAAGTGGATACGTGAAGCCACGGGTAGCCAGTGAAGGTCGTGAAGCAGAGGAGTAATGTGAGCAGAACGCCTGGTGGAGGTGAGAACTCTTGCTGCTGAGTTTTGAACGTACTGCAGTCTTGCAATACGTTTTTTGGGCAGACCAAGAAATAAAGCATTGCAATAATCTAGCCGTGATGTGATTAGTGCATGAATTAAGGTTTCAGCGTCAGCTAAACTGAGAGAAGATCGTAGACGAGAAATATTGCGAAGATGAAAGAAAGAGTTTTTGACAAGAGAAGAAATATGAGAACCAAAAGATAGAGTTGAGTCGAATAAGACACCAAGGTTGCGAATCAATGACAAAGGCTTAACATGAACTCCATCAATATAAAAGGACTGATCCATCCTTTTGACTGAGGCAGCAGAGCCGATCACTAATATCTCAGTTTTGTTATCATTTAATTTGAGGAAATTAAGGGACATCCAGTGCTTGATGTCCCTGATACATGCAGTGAGTGAGTCAGGCAGGGATGGCCTATCAGAGCTGGTGGTGAGATAAATTTGAATGTCATCAGCACAGCAATGGAATTGAAGTCCATGCCTGCGTATGATGTTACCAAGTGGATGTATGTAGATGATGAACAATAGTGTACCAAGAACTGAACCCTGAGGAACACCCTGTGTAAGTGAAGCAGAAGCAGAACTATGACCTTGTATGCTGATATAATACTTTCTGTCGCTGATATAGGAAATGAGCCAGGAAAGAGCGGAACTAGTGATGCCAATGTCAGAAAGCCGAGAAATAAGTCATTCGTGGCAGACTGTGTCAAAGGCAGCGCTTAGATCGAGGAGCATCAAGATGTTTATCAATCCTGAATCAATGGACAAAAGTATGTCGTTAACCACACGCAGAAGAGCAGTTTCAGTGCTGTGAGATGGGCAAAAACCTGACTGAAAAGGTTCAAAAAGACCATTTATATCCAAATAAGATTGCAATTGCGAAGCAACAACCTTTTCAAGGATTTTGCTTAAGAATGTTAAATTGGATATTGGTCTGTAGTTGTCCATGTTTAGATGGTCAAGGCCTGTTTTTTTAAGAATGGGGGTCATCGCAGCCGTTTATAATTCTGCTGGGACAATGGCGGAAGCCAAACTACAATTTATCATATGCGTTATGAAGGGAGCAACCTCTAGGACACACAACTTAAGCAAAACAGTAGGTGTAGGATCGAGCCGGCAGGATGTGGAATTTGACTTCACAATTAGATCACTTATGGCAACAGGAGTAGTCGGAGTAAGACCAGAGAGAAGGTTCGTTGAGTGAGCTGGACCAGATAACCTCAAACTTGAGTCAACTGTATGAGGAGTGTTTTTGGTGATGGATTCAGTGATTGACTTCAATCTGTCTGAAAATAATTTACAAAAACTACTCACAAGCACCTCAGAGCCTGAAATAACATGTTGTGGTGGATTTGTGAGTTTGTTAACCAAAGCAAAAAGTGATTTAGGCTTGCACGTGGAATACCTAATGGTAGAGGAGAAATAAGAGGATCTTGCATCGTTAAGGGCTGTACGGTAGTTGAGCAAATGTTCTTTAAGAACCAAAGAGTGCACAGTGAGTCAAGTTTTCCTGTATAGTCTTTCTAGGCGGCGGCCCTCAGTTTTCATCATTCGAAGTTCAAGAGTGAACCAAGGTGAGGTACGAGTAGATGGAACCAGTCTAGTTTTAACAGGAGTGTGCATCTCAAGTGTTTGAGACAGAGCATTATTGTAGATACAGCAGATTTCTGACGGACAGTTAGACAGTAGACATTCTGACAAAGTAGAAGCTCTTATTGAAGCAGAGAAAGTAGTTGGGTTTACAGAATTGATTTTGCGATAAGTCAGCATTTTCTTCTGAGGTGATATAGATACTGGGAAACTACAACTGAAGTTTATGAGTTTGTGATCTGAAAATGCAAAATCAGAGCCACTAACAAGAATATTATTCAAGCCAGATGTACATATGAGATCCAGTATATGACCTCTGGAGTGAGTAGCAAAAGTTACATTCTGAGTCAAATTTAAACAGTCCAGCACAGACATCAATTCTTTGCATTGTGCAGTGTTTTCATGTATATTAAAATCACCAAGTAAAATAACAGATGAATGACTACCACAGACAAGAGTAAGTAACTCACTAATATCTGAGAAAAAGTTTTTATTTATTTATTTATTTAACAGGGACAATGTACAATAAATGTACCGTACCAAATTTAGCTAAAAGCTAATTCCCATCTGCAGTCCCTGGTTAGGTGCCAAAAGCGTGCAAAATAAACTATCAATGCCAGTTTGCTGATATCAATACATCTATAATTTTTTTAATATATAATAAAAAAAGAGCAATTATAGCCACTATAATTATTGAAAGTCATCATCATTATTTTAATTTAAATAAACTTATTATTAAAACTTAGATGAAATATTTGTCACATAAACCCCATTAAAACAAATGTTGCACTTAGTTTTGTCTTTACCTCCAGATGATGTTTCTCTATTTCTGCCACATCTCTGTTTAAATGAGAGCTTTCTGTTCATTGTTTTCTAATTCAAAATGAATTTTACACATTTATTTCCATGAAAAACAAATAATAAAATCACTAGTTAATATAGCATCATCAAGCACTGACACTTCGGAATCTGTCCACCCATCCTTGTTAATTTAATTTAAAGATTGGCAGAACAAGGACACACAATTAGCTTAGCAACATGTTAATGTCAGACTTCAATGAAATCAAATGTGAGTCTGGAGTGTTTGGAATGAATATAAAGTATCCCTTTTTTTCACTTGTGGTCATACCATCAGTCAACAATTTCCAGAATTGTCACTTCTGGCAGCAAGGAACATGTTGGGTGTTAATAAAAATGTTCTCAGGAAGTAAAATCCTTGCTTTCTTAAATTCACCAGGTCTGTAACCTTTACCTTGTTAACTCAGAGACAGTGCTCTCCTCTTTTGACAGGCAACTGGTGAACAAATGTCACTCTCTTGAGTGAGTTTGCAAGTGGTTGAGAGAGAGAGAGAGATAGAGTGTGTGTGTGTGTCTGTGTCTGGGAATGTGTATGTGCGATAAAGGGTCGAGTGCACCGAAGGCTCTGAAACTTGGGGAATACCTGGGGGGGCGCGTTCCACGCCTGCACATCCAATAAAAGGATTTCACAATTGATAAGGCCCTGTACCTCAGTTCGGTCCCGGAGAGTCAGCCCATCTCCCTTCGCTCATCCTTACGTCCATCGGAGTCAGGAAATCCATTGTCGGAATTATGGGGAGCGGTTCAATAATTCAGATTAGCGCTCATGTTTATTAATGCTCTACATCTGTGCAAACAACGTGTCAAGCAGAGAGTTTATTGTAATTGCCAGAGCAAACAAAACCTGAAAGAAGCAATTTCCAGTTACAATGTGCCGTGCCAAGTAATGAGGCTATTGGCATTCCTGTCCAGTCATACTCACCGCAGTCTCTCCATCACTTCAACATCTAGTCTGATAGATACTTTTATAAAGAATGAAAGTGCTGGCTAACATGTTAGACTACAAGAGAAAGAAGAATGATTAAAGATAATCATTACTCCCTGCCCCTACTTGAAGATCTTGCTTGTTTCCATTTAACATGACTTATTTCACCTTTTCATATGGAACGGTTCATTGTTGAGCTGTTGTAACAGCTGATTGGTGTGCTGATCACCACCAGGCTGCCACTCCGACCAAATAAATACTATGTAGAGTGGCATAGAGAGGAAAAAAGAAAGACAGTTATTAAATTGAAAATGTCACTGGACGGCAGTATAAGTGAAAGGAGCATGTTTCAGCCTCTCTCTGAATCCATCATTATTACTTAATTGAATTCCAGTAGTAAATATTTAATTGAATAACAGCTTTGGATTTATTGAATTTCCCCCGAAACTGAGGCAAAACGGCCCTCTTAACTGTCTTACAGAAATGCTTAGTTTAAAACATACATTTACATAATTTCAACTGTGATCACAGGCCACTTTTAACAAGTGAGCAGACCATGCATGCTTTTTCAGCAATGCATGGGATTAAAATATGCACAAGCTTGCATTGGTGTCTGTTTTTTAATTGCTGGTTTAAATAGGCTTTTTTGTGTAAATAGGTCAAAAGGCCTGGTGGAATAAAGCCAAGATGACTAATTCCAATTCAGACGAGAATTACTATCTGTTGAAAGACATTAGATTCTTGTTGTATTCTGAGGCATTTAATGGCATCTTCTTCAGCCTTGATTGATTCGTGATCAAATCATTCCTTTGATTCTTTTAAAGGAATCAGTTGAACTGATTATTCAAACAATTGTTTGCCAGCCAGACTTATTAAGGTAACAATCTTTTTGTTTTCATTTCTGCCCTCATTTTGGTTCTTAAATAACTAAGCATTTGGCTTATGAAATGAGGGAGTTATTGGTTAATTCAGACCAAAATGCAACTTCTTAGTCACACACTGACGCTATAAGCCTTAACCTGTTTCCAAAACAATTTCTATGTGTTTTGTTTTTCTTTCTATCCCATAAGTGAACCAATCCTTGGGAAAAATCATGATAATATATATGTTTTTTTGTTGTTGTTGCTTGAAATTCAGTAATATTTGAAATATTGCAAATTAATATACACTAGTGCTGCCACTAATGACAAATTTTCTAACGACTAATCTTTCGACTAATGTTTCGATTAGTCGACTAATCTAAACGACTAATTAAAAAAAAAAAATCAAGTGTTTGTTATTTCGTTGTGTCCATTTTATTTTGAACTCAACTGAAGGGCCAAAACATGAAATGTCACCTGTTCAAAAACATTATGTATTAACAATATAAGCATTAAGTATCTGCATTTCCATTAGGCTATACCATATTAGTTAGAGTCCTAATCTAATCCTCTATTAACAAACATGTATGCATTACTTAAATTAGCTCTTTGTTCTGCCTTAAATTAATACATTATTGGCTTACTGTACATTTTTTATGTACATTTCTGAAATGCATAACTGATAACATCACTCTGAATTGTGATGTAGATGCAATGCATGCATTTTCTGTAAAGCTGCTTTGAAAACGATATTGTGAAAAGCGCTATACAAATAAATTGGAATTGAATTGAAAGAGTCTGGACTAGCCCACTACCCTAGCTCTCGCTAATGAGTCGCGCTGAAAGCAGGCAGGCACACAGCTATGCAGCTCGCGTTTACACTTGCAAGTTGCGTGCATGGCGGGCCCGTGCCGCGGTTCGCCTGAATGTGAAAGCAACACGCGCTTGTTCAGGAAGTAAAGTGACCTGCGAATGCATTTTAGCTGATTATGATGTATTTAGTTAAAAAAAACACATGTAAGGGATGATAGTGTTGATGATTTACTTAGATACGAGCGGGAGTGAGCCTGCAGTGTATTCGCACATTGCGCGTGGAATCAGGGCAACACATATGGAAATCCACAGTGTCTCCTCAAACAAGTCCGTTTGTAAGCAGCAGAAAGCCACCTTATGCAACACACGCACAGTAAACCAGTGTTGTTCACTCAGCTGTGCATATATAGCACAGAATAAATAAAAAATACAACATATTGACCCGCGTTCTGTTTTCTATCATGCGCCGTGCACGTTTGCGATGGCATAAGATGCACGCAAACGCACCAGAGTTCGATAGAATTAAGTTGAGTGTGAAACCAGACCAACGCTGCGGGGGGCGTCGGGAACAATCGCGCTCGGGCTCGGACCGCAGCAAACGAGCCCACTGTGAAAGCACCGTCACCTGCCTCTGCAATTTTTCATATCAAAGCAGTGAAGGCGGGGCGGGAACGTGAAGGAAGAGGATAGCAGATTAACCAGCAGGGCGGCCGCGCGGTGCACAGACTGGTGTGTGGAGGTGAATTACAGTGAGCCGTTTGAGACGGGAGACCAAAAATAAATAGGCGGTCAATTAGTAAAACGACACGTCGACTAAAAAAATTGCCGTCGACTAATTTGCATGGTCGAGTACGTCGACTAAGTCGACTAATCGCAGCAGCACTAATATACACATAATGTTCAAAGGTTTGGGAATACTTTTTTAGACTTCTCTAGTCTCTCATGCTCACCAAGGCTACATTTCACTAAAAATATATACTGATCCCACCCTACCTCCCTCTCCCGCCTCCTCTGCCTATATCCACTTCCTTGGCCCCTCCTCAGTTGGATCCATCCAGCAACTCAGATCCGCCTCGGGTCTCCAGATCCGCCCGTCACTCCACCTTGGCCCGTCGGCTGTGCTTTGGCTCCTCCCTCCCTCTGCTACACCTAGGACCGTTGTCCTCATGGCTCTACTGGGCTCCCTTAGTTGTCGCTCTGCCTATGCCAAGGACTTCCCTTCAGCTATGCTTCGTCCCTTTCGTCCCCCTTCGTCTTTGATGAATACAAAGTTCAAAGAACAGCATTTATTTGAAAAATATATTGTTTTAACAAGGTAAAAGTCTTTACTATCAATTAGAACAATTTAACAAATCCTTTCTGAATTAAGTCTTACTGACCTTGACCTTTTAAAATGTAGTGTATTTTTATTTGTATTATTGTACCATATACTATACTCCGTTTGGAACTTGATGGACACACTAAACACACACACACACACACACACACATACATACACACACACACACACACACACACACATACATACACACACACACACACACGCACACACACGCACACACGCACACACACACACACACACACACACACACACACACACGGTCACCACCTCCTTCACTACATTTTCCAGCATCCTCCTTGGCCCACACCTGTACCTCCTTCACAATCACCTATGCCTGTCAGCGATCACCCTCATTAACTTCCCCATAAAACCACTCACCTTGTGTTCCCTCATTGTCTAGTCTCGTTTTACCCAAGTGTGTGAAACCTGTAAGAACTTTATCTCCCGTGTCTTCTTCCATGTATCTCCAGCGATCCTCTTCAGCATCTGTGTCCTGTGCTCTTCTCCCTCTTGTGTTGGACATTTACCTGTTTGTCTGCCCATTTCTGCAAAATAAACTCACTTGTCCTTCTGTCTCCGGGTCCTCTGTTACGTTACAGAAGACTAGACCAAGACAGATTGCAGCACAATGGGCATCCTCCTCGACCCTCAAGATCCCACCGACCTAATCCTCAACATCACCCTGGATCACCGCCAGATCGAGACCTACATTGAGGAATTTCTCCACCTCGCCTACTAGGTGTCCTGGAAAGAGGCAGCCCTCAAGCACATCTTCTGGATAGGTCTGGATAGGTCTCGATCCACTCTTTAAGCAATTCCAAGACTGTTAACGCCAGGTCAGCGGTGCCTTTGTCTTAGAACAAGATGGGCGCTGCACCTGAGTCAGTTCAGGAAAAGACAGCAATTATTATAGTCACCACGGCTGTTTTGTGTCTGGGCAGTGTACACATCGGCTCAGGCCCGTGGCCCTCTGAGGTTCGCCGCCCTTCCAGAGTCTCGTTCCATCGAGGCCACCTCCACGCCTGAACCCTCAACTCTGGCCAAGATGGCCGCTACCATGCCTGAGCCCTTGTCTCCGGCCAAGATGGCCGCCTCACCACCCGAGCCCTCAGCCACGAAGGCAGCCGCCACGTCTATGTTGTCCCTGAGTCTGTCCCTGAGCCTAAGCCCATAGCTCTGCCCAAGAAAATTTTGGGGAGTTGGGGGGGAGGGGGGGGGGGGGGGTTGACTATAGGTCCCCGGCCATAGTGGCCAGGCCGGGTTCCCATGGAAAGGCCACGAAGGCAGATCCGCCTAGGCCGTCTGAAGGGTCGTCTCCGCCATGGTCGCCTGAAGGGTCAGCTCTGCCCTGGTCCCCTGAACTGCTGGCTTCGCCCCAGCGATCATCTCCTACGTTCTTCTTCAGCGATCTTTTCCAGTGTCTGTGTCCTGTACTCTCCTTTCCCTTGTGTTGGCCATTTACTTGTTTGTCTGTCCATTGCTGCAAACTCTATCACTTGTTCTTCCGTCTCTGGATCCTCTGTTCCGTAACACACACACAAATTATTAATCAAAGAATAAATGTTAATCTGGCATCAGTGCAAAAGTAACAAAAAAAATACACTTCTCATTATGGCACTTCTGCTTGAAGTAGAACAAAAGACTCAAAAATATATAAAAAACTGAATTAAAAGGGCTAATTGCACATTACTATTTTGGATGGAAGTATCTGCTAATATCCAAGTATGATACACATCAGAGTAACACATATCTGTCACAAAACAACTGTAGAACAACAGATATTGCTGTATATTCTGTGTGATCAGGCCGCTGAATTCTTGTGCTCAGAATAAACCCTATGTGGATCCACAGTTTTATTGTCTTTTGGGGTGGTCCTACGCTGAATGGAAGTCTATTTACAGGTCCTCTTCCTCCTCTTATGCTGTTGATAAACGTGGTGTGGCTGCAGTTCCAGCTAAAGTGTTTATGCCATCACTATGGCAATGCATACTTGCATTTGTCACTGCCACATGTGCACTGTCAGCTACAGTCCAGGTGTCATTAATCAAAGAAACATTCGTGTTATTCACATATCAGGAGAGAGGAGGTGACAAGTGTGGATGCTGGATTGTCTAAACAAGCTGGAATCTAACTTAGAAACAAGAGAATACAAGAGATGTTGAAGCTGACAGGCAACATTACAAATGTCAAGCTTTGAGGTTGAAATGTGGCCACTGAAACTTACCTAACAGCTTTCATCATGCTTGTGTTACTATGAAGTGACAGCAGCTTGTACCTGGGTTACCATTTAAGCTCCTCTACTGTTACCCTCAAACAGACACCTACTGTTTAACTCAAGATACAGAATGTTTAGGTTATTATGTTGTTGCGGAATAAAACAAAGCAGAGGTGGCATTTTTCAGAATTATTCTTGTGAGAAAAACATTGGCATCACCTTGTGAATTTCCTTAGATTCACTCTGTTAAATGATGCAAACAACAGCACTTTCGCACTCTAATTTTAGAAAAGATGATGCAGTTGATTTAGAGACATGACAATTAAATCAAAATATTATGATGAAACTCCAAAGTCATTGGAGTTCCAGCTTGCATTTACAGCCGTTTTCCTGGTTGTGTAGATTGTAACCAAATCAAATGTTCTTTTGTTGGGGAGATGTTGAAGATATGTCTATCACTTCGTTTAGGTGTGCCATTATCTTTGCATAAATGTGCACCTTGTCATTATTTATGGATTAATTAGCATGGTGCTTAATTACATTTACATTAATCAAGGAGACAGAGGCGGCGCATGGGGGACACTTTAAACATGTTAAATACACTGTACTTTTGTTAGTCACAGAATTTGCAGACCACATACATCACTGTAATTTGTTGATTAGATATGGCTGATTAGATATGGCCACCGAAGGCACGTTCCATTACCGACGAGACCTGGCTTGACATTATATCGACTTCTTCGGCACACGCGTCTGATCTGAGAAACAGATGTCTCTGTAACTGTAAATGTGTAGGAATTGAATTGGACTCCAGCATAACTTTTCCCATTTTCTAATTTCAACAATAGTTTTGTATTACTCAAATGGAGAATGTGTGGATCTACTTGTATGTGTATCTGGTCCTGTTAGTGTGTAATGGAGGACTGACTGTGTTTGCTCCCCTGCGGGGAAACGCAGGCAGCGGGAGGTGCCTGGACGGGCTCCGTTTAATTAAACCGGTATTAATGGAGACTGCCATGTGGTGGGGAAGGTCAGTCCCCATGGAAAGGTGGCTCTAAATGCACATAACACACACACAGACACTGGGTTTTCATATTTTCTGGGGACATTTCATAGACATAATGATTTTTATACAGTACAAACTGTATATTCTATCCCCAAAACGTAACCCTACCCCTAAACCACAGAAAATGTTCTGATTTATAGGTTGTTAAAATACAAATATTTAAAAATGTTAAAAAGGTTGTTAAAAAATAAATTTGGATATTGCTATTTTGTCCCCATAACGTAGGGTATACCTGAACTAATAATTAATAATAATAATATCGAAACAATTAAGATATTTAAAATTTTTCTGAGGCTGCATTTATTTGATAACAAATTACTCCAGTTTTCAGAAAATTTTCCAGAAATCATTTTAATATGCTGATTTGGTGCTCAGTTATCATCAGTTATTTTTGGTATTAAGTAATTCATAATGATTCATATTATTATCAATGTTGATAACAGTATATATTATGTCACTTATTTTCCCAAATAATAACATCCCCATATGACCACATTTAAAAATTTATGAATTTAATTGCATTAGATAATTAAGACTGAAATAATGCCAGAGGTTTTCTCAGGACTAATTTCTAAGCCATTTTTGTAATATTTTTTAACCAGTTGGTCTGCTTTTAATGAATGTATGTAATTTCACTCAAGTTCACATTTACTGTAGACATTTTAAGCATGATAACCAGAAAGTGTTCACACATGTTAGTACTGTTTTAGGTGTTTAAATATTTTTTAGATCCATTGTATAATTCATATACTCTTTCTCCCTCTCACACACACACACACACACACACACACACACACACACACACAAGAATGAGAGTATAGAGAAGGTGGGCTTCCACTAAGAGGATTCCTGCACTCGCCCTGTTGGAGCTCAGGCATTTGAGAAAAAAGACACTGCACTTGCGGCGTGGAAAATCCATGATTAGGTGCACCAGCTAAACGAGCCATGCAAATTAACTGAGCTCGCCCCTCAACCCCCCCACCCCCTTTTTTTTTTTCTTTGGCTCTCTGTTTCTTAAAAGCGCACACACAAAATCCGTCTGTATTTCCCCCCTCTGTCAATAAGAGATGATTTGTCGGACACAAGTATTACGTCTTGACAGGAGAGCTTTGTTACTCTATAATGTTTATGCCATACTTGCGGTTTCAGACTGAGCATAAGTGGTTTTAGGATTATTGACAGCAGACTGTCTCCTCTCAGTAAAAGGTGATAAGTGTTCTGCTCAAATCCTTTTTATGTTGCCGTAAAACACACTTATTCAAAGAGAAAAGCCACCGTCATGATGAATACATCAAAGCCTTACTGTGGACAGTGCTATCTTACATCTCTGTAAGGTTTTCAGTGTCAGCTTACTATAATTAAGGACAGTAAACCTACTGCTGTTGTTATAAAACCAATAATTTACTACCTTGTTAACAAATGCTCTGCACAATTGCACCTAATTTTCTCCAGAATGAGGCTTGAGCTATATACCTGGCCCTGGCAGAAAAAAAATAAATAAATAAAAAAATGAAAAAAAGAATAATAATAATAAAATAAAAAAATCATGAGAAATTAAGGTCTGAATAGAAGTAAAGCCCAAATGAATGGTTTTCTACCTTATTGGGTTTTTTTCACAAAGAGAAAATGACTGTAATGGCTGAATTACATCTTTTCTATCCACTGTGTTTGCTAGTCGTTCATGCCATTGAGTCCCCCCCCCCCCCCCCAAATCATCACAATGCAGGAGATGAGTGGTGGCAGACAAGCTGCGTCATGTTATCAATTCATGCAACATGACAAACTAATAACAACAGGAAAAATAAACATGTATTTGGGAAGGCAGTGTAGCAAATCGAAATGCACAATCTATGGATTGTATCTTGCGAATGAGATGGAGGGGTGCGAACAGTGGCGGTGTTATCGCTTAATAATGTGGTCTGTCACATGAGTATGGAGAATCTTGATGAGCCTAACCTGTGTTCATATTTTAACTGTACTTTTATTTATTGTTTTATTTAGCTGTTTTCAGGCAGGGTAAACTGAAATGTACTGTAATGCTTAAAAAAGTCAGCAATAACTTATCAGATCTGTGCAACTGCAAATCATTCCTCAGTTTCAGTAATTATCTACACACATAATTCTATGAATATATGGCCCGGTTTCACAGACAGGGCTTAGACTAAGCCAAGATTAGGCCTTAGTTCAATTAAGGCATTTAAGTAGCTTTTATAAACGTGCCTTAGAAAAAAAACATTAACTGTGAATCTTGAGACAAAACAATGACATATTTTGAGATATGCCAGTGCAAGTTGGTTTCAGTTAATACAGCTTAAACATGCATTTTATTCTGGGAAACCGAGGTATATGCAAGTTAGGTAATACAGTATCTTCCTTAAAGATGAAGCACGTGACTTTTTATTTTATACAAGCGTAATATGCAGAGACAACTATAAGAAAGACACTTTTAAGGTTGATTTTCCCCCCAAAAAAGGTAAACACTGTGGTGCTATGAAAGCACTTCACTGTTTGTTTGAGAACCCTGACCCGCCCAAAGGCCCCGATCTATACACACCAAAGTGTCTGCTCTTTACTTAGGGGTAAAAATTACTTTTTAGCGGTATACTGTTAGCAAACATCCCAATGTTGCGAGTTTATGTGAATACATACGTAAATACATACGTAAATGTGCAGCGCAATTTCCTCTCAATAACAAACACACAACAAAAATGACAGCGGTGAGAAAAAAAGGAGTTAAGAAAGCATCTGATCAAAGCGATGTGCATATGTTTGCATGAGTTCTGCAATTCACCAGTCCAGTCAAGTCACGTTCATTTACATGACACTTATTACAATATATTGCAATATAATATATATAAAGCATGCAGCTTTAGGGCTGGTTTGCACAGAAAGCGTTTTGCTTTGAACAACGTAAGACGAGGGATGTGGAATGAGGAAAAAACGCAAGGTCTCGAGACGTATTTTAACTTGAGCGCCACGTTGAGATGCAAGACGCAAGCGCAACGGTCAAACATGTTCATCTGTGTTTACATAGAAAAATAATGGAAAAGTAGAGCAGTGGAATGGAAAAATGCATTGTGTGAATAGCCCCTTACAGTATTAAACATGTAACATTTAAATAGTTTCACTTTCAGTTAGAATTACAAGTCCAAATGGTCACACTTTAGATTAGGGTCCAATTCTCACTATTAACTAACTATTAACTAGCTATAACTTTTGCCTCAATAAACTCCCTATTACTGCTTATTAATAGTTAGTAAAGTAGTTGTTAAGTTTAGGTATTAGGTAGGAATAAGGGATGTAGAATATGGTCCTGCAGAATAATGCATTAATATATGCTTTAAACATACTAATAAACAGCCTATATCGTAGTAATAAATTATCAGAAGGAAATTATATTTCCACGCCAAAGAAGCTGGAGCCTCAGAGCAAACCTACATTACATAATCGTCATGACCAGCCATCAAAATATAAAAATGATAATGTAATATAATATAATATAATATAATATAATATAATATAATAATAAACAAATTATGTATGTTTGTTTTAATAATGGGCAAAAAGCAAAAACATTCTTTCGCAACATGACAATAAATTATTGCAGGTAATAATAAAGAGGTTTCCTCATTGTGTGTAGCTTGTTACCATCTCAAGACTTTGACCAATGCTATCATCTGTGGAGATATCAGCGGACTTCACGAACCTTCCTGGCGTACATAACCCAAACACCCCCCGTGGACACTCCCGTACTGTCCCAACAAAGGCGTTATGGTGACAAGTTAGAGTGTGGGCATCTGTGGAAGTTTGACAGCATTAGGCAAGCGTTCATTTCTCCGTTCGCTTGCACTGACCTCGTGCGAGATATGGTGTCAGCCTGTTAAACACATCTGTGGTTGGAACACTGAGGGAGAAACATGCCGAAGCCACACCATCAATACCGGGTCAAACATCAGACACAATAATTATAATCATCCAGCGGCCTCACAGAGCCGTGAGCATGTATGGCTGTCATTGTCATAGTACGTCTCCTCTTAGCTCTGTTTTGAGGAGGGGGGTCAAATCCCAGTGTAAATGTGATCTGATGTTCAAAGTATATCCTGTCATCTTCTGTCTTCAATATGTAATTGCTCCAGTACTATTGCTAGCCCATTTTCAGAGCCCGTGGCAATTACAGAAATACAATGAGTCCTCTCTCTCTCTCCTTTTCTCTCTGTCTCTCTCTGCTGAACGTATGTACTAATTCGCAATAAAGTGCTACAGCTGTCACTGCATTTTCTGCTCTGTTACTTCAATAAATTGGAACTGCAAAAAAATAGGAAAAAATTGGTGCATTGCATTATGGGCCGCCTCCAGTGTGTGAGCCTTCTCTCAAACACAATTTGAACAATTCTATTTCCCCTAGATGAGAAAGTGTAGCTTGTCATTGCTGGACTGGACAAATATTCATGAATCAGTTGATAATGGATTCCATTTGTCAAGAAATAATAATTTTAGATTAGGGAACTTTTTCTACTTTCAAACCAAACATTTGGATTGGTTGATATTGGATGTATTGGTGCTGTGGGAGAAGAAGTCAACATATAATATTATGTATTAAACTATGAATTACTGTCACTAGAAATGAATGGTTAATGGAATCATTAACTGTGAAGCAATACTCGAAAACTGGGACAGTGGTGTGTGTCTGCATGGTAAATGTGTGTGGGTCAGGTTTAGTCTGCATTGTGGGGACCAAATGTTTCTAAAAGCAATGGTTAACAGAAACAAAATTTTCTTCTCTTTTCTCTAATACTGTATTTATCAGAGTATTTACACTTTTGGAAACTTTATTATTATTTAATATCATAGTTTTACTCCAGTACATTTTCAGAAAAAAACGTTTCACTATGTTATTTTGAAGTGATGTCAGATTCATGATGAATTATTATTTTGGGCCAAATCTTTTCAACCAATGTTGAGATGCAATGGGGATGTGGTAAACCATTAAATACGATTCTTTCTAATGAACCTGTCTAATGAAATGACTCACAAATCACATGGAATAATTCATTTCACCAAATGTACTCACTGACTCGATAATCCACTCAGAACGAGTCTCAAGTTACTCACAATACTCACAATTTGTCCATGTCTGACTCAGAGAATCGGGACGAACATGATCCTTAGAACTATGAGCTAAAGTCAAAGAGCAAATTTCTTCAAACAGTTTTCATATTTGCAAATTTGTTTTCATATTTAAACAGTAACCTCAATTGATGTTAAAAATAAAATTATTTAATTTGTTAATAAAAAGAAACTGGGGCTTATTTGTAGATCACGCATAATACGTTTTATAAAAAAAATTATCTTTTAAAAAATAAACTTGGTCTGTACCGAGTAATCCTTCTTATTGATTACTGCTCATATGTGATAATATCTCATAATAATTCATAATAATGTCAGACTGAGCTCTAACCTATTTAAGATCAATCCAGTAAGATATACTCTTTATAAATCAACAAATTATTAATAAGTATTATTGTTGTTATTATCAAAGTTTAGCAACACTAAAAAGTGAGTACTTTTGTATGGTTTCTGAAGAAGAAACTTAAATGGAATTTGTATACTTAAGGGAGAAATATTTCAATATTTGTGTGATTAATGTGCTTTGGCCACCACTGCTTCCTTAAAAAAAGAAAAAAGAATACAAAATTAATATTATTAATAGTATAAAATATCATTAGCTCAATATCCCTGCAGTAGACTCCAGCATCTCTGTGACCTAAGTGGTCTGGACAATGGATGGATGAATAATTAGCTCAGTTTAAAAAGTATAAGTCAAAGAAAAGTTACCACCATGATAGAAAAAATATATATATTTGTGCGTTGGCCGATATGACAGAAAGAAAGATCCACTCTGTGTGTTTGACCTGTAACTAACCACTGCTCTTTTTATTGAGTAACAGAGATAAGAGGGTAACAGGGAGCAGCTGTAAGACCACTAAAGCTTTTCTCACAATGCACTGTGTGTGTCTGCGTGTGTGTGTGTGTGTGTGTGTGTGTGTGTGTGTGTGTGTCACAGTGTGTGTGTTTGTGGAAGGGCGCAAGACTGAATATCTGGAAGAACTGATACAGCATCTCTGTGCAGTGAGCTTCTCACAGCAGGCGAAGAAGGAAAACAGAGAGAGCGAGAAAGAGAGAGAGCCAGAGAGAGAGAGAAAGAGGAACGCTTCTTGTTAGGGATCATTTATTAACTGAGATCATCTCTTCGTTGGCCTCAGGGTAATAACTAATGTCAATGGCAAATTTCACAGTTGTCTAGAGAAATGAATTAAATTTGCAATAAAAGGCCCTTTGGCTTGTTGTACATGCTCATTTATTGGAGTTGGTGAACTAGGACTGTAAAGCAACCGCGAACACTGCCTTCATTTCCCCTCTTGTGAAAACGTGACCTTTTTCTCTCATTATTGTGAGGAAAGGATGGAGAGTTTTGTGGAAAGAAAGGGGGCCTGGTTGTTCTGGGGGCCGGTCGAGCGCGTTACCTCACACTCACAGCCGCTAATGAGTCTTATGGATGGTATTCCAGCGTTTAACCATTGCTGCATTTACATCTAACCTCGCTCCACTCTTAGTCCACTATTCATCGCCTTCCCTTCACACTTTGTCTGTGATTCAATGGGTGTGATTTTGTGTGTGTGGGTGTGTGTGTGTTTGTGTGAGCAAAGGAGAAGGGAAGAGAAAATGTGTGTGAGACGTGAATTAGAGATTAAAACTCTAAAGTATTCTCTAATCCAGGCATTGAGGGTTAGCAGTGTGAGGAGTGAGAATGGAGTGAGCACAAAGGCTCCCTGCGGTCCCAGACTCACGCCATCACCGCTGCTCCTGACGGCCACACAAAAAAGCCCTGCACCCCCCCCCCCCCCCCGGCCCCACCCCGGCCCGCGAAAAAAGCCTGTCAGCTCTCTTCCATGCCCCCGCTAACGCTCTGCCCCCCAGCAGTCGGGACGGTAGGGGTGGGGAACAGGCTTTAAGAATAGACCCCAAAATTAGGCGAGTTCTCTCCTCTCGCGCTCCTTTTTTGTTCCCTTTCTCTACGGACAGATGACAAATAATAGCGTGATTGAGCCTGTGTTTCAGTCACACATGTCCCCCCGTAGCCAGCTGCCAGTGGGGAGCAGTAGGAGAGGTTAATTGAGGAAAGGGTTATGAAAATAAAGCGCAAGAATCACTCGGATTCTACTCAAAGAAGAGGAAAAACGGCATCCTGTCAAATAATGCTTGGCACAAAAGAGGAGAAATCAGGAGCACAACACGGCAAACAGCCGCAGAAAACAAGTTACTGTCTCCGCTGGGATCGCGGAGTCACATGGCGCGCGTTAAAATCAGAGATTCGACAAAAGCGGCGGAGGCAATATGAAAAGAAAGAGGAAATTCTCAGGCAGAGAATTATTCAATAATAAATTATTTCATTCCACAGAATTGGAAAATCAGCCAACATTCTATGGCCACCTTTTTATTCCCCTCCGTCACATTTTGAGAGATAAATGTAACATTTAGCTGTTAATTCCAGCATCTGAAGTGTTCGTCTTCAGATGATTTAATTGCCCTGCAATTTTCTCCTGTCAAAAAAGCATCGTGCACCTCTGATGAGAGAGAGCGAACAGGAGTGTGAGAGTTAATTAGCGACCTCGTTAGAGACCTGGAAGTGTCTGGTGCGTCTCTGTCCCTTCTCACTCTTTCTGTCCCTCTCGTTCCCACACGTAACAAGAAATCCTTTCTTTCTTTTTGTACTGTAATCAATGCTGCCTTCAAGTGCACCTGGGAAACTCTTATTCGGGCATTTGTTATTACAACATGTCATGCATTCAAGTTGGAAAAAATAAGGCAGGATATGTTTCTATCATTTTTATAATCTTTTACATTTATTTTTATATAATTGTCATTTCTATTATATGTATAGTATCATTTTTAACAAAAACATTTATTTTTATTAAAGCAAAGCATGAAAAGACCTATATTGTCTGTTAGAATGTTCAATATTTTGCAATGTATAAACATGTTACATAATTATACTTACTATAGTAATAACAGTAAATTATTCATAATTGCAATGAGTGATTACGTTAACTCATATTACTTAGTACTTAGCTGTATTATTACACTAATAAGGACACCTTTAAAAAAGTCTAACCACTCTTTTTTTTATAGCGCCTTAATATTATTTAAATACAACCTGAAAATTAAAGAAATTTTGCAAAAACATTCATGACCATTAACAATAGACTGATTTGCTGCCATGTTTCACACATCACTTCCTATGTCACAACTTGCAATGCAAACTTTTGAAAACGGGTTTCAAATTGTAAATTGTTGAAAGTACCATTATCGTCTCTGTGTAAATTGCAAAAACGGGCACTGGCAAAACTATGACGTCATGCACATGCGTATTAACGTCTATTAGGCGCGTAGTGGGTTTTTATTTACAAAGTGACATCGTCAACTACTGGCCTGGCAGCATAATACAGTTTTCAGTCGTTGTAAACGGGGATCTTTTTGACAATGTTGTCATTTATACGCATTTCAGAACCATTCCATTTCATCATTGTCATGTAAACGTACCCTCAGCTGGTTTTGGGCCTTATGACATAGTGAAGAGTAGGCTACATCATATGCGCACTTCAGAATCTCAGCAAAATTACAGTTTTGTGCTACAGTTTTATGAAGACTTGTGTATATGGACAATATATAGGCAGAAAAGGTATCCAGCCTGAATGCAGGGACTGTCTAGTTGGCATCCCAGAACAGAGTGGGAGTTGTACTGACCTGTCTGCAGCGGGCTGTTGCAGGGAGACGTCTAGCCCACTCTACAGAGGTAATAAAATGATTAGGAGGCGATGACGGATCTTGCTGCTAGTTGATTACAGCTGAACTGTCTCATGAGTAGGGGCTAATTAACTGAATGAAGTGAATGGAAAGACACAGTGTGACTCTGCAGTGATGCTTGGAGTTCTGAACCACCTCACAGATCCAACTCTCTACTATTACCCATCAGCTGCCTTCCAGAGTCGCCTTTCAAAGACTAGGGTTCAGACTCAAGATTACAGATTACGCCTAGGTACAGGTTTAGGGCCAGACTCAGGATCAATCTAAAGCTCGGGCTCAGTCTCTGGATGAGATTTAATCAATGGCTCAGAGTTCTGTGTAGATTCACGTCGCAAGCTCAGACACATACATTCCGATATAAGGAACGAGTCTCGGGATGTTACATGATCCATGTTTGGTTGCCTTCAAAAATAACAAATATGTTTCTCTGACAGGTCATGTCATATACAGCATCAGGCTGAATATCTCTGCATAGTTATAAGAAAACAGAGAAGGAAAGACACCAGTTCATTGACACCAGGTATCACACTGTTGCAAATTAAAAGGTAGATAATGAGGAAACCGATATCCAAAGGACCAACTAAAGAAACTATTCTAAAACTGGAATAAGAACTTTTCGCTTTATTATCAAGGCTGCTTTTATCATGGGCTTGAATCGCATGGCACGCTGCTCTCTCGAACGCCTCTCATACGTCCAGTGGCAAAGTGAATAACATGAGGAATAGCTTCAAACAGGTGGAAAACATGCAAATACTGCAGGGAGACAAATGTCCAACCTTGTGTTTAGTGAGGAGGTAAGGTCATCCCTGACTCCATCTATCACAGCTGTAATCAGGCGGACGCAGGCTAACTCCGAGCTCGGCTTCAGCTGCATAGATAAGAGCACACAAGCAGGGAGAGCCAGCCCAGATAAAAACAGGGAAAACTGATAAAAGATTCAACAAGTAAACACTCTCTCGCAGCTGCGGAGTTCCCCTTTGTAGTCGCTAACTGCGGGGCTGGCATAAGGTTACACGTCTCTCGTTCTCCTTTTCATACACAGAAATCTCTCTTTGAATTCATCTGCAACTATAGTTTACAGCCGGATTACGGTGCTTTAATATTAAGCTTGTCATAATAGTTCAATTTTATGGACTTTTATCAAGCCATTTAGTAAAACACATGCTGATCTTAAAGGCAAAAAAACATGAGAACTTATTAGACTGACTAGTTCAGATGAGAGCTAAACAAACACGCCTCTCCGAAATTTGTAAAAAGCCATTCTACTTCAATAATATAATAAAAATATGCTCTTTTCGAAACGCATTAATCTAAAATTTGCAATTTAATCTATTGCCAGCTGAGAATGAAGTAAAACTGTTTATACACTTTCCAAATGTGCCACATTTTGCAGTTATTTTGTGAATGTAATATCCCGATCTGATAATGTATGTAGAGTCAGCACAGAAAAAGCTCCAGGGTATTCTGATATTTACTTGTCTCGCCTGAGATTGTGTTAACTTCTTTCTCCTCATCAGGTGTCAATGAATTCAGCCCTTTCTGATGAACAGGTGTGTCATGAGCACAACGAAGGTTGGATCTCAACATATACTGAATCATGTTTTAAGCAAAGTTTAGATACAAAATAATAATAATAATACTTTTGACTATAATCTTTCACCTTTCATTACTCATTTATAACTGCTTTATCAAATTCAACAGCATATTGGTTTAAAAAAAAAATTGGTTTGAAAATGTAGAGAAATATAGTTACATAAACTACACATATAGACTAAAATCATATGGAATGTTCTTCTGTTGAAGGGATACAATCTCTTTTTTTTTATTGATTGTGGTTGCATTATAGGTGGCACTTTGTTGACAATACAGTGAGGATATATTAGTCCTCCACAATGCAGATTTAATAGTAAAAATATGTTTTTGTAACAAAACTTCTGTTAAAATGTATATGACCTGTATATTTCTTTACAAACAATTTCAAATCTATGTTTTTGATGGGTGTCATGGCAGAGGTTCACAGAGGGATCATTTTAAACTAGAGACCACTAATTGATCTATATTGTTTTACTGATATTCTCACTTTTGTATAATGGGATTTTTCGGTCCATTAATGAATGACATCATCTCGTCTCATCTCATCATCTCGTTATAATTTTAAGCTTAGTAAAACAAAAATGATTAAAAAAATATATATCAAAGAAATCTTGCCCAAATATAATACAATAATCAATACATTCAAATTGTTATTTAATTAAATAAATTGTTCTTATTAAAATAATGATTAATTATGTTCATTTAAGATATCAACAACTGTTCTGAGTACACTTCTGTTGGAAGGATTTTTTAACACTGTGGATGTCAATTATTTGTCATATAGATATACTCACCCTATACAGTCCTCTATTTAAAAAAACGACTAGAAAAACCATATCTTTTAAGCAGCGAGTGTGTGCGTGTATCCGTGCACTTGTGTGTGTCTGCTCCACTACGTATTCTCCCTAATAATTACATTAATCAAGTTCCTGCCTATTATTATTGCCAAAACTCCCATCATTCGTCACTGTGGATTTTGCCTTTTTGACATTGGCTGGGCTGTTTGTGATGAGCTATTTGTCCTGGGTGGGGTGGGACCGCTCGCTGGCTGGCTGACAGGCCAGACTGGAGCATCGTGTGGGGAGAAAGTGTCATGTTTTACAGCGGCTGGTGCTAAATAGGCCCTATGCCATTAATCTAGCCTCCTCCATTGGAGAGAGAAAGCGTGGGCCAAGCTGGTGAATGTCTAAACAGACTTGCGGTCATGATTTATAAAGCCTATCCTCCATTAAAGATGCACCGCAGCCTTTACACGCCGGACAGTTAAGGACACTCGGCACTGATCGCTAACACACAGACGCGGCGGTGAAAAGATATGAACTGAAAACACACGTTCGCACACACAAGCATAGATTATTCAAATGTTAGATAATCTATTTAATTGCAAGTAAGAGTTTGATTAGTATTGAAAAGCCATGTTGGCAGAGCCACCTTTGTGTGTGATGTGTTAATGTATATGTGCATGCCTGAGCGTATGTGTGTACATGTGTGAGGGAGGGAGAAGCTCTATTCTGGCAGTGGTAATCCATCCATTGTGCTAAAATTCTCCATCTGTATCAGTTCATTGAGAGCACATTGGCCCTGGGGTCTGTAACTGAGCTGGACCTTGTCTGACAGGCCGGTCTATGTGTGTGTGTTTGTGTGTGTGTGTGTGTGTTGGGGGGCAGGGGCAGTGGACCATGGGAAAAACACCGCCCTGCACCTCTCTGTAGCACTTGTTCCACCCCACTTCACACGCACACACACACCAAACATGGGCCACTTGTCACTGACCCCCTCCGCTCTCCCTATGCCCACTAAGTCTCACCCTTCATGGCCTCCTCCCGCACATGTGTTCTTAACACTAATGCACCCGAGTCCTGCGGTCCACACCCGGCACCCCTGACCGGCCCACTTACACTGTGCCCTGGGCTTTTCCTGTAGCTGCACCCTAGATCTCATCACGGATATGCCATTTTTGATTAGATCCTTTTTTTTAATAAGTAAGAAATGTGTTATTAGAAATGACAAACTCTGTACGAAGCAGATGCTGGGACACATAGGGTTAATGGATGTGGTATGCGAGTGTGTTTGTGTATGCGTGCACACCTTGGTTGTGTCTAGACCCCTGTAACCAATATTAAAGTGAGCCCTGATTAGAAATTTACAGAAGAAGAAGAAAAAAACATAATATTATGTATGAAATGAATCATTAACATGGACCATTAAGTTCTCTATTTTCATTTAATTGAATTTGTCAGCAGTATCCTCTTTAACTGAAAACCACTCATAACTGCTAAATTAAATAATAATTAAAGATACAACTATCAGAGGATTTGAGGGGAAGTCAGGGAGCATTTATTTCCGATCCAAGGCGTAATTTATTCAAATTATATAGAAGAGCGATTGAGAAAATTAGATGCATTCCTTTCAGGCCTTTAAAGGAGAAAAATGCAACAAGTTTTCTATTAGAATTGCCCATGGTTGTATCAGTGCAGGGTGCTTACCATTCTAATGAGACATATATATATATATATATATATATATATATATATATAATACACACACACACACACACACACACACATATATATATATATATATATATATACACATATATATGTGTGTGTATTATAATTATATATATATATATATATAAATATATATATAAAAGAATATATATATTTTTTTTTTACATATTTGTTGTGATTTTTTTTTATTTTATTTTTATAATATATTATTATTGAAAACTGCCTTTCTTTAAACCATGTCGATATATTTGTTCGAGAGGGGCAGTGGGTTGTGTAACCCCTGTAGCTGCTCTGAGAAAAGTCTGCGGTGAAGACAGGAAGGAAACGAGGTAGGAATTTGATAGGAAAGAATAGGGGTATGGGATGAAAGAAAGAAGATAAACAATAGTAGTTGCTGAGGGTGGAAGGGGGAATCAGGAAAGATGGATGAGGGAGAGAGAATTAGTGTAGCCAGTAGGGGGAGGCACGACTAAAGAAAAGTCCACTCCAAAGATAGCGAGAGAGAGAAAGTGAGAGAGAGAGAGAAAAGACACACATTCACACACATCTGTCTTCCCATAACCCAGATACATCCAATGCATGCTTGTTTGAAAATCTTACAAATCCACATTGCCGGTTAGGGTAGCTTGTTGTACAGTTTGTGCAGGCAACGAGTGGCACAGTGAATGAGCGTGCTAGCTGAAGTGTGATAAGATGGGCTGTTTGTTTGTGTGTGTCTGAGCGCTTTATGTACGGTACTGTGTAATCTGTGAACCTACACTGCATATTTACCACTAAACACATGAATATTGAAATTATGGGCGGTGTGTCACCGTTTTACTTATTCGACGTGCCACTCCATGACACCTGCACCTGTTGCCTGCCCTCTGGGATTCTCTCTGCTATTTTGTTAACTCCACCCCCACTTCTCTATCTCTCTGTCTCGCATTCTCTCTCACCCTTTATGTATATGTTTATGCATGTCTGTAGGTGAGTTTTTATAATGCTGCTTGTTCGGAATACAATCTGACTCATCAGGTTGTTCAGGTAGGCAGTGAGAAAAGTGACAGCTTTAACCCACTCATTCAGCTGCTGGGCCTTCTGTCTGCGTATGAGAGCGTTAGTTTGGGAGTGACAGAGGGCAAAAAAAGGAATGGACAGAGAAAAAAAAGTGATAGATGGCAAATTCCACAAATCACACATAAACAGGATCAGCCAGGGTACCCGAACATCCATAAATGTTAAAGCGACTTCCGTTGTCCTTGGCTGGAGCAGTTCTTGGAAATTTCTTTCCTTTTTTATTTATTATTAGTATTATTAGTATTATTATTATTAGTAGTATTATTTAATTGTGCAATAATACCTAATGTGGTTAATAGTTTTGTAATTACAGTTTTATTTTTTATTTACACTGGAAGGCCAGTTCAAACTAAGAATCATAACTATGTTAACTACTGTGTGTGAGCTTTCGCATCAACGGTCGATAACGTTCTGTTTATTATAAGCATATGCTGCAGTTATGTTGTCTGCCATTTTAAATGCTCAATCTCTTTTAAAGTTGAGTGAATTCTGATTAGTTGTCAATGTTTTTATTGTTCAACAGCTGATAAATATATAGATTGTGGTGCTGACTCCGCTATTCACTTAGATTTCAAACAATTCTTGAAAATGTATAGTTAAATCTTTGGTGTGAATGGGCCTTAAGAAACATAAATCATGAAGACAAAATACATACATTGTAAATTCATACAATAATTATTTACATATTAATGCGTTACATATTTATGAGGATTTCTAATTTACATAGCAATTCATTTTAGTCACTGTTAGCGCTCACGTATCGTTTTGATGTTGACGTCATTGTCATTTGACAAACTTTAGTTTGAGGGGACCAATTGTGCCACGAGTTATTCTGAGCCACCTTTACAGCTCATAACGAAATGTAATTTAGAGAATAATGGCAGAATACAATAGTCTATCAAAATACTACATTTATAATGGTCAAAATACACAAAACTGCAAACACCACCCTAAATTCTCATGTTATAACTGTGGAAATTTAAATTTTGCCTAACTAGAAATGTCTCAAGTTAGTTTCAGAAATCTGGTCACCTTCGTGAATCTGGCTCGTTGCCCTATACTCTGTGTGTTTGTGTATGTGTGTATATATATATATATATATATGTGTGTGTATTAGATGTTTCTCCGTGTTGAATGTTGCTCCCTCCTCCCCTCATACCTCCTGAATAAAAGGCTGCGTTCGCTAAGTGCAGACGGATCCATTTCACTGTGGAACTGCGCACACAAAGCCTGGGAGTGCAGCTCTCATGCCACTGCTGGGTATCTCTTACGCCCTCTTACATTTACCATTCTCTCTCTCCTCACGCTGACCGAAAGGTGACACTGTGGATGGACCGGCAGATAGGCTCAACTCAATAACACGCCGCCCAAGTAAAGACCAGGCCTCCCTCCTGTTTTACACTCTCTCTGTTTCTATTACTCTCTCTCTCTTCCGTTCACCCTCCCCACACCCAGTCCGGTGCCCTGCTACGGCTAATGCTCTAGAAAGTTCTTCTGACAGAGTCCTCACACTTTCTTAGTCACACTAGAGTGAGTGGGGGGGACATCTCGAGTGATGTTAATCGTTCCCCTCTCTCAGTGGCAGTGGCGGGACACGTGAGCGGACAGTGTACCGCTGTGTTCAACTGGGCAGAGGATGGTGGAGTATGGCATTCAGATGAGTGAGCTGCCAGGAAACAGGCAGTGCTGTAACCAGGAACTCCATTAAAAACGACACAGCACACTTTGATTACCATGACTGGTCAGCCAAGTTTAAGCACCCCTACACACAAACACACACACACACTGTTTCAACATTTTGTCTCACTTTCACGCACAAACACCCACACGCATGCATGCACACAGTCACATCTCCTCTCTCTGTTAAACAGCCTGTGAAAGTAGTGGATATAATGGTCCTTTTGGCCTCATTTCCTCAAACACTGAAAAAACAATGCGTTAGCTTCATGTTGTAACAGAACTCAGAGAAATAATGGATGCTTCAATATGAGCATGTGGAGTTTTAGAAACTAAAGTCTCTTAAAACTTTTCAGACTTTTAATAGTCGATTTAATTTGTCTGATGCAGTGTCCAACATCAGACAAATTTGCATAAAAAAAAAAAAAAATATATATTAAAGTCCCTAACATTGTTTATCATTGTCATTTCCACCATATCTCAAATTGACTAAATGACGGTGGTGGAAATCACATATAACAAAAAATGAATAAATAAATAAATAAAATAACAGTTTTATTTTATCTTGCTAAAGCTATAGCTTTGATTTTTTTATCTCATAAATATATATAAATGAATTAATGTTTTCTAATATACATACAGGATATAGTTACAATATGTCCAAATACACAGCAGTCATGAAAAAGGCCAACAATACCCAGATGACCTACATCTATCCACTGAAATTATGTGTGAAACCACAGGACACTATCTATCCCATGAGGACAGAGGAACTGAGGAGCTTTCTGTCTCCTTGGTCACCAGGTACACTAACTTTTGCATTCTTAGGTGCAAAACTGACCTTTTAAATCAATCAGTCAACTAACTCCTGGGACATAAGCATCCAATCTAGGCTAAGAACACTCAAATTCTAAACACAGTCTTTAGACTGTGCCTTTAGAAGTAATTACTAGCACAAACTTTACAAATTGCACTAAAATATTCTTGTTTCATGCCTTACTAGAGGGACTGATGGGGTACAGATGGCCAGCAGAAGGTCCTAAAGTAAAAACACTTCCTGGTTCATGAATCAGAGTTTCAATGGCGATCTAGCAGTCAATCACGTGGTTTGGAGAAGCAGCGTTTGAGAGCGTCTCTGGGGCAGCCTGCCTATTAAAACAAGGCCAAACACTTCACAGACAGCGAGTGAGCCAATTAATTCTGCTGGGGGCTATGCTCCCAGGTTAGGATTTGCTTATGGTGATAAATTGGCGCTTTGTATCCATGCTAAACTACCTCAATTTCTCTCTTTTTCTATGGGCTGCCAGGTCCGTGGATGATGTCACAGGGCATATGATGATTAGGGGATGCCTCATGTCCCGTTGTCGCAGGGTCAGCCCTGCACTGCATGTGTGAAACTAATTAAAATCTGGCTCATGTCACTGGTTGTGCTAATGCTAACACAACCAATGGTTAGTCACATAACCTGCAGAATAATAATCAAAAAACAATTGAAAATATATCAATTAAAATATTCTATATGAGGGTCAAAAGACGTGACAGCATTTTTTTTGTTGTGCATCCATTAATTTAAGTACATTGAAACACTTGAAAACTTGGAAAAAGACATGGGTACACTATTCTATGATTTGCATGTTCAATGTTCAATGTTCAATTCTCAATTGAAATTCACTTTGATATTTTTAGGGTCATTTTTTTAAAATCGTCAGGGTAATAAAACAGTCCTGATCTCATAAAGAAGAAATCATTTCTTTAAAAGAATAATATTCTTGAAAACAATTTTAAGTAGTTTGGCGTAAGCTGTTATTATGATTAGGGGCCAAGCACGAAGGTGCGGAGGCACCTATTGTATCTGTTCCGGTTCTTTTTCTTCTTCTTCTTCTTCCTCTTCCGACTGGGCGTCTATGGCAGCCCATAGAACCGTTTGCGGGAAAGTTGTTTTGGTTTGACATTCTGATAGAGGACAGTCCCAAATACACCAATTTTGGTGTCTCTAACTCATTGCCTCTAGCGCCACCACCTGTCCAAAGTTTCAAAAATATTATGCTAATAACTTTTGAACCGTAACGCCTATCAACTATCAACGTTTCGGCGCAGTGCCACGTACTGGTCCGGAGATACGAAAAATGGCTAATTTTACTTATAACTTCTGAACGGTTTGTCCAAAATGTCGGCGTCATGGCGAGTCGACTGATATCCAATTTTCCCAGATCGGCCATTTTGGCTGTCGGCCATTTTGAATTACGTGCTAAAATGCTGTATTTTTTAACGCATGAATGAATTGTTACAAAACTCAGTATGGGTCATCAGTACGATGCCCTGAAGGAGCCTGAGAAGTTTCGAAACAGCGCCACCTAGTGGTAAAATAATTTTTTAAAATGCTCATAGCTCTGGCTGTGGTTGACTTATTTTCACGGGAGTCATCTCGTTGGGTTCCTGAATCCTTGCTGAGTCCACAGATACCAAATATGCTTAGGTTTTTCTTACGGTTTGTGTAGCGTTGTGATTTAGCGCTTAAAAAACATTTATCAATACCTTCAAAACCGTTTGTCCGATCGAGACGAAACCACCGTCAGAAGTTTGGAAACATAGGTCGCTGGCGATATGTTAATACCCAAATGTCAAAATATTGATAGTAAGGGGTAGTAAAATTCAATCAAAGTCACGTGTCAGTCAGTTCTGATGTGTTTTTTCACATAAATGTCTATAACTCCAAAGCGAATCGAGATATTTTCACCAAAATTGACACACAGATGTATGGGCTCACTCTGAGGACACATGAAAAAAATTGTAGGACTGAGCCTCTTGGTGGCGCTATAATAGAACAAAACATGAAATTCCCATTGACTTCAATACAGTTTTATGATGTAAAATGCTATAATTAACTAATGCATTGCTGTAACACTACGAAACTCAGTATGTGCCATTGGCACCATGCCCTGAAGGTACTCAAAAGATTTCCAGACAGCACCACCTTTTGGTCAAAAGTTATAAATTAAATTTCCAAAAATGCTAATAACTTTTGAATACATCTGCCTATTGTAATGACACTGGACTTAATAGATTGCTTGGAGATTAATAGATTGGATAGCTTGGAGATTAATCTTAATAGATTGCTTGATTTCACCAAAATCGAATCGTATCATCTCCAGACCGTGCTGACTAAAAGTTGTGGATTTCGTGTTGATGGACAAAACCGTTTTCGTATACTGCAGCAGCAAAGTTGAGGCATGATGCCAAAATGACTATTCAAGCTTTATTTCTGCAATGCCTCGACATATTGACACCAAACTTTGCATGTGTCATTGTCAATTCACTCTGACTACATTACATCGAGTTCGTAACTGCGCCACCTATTGGTTGAAAGTGACAAACCAATAAATCATCTTATAGGTTACTGTATATTTGATCCTCTTAAAATGTCTTTAATTGCTCATTGTTGCAGTTGGTCTGACACTTTCAGCCATGTTGGCATGTCTTATCGTCTTCTACTGCTTGGCCCCGTATAATGGCTGCTTGCATCTACATTTTTTTTAATATTTCTTATTTATAGTTGTTTCAAATATTTATATATATTTTTAAATTGCTTTACTGCTTATTTAACATCTGATAAATATTTTGTCCACTAAACCAAGTCATGTTTTGTTGTTAACCAGCATGCAGAAATATGTAACAAACAAAAAAAAAAAAAAAAACTGTTAAATTAATAGGATACAACCTCCCATGACTAAGAAAAAAAAAAAAAGTTTATGGCCAAGCAAGTTTAGTTCAGGTAAGAGGTCTGCTCTGGATCTCGCTCCCACAAGTTTCTGTACTGTTCCCCCCAAAAATATGTTATATTTTATCCCGCTCCCGTCCGAAACTTTCACGTTTTGTCCCATTCCCGACCGCAAAAGCTTATAGAAAGAGGTCTAAGTGGATTTTTCAGTCCCAGTCAGGTTAGATTCTGTCTTGTTCCGGTGTCTATAGGCTATTTTTTTCCAATTTCCACACACATGACACTTCTGATCTCCAGTGACAGATTTGATTTCTGCGCGTTGTTATTATTATATAATTAAATTTTGCGGGATCCCACAATCCATTTCAATCCATTACGTTTTTCAAAACCAAGTAAAAACCAAAAAAGAGTGATTTAACACATGTGCCTGAACTAGATTTGTAAAATAATTTTCTTTTTTATTATTATTGTGAAGTGTCTTAAAGTACCAAAACTGAAGGACTGATATAGCTATGACATGCTAATTTTATTACTAAATGTTGCGAGTTAGATGTTGAATTTTAGGGTGATTGTAGGGTGAGTAAACAAGCTAATTAAAAGTTAAATGTTTTGATTTGACAAAGCTTTGGATGCACCTCTCAGCAGAGATGGGTTAAAGCTCTGCTGTTAGCTGAAGAACTGTTGAACCCTCCAGCAACCTATTTCCTGATCTGACCTGTTCCGATGTGCATTAATTTGAAAACGGCAACATAAACATCCATTTTACCCACAGCCCATGGTCTTCTCTCATATGCTTTCGTCTGTAAATCTATAAAGCTCAAAGTCAGCTTTCAGATTCCAGAGCTGCATTTCTCCTAATAAAGACATGTGGTCTGCGTTTACTTTCTCTCTTTTTTTTTATCTTTATCTCCCCTCTCTCCTTCCTCTCTCTCATAAGAGTGACTCTCTATTGTATCTCTCATCTGAACTGTGGTTAGAGGGGTTGTTGTGGGGAGAACGGGGAGGTGGTGAGGGGATTGAGGGATTGGAAGAGCATGGGCATCCTTTCTCATACAGGAAAGGTCCTTATTCACCCTGTTATTTCACTTCAAGACCATTTTTCTAAATACAACCGTGGAAGTAAGTCACAGGCAACTGGCTTTGCTTGAATTGAGGAAACGAACAACAGAAACAACCACAACTGAAAACGAATCACCACTGATATGGTTTTCAACACAACATGATCCTGCCATGTGTTTGCATGCAGTTTGCCTTAGATTTAAAAGTTGCAATAAATCCAATTATCTGTAGCAGTTATTGATTTTAATAGAAACTAATGAACAGAAAAGACAAAAAGAAAATGGGAAATTTCTACTTTATTTCCTAGTTTTTTTCTTTTTTTTTCTTAAGAACTATAATTGTCCAAAAAAAGAATATGAATGAATAACGGCTTTTGTGAACCTGACTAGCATGTTTGGGCTGAGATGGCAGGGCCATCAGACTGACAGTTTCCCCAAGTGCGGCTGACAGAGTTCCCCGCCTGGCTTTTGTCGACTTTTAACACTGTGGATTTGTCAATCGACTCAGTGGCCTGAAGAGGCCTTCGCATTGTGCGGTGCGGCTTTTGGACGCTGCCAAGCAAGCTGCACGGGCGAAGGCTTTAAGAAAGAACACAATGAGCTGGAAAAAACCTGGCTACCTGTGAAACAAAACCAGGAACAGGCGGGAAAATATCCACCCGAGAGAGAGAGAGCGAGAGAAAAAAAAAAAAAAAAAAAAAAAAAGAAAAAAAAAAAGAGTGTCACCATCTGACGCTCTCCATGTTTTTGCCACAGCCAACTCTCTGAGCACTATGAGTGAATGACAGTCTGAGAGAGAGAGAGAGTGAGAGAGAGAGAGAGAATGGGGAGGACTGGGTAAGCCTTGAATCCTTGTCATCAGCCCCTTCAGCATGAATAGGCCTAATGAATACGGCTAAGTGGTAAGAATCCATGGTCAGCAGCATCAAGGCAGGTAATACCGCCCAGATTTAATTGGGAGCAGGTATTGGAGGCTGTATTACTTTAATTGGTTAGGGGTGCTCTAAGTGGAAAAAGACAAAGTATAATGGCCAAATTGAGGCACACAATAGCACTTAGCGCAGGATTGTATGCAATCGCTAATCTGCCGAGGAATGAGGCAATTCTGTGCCATTTTCTCAGTGAAACCAGCTGCACTGAGCTTGTCCCTTTTGTTCTCCCTTGGGAAAATGCAAGATTGAAACAGAAAATACCTTTACCCGGGCAATCATTTGCCACGTGTAGAAAGCGGATACAGCAGTGAGCGATGGAAAAAAAAAAGAAGGGATCTTTGTGGTGGAAGAAAGGATGGAGAGGGAGATAAAGGCTGAAAGTGGGCCCTGTCACGGTCAGCCGAGGAGGAATACAGTGATGACATTTGCAGTGACAGACGAGCCTCCCAGGAAGGCTGTCCAGAGTTTAGAGGCAGGAATCTGATCTTTAAAAGACATGAGCTGTGATAATTAAAAGAGGACAGGTATTTAAGACTTGGGTTTGTCATTAATATTGACCGAGATCTGGTTTAAATCTTAATGATGCTCAGACAGCTGGACCTGCACAATAGAGTGAGGTCTGAATTAAACACCAAGGCCTCTCCATTGACCACTGCAAAATACTTGAATTAACATGCAAACAAAGACACTGAGTGGTTTATGTCACTTTGCAAAGTTACTTCAAACATAGACAAACCAATGCTGTATCTGGACAATATATATGTGGCGAAACAAAGAGTATCCAGCAAGTTCCCAGGGCAGGATAATCACACAAACACTTCGAAGTCTAGTATGGTCTTGACAAGACATGTTTGATTCACTATATGGATGTAATTGGACAATGTATGTGGTGAGCAACTGATAAGAGTGCATTTTTTTGTGTTTTGTGGTTCGTGGTAGTGGTTTTTGAAATGCTATAATTAGTGTGCTGTGGGGAGTGTTTTGTTGCTTGTGTTTAATGCCATGTCTGGTATTCTTTGTTTATTGAATCGTGTCTAGTGTTTTGACTGTCTTTTGCAGTGCCACGTATCTGACAGCATGATGTGACAGACCATATGGGAAACATGTAAGGTGACAGGATATTATATGTCAGGATTTCCATCCTTGTGCAAGGTGCAGCTGGATGGATAGCTTTTGGTTATATATATATATATATAGATAGATAGGGCTGGACGATAAAGCGGTATCGGTATTTATCGACGGTACACCATTGTCGGTAACAATATACAAAATGTTAGATAAATTTTCACTAAAATGTGTGCGCATTGCCTGTAGATCTTAGGGGCTGTTCACATATTGCGTGTAAAATGTGTGGAAAGCACGGCTGTGCCGCTGTCTCCTTCTTTCCAAAGCCCTTGCCCCACCATGGCACTCTCCACATCATGCTGACTGAAGGTAAAGGAAGCATTTGAATTCGCCACTGAAGTAATAACATCGCGGAGAGATCTAGTGAGAAGCATTCACATTTCTCCGTGATTAACGGATCAAACAGCGCTGATGTGCAAACCAGGAGAACAAACTAGTTGTAGGCTTTTAAGTCCACAGATCAGCAACATCCACCATGGATTTACTGTATAACTAACTGTAACCATGGAAGTTTGGCATGAATAGTAAAATGCTTTCAAGTACGTCACACATCTTTTTTCCAGCACTTCAAAACTCAAATATCATCATATTTAAATGTTATTTTTAATGTGATGACCAAAACCATTATTTGTTCATCATTCAAATGTTACCCCCATTTATAAAACGTCCCGGGTTACGTATGTAACCCTAGTTCCCCGAAGGGATGGACGCTGCGTGTAATCGCAGTGGGAACGCCCCCCAGCGTAGCGCGTCTCAATAATGAATGAAATCAGTCAATGGAGAGAATGAGCGTACAGCGAGTGACGTCATCGACCAGGAAGCTATAAATATCCCCTGAATACACAAGCCGCCAGCTTCTAATGTTACTGAAGCAAGCGACCCAAGGGGATGCCGAGAGTATGGCAGGACACGCAGTGTCCGTCCCTTCGGGGAACTAGGGTTACATACGTAACCAGGGACGTTCCCCTTCAGGGACTACCGCTGCGTGTAATCGCAGTGGGAACGCAATACCCACATCCCCATACGACCAAATCCTCGTCGTGTGTCATTAGGAGACACAAACCGACGAGAGAACCTGAGCCCCGGGAGTGGAGCTAAGGTCAAGGGAATAAAACCTGACGAAAGTGCGGGGTGAGGACCAGCCTGCCGCATCACAAACGTCCTGAAGAGAAGCTCCTGAAAGAAGAGCTGTAGAGGCAGCCATACTCCTAGTGGAATGAGCCCTTACAGCCAAAGGTGAAGGCTGATGGGCCGAACCATAAGCGAGCGAGATGGCCTCGACCACCCACTTGCTCATCCTTTGCTTAGATGCAGGACACCCTTTCCTAGGTGACCCAAAGCAAACGAACAGTTGTTCCGATTTCCTCCACAGGGCAGCTCTGTGGACATACGCATCTAAAGCCCTAACGGGGCACAGCAAATTAAGTTTCTCCTGGTCTGACGTCAAAAAAGGCGGAGGACAGAAAGCCTGCAGAACTATAGGTCTAACAAAAGTAGTTGGTACCTTAGGGACATAACCTGGTCTCGGACAGAGAAAGGCCTTAACCATACCAGGCGCAAATTCCAGGCACGAGGGAGCCACCGAAAGTGCTTGAATATCTCCAATTCTTTTTAGAGATGAGATAGCGAGAAGAAGGATAGTCTTTAGAGTAAGAAACTTTTCCGAAACTTCCTCAATGGGCTCGAAAGGAGCTAGGGAGAGACCCTCTAAGACGACGGCCAGGTCCCAAGCTGGTACCCTTGTGCGAACTGCAGGCCTCAGCCTCAAGGTGCCACGAAGGAAGCGAGATATAAGTGGGTGTCTCCCGAGGGAACCTCCACTTGAAGGGGCGTGGTAAGCAGCTAAGGCCGCCACATACACCTTCAGTGTAGAGTGGGATAACCCTGTGGAGAGACGGTCCTGCAGGAAATCCAGCACTGTACCAACCGGGCAGTTAACTGGGTCCTGCTGGCGCTCTCCACACCAAGAGGTGAAAAGTTTCCACCTCGCGGCATATAACTTCCTCGTGGAAGGAGCTCTGGATTGGAGGATGGTCTCAACGACCTCAGTCGAGAGACCAGAATCTATGAGCTGGGCCCCCTCAGAGGCCAAGCCCACAGCCTCCATAGTTCTGGGCGGGGGTGAAGGATCGACCCACTCGCCTGAGAAAGTAGATCTCTCCTGATCGGTATCTCCAGGGGAGAGCCGTCGAGGAGAGACACTAGGTCCGCAAACCATACTCGGGCCGGCCAGAACGGGGCTATTAGCTGGAGACTGAGCCCGTCCCGGCGAACCCTCTCCAGAACTCCCGGGAGCAGAGCAATCGGGGGAAAAGCGTACAGACGTGACCTCGGCCACGGATGTACCATCGCGTCCAACCCCAGTGGGGCTGGCTGGTTGAGAGAGAACCACAGTGGACAGTGTGATGTCTCTCGGGACGCAAATAGGTCTACCTCGGCACGACCGAAATGTTCCCATAGGAGCTCCACCACCTCGGGGTGAAGACTCCACTCCCCGGGCCTCGGCCCCTGCCTCGACAGGATGTCTGCCCCCTGATTCAAATACCCCGGGAGATAAATAGCTCTGAGAGAGAGAACTTTCCCCTGGGACCATAGAAGGATCTGACGTGCCAGTTTGTAAAGCGGGCGAGAACGCAGACCCCCCTGATGGTTGATATAAGAGACCACCGATGTGTTGTCTGTCCGGACAAGAACATGGTGGCCCCTTAGGTCTGGGAGGAAATGTTTCAGGGCCTGAAACACTGCCAACATCTCTAGACAATTTATGTGCCATAGACGGTGATGGTCCCCCCACAGACCCTGAGCTGGGCGACCACTCATGATCGCCCCCCAACCCGTGAGAGAGGCATCTGTCGTTAGCATGACGCGACGACAAGGAGCCCCCAACACAGGACCTTGGGACAGAAACCAAGGATCTTTCCACATGATCAGGGCGCGATGACACCGTCGCGAACTCACGATCCTGCGAAGCGGATTTCCCCTCGGGGAGAATCCCTTGGTTCTGAGCCACCACTGTAACGGTCTCATGTGCAAGAGGCCAAAAGGTATCACGTTGGACGCAGCTGCCATGAGACCTAACAGCCTCTGGAACTGTTTTACAGTGAGTGACTGGCCTAGCTTGACCTGTCCTACTGCGGCGAGAATCGAAGCAATACGAGCAGGTGACAATTGTGCCTGCATCGTCGTCGAATCCCACACTACACCGAGAAAAGTGGTTCTCTGTAATGGAGAAAGGACACTCTTCTTGGCGTTGAGCCTCAACCCCAAACTCTTGATGTGAGCAAGAACGACATCTCGATGCCGAACCGCCTGATGTTCCGATTGAGCTAGAATTAACCAATCGTCTATATAGTTCAGAATAAGGATGCCCTGTAGCCTCAGCGGGGCTATGGCTGCATCCATACACTTCGTGAACGTGCGGGGTGATAATGCTAGGCCGAACGGAAGAACCCGATATTGGTATGCTTCGCCCCCGAAAGCGAACCTCAGGAACTTCCTGTGTTGAGGGAGGATAGATACATGGAAGTAAGCGTCCTTTAGATCTATCGTGACAAACCAGTCCTCGGATCTGATTTGTGACACGATCTGTTTGAGAGTGAGCATCTTGAACTTGAGCTTCCCTACAGTGCGATTTAAAAGACACAGATCTAAAATGGGACGCAACCCTCCATCTTTTTTCGGAATGATGAAGTACCGGCTGTAGTATCCTAACTCCCTGCTGGGTGGAGGAACTCGTTCTATAGCTCCCTTTAGTAGCAGAGTTTTTACCTCCTGTTCTAAAACCAGAGCCTGCTCGGGGCCCACCAGTGTAGGCAGAACCCCTCTGAAACGAGGTGGACGCGTTCTGAACTGAATAGCGTACCCATTCTTTATAATATTCAGGACCCACTGAGAAACATTGGGAAGCATTTCCCATTCCGCCAGGAACTCTACTAAGGGAACCAGCCTCTCGAGGCTGGCCTCTGGATGAACATCCCGAGTGACAGACACAGCGCCCTGTAACATACTGGCAGGAAACAACTGGTCTGAGCACTCCACAACCCTCCTCGGAGGGGGCGAGCGTCCCTCGGGAAAGCACTCGCCGAGTCTCTCTACGCCCTGTATAGGCAGGGTTAGTAGAACAGACCCCTGAGGGCATCGAGAAAGACAGGGCACCATGTTCTTGTGTGGTGAACTCAAGTCTTTCCCGATGGGGACCACCCTCAGAGTCCTGACGTTCAGCACGTCAGGATTTTTTCGACGCGGCCTTCTTGGCCACAATGACTGTCCTCAGATCAGCCCTGCCCCGAGAAGGCCGTGCCGGAGAGCGCCCCGCCTCGTCCCTCCAGTTTCTCTGCGGGGGGTTACGAGACGCGACACTCTGCTTCTGCTGCGCTCTACTAGAGAAGGAACTCGGCGGCTGGGACTGCCCTTTTCGTTCAGCAGCCCCAGCGACACATACTTTGAGGGGAATAAATTTATGAAAAGCAGCCGCCTGTTTTTTCTCTTCCTGGAACCTCTCAGTGACAGAAAGAAGAGCGTCACCAAAGAGACCCGCAGGCGAAACTGGAGCATTTAAAAGAAGAGATTTATCTTTTTCTTTCATAGAAGTTTGACTCAACCATAAATGTCTTTCTGTGGCCACCATGGCTGCCATAGACCGACCAATAGATTTAGCCGTCTCCCTGGTGGCCCGAAGAGTGAGATCAGCGGTCTGCCTCAGCTCATTGATCATATCAGAAATTTCCCCCCCCTCACAAGCGTCTTTAAGCAGGTCAGCTTGATAAGCCTGCAAAATGGCCATAGTATGCATACATGCAGCCGCCTGACCAGCAGCCGAGTAAGCCTTCCCTACGAGCACAGATGTATTTTTTAAAGGTCTGGATGGAAGAGTCGGTGCTTTAAGTGAGGATGACGAAGCAGGAGAGAGATAGCTAGCGAGCGTCTCCTCCGCCTTCGGCATCGTCACATACCCTGCAGATTTAGCACTAACAATGTTACTGTAAGCATTAGACTGTTTAGTGTAAATTTTAGACTCCTGCCTATCAGCTGGCCACTCGATGCTGAGCTTTTCAACAGCCCGAGATAACACATCCATCAGCCCTTCCTCATTAGCAGTATAATGTGAAAAACTCGTTTCTTCTGATGCAACACTATCGACATCCAGCTCCTCGGAACTGGATAATCTCAATTCAACATCATCATGTGTCTCCACCCGGGCAGAAGTAACCGCCGCAGCGCGTGCTTCCAGAGCCGAGTGAGAGGCACTGGATCCCGCCGGAGATGGCTGAGATAGGGCGGGGCCCGTCTCAGCATCGCCGGTGAGATCCATCTGTGAACCCCAAGACAAGCGCCGCCGCCCTGCCTCAACAGAAGCGGGACACGAGCCTTGGGGAGCTCGCAGCATACCGCTCTCCTCGAAGAGCGATCGCCGCGAGCGCAGAGTTCTAATAGGAAAACGCTCGCAATGCACACAATCGACCCCCTCGAGAGCCGACTGGGCATGCTGCATTCCTAAACAAGCAACACATAACTCGTGTGAATCCCCACCCGTGATGTATCGAGTACAGGGGGGAGCACACTTTCTATACTGCTCGCTCATATTGTTTTTTTTATATATAAATATATATATATATAGTGATAAACTCCTGACTAAGACAGACAAACACAATTGAAAGATTCCAGACACACACAGAGCGCTGCTGAAGTAACAAAAGCTGGCGGCTTGTGTATTCAGGGCATATTTATAGCTTCCTGGTCGATGACGTCACTCGCCGTACACTCATTCTCTCCATTGACTGATTTCATTCATTATTCAGACGCGCTACGCTGGGGGGCGTTCCCACTGCGATTACACGCAGCGGTAGTCCCTGAAGGGGAACTAAATGTTTCAAGATGTAGCAATGACACTTATTTAAAAATAATGTTTCTTTCAATAATTCGTTTTTTTTTAAATCAAGGACATTTCTCTGGCATTTCTTTCTTTTTGCTGTATCGAAAACGTACCTAACATGACACCCATGTGTCGTATCGAACCAGACCATGAATTTGGTGAATGTTACACCACTGCTTATTACAGATGTTGATCTACCTCAAAGTTTTGATTGTTCTACGTTTACACTTTTACATTGCACACATTTAGTAACATTTTAATTTAAGAGTTTTTTTAACCCTTAATTTTTTATCTTAATAAAAAACGTCCCGGGTTACGTATGTAACCCTAGTTCCCCGAAGGGACGGACGCTGCGTGTAATCGCAGTGGGAACGCCCCCCAGCGTAGCGCGTCTGAATATATGAATGAAATCAGTCAATGGAGAGAATGAGCGTACGGCGAGTGACGTCATCGACCAGGAAGCTATAAATACCCCCTGAGCACACAAGCCGCCAGCTTAAAGTTACTGAAGCAAGCGACCCAAGGGGATGCCGAGAGTATGGCAGGACACGCAGCGTCCGTCCCTTCGGGGAACTAGGGTTACATACGTAACCCGGGACGTTCCCCTTCAGGGACTACCGCTGCGTGTAATCGCAGTGGGAACGCAATACCCACATCCCCATACGACCAAATCCCCGTCGTGTGTCATTAGGAGGCACAAACCGACGAGAGAACCTGAGCCCCGGGAGTGGAGCTAAGGTCAAGGGAATAAAACCTGACGAAAGTGTGCGGTGAGGACCAGCCTGCCGCATCACAAACGTCCTGAAGAGAAGCTCCTGAAAGAAGAGCTGTAGAGGCAGCCATACTCCTAGTGGAATGAGCCCTTACAGCCAAAGGTGAAGGCTGATGGGCCGAACCATAAGCGAGCGAGATGGCCTAGACCACCCACTTGCTCATCCTTTGCTTAGATGCAGGACACCCTTTCCTAGGTGACCCAAAGCAAACGAACAGTTGTTCCGATTTCCTCCACAGGGCAGCTCTGTGGACATAAGCATCTAAAGCCCTAACTGGGCACAGCAAATTAAGTTTATCCTGGTCTGACGTCAAAAAAGGCGGAGGACAGAAAGCCTGCAGAACTATAGGTCTATCAAAAGTAGTTGGTACCTTAGGAACATAACCTGGTCTCGGACAGAGAAAGGCCTTAACCATACCAGGCGCAAATTCCAGGCACGAGGGAGCCACCGAAAGTGCTTGAATATCTCCAATTCTTTTTAGAGATGAGATAGCGAGAAGGAGGATAGTCTTTAGAGTAAGAAACTTTACCGAAACTTCCTCAAAGGGCTCGAAGGAGCTAGGGAGAGACCTTCTAAGACGATGGCCAGGTCCCAAGCTGGTACCCTCGTGCGAACTGCAGGCCTCAGCCTCAAGGTGCCACGAAGGAAGCGAGATATAAGTGGGTGTCTCCCGAGGGAACCTCCACTTGAAGGAGCGTGGTAAGCAGCTAAGGCCGCCACATACACCTTCAGTGTAGAGTGGGATAACCCTGTGGAGAGACGGTCCTGCAGGAAATCCAGCACTGTACCAACCGGGCAGTTAACTGGGTCCTGCTGGCGCTCTCCACACCACGAGGTGAAAAGTTTCCACCTCGCGGCATATAACTTCCTCGTGGAGGGAGCTCTGGATTGGAGGATGGTCTCAACGACCTCAGTCGAGAGACCAGAATCTATGAGCTGGGCCCCCTCAGAGGCCAAGCCCACAGCCTCCATAGTTCTGGGCGGGGGTGAAGGATCGACCCACTCGCCTGAGAGAGTAGATCTCTCCTGATCGGTATCTCTAGAGGAGAGCCGTCGAGGAGAGACACTAAGTCCGCAAACCATACTCGTCCAGAACTCCCGGGAGCAGAGCGATCGGGGGAAATGCGTACAGACGTGACCTCGGCCACAGATGTACCATCGCATCCAACCCCAGCGGGGCTGGATGGCTGAGAGAGAACCACAGCGGGCAGTGTGATGTTTCTCGAGAAGCAAATAGGTCTACCTCGGCACGACCGAAATGTTTCCATAGGAGTTCCACCACCTCGGGGTGAAAATCCATTCCCCGGGCCTCGGCCCCTGCCTCGACAGGATGTCTGCTCCCTGATTAAAATACCCCGGGAGATAAATAGCTCTCAGAGAAAGAATTTTCCCCTGGGACCATAGAAGGATCTGACGTGCCAGTTGTAAAGTGGGCGAGAACGCAGAACCCCCTGATGGTTGATATAAGAGACCACCAATGTGTTGTCTGTCCGGACAAGAACATGGTGGCCCCTTAGGTCTGGGAGGAAGTGTTTCAGAGCTTGAAACACTGCCAACATCTCTAGGCAGTTTATGTGCCACAGACGATGATGGTCCTCCACGGACCCTGAACCGGGCGACCATTCATGATCGCCCCCCAACCCGTGAAAGAGGCATCTGTCGTTAGCATAACGCGACGACAAGGAGCTCTTAACACAGGGCCTTGGGACAGAAACCAAGGATCTTTCCACATGATCAGGGCGCGATGAACCCGTCGCGAACTCACGATCATGCGAAGCGGATTTCCCCTCGGGGAGAATCCCTTGGTTCTGAGCCACCACTGTAACGGTCTCATGTGCAAGAGGCCAAAAGGTATCACGTTGGACGCAGGTGCCATGAGACCTAACAGTCTCTGGAACTGTTTTACAGTGGATGACTGGCCTAGCTTGACCTGATCTACCGTGGCAAGAATCGAAGCAATACGAGCAGGTGACAATCGTGCCTGCACCGTCGTTGAATCCCACACTACACCTAGAAAAGTGGTTCTCTGTAATGGAGAAAGAACACTCTTCTTGGCGTTGAGCCTCAGTCCCAGTCTCTGGATGTGGGCCAGAACGGCATCTCGATGCCGAACCGCCTGTAGTTCTGATTGAGATAGATAATTTTTCCTCAAGAACATGGTGGCCCCTTTAGGTCTGGGAGGAAGTGTTTCAGAGCCTGAAACACCGCCAACATCTCTAGGCAGTTTATGTGCCACAGACGATGGTGGTCCTCCCACGGACCCTGGGCCGGGCGACCATTCATGATAGCCCCCCCAACCCGTGAGAGAGGCATCTGTCGTTAGCATAAAGCGACGACAAGGAGCTCCTAACACAGGGCCTTGGGACAGAAAACAAGGATCTTTCCACATGATCAGGGCGCGATGACACTGTCGCGAGCTCACGATCATGCGAAAGGGATTTCCCCTCAGGGAGAATCCCTTGGTTCTGAGCTACCACTGTAACGGTCTCATGTGCAAGAGGCCAAAAGGTATCATGTTGGACGCAGGTGCCATGAGACCTACCAGTCTCTGGAACTGTTTTACAGTGGATGACTGGCCTAGCTTGACCTGATCTACTGTGGCAAGAATCGAAGCAATACGAGCAGGTGACAATAGTGCCTGCATCGTCGTCGAATCCCACACTACACCTAGAAAAGTGGTTCTCTGTAATGGAGAAAGAACACTCTTATTGGCGTTGAGCCTCAGCCCATTAAGCTAGAATTAACCAATCGTCTATATAATACAGAATACGGATGCCCTGCAGCCTAACGGGGCTATAGCAGCATCCATACACTTTGTGAATGTTCGGGGTGACAGTGCTAGGCCGAACGGAAGAACTCGATATTGGTACGCTTCGCCCCCGAAAGCGAAACCTCAGAAAGACCCGTTCTATATAGTATTCAGGACCCACTGAGAAACATTGGGGAGAATTTTCCATTCCGCCAGGAACTCTACTAAGGGAACCAGCCTCTCGAGGCTGGCCTCTGGATGAACATCCCGAGTGACAGACGCAGCGCCCTGTAACACACTGGCAGGGAACAGCTGGTCTGGGCACTCCACGACCCTCCTCGGAGGGGGCGAGCGTCCCTCGGGAAATCACTCGCCGAGTCTCTCTACGCCCTGTAAAGGCAGGGTTAGTAGAGCAGACCCCTGAGGGCATCGGGAAAGACAGGGCACCGTGTTCTTGTGCAGTGAACTCAAGTCTTTTACGATGGGGACCACCCTCAGAGTCCTGACGTTCAGCACGTCAGGATTTTTTCGACGCGGCCTTCTTGGCGATAATGACTGTCCTCAGATCAGCCCTACCGCGAGAAGGTCACGCCGGAGAGCGCCCCGCCTCGTCCCTCCAGTTTCTCTGCGGGGGGGGGCACGAGACGCGATACTTCGTTTTTGCTGCGCTCTCTATGAGGTACTCGGCGACTGGGACTGCCCTTTTTGCTAGCTCAACAGCCCCAGCGACACGCAATATAAGGGGCATCAATTTCTGAAAAGCATTTAAAGGGAGAGTCTTATCTTTATCCTTCATAGAGGTCTGACTCAGCCACAAGTGTCTCTCTGTGGCCACCATAGCTGCCATAGACCAGGAGAGTGAGATCAGCAGACTGCCTGAGCTCATTTAATCATTTCAACAGAAAATTCCCCCCCTTTACACGCATCTTTAAGCAGGTCAGCTGCATAATGACCCGCCGCCGAGTAAACCTTCCCCACTAACACAGAAGTATTCTTTAGTGGTTTTAGAGGGCAGAGCCGGTGCCTTACTTATTTTTTTTTTTTTATATATATATATATTTTTAGGCGATGAAGCTGGAGAGAGATAGCTGCAAGCGTCTCCTCCACCTTCGGCATCACATAACCAGCAGATTAGCACCAACAATGTTACCATAAGCATTGGAATGATTGTGTACTTTTATTCTGCTTGAAACCGGTCTAACCCAGGTCTTTGAAACCTCAGCATGAAGATCTGGGAAGAACGGTAAGCACCGGCGAGAAGGTTGAGGTAATGAAGACAGAAAACTATCATCTAGTTTACTTTTATCACTAGACTCCTGTCTATCACCATCAAACCTTCTTCATTTGCAGTATAATGTGACAATTTTTTACTAGTTGAAAACTCACGACATCCAGCCCCTCAGAACTGGATAATCTTAATTCAACATCATATGTGCCTCCACCCGGGCAGAAGTAACCGCCGCAGCGCGTGCTTCCGGAGCCGGGTGAGAGGCGCTAGATCTCGCTGGAGATAGCTGAGATAGGGCGGAGCCCGTCTCAACGTCGCCAGTGAGATCCGTCTGCGAGCCCCAAGACACGCGCCGCCGCTCTGCCTCAACAGAAGCGGGACCCGAGCCTCGGGGAGCTCGCAGCAAACCACTCTCCTCGAAGAGCGATCGCCGCGAGCGCAGAGTTCTCAAGGGAAACGCTCGCAATGCTGATAATCGACTCCCTCGAGAGCCGACTGGGCATGCTGCACTCCCAAACAAGCCACACATAGCTATACTGCTCGCTCATATTGGTTTTTTAATATATAATATATATATATAGTGATAAACTCCTGACTAAAACAGACAAACACAATCGAAAGATTCCAGACACACATAGAGCGCTTGCTGAAGAAAAAAAGCTGGCGGCTTGTGTGCTCAGGGGGTATTTATAGCTTCCTGGTCGATGACGTCACTCGCCGTACGCTCATTCTCTCCATTGACTGATTTCATTCATATATTCAGACGCGCTACGCTGGGGGGCGTTCCCACTGCGATTACACGCAGCGGTAGTCCCTGAAGGGGAACAAAGATTTTTTTTTTATAGTTAAAATTTTTTATTTTTGACTGCTAAAACTAATATCAGTTGTTGTTTGCCTTACTATTGTGGATTAAAAAACAACAACAACAGTGGTTTAAATTGATACATACAATAAATTATACATTATATTGTGAGTTTTTTGTTTTTGCTATTTCACACAGCACTATATATATATATATATATATATATATATATATATAGTTCCCTGATTTCCACTTATGTTTTCAAGATTTTGACATAAAAAAACATCCTAATTTAGAAGCAATAATCTATTTTCTATCCTGTTTTTGACCCTCTCTTTAGAAAACTCATTTTTGATGGGCATTCAAAACTTGGAAGTAAACGCCCACTGCAATGATTGGGAAACAGCTTTCCATATTAAAATAATTTTCAACATCCCGCCATTGCACGTGTTGTATTATTTTTTCACATCTTGAAAAAAAATCTTGTTATACATAGCTCATTTGCCAACAATGTGAAACATTTATGAGTTTGTGTGCTTAATAAGTCTTGGTTGTGGCAAATAAAGTTTAAGTACTTGAAGTAACCCTAGTTGTAACCGACAAGGAATGACTTACGGTGTTTAGTGTAAATGGAATATGATACCATGGTCTGTCTGAATACTCGATTCTGATTGGCTGGAAGGTGCGCAGTAAAACCAATGCAAAGGTAGTTCTAAGTCAGTTTAATCACTGTTCTATATTGATGCGCTGTTTTTATTACAGACACACACAGAGATCTGACATCGTGTTGCACACACACAGAAACATTCAGGAGCACAGAAACGTATCAACGCTGACCCGCGACTTTATCAATAAAATAGCGTTGATACTGAATCGCTACATTATATTTCGCTAGTCTTAAGTAATTAAACTCACAGCTTCATTATTAATAGAGAGAGAGAGATGCTGACCAGATGCTGGTACGCATCTCTCTCTCTCTCTCTCTCTCTCTCTCTCTCTCTCTCTCTCTCTCTCTCAATAATAGCTCTTTCTCTGATCTCTCACTCTCTCTTTCAAATAAATGCTATAATTTATTCATTTAAATAAATGTAATCTTACGCACTACTTTATCTCTGTGTCTAATTCAAAGTGGCCAGAATGCTAGATCTAACAAGCCATAACTGAGGAAAATAACCAAAAATGTTACCCTTCTGGTCCAACATTGCCCTGCAAACATCAATAACAGCATTAAGTTGTCAATGTTAGTAAATTACCATGGTATAAGCGGGATAATCCACGGCTAGCTGTGCAGTAAACGATTATATCCCTTACATGTATCATTTGTCACACTGTCATTCTCATAGGCTATAAAAGGTATGCACGTGATGTCACCGTTGGCCCGAGTGACTGCAGTTACGCCCACTGAGTGGCAAAAAAAATGCTTTCATTTTGAATGCCGCAGAAAAACACACAAAACATATCTAAAACAGGAAAGAGCTTTGTGACTGACTGAACAACTAGATTTGACAAGAAATCTGAGGCATATTTTAACACACTGCCGAAAGCTACATAGAGAAGCAATCCATAGAAACAACTGGACTCCAGGGAGCAAAAGGTGTTTTTTTGCCAAAATGCTGAATTTATTGATAAAATCATACCCTATATATTGTATTGTTATTTATTATATTGACAACTCATCAATTCAATATTTACCATTGTATATTCTGCCTAATTGGATGTTTTTAAATAAACACTGACATCATGATATATAACATTGAACCTACATTTGTATTTATATGAAGCGTTCACAGGTAAATTTGCTTTATGTATTTCCCGGGCTTCGAAATCAGGCACATTATATAAATGTCAGCAAACACAATTACTGGCTGCATGTCAATATCCATGGATCAGTTGTATGGAACACTATATTGAGTCCAACGTTTAGTGTAAACTGATCATCGTTTGTTGTACTCACGTTTTCGCAGTTTCCCCTATTAAATCCAGTCACGCAGCAGGCTCTTTTGCCACTCAGTCCGGCAGAGGGGCGAGTTCCAGCAGGGAAAGTGACGTCAATGCATACCCTCTATTCGTTCTTCATTTTCGATAAAGTGACAAACCTATATACTGTCATTTGTAGTGTCCCGTTTGCAGTGTCCTGTTACTACTACATGACATCCATGAATCTGTGGGCAGGGCTAAGAGGCATTGATCTTCTTCTGCAGAGGCGGTCTTTCATCACATTATGACCTAATGGTGTGACAAAATTCTAAACGAGCCGTTTTCTAAGCTTGGTTTCAATAAAAGCTGTTTTTAGACAAATGAGGATGTTGACAGTTCTGAAACGTAAAGAATATTTTTATAGCACTATGACCTCTCGTATGACCCCTTTAACAGTCATGCAGCCTATACAATGAATATAAAATGTTGTGATTTGCTGAGACAAAGTGACCAGACATCATTCCTTTTCTATGAGAGGTGATGGTTTTACCCTTAAATGCATAAATGTTTCACCAATCATGATTACATATTCGGATCTTTAGCAACCGAGATCTAATTCTAACATGGATGGATCTCTACTTGTTGCAATAATATAAAATGTTCCTGATATTAGAGTAACAATTATAGAAGAATAAAATAAAGCATATTTTGTTATCTTTTGGAGCTTGGAAGGGATCAGTTTGAGCAGACGTTTTATATCATCATCACTGTCCTCATCAGAGCTCATTTCCCAGTACATTCAGCATCTGGGTCATATTCGAGATCTCGAATATTCACAAAACTTTTATTTTCAACATCTTCAAAATCAATATTTTGATCGATGACAGCTTCTTCATCAGATCCACCATCAAGAGACAGATCCACCATCAAGTGACAGTGACACTAATATTTGATTGCGTTCAGTACTTGCTCTTCAGAAAATCACTCTGAGCCATTTTAAGTTTTGCTGATGATACTTTCTATTCTTTTGTTTTCTGCTTGTGGTAACTATGAGTGAAATGTCACTTCATCATTAGCCGTGTTTCCATTATCTTTCAAATTGCGCAAATTGAAATTGCGAAGTGAAAATACCCCCAATGGAAAAACGTCAATTTCGCAAAACCTCCCATTTATCGCAAAAAAAGTTTTTATGCTCACATGAGGTGGTTTTTCAGGCAATTCGAAAAAGAAATATTTCGCAAAAACTGCAATGGAAACTTTTTGCGCATTCACAGGTCACCTGACGTAGATGATGCAGTGTGTTTGGACAGAATACGAGACAGAGTTCTTTATTAAATTCATAAAAGACAAAAGAATTACAGGAACTCTAAACCTCAAAGAAATGCCACTATCAAGACCTCGAAGCAGAAATGAGGGAGAAACACCCAGAAACTCCTCATATGTGACGCTCTCAGTATTAAGGGTCTTTCCTTATACCATTAATGCTTGGATAACACACACACACACACACTCACACACACACACACACACACACACACACACACACACACACACACACACACACACACACACACAAACACAAACATCTCCTAATAATAATAGATAAAACAACCAACATCCATGATGTTTGGAATGATAAACGTGAGAGGAAAAATTAGGTTCCCTATCAGGAACGTCGAGCTGCGTGAAAACGCTGCGGGAACGCTTCTAGCGTTGTGCGTCTTGAAGCTAGAATGGAATCAGCCAAAGGCGAGACGGAACGTCACGAGTGACGTCATCGACCAGGAAACTATAAAGCACACCCATGAACAAAATGGCGACAGCTTCTGTTGTCTTCAGCAAGCGCTCTCTGTGTGAATCTGTCCAAACTATGTTTTTGTCTGTTCTTAGTGATTGCTAGGCAGGAGTTTTTCACTTAAAAAAACTATATATTCACATATATATTATAATGACGAGCGAGCAGCAATATAGAAAGTGTGTTCCCCCCTGTACTCGTTATCTCACGGGTGGGGATACACACGATCTGTGTGTTGCTTGTTTGGGAGTGCAGCATGCCCAGTCAGCTCTCGAGGGGGCTGATTGTGAGCATTGCGAGCGTTTTCCGATCAGAACGCTCCGCTCCCGCCGATCACTCTTCGAGGAGAGTGGTTCGGTTCGCGCTCCCCGTGGCTTGGGTCCCGCTTCTGTCGAGGCAGAGCAGCGGCGTTTGTCGTGGGGATCGCAAATGGATCTGTCAGCGGGGTTTGAGACGGGCTCTGCCCTATCTCAGCCTTTACCTGCCAGTTCCAGTGCCTTAGTTTCGGGTGTGGAAGCACGCATTGCGGTTTCTTCCCCCCGGGCTGAGGCACCAATGCTGCAACTATCCAGTTCTGAGGAGCTGGATGTTGTCAGTATTGAGACAGGGGATATTGAGGACTCGTCATCTCATTCCCCTGAACATGAGGAGCTTATGGAGGTGCTCACTCGTGCGGTTTCGAAATTAAGCATTGAGTAGCCAGCTGTTAGGCAGGAGTATGTTTCTAAAAGCAAGCTTGACGAACGATTTTTGCCTTCCCGCGCTCAGCCTCCACGGCGTTGCCTTCCGTTTCTTCCCGACCTCCACACTGAGGTGTCGAAGTCGTGGAAGAGACCCGCCTCTTATCGTGTGTTTAGCCCCCAGACATCCACTTATTCTAATATATCGGGGGCTAAGTTGTATGGTTATGGGGCGATGCCCGAGGCGGAGGAGACTTTAGCTAGCCATCTTTCTGCTGAGTCTTCCTCGTCTCTTAAGGCACCAGCTTTGCCCACCAAGCCTCTCAGAAATACCTCGGCTTTGGTGGGCAAGGCTTATTCGGCGGCTGGTCAGGCTTCGGCATGTCTGCATACGATGTCTATATTGCAGGCGTACCAAGCTGATCTTTTAAAAGATATGAGTGAGAGTGAGGAGGTCAGCACTGACGTGGTTCGCGAACTGCGTCAGGCTGCAGATTTATCTCTGCGTGCCACGAAGGAGTCGGCCAAATTAATGGGCCGTACTATGGCAGCCCTGGTGGCCACAGAGAGGCACTTGTGGTTAAATCTTTCTGATATGAAGGATAAAGAGAAAGCTTTTCTTTTGGATGCTCCACTTTCTCCATCTGGTTTATTTGGTGACGCAGTAAATACGGTTATAGATACATTTCAGGAAGAAAAGAAACAAGTTGCGGCTTTTCAAAAGTTCCTCCCACTCAAAGTTCATATCCCAGGGTCTGCTGGGCGAGGGCAGACCAAGCCGTCGACAAGCTCCTCACATAGGGCGCAACAAAAGGCGAAGCCTTCTAGTGGTAAGACTGATCTGAGGACGGTCATTATGGCTAAGAAGGCTTCGTCTAAAAAGAAGTCTTGACGCCACTGGCCCGTTCTCTCACGGTGCCCTCAGGGGCCCCTTCTGCCAACCCCGCCTTTATGTCGGGGCGTAGACGGGCCCAGCGAGTGCTTTCCCTAGGGACGCTCGCCCCCTCTGAGGAGGGGTTTAGAGCAGTTAGATCAGTTGTTCCCTGCCGGTGCGGCGTTACAGGGCGCTGTGTCTGCTGCTCAAAATATTCCAGAGGCCAGCCTCGAGAGGCTGGTACCCTTAGTAGAATTTCTGGCAGAGTGGAAAAGTCTTCCAAAAGTATCTCAGTGGGTTCTGCAGTCGATAGAGAGGGGTTATGCCATTCAGTTCAGATCTCCTCCTCCTCGATTCAACGGGGTCCTGCCCACCGTGGTGGGCCCCGAGCAGGCTCTGGTAATGGAACAAGAGGTGAAAACACTCCTTCAAAAGGAGGCTATAGAACGGGTTCCTCCTCCCAGCAAGGAGTCAGGTTATTACAGCCGATATTTCATCGTTCCAAAGAAGGATGGGGGGTTGCGTCCAATTTTAGATCTGCGCCTACTAAATCGTGCTGTAGCCAAGCTCAAGTTCAAGATGCTCACACTAAAGCAAATCGTGTCACAAATCAGATCCGAGGACTGGTTTGTCACGATAGATCTGAAGGACGCTTACTTCCACATTTCCATCCTTCCGCAGCACAGGAAGTTCCTGAGGTTCGCTTTCGGGGGCGAAGCGTACCAATATCGTGTTCTTCCGTTCGGTCTAGCTTTATCTCCCCGCACGTTCACGAAGTGCATGGATGCAGCGCTAGTTCCACTGCGACTCCAGGGCATTCGTATATTGAACTACATAGACGATTGGGTGATTCTGGCTCAATCGCAACAACAAGCGGTTCGGCATCGAGATGTCGTCCTCGCGCACATAAAGAAACTGGGGTTGAGGCTGAATGCCCATAAGAGTGTTCTACCTCCATCACAGAAGACATCTTTTCTGGGGGTATTATGGTATTCAGTAGCAATGCGGGCTCGCCTGTCGCCTGCCCGCATCACTTCGATTCTCTCAGCTGTAAAACGAGTAAAGCTAGGCCAGTTGCTCACTGTGAAGCAGTTCCAGAGACTGCTGGGTCTGATGGCAGCAGCGTCCAATGTTATACCCTGCGGCCTGTTGTACATGAGACCGTTACAGTGGTGGCTCAGAACCAAGAACCCTCGGGGAGAACCCCCTCCGCATGATCAAAGTTATGCGGCGCTGCCTACGTGCTCTGGTCATGTGGAGGGATCCTTGTTTTCTGTCCCAGGGACCTGTGCTGGGAGCTCTTTGTCGTCGTGTAACGCTAACGACAGATGCTTCCCTCACAGGCTGGGGGGCGATCATGAGTGGTCGCCCAGCCCAGGGTCTGTGGCAGGACCATCATCGATTATGGCATATAAATCGTCTAGAGATGTTGGCTGTGTTTCAGGCTCTGAAACACTTCCTACCAGACCTGAGAGGTCATCATGTTCTTGTCCGGTCCGACAATACATCGGTGGTCTCTTACATAAACCATCAGGGGGGTCTGCGCTCTCGCCCGTTATACAATCTGGCTCGCCAGATCCTTCTATGGACCCAGGGGAAGTTCCTTTCATTGAGGGCTATTTATCTTCCGGGGTATTTAAATCAGGGAGCGGACATCCTGTCGAGGCAGGGGCCGAGGCCCGGGGAATGGAGACTCCACCCCGAGGTGGTGGAGCTCCTGTGGATGCAGTACGGTCGTGCCGAGGTAGACCTATTTGCGTCCAGGGAGACATCACACTGTCCACTGTGGTTCTCTCTCAGTTATCCAGCCCCACTGGGGTTGGATGCTATGGTACAGGCGTGGCCGAGGTCACGCCTGTACGCTTTTCCCCCGATTGCCCTGCTCCCAGGAGTTCTGGAGAGGGTTCGCCGGGACGGGGTCAGTCTACTGTTGGTAGCCCCGTACTGGCCGGCCCGAGTATGGTTTGCGGACCTAATATCTCTCCTAGACGGCTCTCCTCTGGAGATTCCGATCAGGAGGGACCTTCTCTCTCAGGCGAGCGGGTTGATTCATCACCCCCGCCCAGAGTTGTGGAAGCTATGGGCTTGGCCTCTGAGGGGGCCCAGCTCGTAGGTGCTGGTCTCTCAACCGAGGTTGTTGAGACCATCCTTCACTCTAGAGCTCCTTCCACGAGGAAGTTATACGCTTTGAAGTGGAGGCTCTTCACTTCTTGGTGTGGAGAACACCTGTTGGACCCAGTTAACTGCCCAGTGGGTGCAGTGCTGGAGTTCCTGCAGGAGCGTTTCTCCTCAGGGTTATCCCCCTCCACACTAAAGGTGTATGTGGCGGCACTTGCTGCTTACCATGTCCCTTTCAGTGGAGTCTCTTTGGGGAGACACCCGTTTATAACTCGCTTCCTTCGTGGTACTTTGAGGCTGAGGCCTGTAGTCCGCATGAGGGTGCCAGCGTGGGACTTGGCCATCGTTCTAGAAGGTCTTTCCCTAGCTCCTTTTGAGCCTATTGAAGAAGTTTCTGAAAAGTTTTTTACTTTAAAGACTATTTTTCTCCTTGCCATTTCTTCTCTTAAGAGAATCTGAGATATTCAGGCTCTCTCGGTTGCTCCTTCGTGTTTGGAATTTTCGCCTGGGATGGTGAAGGCCTTTCTCCACCACAGGCCAGGTTATGTCCCTAAGGTCCCTACCAATGTGGCCAGACCTATTGTTCTGCAGGCCTTCTGTCCTCCTCCTTTTACATCGTCTGATCAGGAAAAACTCAATCTGCTCTGCCCTGTTCGGGCTCTAGATGCTTATGTCCACAGAGCTGCTCTGTGGAGGAAATCAGAACAGTTGTTTGTTTGTTTTGGACCACCTAAGAAGGGGTCTCCAGTGTCTAAGCAGAGGATGAGCAAGTGGGTGGTCGAGGCCATCTCACTTGCCTATGAGTCGGGCTGGTCAGCCTTCACCTTTGACTGTCCGAGCTCACTCTACCAGGAGTATGGCGGCTTCCAAAGCCTTATTGTCAGGAGTTTCTCTTCATGACGTTTGTGATGCGGCAGGCTGGTCCTCACCACACACTTTCGTCAGGTTTTATGACCTAGACCTTAGCTCCACCCCTGGGGCGCAGGTGCTTGCGGCTGAATTTATTCCTTAATTCACACAGTCGGTCACTTGCTCTTATGGCGACGTGGGTATTAGCGTTCCCGCAGCGTTTTCACGCAGCTCGACGTTCCTGATAGGGAACGTCCCGGGTTACGTATGTAACCCTAGTTCCCTGAAGGAACGAGACGCTGCGTGTCGTTGCCATACTCCCGGCATTCCCTTGATCGACTTGCTTCAGACTTTTTCCAGAAGCTGTCGCCATTTTGTTCATGGGTGTGCTTTATAGTTTCCTGGTTGATGACGTCACTCGTGACGTTCCGTCTCGCCTTTGGCTGATTCCATTCTAGCTTCAAGACACACAACGCTAGAAGCGTTCCCGCAGAGTTTTCACGCAGCGTCTCGTTCCTTCAGGGAACTAGGGTTACATACGTAACCCGGGACGTTTCAGTCTCATTACATCGGTTAATGGAAATGCTGTCATTTCGCAATCGTTTTTTGTCGACATTTAGAAAAAAATGGCAAATGTTTTGCACAAATCTGTAATTGAAACGTGCCTATTGAGTATCAGACCTTATCACCTTGAGGAATAAAGGTGAATTTCACTTATTCAGTCATCAAAGATTCAATTATTTGTTGTGCAGAAAAATATACTAACACGGTTGCACACCTGGGGTCATTAGCGAACCTATAAATGTTTTTACAAAAAATGAGTGGGAAACATTCAACACAATTGTTATATTGTTTATAATGAATTGATTGAGGAATACTTAGAAGTTTGAAGTCTAATTTTAAAAAAAGAATGAGGAAGTGGGTAGTGAATGATGTCCCAGGTCACTAAAGACCTGAAGTAGGTTTAGTTAAGGTTTAGTTAAGGTTAAGCAAACAGGTAGCACCATGATGTTGTGACCACAAATGGGAATGAAAGTGATCTGCTGCCTGATGCAATTGGATACTGCAGCAAAGTAGGACTGGCTACTAAAAAGCTTTAGTGATCTTTAGTGATTTAACTGTCAATGTGAACACAGCTTTAGGTCTTGATGCTTTTGATTTGAAATAAAATGTTATGTTCTTCATTGGCATTTAATTTAATGCTATAGTAAATATGTTAATGATTCAAAATTGCATTACTGGCCAATCCATAGCTTTCTTTTTGTGGTGAGCAGATGGATGTTACATTGAAGGTCAATATATTGAGTGTTAGCTGGGTGATTCCAGCTTCAAAGTACAGAGTCATAATGCAAAGAGGAAAGTCAGTCTACATACAGTATTTGGCCATGCATTCCATTTGTATGACAACTAGCTTTATATTTTTGTGTACTCTTAGTTAGTCTTCATTTCTAAATCCTAGACTTTATCTCTGTGGGTTTTATTGCTATGATGTTCTTGGTTTTATAGAGTGAAATTATCTAAGGTAACAAACAAAAATGATTTAAAATCATGCATTTCTGTTACACTTACCATCTCTTGATTCAATCTTATTAATGGGCATATTGTTAATATTAGTATACAGTAATAGTGATGTGCTGGATGTACAGAGAAACACTGCACCATTTGTAATAGTTCTCTTAAATGTTACAGTGCTGCCTATGTTAGAATACATGAACAGTTGAATTTTTATTTTGAAATAATACATCATATAATCACATTATTCACTATGATGTAAGGAAATTTCATAATATAGAAAATTGATCACAATAATATATATATATATATATATATATACATATATATATATATATATATATATATATATATATAATAGAGAGAGAGAGAGAGAGAGAGAGAGAGAGAGAGAGAGAGAGAGAGAGAGATTTTTTACTTACATTAGAAGCACTTTAGGAAACACCTATTAAAACTAGTTCAGCCTCTTTACTGTGGAGATAAAAACAGATCTGCATGGACAAATGTTTCCATCTAAACATCTTTATCACAGATTATATCAGGAACTCTAAAAAGGGGATTATATCATGAAGTCTAAAACAGTGGCAATAAAACTAAGCATTAGGGTGATGTGTGTGTGTTTGTGCGTGATATTTCTCTCGTCTCATCTGTGGTGTCAAAACAAAGTGCTGCGCTCAGGTACTGAGGAAGAGCGATCTGCCGCCTCTCTCCCATACCTCACCCTGCTGCCTTAAAGCAGCTCTTTAGAAATCAGGTATTTGTCACTTTTAATGAACATTATTTCACACCAGGCCTGAAAAAAACATATTCTAAAATAACCACCCAGAGTCCTGGTTTGTATGCTTGTGTGAGGTGTGACAGAAGGTGTTATTTCATTAGGAAGGACCATATTAGTGGTGTAGTGATATCCAAAAGGGAGAGTAAAAATAGCAGGGTTCTGTTAACATCATCTCGTAAAGGTACTGATATTTTATGCCCTTTAAACATCTCATATTCCAGCCAGGCAAGTGCATTAGGCTTTCATTTCAAAAGATTCAATCTTGATAGTTTTTGTTGTCACAAAATACAATCTTTGTGTGATTTTTCAGAGAAAAATAACTACACTGAAAAAAAAGTAGGATTTAATTTGAAACAATTCACTTAATAAATTAATTAGCAATTAGCATTGCACAGCTGCAGGTAATAGATAGGTGCGTAGGAGAGAAGACCAAAAAAAGTAAAAAATCAAAAGGAAATCCCGCACCCTATCAATACTTGCAAAAATAATAAAAACATATGTATTAGCAACGTTTCAGGCATATACCTGATGAAGGTAATGAGAACGAAACGTCTCGGTTATTTATGTAACCGTTGGAGACGTTATGTCGACGTCACCGACGTGTTGGGATCATAATACGTCTGTGATGTCGACATAACGTCGAACGTCTGAAAGGGAACGTTGTTAATAAATATTTTTTTATACTTTTTGCAAAAATTTATAGAGTGCATTGTTTCCTTTTGTTTTTTTAGATTTTACTTAATAAATTAATCAAATAATACATTTCACAAATAATTACATAGAAACAGAAAGTAGCACATTGAATAACACGTGAAATTTTGAAGTATAAAGACTAAAATGTTAGTTTTTATACAATAAAATATTTGCTTTATATACACATGTTTTAAGCTAACATACGTACAACAAGTTAAATACAACATGCACTCTCTGGAAAACAAGAAAAAGACACTTGTTTAGTATGCTTTTTTTTCCTTTTTTTTTTTTTGGTTCAGTCCCAGACAGCAAGCAAACATTGAATAAACGTTGTTTTTCCATCTGAATCATCATTATGGTTGATATTGAAATTTCAATGCAAAATTAATGTTGAATCACTATTACCATATCGATGAAAACCTGATGTTATTAATGTTGATGGTAACAATATTGGAACAACATTGATCTATAGTTATATTTATGATTGATTAAGCATTGATATTTGGTTTACCAGGCGATCGCTGAATGTGTTGAAAAGTCATTGATTTATAGTTGACCGGGAAACGCTGTTGTTGAAAAGTCATCGACATATAGTTGACCGGGAAATATGATTGAAAATCCATCGATTTTTGGTTGACCGGGAGATCAACGGGTGGTATACCAACGTAACTGCACCGGACACAGCTCATTTCTGGACCCTTGGCACAAAGCGTACAGGTAAGCTTGCTTAATGTATGATATTAATGAATTGTACCAAATCAAATACTGGCTGATCGTAAACATGTTAGTGTGTAACCTACGCAGCGCTGAAGTCACTGAAATAGATTTTTGTTTTACAAATGTTTTAAAATCTGCCAAAAGTACTTTGTGGTTCTCATCTAGATTATAAAGTTAGCAAAACCTCAGAGTCTAGTCTATTTTGTGATAGCTCGCTCAAAATACATGTCTGTATTGCTAGTGTCGTGAAATCTATTAACACAGCACCGCTATTTCTTCTGACCGCCGGAGAACACTGGCGGAACCAACGATATGCTCCATGATCTACACCTAGCGCTAACGTTACCCACATACCGCGGCGGGCCGAATTACACAGAAGACATGACTTACCTTTACTTTATTCAATGCAGAACTGTCTCGAGTTGTAACTGGAAATGCCGATTAGACCCTCTCGTCGTAATACAAATCCAAAATATTAATAATCCTCGAGCAGGACTGCGATATGCGTGCGACTGCGATACAGTTTTGTAACTCCATTGTGTTTGTTTTCAGAAATGATAACAGTCGTTTTATACTAGTGCTTATGCGATATCACGATTTTTGATGATCTTCTCCAAGATCTGCTTTTCAGGAAAACATTTCATTGGCGTTCTGTTCTGACATGCACCTTTTCTGTACGCATTTCTGTACGTTATACAGCGCCTGACAACCATGCAAGGCCTGGCGTCAAGGGAGGCTTAGCCCCACATACTTCGTATAGAAACATCTCGTGGCACGAATGTACCAATACAAATAAATATAACCTCTCCAGTTAACTAGCAGTTGAGCATACATTTTGTTCTGTAGTTTAATAAGAGGTGATCTAGCGCTGGCATTTTTTTTATATATATATACACAAACAAACATATCCCTGCCTGATATAGCCTACAACAACTGATAAACATAATCGGTTTTGATGAGACAAAAAAACAATACTAGTGCGGATTAGAACCCAGGACCTCAGACACACTAGGCAAAAGTAAATTTAAATTCTATTTTTTGCTGTTTTGATTATCATTGAGTTGTAGATCAATTTTTACATTTGTTTTCTTTTTCTTTTTATTACAGATGCAGATGCAGGGTACCATCCCTGATCACACTGCTGTTCAAAGATGATATCCCAGGATTTATATCTCAGAACCAGGTGCAATCTATCCCTATATCTTCCTCTACCTCCCCCTCTTTCCCTCTATCTCCCTCTATATCTGTATCTAACTCTCTCCCTCTATCGCTTTTATCTATCTCACTTTATCCATCTATCCATCATTATCTCTCACTGTATCTTTCTTTATCTCTCTATATCCCCCTCTCTCTCTTTATCTATCTCTTCCTGTCTCGCCATCTCTCATATCTATCTCTCATATCTATCTATCTATCTATCTATCTATCTATCTATCTATCTATCTATCTATCTATCTATCTATCTATCTATCTATCTATCTATCTCACTCAGAGGTAGTCTTATGTCATTAATATTATGTTTAATTTGTTCTATGTCCTAGGGATATGCCACTGCAGCTGACCTTGAGAGTTCACTCTCTATACCTGCAACTCCTCGTCTGATACTTCTTGGTAAGTTGATTTTATATAGGACAGTTGGCTTTAGTGTTGTTGTATGTAGTGAACTCAATGGTATCAAACTAAACTGTATTCAAAATGAAAACTAAACAGAAATTTGACAGTTAAAACATTTCTGTTTCAGGAGCAACGGCAAGCCGCTTCCAGCGCTGGATGCTCAGCCTTGAGGGCCAAATTATTTGCGATAGGATCCAGTCCACCTTTGTGACAAGGCTGGCATCCCCCGTTTTTACAAGAGGAGGCAGCCTGCACACTTAAATTTATCCAGAGGTAAGAAATTGTGTGTTAACACTTGCATTTTTTCTGGCCTATATATATATATAAATATATATATATAGCTGTGGCTCAAGCATGGTTTCAACAGGCCTGGTGATGGGATTTAGCAATTAACTTTAATTTAGAAAGTTTTAGTGCAACTTACAATATTCACAGAGGCAAGAAGATAGTGCATACATAGGTCATGAACATTTGTTGTCTTTGTTGTGCTGTTAGTCTGTGTGAATTACTAGATTTTTAACCAGTGTATTATTTTTCAGACACTTTGTGGGTATAAACCCAGAAAAAGGGACAAAGGCTGCAAAGGGAAAAAAAAGAAGAACGGTCAATTCACAGGTCGCCAGCCTCTTGCGCAAGCTCATGGACTTTCAGTGGGATTTCATTTGAAAATGGTGAGTAAGATGTATACATTACACATATGTTCAAACAGCAATGACTCAGGAGGCTGGGAAAATTAATTCTAATGTTCATTCTCAACTGCCTTTCAAAGTTAGAATGCTGAACTCCTCTTCCATGCTCTTTTGCCATTCTTTTTTTGTTCTTTCAATGAATTGTACTCATCACACTTTCTATTATTTTATGTTATACTGACTGTTTTGTGCTCTGTTACTAAAATTTGCTTTTGTTAGGTCAAGCCATGTGATATTGGCTACTGAACGTGTTCAAATATGTGTTCTGTTTAACTTAAATGCAAATTTTTTGCATTGTGATTCTATTTTCTGTTTTAGATGCTCTTACTCAGCAGATGGGGACAGTTGCCGTCACCCAATTCACTTTTGCACAGGCTGTACAAATAATTAAATAAAAAGGCTAATAAAAATGAATTTGTTTCTAAAATTTAGTGTGGTGTGTTCAGTGTTTTATACAAGATTTCAAATGTTCCATTACTTTTTAACATCCTGGCTGTAGATAAAGCAGGCTATTTAATTTATGGCATTACATTTAAAATGAACATTTACAAAACAATTGAAATTCCATTGAAATAACGTTGATCCTTAGTTCAGTTGAAATTTCAACATTGTTTCAATATTCCTGATAATTGAAATACCATTGAAATTCCGTTGATCTATGGACAGGATTTCAATGTTGTTTCAATATTAAAACAGGGTGCAAAATGATGTAGAATCAACATCAGAGTTCGATGTTGATTCAATGACTTAACGTTGACAACGGAATGTTGATTTAACATAGTTTCAATGACTGTTTGCTATCTGGGGTGTTTTAGGAGGAATGTGGTTTTAATGGGCAGATGTGTATTCCAGGACATATATGCTTAAACAGAGAGGTTTTGTATAGTTTTGTTCTTATGGGATACAAGTAATGAGGTGATGGAATTGGATAACTTCCCAAAAAAAGCTGAAAGCCGCGTTTCTACTGCCGGGCCAGGGCCGAGCCGCGCTAGTGCGTGCCAGGGCCAGTCGCGTTTCCACTGCCACTTCCGGGGCTTGATCGGGGCATACTCGGGGCCAACGGCCAGGATTTCTGGCCCGTCGAATACCTTGGGCCAAAGCGGGCCAGCTCGGGCTAGAGGAGTGGTTACGAACAGAGGCGGGGTTTACCTGAGTCGAGACGGGAGCGCCGAATGATTCTGTCAGCATTAAAGACTTTTAAAATAATTTAACTCACTTTCATGTTCGAATGCCTTCTGTTTGTGATCCGATGTGGATTCTGATAACCGTATAAGGTAGAAATATACGCGATGCAAAAGACTATGCGCGCTAACCATTACCATAGTAAACATAGTAAAAGCTTGAAGATACTCATAGTAAAAAAACATGGTGAACGCTTGAAGAAATCAGACAATCATAAAGCCTATCACAATCATGTTTTTATTTGATCTGTCAGTAGCCTACGTCTCGTCTATTTATACCGGACTATCATAAAAAAAGCAACTTTTTTTTCGGGAGCTTCCTCTGTTTCTGACTGAAAATATCTGTAGCCTACTGGGAGTCGAGACTGTGCTAACGCTCCTCAGGTCGTATTTTTGGTAGCATATGACGTTATTTGTAGAAATTATAATTCTTTCTAAATGTGATATATGTCCTGTAACTACCAAATAACAGAAACAGACTCGACTGAATAATGTAAGTTCATGTGTCCTCTTTCTTTTGTGAAATAGACCTAACGGTAATTTATTTCTGTGTGACTAATGTGCAATTTTGACATGAATTAATTCATTATGATCAATGTATCACTTTTTATTGTAAACCTGTGGTAAAACATCGATGCTTGGGTTTTAAATATTCAAGTAAACAACAAAAATGCCAGCAAACGGCCGCTTTTATCATATTTGTTTTGCGATGCACGCTGTTTCCAGTGATTTCTTTCTGATTAGTTTTATGATAAAACTTCCATTTGTTGGTGAAATGATGGGTTAGTGTGACGTTGTTCCAGAGAGGCGTGTTGCGGGCGTGTTTTAGTGACGCGCTGTGGAGCTTCTGGCCCGACAGTGGAAACGCAGGCCAGGTGCTATTGGCCCGAGGCTATTAGCCCGGCACGGCCCGTTTAAAGCCCTGGCCTAGCACTGGCCCGACAGTGGAAATGCGGCTATTGGTTTGGGGCCCCTGGGTGGACCTGTCCAACCATCTGTACATGACTTTTGTCTTTCCAATGTATTACGAAATGGGGGTCTACGAAATGTAAATGGCCTATCTATGAACAATATATATTTTATTGTTTATTAATATTAATTTATGTGATAATTATGATTGTTAAGGGAAATCATTATTGTATTATAGGTCATGTTTTAATTATGCCTATGTACTCTTTTATTATGGCTACATGTTTAAAGTGTTGGTAACACTTTACATTAAGGTTTCATTTGTTTAGTTAATGCATTAACACAAATTAATAATGAGTAATATATGTATACAGCTTTTATTAAAGCAGCACTCAGTAGGAATTCCGTTTTTGTCAAACAGCGACCCCTAGAGTCGCTGTGGAGTACTTGTACTGTCGTGAATAGCACTCACGCAGAGATGTCTCTGCACTCACGGCCTGATCCCCTTAATAAGGTGTGGCCCCTTTAAGAGCTGCGCGCGCCCTGTTTAACTGTCGGCAGTCTGTATTATATGCGCCTCGAACACCACATGTATACGGCGCCGGGTTATTTCTGTTTGATGCTCATTTTATCAGAATTTTATCAGATCTGTTTTTTGCCGTAAAGCAAGTCGTTACATCGCGAGACCTGATATCACGCGACACTTCCTGATGCTGCGGCCGGCGGGCCGGCGGCTCGAAGTTGCAAGTGTGATTTTGCGGCTCACAGGCACCAGGGGGGTGCGAAACGACCACCATTCAACATGAAATCAGTAATATAAACATTACAATGACTCCAAAGCTGTTCTGTTAAGGTAAAAAAGTTACTTAGTTCACCTTTAACTTTTTCTTTTACAGTTAGTTAATAAAAAAATGTCCACATTCATGTTGGTTCACTAACAGATAAAACATTTAATGTTTTTAGTAAATGTTTAAATGAAATGCTGCAGGCAATTGTTCATAGTTAGTTCATGTTAACAAATGAAGTTGAATAATGTTACGCTTATTGTAAAGTGTTACCAAAGTTTCTAAACCAAATTTGAGTGATGAGCTAGAGTTGGTTGCTATAGGGGGTTTTGGCTGTTTTTGACTGGCTCACATCACATAAGCCCACCCGTCTCTATGGCATTCATGGTTTCTACAGTGCATACGACCATTTTATCATCTGCCAGACAAAAATCGTATCGCTTAGAAAGAAAGTAGTGCTTTCTACTGCTGCTTTCTAAATTCTACTGTTGCCCTCTTAAAGCACAAGACGTGTGTGTGTGTAAAGAAAAGGAGAGAGAGAGAGAGAGAGAGAGAGAGAGAGAGAGAGAGAGAGAGAGAGAGAGAGAGAGCAAGCTGTCACCAAAAAGCCAGCATATAGCACTGTAGAGTGATGTACAGTGAAGCAGAAAGAGCATCATTTGTAACGGAGTTCACATCTCTAATGTCACTCTCTGAAAGACCTTTAATTTCCACAATAAAGGCACACAAATTACCAAATTATACCTCTGTGTGACACAGAGAGGAAAATCCCAGCTTCTTTGACTGTGTCGCACGGCTATGGATCTCTGATGAACGAGAGGGAGAATATGATCCAAAGTGCTCAGATAGGCTATACTGAGGACTTCCTCTCTCTGTGAAAAACAGAAGCCTGGGAGATGACAAGAAGCAATCCATCACAATCCAGCGGATGAATGGGGCTGATTTTCAGACAAGCAAACTCTGTGATGATTTGATAAAGTGCGAAAAAAACAAACAAAAAAAAAAACATAAATTGAAGGCATAATGAGGAGAACTTTATATTATTTTAATTTATTTATTTTAATTTATTCACCTGAAAGCCAAAATCTGATTTGGGCTGATCGTTTGGTTAGTTTTACTAACATTCACATTACTAACATTCACTAACATTCTAACATTAAACTAACATTTACTAACATTCACATTCCTAATATCATATGGTCACTATAAATAAAAGTGAACTCAGTCACTGAATGAGTGAAAACGAAATATTATTTCCACCACATCTAAAATTATACATTGTGTTTCCACAATGATTATTATTATTTATTTTTTTTGATAAAGGATCCAACTCAATTACAAAGTATTGCTACTGACTTATAAGGCCACAAGATCACAAAACTCTTGTCTTTTGGTAGCACCTAGGGTATTTAAGGGTGTGTTTTTACACAACAACAATGTACTAAAAACAGAAATGTTTTTCCTTTGCGCTTTTCGTGTACAGATGACAACAATGTAAGAAGTATACCTATTCACACAGATCCGCAAAAAAACGACTAAAACGCTGCATTATGCATTCCAGGCCAGTAGATGGAGATGTATTTAGTAAAGAAACACTACGCGCCTATGGACTGAAAATGTAATATGCATATGCATGACTTCACCGATTTCACATATTCGTGTTTTTGTGGTTCAGAGATGATAACGGTATCATTTTAAAAAAAAAAAAGCTTGCTCTTTGTTTTCAACAGTTCACATCTTGAATCGAGATCTGCTCCCAAGGCAATTTGTTGGCTAGAATAGGCTAAGTTGATCATGAGTCCCAGGCATTTTTGATGGCTGAGGAGCAAGGATCTGTGAATGTTTAACTCGACCTCTGACTGGGCCAATATGAGCCAGTCATCGAAGTAATTCAGGATGCATATTTCCTTCCGTCCCAGAGGGGAGAGGGCCGCATTCATTCACTTTGTGAAAGTGTGCGGTGCCAGAGACAGTCCGAATGGAAGGACAGTGTACTGGGAAGAGTTATTATTTTGTTCGCTATAACAGCAGTCAGTTGCATGGGTGAGTGAACATTGAAATGAACAGGCCCAATGCTATAACTATAAAGACTACACCAGCTATCTCACGAACAATTCGTACGAATACATACGAGTGAGTAAAAGGTGGCTAATTCATACAAATTCGCATGACCTCACTCATAAGAATTCGTACAATTTGTCTAAACCCCAGTGATGGATAGATTTAGGGGCGGGATCAGGGGTAGGTCATTTGTAGGAATTCATACAAATTGGGCAACTTGTAAAATTCGTACAAGTGAGGTTGTATGAATTCGTACGAATTAGCCACCTCGTAAAATTCGTACAAATTGCCGTGAGATCGGGTGACCCAACATCTGTGAAGAGATAATGCCAACTCCTGCAAGAACTTCAGATGACGCAAAGTCTGAATCAACATGCACCAAATTTTCTATGTATTGTAATCATTATGATAACAACTTGTGATGATTGCTTTAATGAGATCATCATTTCTGCCTAGATGAATACATGATGTTAGCTAACTGCGTGATTTGTATTGCCTTAGAACTGTACATTTCTGACATGGACATAACTTGGACAGTCACCTCTTATCACAGATCGCTAAATTGTATTGTAGAAACACGCATTTTCTGTAAAGCTGCTTTGAAACGATATGAATTGTGAAAAGCGCAAAAACAAATAAATGTGATTTGAAATGTCAATTTGTCTACAGAGGTTGATGCCGACCATTTTTTTTTTTTTATGCAATCTCCTTGAACAGACCAAAATATTCCCTTTCAGTCTTTTCAAACTCTACTGGCAAAATGTTACGCCAGGATATCGAATGAATTTTTTTTTCACAAATTGCGCCCCCCTTAAGGCTAAAAAACGCAGCAGTTGCCTCACACCGTGTTTGGAAAGCTTCCTGGCTTGTGTACGGACACAACGTCTACAGCTTCTTTTGTTTACAATCTCTTGCCTCCACTGAGTTCCTGATGAAGCGGTGATGTCATGTGCATAGCATGGCGCGTCTGTGTAGCCAACCACAGAGGATAATCAGACACATGTTTGTGTATTTTAGGGAGGCTGGGCCTCAATCTTCATATTTCATACTTCACTGGCTTCCACTGATGGATTATTGTGATTCGCTCGTGTAGGGTGCCAGTGAGGGGTCCCGGAGCGTGTGTGTGTGGAAGAGAAAGAGGAAACCTGGGGTGTGCTTTGAAGTGTATTGTGTGTGATCTGTTTTGCAGATCCGAGTTGGAATGAAGGTTAAGTGTAGCTGATGCATACACACACACACACAAATGCAGACACACACACAGCAAGAGTCAAGCAGGGCAATGCCTCAGTGCGTTAGATGAGGTAGTGTCAGGGCAGGGTGGTCTGTAGCCAACAGCAAGGTTACTGCAGTGCTCTCTCTCCCTTTCTTTTTCCTTCTCTTTCTCTATCATATCCAACTCAAGTCACCTTTATTTTTATAGAGCTTTATACAATACAGATTGCTTCAAAGCAGCTTTACAGTGATCAACAGGAAAATAATGATTCAATGATGCAAACTGAGTTCAATCAGTTGTAAAACAGCTCTAAAAAGAAAAAAAAAATGTCTTTGTTCAGTCAAAGTCAGATCAGCATTGATTCAGTTCCGTTCCGTAAAGATAATCAATTATTTAATAGTTAAATTAGTTTCACTCCCCTGAAAAAAATGTTTTGTGTAAAAACAACTTTCACTCAGAAATGTTACAATTAATTACAAAGGAAAGCTAAAAACCCAATCACATGTAAATTAACATTACATTTTGAAGCACTGAAATAGTATTTTCCTACATACTCCAATATACTTTGTTTTATTTATAACTTCACAAAATCATTGTTTACCGTTTAAAAAAATAAAGTATTTTAGTTTGGGAATTGAACCTTAAAGGGGAACTTTGCAACTATTTTAACTTAATAAAAACGTTTAGAAATCATTTGGATGGTTAAATAACCTGTTCGGGTGAGAATGGTGACTTTCCCCGCTCCCCCCAACGTTCCCAGAAAACCAATCTTGCAACATGGGGACTAATGTCCCGGTAAGTTGGAAATAGGAAGTCTCGTGTGAAGCGAGAACGGGCGAGAAACACAAACTGCTTTACGGCAATTCGACATAAACACACACGCCGCCCTCATTGTGTATGATGTATTACCCACCTCGGTAGACATAGCTCCACACGATAAAGTTGGCCGGCTCCGATAATAACAAATGCACATGAGCAGTGATGGAAAGGGGGAGGAGGGTGCCGCAAGTGAGTTTTTTTTACGACAGTGTTGTGAAATATACAGCCCACAGCTGTAGGGGGAGCTCGTTGAGAAAACAAGTGACAACAAAAGTGAAAATCAGCGAAGAAAAGGCTACAGTTGTCATGTTCCCCTTTAATTACTTTTTTAATCTAAACACCATATACATCTATCTATTATCCGAACTGACATTTATATAATACAGAACTACTAAAAAATGGATTTATTCTTATTTGGTCCCCCTCTGTCACTTTGTGTTTATTTATTAAAGTGAATATTGTAAATTCGCCAATTTTCCGATTTGTATTATTACAATCTCTGTAGTATGTAAATTAACAATGTTTACTTATCCATTTACATAGACAGAGAAATTCACGTTTATTTGTCAGCAAAAGTCCGCCAGATGACACGTTTTTGACAGCTTCATGGCTTTCATGAAAAGATTATATTTCTGCATTTTTGTATCCACATCCACGGACAGTCAGATAAAGAGCAGATTAGATCTACAGAAAAGTTACTGTAAGGTTTTTGCTTCAGGGGTATGTGCAGAACTGATAGAACAGAAGTTTATATCAGTTTCTGTTCCATTTGCCCTAAAACACTGTCAAGTCAAGTCAAGTCATCTTCATTTATAAAGCGCTTTTAACAATGGATTGTTTCAAAGCAGCTTTACAGAGACAAACATATAATTTAAGGTAACAGAGATTGTTTTGGCTTTATAGCGATTCTTGAATAATGTTATTTCCAGCTAAAGTTAGTTTTGATTGATTCACTTCTGGTGAAATTATAATTTGTTATTAAATTAGGGGCCGCTAAGACGACACCGTTCTCTCTAAACAGACTTTAAATTGAACCTGTGATAAACGCTGATGGTTTTCACATGCACATTAAGAATTGATTCTATAGTTATGTGTGTTTGAATGTGCGCAGGTTTGTAATTCCCTACAAACCATGCCTGAACAAACTACTTGTCTTGCCTATAAATTTGATACAGAATTTTGTTTTATTTTATGACTTCGGGGTAGGTACGCAAAACGAAATTCACAACGCTTTATCTGTAGAGTGGGAAATGGATCCTCCATATAGGGAGAGGCTAGTTGGCACGTCAGCACTGCATTGTCATCGGGTCCAGGCGAAGCTCCTTCATCAGATCTGGATACGGCCTGGATCCGGCAGGCTGTGGGAAAACCTCGGGATAAACAAAGACACTAAAATTAGCGTAGATGCCATTCTTCTTATAATGTAACGAGTACAGTACATCAGGATTTAAGGGAAGTGTTCCCAGTTCCGGCTGACCTAATCTATGCAGCCTAACATTGAATTATAGAAGTTTATAATGCATTATGTGTATTCCAAGCCAAAGAGATGTGTCTTTAATCGAGCTTTGAACTGACAGAGTGTGTCTGCTTCCCGGACAATGGTAGGAAGACTATTCCAAAGTTTTGGTGCTAAATTGGAAAAGGATCTAAGACCAGCAGTCGATTTTGATATTCTAGGTATTATTAACTGGCCGGAATTTTGAGATCGCAATAGACGTGAAGGACTATAATGCGTTAAGAGCTTGCTCAAGTACTGCGGAGCTAAACCATTTAGTGCTTTGTAAGTAATCAACAATATTTTAAAATGTATACGATGTTTAATAGGCAGCCAATGCAGTGTTGACAGAACCGGGCTAATATGGTCATACTTCCTGGTTCTGGTAAGAACTCGAGCTGCTGCGTTTTGAACTAGCTGTAGTTTGTTTATTAAGCGTGCAGGGCAACCACCCAGTAGAGCATTACAATAATCTAGTCTTGATGTCATGAACGCATGAACTAATTGTTCTGCATTTGTCAATGAGGGCATATGACGTAATTTAGATATATTTTTAAGATAGAAAAATGCGGTTTTACAGATACTAGACACGTGACTTTCAAATGAAAGATTGGCATCAAAGAGCACACCCAGGTTCCAAAACGACGACGAAGACTTAACAGAGCAGCCATCAAGTGTTAGACAGTATTCTAAGTTATTACATGTGGACGTTTTTTGTCCAATAATCAGAATCTCTGTTTTTTCAGAATTTAGTAGTAGGAAATTACAAGTCATCCAATTTTTTATATCAGCTATGCATTCCGTTAATTTTGTGAATTGGTAAGTTTCGTTAGGTTTTGAAGAAATATAGAGCTGAGTATCATCGACATAACAGTGAAAGCTAATCCCATGTTTCCTAATGATATCTCCTAATATAGCATGTACAGAGTGAACAGCAGCGGTCCTAGTACTGAGCCTTGCGGTACGCCATACTGAACTTGTGATCGATAAGACATCTCTTAATTTACTGCTGCAAACTGATGACGGTCAGATAAGTATGATTTAAACCATGCTAGTGCAATTCCACTAATGCCAACATAGTTTTCTAGTCTATTTAAAAGAATCTTGTGGTCAATTGTGTCAAATGCAGCACTAAGATCAAGTAACACTAATAGAGAGATACAACCACGATTGGATGATAAAAGCAAATCATTTGTGACTCTAACGAGAGCTGTCTCGGTACTATGGTACGGTCTAAATCCGGACTGAAAATCCTTTCAGATATCATTTCTTTCAAGAAAGGAACACAGTTGTGAGGATACTGTTTTTCCTAATATCTTTGACAGAAAAGGCAGATTCGAGATTGGCCTGTAATTGACTAATTTTGTATGATCAAGTTGCGGTTTTTTAACAAGCGGTTTTATCATAGCCAGCTTAAAGGTTTTTGGTACGTATCCTAGAGACAAAGACGAATTAATTATATTAAGAAGAGGATCTATGACATCTGGAAGCATCTCCTTCAGTAGCTTAGTCGGTATGGGTCTAACATACAAGTTGACAATTTAGATGAATTAACGAGTTTGCAAAATTCTTCCTCTCCTATAGCAACAAATTAATAAAATGTTTCCTCATGGAGCCTACAATGCATTCCCTGATCCGATACTGTAGTAGACGGTTGCATAGTTATAATTTTGTCCCTGATATTATCAATCTTATAGGTGAAGAAGTTCATAAAGTCATTACTGCTGTGTTGCTTGGACACTTCTGGGCTTGAAGCTTTCTTTTTCGTTAGTTTAGCCACTGTTTCAAATAAATACCTAGGATTATGTTTATTTTCTTCTAATAGGGTTGAAAAATAAGCAGATCTAGCAGCTTTTAAGGTCTCTCTGTAAGCAATCGAGCTCTCTTTCCATTAAACCCAAAATACCTCTAGTTTTGTTTTCTTCCAGTTGCGATCCATTTTTCTGGCTGCTCTCTTAAAGGTTGTATCAGTGATTTCAGGCCCACAAATAAATGTCTAATCTTGCCTAATGATCTGCTAGCTGCCCACCCCATAAGCATGCCGTCAAAAAAATGCGTCTCTGTAGGCAGCCTAGGCTCTGAGATCTGCACACAAAAACAAATGGGTACAACCACCACTCAAAACCAAAATAAACAGTGTTCCAACCAATCACCGACAGAGGCGGTAATAATGTAATAATGAGCAATTTGTTACATCGCGAGACCTGATATCACGCGATACTTCCTGACGCCGCATCCGGGTGTTTTTGCAAGGGTGTTTTTTCCGCTCACAGGCGATAGGAGGGTGAGAGACGACCCCCATTCAACCCGAAAAAAGTAGTATAACCATTCCAATGACTCCGAAGCTGTTCAGTTAAGGTAAAAAACCTGCATAGTTCACCTTAAAAAAAAAAAATTTGCACACCAGGTTGACCAGAAACATGAACTTGTCTAGCCATGACTTCCTGTTCCAATGGAGTATAAATTTGAGGAAACACAAAGGACAAATTCCCATAGTCATCCATCACACAGGGTAAAACCAAATAATATAGTTCTGATTTGCAGAAAAAAATTATGGCCAACGTGTTTTGGAGAAAAACATTTATTTCATAATGGGATTTTCTCCCCACTTTCAATTTTTTTTATTTCAATGAAAGGTTTTGCATATATATATTTGTTTAATAAAAGATCAAAAGGATAAACAATGCATATTTATTTTTACAACCATGTTTGATCATATTTACCAGGGGTGCCAATAATTCTGACCACAACTGTACATCTTCCAAAACAAACTTCACCATAAACAAAATGTCATTCCTCATGATTCCATTTCTTAAGATTGCTAATTAATCACTGCATATAGTCTCAGGGCCCAACATTATTTACATTATACTGTCAGACTTGATATGACACATCACAGAGTGCAACAGCTTTCCACTCCTCTTTGCGCTTAGGAAATCAGTGCAGTGTTATTTCCAGGCTGTTTCAAGTGAGGACCCTGATTTTGACACTTGTGAGAAATGACAAGTTTTGTGATTAGCGGGGCTCTTTTTCATCTGGTTGGTGATTGGAGTGTTTGATGTCCTTAGAGTCGCTCTGAAGGCAGTGAAGAGGTGATTCCCCCAGAGGTCTGTACTGAGGTTGACACACATGCATGGGTTTGATGTTTTCTCTATGTTTTCTCCCTTTCACACTCATTTTTTTTAATGAATGAATCAGATGGGGTGTGAAAGAGAGACTTTGAGGATGGTGTATCTAGAAGCTGATTTCTCACTCTGGAAATGGTCATCATGTATGTGACATCAAATTGATACGGTTGGCATGTGAGGAAAAGAGTTAAAATAATATTCTTAAGACTTAAGAGTATAATATTCATGACAAGCCTTTTACAAATGGCAACCGCCAACAACAAATAAGTAACATTACCACTAGCTTTAACATCACCAGAAAAAATAGCACTGTAAAAAGCAAGCTGATGTCCTGAAAACAATCTGGTATATCATAAAAGCCCTTATTGATTATTAAATTTTTAATAGAGAAGTATTTGTGGTTCCCCATCGTTGTCACTCCGAGTTCCGTCGGATGAAGACGATTGGGGTTTCGCTTAGAAGCCTATAAACTTCGAGTATTACAAAACGACCCAATGGCAAGGGAAATGCCATGGGTCTGCGGAATTTGCATGGCGCATCTCCGCCCCACCTCGTGGGTATAAAAGGAGGATGCCGGCAATATGCAGTTCATGTTTTTTGCCTCGGAGCCAAGAGGTCCTCCTCACTCTGTAGTCTATTCTCTGATTATCTTCGAGAATCTTCTAGACGAGCAGCTTCCAGCCGGTGTTGGTGTGATGGCGTGTTCCAGCGAGTTTTACTTTCCTGCCTGCTGATCTGTGCAGTGTTCTGCAACAGCGCGTGTGTTTCTCCCTGGGCGCTTCAGCACTGCTGCGAGCTTTTCTCTCATAAAAAGAGCTTTCATTCACAAAACGAGCTTGCACGCGGCACGTCTTTTTGAAGACGCTCTGCCCGTGTATTTCTGAGTGCGATAGTCTGATAGATTCAGCTGATGGGCACGATCGCTGTTTGTTGTGTTTGGGCTGCGCTCAGACAGCGATCGCGGGTGCGTCATGTTCTACGAACGTGACCATCGCAGTGTTATGGTCGAGACTCAATGAGCTCTACAGAGCGAGAGTCCCCTCATCCACACCCCAATCTATTTTCTCCACGTGAGGGAATACTTTGGCTGGTGGCCAGGGTGACCTGAGGCTGATGGTGTGGAACAAAACCCGACGATTTATCCTCGGTCCACACCCCCCTCTTACACATTGCAACCCGTGCGGTGTCCGGATGAGTTCGCTGACTGCCCGTGTCCAGTAGGACGCCGGCGGCTCCAGCAGCTCATCCGGCGCCAAGGCAGATGAAATCATGTCTATCGCCGCATCACAAGGTGAGCTGGAGTCCTCTGGAGATGACGGTTCGGCTGTGCTGCCACCTCCGGGTGCGTCAGCCTGTCGAGTCTGATCCAGAGTTGACAGCTATGCTTTCCCGGGCTGCCGTGAGTATCGGGCTTGTGTGGACATCTGCCATGTCCCGAGTACCCATGGCTGATGATTGGTTTTTGGGGGTGGCGATTCCTTTCTTCCCGGACGTGCATGAAGAGGTCATGAGCTCGTGGGAGTCTCTTTTGACTTTCGTGACCTCTCAGCGGCCTCTTCCACCTTCTCTGCCCTCGTGAGACCGCGGCCCAGGGTGCACTGGGGTTCCCCCTGTGGAGAGTTCTGTGGCGACACGTCTGTGGCGTCACAGATGCCTCCACACCGCCGTCTGTGACCCTCACAGCCTCATATTAGAGCTGCGTGCCGCCACCAACCTTGCTCTACGAGCGACGAAGGTGACCGCACGCTCCCTGAGTCAGGTGACGTCCACATTTGTGGTCAGACATCTTTGGCTTAACCTGGTTGATGTGCGCGAGGCTGAGTGAACCCATTTCCTCAACTCCCCTCTGCCCAACAGTTCTCGGCCGCCCAGAAGCGGACTGTGGCTGACGCCTCAGTCCGCTCACCGCCGAACGCACCCTCCTGCGACTCCGCCCCCTCCCGCCCGGCCCCAGCAGCAGATTCACCCTGGCCGCGCCGTGGAGGTGGTCGCAGGAAGGCGCCTCAGCCCGTACCAGCCCCGCAGCCTGCTAACGGCAGGCCATGCGGCGCTCTCGTTGCGGGCGGCTCACAGATGGGTTGCAGTTCTTCCAGGATGTGGTTGCAGGGCCACTCCTTCCCCCGGTAGAGAGCCGGGGGAGAATCCTTTGAAAATAAAATAAAATAAAATGAGAACTGACTTCCCATCTCTGAGCCCCAGAGGGCGTGGATGGCAGTGCGCACCGCTTACGAGCCTCGCCGCTCTCGTCCCCCTCTGTCGCCAGACCCCTGACAGACCAGACCCCCGTGGAACGCTGGTCCTTCCCTGGCCTCCTCTGTCAGGATGCAGATTATGACCGTGCCCCCACTCCGGGCCGCTATGCCGTCCACGTCCGGGCTGGTCATTCCGCCTCGCTGCCCCATCGTGGGTATGTCTGTGGTTCACATGCCCCGCTGGTTCAGTTTGGAACTTTCCAGTCTGTCCCGCTGGCTCACTGGAACCATCAGGCTCGGCTATGCGATTCAGTTCGCATGGTTTCCTCCCCGCTTCCGGGGAGTCCGCTATCATGGTGGGTGGTTATGCCCCTGTCGTGTGTGCGGAGGTCGTTACCCTACTGGCGAAGGTACGATCGAGACCACCCCTCCAGCCGAAGTGAAGTCCGGCTTCTCAGCCCCTACTTCATTGTACCCAAGAAGAGCAGTGGGTTATGACCTTTCCTGGATCTGCGCATCTTGAACCATTTCCTTCACACGTTTCCATTCAAGCTGTGCATGACCAAACGCATTTTCGAATGTGTGCGGCCACAGGATTAGGTTGCAGCGATCGACCTGAAGGACGCCTACTTTTATGTCTCCTTTTTTTCCTCGGCAAAGACCATTTTTTACGGTTACTTTCCAGGAGTGGGCATACTAGTACGCGGTTCTCCCATTCGGGTTAGCCCTGTTTCCTCGCATCTCTACGTAGGTCGTCGAGGTAGCCCTTGTGGTTACACGGGGTTCCCATCCTGAACTTTCTCGATGACTGGCTGTCCCTAGCTCACTCTCGAATCCAGGTTTGCAAACACAGGGACCTTGTGCTCCAGCACCTAGCCCGTTTGGGCCTTCGGGTCAACTGGGAGAAGAGCAAACTTTGCTCCGTGCAGAGGTTCTCTTTTCTCAGTGTGGACTCGGTCGCCATGTGCGCGCAGCTTACAAGCTAGCATATGGTATACGGCTTCCGCAGCCGCAGCAACGCCGCTCGGTTTGCTTCATATGAGACCACTTCAGCTCTGGCTTTGCGATCGAGTCCCGAGGTGGGCATGGCAACTAGGCATGCTCCGAGTACCAGTTACTCCGACCTGCCGTCAGACCTTCACCCTGTGGTCGAACCTCAGTTTTCTACGGGCCTGAGTGCCCTTGGAACGAGTTTCCAGGCTTGTTGTTGTTCAACAGATGCCTCCACCACGGGCTGGGGTACCATGTGCAATGGACATGCGGCCGCGGGCTCCTGGACAGGACCCCACCGTCTGTGGCATGTCAATTGCCTTGAGTTGCTGGCAGTACGTCTTGCTCTGCACCACTTTCGAGCACTGCTCAAGGGTCAACACGTACTAGTCAGATCAGACAATACCGCCACTGTAGCGTACATCAACCATCAAGGTGGTCTACGCTCCCGCCGTATGTCGCAACTCGCTCGGCACCTCCTCATATGGAGTCAGAAGCATCTGAGGTCGCTTCGAGCCATTTACATTCCCGGAGCCCTGAACTGTGCAGCCGACGAGCTTTCACGGCTTCAGCCCCTCCCTGGAGAATGGCGACTCCATCCCCAGTGGTTCAGCTGATTTAGGACCAGTTTGGGGACGCACAGATAGATCTGTTTGCCTCTCACGACTCGACCCATTGCGCCCTGTTTGATTCCCTGACCGAGGGCACGCTCGGCACGGATGCACTGGCGCACAGCTGGCCGCGGGGTCGCAAATATGCGTTTCCCCCAGTGAGCCTTCTTGCGCAGACCTTGCGCAAGGTCAGGTAAGATGAGGAGCAGGTCATTATGGTCGCGCCACACTGGCCCACCCGGACCTGGTTCTCCGAACTAGTACTCATCGCGACAGCACCTCCCTGGCCAATCCCTCTGAGGAAGGATCTCCTTTCTCAGGGACGGGGCACCCTATGGCACCCTCGTCCCGATCTATGGAACTTACACGTGTGGCTCCTGGACGGGACGAGGCAGGTTTGAGTACCCTACCACCAGCGGTGGTGGCTACCATCACTTCAGCTAGAGCGTCGTCTACCCGACATGCCTATGCGTTGAAGTGGAACCTCTTCGTTAACGGAGATGCTCGATCGGTGTTGTGCTTTCCTTCCTTCAAGAAGGGTTGGAGCGAAGGCTGTCTCCCTCAACCCTCAAGGTATATGTTGCCGCTATTGCCGCACACCATGATACGGTAGAAGGTAAGTCTGTGAGGAAGCACGACCTGATCGTCAGGTTCCTGAGAGGAGCGAGGAGACTGTATCCTCCTCGCCCTCCTCTCATTCCCTCTTGGGACCTCGCAGTGGTTCTAACTGCCCTGCAGAGTGCTCCCTTTGAGCCTTTGCTGTCAATGGAGCTTAAGTTCCTGTCTATGAAGACAGCGCTCCTGACTGCACTGGCCTCCATCAAGAGGGTAGGGGACCTGCAAGCATTCTACGTTGACGAAGCGTGCCTGGAATTCGGGCCGGCTTACTCTCACGTGATCCTGAGACCCCGGCCTGGAGATGTGCCCAAGGTTCCCACCACTCCCTTCCGGGACCAGGTGGTGAACCTGCTAGCGCTGCCCCTGGAGGAAGCAGACCCAGCCTTGGCACTGCTCTGTCCAGTACGTGCACTTCACACCTATGTAGACAGAACGCAGTGTTTCAGGACCTCAGACCAGCTCTTTGTCTGTTATGGTGGGAAGCTGAAAGGAAAGGCTCTCTCCAAGCAAAGGTTGTCTCACTGGATAGTGGACGCCATTGCTTTGGCATACCAGCAGCAAGGTCGACCGTGCCCCCTTGGTGTGACTGCCCACTCCACCCGGAGTGTGGCGTCCTCTTGGGCTCTAGCGCATGGCGCCTCGCTTACAGACATCTGCAGAGCTGCAGGCTGGGCGACACCGAACACATTCGCCATATTCTACAATCTCCGAGTGGAGCCTGTGTCCTCTCATGTACTCGCTTCAACCAGCTAGTGCCGGACTCGCTCAGGTGTCTTCGCTTGCTCGCCATTCTACTCCACGGACTGGATACGTGCGATATTTCCTCAGGTGATCTTCCCCGTAAGCCCTGAGTTCCTCCAGCACTGCTGACGTCGACGCCAGTGTCTATTGCCTGTGCATTGGCTAGGTGCCTTCCGTGTGCATGGTCCCTCCATTGAGCGACCCCCACATGTCCATTTCCACTGTAAGCCTCTCTGAGCGTGTGTCTTTCCCTTGGCAACCCACCTTGCTACCCCTGGGGTTGAAATATTCCACCTGCGGCTGGACACCCCAGTGTTCTCCATATGCATCCCCTTGGGTCATATGTGTATTCTCTAAGTCCCCCCCCTCTGGGCTGGCATTAATTGCATATTTCCTCTGAAATATGAGATATGCTTCCCAGTGTACCTTGGTATTCCTGTGCTAAATAGGAGTCCTTCGTCAGTGCTAGTTTCACGACAGGGATCTCAGATTTACGCAGGGCACTGGAAGACAGCTGTGAAGGTGGCGTGATTAGACTGGTAACCCCAATCGTCGTCATCCGACGGAACTCGGAGTGATAACGATGGGGAAACGTCTCGGTTACGTATGTAACCCCCGAGTCTGCCTGCCACTTTCCGCTGTACCGCTGGGAAACGCCTGAGTTCAATCTCGGCTCCTCAGCAGGAAAACATGAACTACCCATGGCATTTCCCTTGCCATTGGCTCGTTTTGTAATACTCGAAGTTGATAGGCTTCTAAGCGAAACCCCAATCGTCGTCATCCGTCATCCGTCACCCACTCGGGGAACGAGGGTTACACACGTAACCGAGACGTTCTTTTTAATTTTATGAAAACAGTGTTCAGTATTGTTACGAACTAAATCTATTCAAGATAATTATGGCTAATTTAAAGCTGAAATAAGATAAAATATAAATATTTGTTGAAAAATGTAAACTAACCAAAATGAAATATTATATACAGTATATATATATATATATTTTTTTTTTTGTGATGGTTGAAAAAAAGTGTGCTTCCTGTTTTACAGTTCTGTTAAAATAAGTGCTTCCAATGCACAAAGTGTAATCTCTTACTGTAACGTAAACTTACATCATGTAACACACCGGGAAACTGATTTGCGTGGTCTTTTGCGCTTATATTTGTTGGCAAATGAGACTGATTTGCAGGCTTCATCATGCCTTCGTCATGGGGTTTGCAGCTTTTCGATGATCACGTCGCGTAATTACGTCACTTCATAACGTTCCCATAGCAACAGGGGGGAACGACTGCTCTTGTGTGAAGTAAACAACATTTTTCAACTTTCTGCTAAAATTACTAAGGTATTACTAAGGTTACTTTTTTGCAACGAAAATGCAGGGATTATGAAATCATGCAAGCCCCGCATATTTTGCGTGGAAATCTGCAATTTAAGCGGCAAAAGTGCGGCGTATTTGAAAAAATGCGGCCCTCGCATAAATATGCGGACTGATTATGCATTAAATCATGCGATCTCATAATCACGGTTTTCTGGAGGGACTGTTTAGCCTGGGTGACCGCGGGCAGAGGTGGTGCCTGAGTGAAGGCAGAGTTTGCCAAAGTCGAAAGGGGTGGATGGCCAGAGAGCAGCGAATGGCCCGAAAGTCCATGGTAAAGGTGGTGCGGTACCTGACCCAGGTGGAGCCGAAGTTCAGAGGGAGACCAAACAAAAACCAGCATTGATCCTCTCAATAGTTTGTTTCCCCTCACCGGGGGAACATTAATGGCAATGTTCATATTTTCACATTTTCAGGGCTGGTATTCTGTAATGTTAAGAGTCCGAAGATGATGAAGTCCACAAATATTAAAATGAAACAAGGTTTTATTACTAAACTGAGGCCTTGTCCACACGGACACGGGTATTTTTATAACCGTGACTTTTCTTACACGGTTCGGCCGTTCGTCGTAAAATGAGAAACACCTGTGCTTATTAAATTAATCACCATGACAACTCATAAGTGGTGGGAAACTAAAAGGAAGACATGAGCTAATGAATTCAAACTTAAAGTCCATTAAAATGAATATCTATGACAAAATAACAGTATATAAATTATACTAACTTATACTACAGGGCTGTTGAATGCTTGATTCTGATTGGTTGAGAACATTCTAAGGTGTGCAATTATTTTCAGGGAAACGCATGGCTAAAGTAGTTCCAGGCATGTTTTGTGGTTACAAAAGAGCGGTTAAGATTTTATATATAAACATTCAATTGTACATATAGTTAAAACAATAAATAATAGGACATTGTAAAAGTGAGACTGCTCACTCTGGTCATCCACGTTTCAGACAATGCTCTTAGTGTGATTTGTATCTTTTCATAAAGAGTTCCTTTCACATGATCAGTCTCCTTGAACATTCTGCATTTAGCCATTTATATGTTTATAATATCAAGATTAATTACTATGAAAGCCAGCCCACAATACAGTGTCACTTAAACACATCAAAAACATGATTTGTGAGCAAGCACATGGAAGTGTGGTTAAGCGTTGGGGGGTCCTGGGTTAACCTCCAGAGCACCGAGAGCTGTAGTGTCCCACGGATTTATGTCCTGATTGGACATTACTCATTATTCTATGGCCATAATCTGAACTAATAAATCACTCTGTTAAATTTACAAAATCATCTGATACTGTGACCGACTGTGCTTAACTGACTATCAAAGAGGATCCTCTCCCTTATTGGCTGCTGCCACCTCTGTAGATAGATAATGTGCTTTACCAGCATTGAAATTGAGATAATCAGTATGGCCAAAGAAGCACAAAACATCTGAAGCCATAAGCAAAAGACAAAACAAAGCAAAGCAAAGCAAAAAAAAAAAAAAAAAAAAAATTGTATCTCACAAACATTTATCTTTATATGTCAGACTTTTAACCACAAAGGCATCTGCCTGTAATCCACTGGAGGCAAGTTGAAGAGAACCCAAGTGCAGTTTATTACAAACAGAACCAAACATGAAACAAAAACATGGTGTGGCGTGAAAACTCAGAACATGAAATGCAGAAACATAAACTTACAAACAGTGGTGTACAGGAAACATGACAATGACATGAAACATGACCAAAACAAGACCAAATCGTGACACTGCCTAACACATACACACACACACACACACACACACACACACACACGCACACACACACACACACACACAAAAACTGTCAACAAAGACACTGTCTGGAGAGAATAAACACTGAAATCACAATTATAGCAGCAGAGAACACAAGTTGTGAAAATGTTCGATTACAGCATCAAAAAAAACCATTCAATATTTTTTTTTAGTGCAAGTTCACTGACTGATACAAATTTGACTGATAGATTCTTTGTGCAAAGACAGCTGAACTCTGTGAGCTTGCACTAAAATTAAGGGCCCCATTTTAACAATCTATATTGTACACCATATCTTTATGTACACAATAATAATCTTTTATATTGTAATCCTTTTATTTTTAATATTTGGCATGTTTGTGTGCTGCTGCACATCCCTGTGTGTGTAAGCAGGATGTACGCACATTGTGCACCCGCCTATAAGCGCATATTACTATGCCAAAGAAGTAATTTGCCTGAACACCTCGTTTTCAGACCAGGAACGAGGTGTTCCAAACAGGAACCATGTTTCCAAACATGGGCGCACAAATGGGCACAAATGCATTTGCTATTTAAAGGTCCTGTTCTTCATGTTTTTTTGAAGCTTTGATTGTGTTTACAGTGTGCAACATAACATGTGTTCATGTTTCGCATGTAAAAAAACACAGTATTTTTCACACGATTTACTTATCTGTATACTGCTGTTTTCACTGTCCAAAAAACGAGCCGATGACTTCCTTGTTCTATGAAGTCCCTCTTTCAGAAATACGTAAGGAGTTCTGATTGTGCCATCGGTTCCTGTGTTGTGATTCGACAGCAGCTTATCGCACGTTGCCCGGAAAGGTCACGCCTCTTACCATAAATTAGAGATGCATGCGCTGATTGTTATTGTAAAAATGTGAATTGACTCCGGCATGAAAATAACAGCGTCTCGACGACATGGCGACAAACACACTCTACAAACGAAACTCTTCCTCTTCTCCGTGGGAGCGCAACAAGACCACGCCCCCTTTTTTCTGTATTCCTGTGGGCGGAGATTAGTCAAAAAACTGTTCTAGTTACGTCATTAAAAAAGGAAGTAGAGGGATGTAGTCCAAACCGGTCGTTCGCTGTAGGCTTTGAAAGGGGACTGCTGTTAAATAAAAATATCTCGCTAGGCATTGAACTTTGAGCTTTATAATTTTACAGGTATTATTTATGCTCTAACAGCAACATTACACACTAAGTAAAGTTTGAAAAATGGAATTGCGAAGAACGGGAACTTTAAACAACGTGGCACAGGACGTGAAAATGATAACTGCGTTGGGCTAAAAACTAGCAAAACACACTTGCGAGGATGTATGATAGGGCACTTGGTGATTAACAGCAACAGTGATAATAAAGGGAATACTATTTGCTTGCTTTCTGTATAAAATCTATTCATAATTTAAATACATTTATTTTTGTGGCCCACTGCTCACTGCAAAAAAAAAAAAAAAAGAGAATTAAAGAAAAACACACAACAACAACAACAACATTGAATTGCTTAATTTAGATCCTAATTAAATCCTACTGGAATCCTGTAGTTGTTGGTCCAAACTGTTCCAAGTTCCAACCATTGTCAATAGTCCTGAACTGATCCAGAGCAATGGGATCTAGAAATTAGGCAAGACAGTCTTTTTGCTGAGTTTGAAAATTATGGACCAGAATAATATTATTGACAAATCAATTACATTAAACCTAAATACAGCACAAATATATCATGATTATACCTCAAATTGTAAAAAACAAACAAAATCTATGTAAAATGCAGAGAGCACTATTGGACTACTTGAGCACACGTTCAGAGAGCAGATCCAGAAAAACAAAAGATTACCAAAAGAAAGAAGGTACTGCTATTAGGTATGTTTAAATTCACTCATTTTCATCCATCTGAATTCATCTGGTTTCACATTCTGAAAGTTCAGTTTGCACAAATGCAATTTGATTCATATATTTGTTTACATTTGCATTATGTGAGAGAGGTTGGATTGAGATGTGAAAGAAGCTAGGGAAAGTCAGAGAGACCACTCTTGAGTATCAGTTTTGGGGGGGAAATAGGTTTTAAACTCCATTATCTAAAAACAATAAATTAGAGAACAATTTTAGACAGAGGTCATCTATCCAAGCACAGTTGTGATCAATGTCTTATCATCTGTAATCAGTATGATGTCCTGACTGTGAATCAATAGTTATATATGATTAAAAACCTAATGATGCGGCTAAAAGACCACTTATCTATGTCTGAACATGAATATCATTGGTATAATGCTAATATAACTGATTATTAGTACTACTACCACTAAACAACAACAAACAATAAAATGTAAAGGGGTCATATGATGCAATTTCTTGTTTTCCTTTTTCTTTAGTGTGTTATGTATTGTTTGTGCAATCTTGTGTTTGTTACATACTAAGCCACACCTTCCTAAAACGCTTAATTAAAACACACACCCCAAAAATCTACGTCAGTGTGTGGGGGAAGAGTTTCATAACAAAAAAAGAAAAAAGGCACAGCTTTTATTCTCGCTGTATTATTGTCGCCGCCGGCGCCGCCATGTCGTAAAGACACTGTGTTTTTCATTGCTAAAGCCAAACTACTTTGTTTGGCCTTGTAAAAGAGGACACAGTTAAAAAACAGTGGCTAAGCTTTATTTACAAGACTGTTCCAGAACAGTACAACCAAAATATTCGACTTTGTGCTGGGCATTTTTCAGAGGACTGTTTCCAGAACCTTGGAGAGAACAAGGCCGGCTGTGCAAAGAGGCTGATTCTAAAAAGTGGGACAATTCCATCTTTGCAAGAACAGTCTGGCGCTTCTGACTCACAGACACAGCCTGTATAGTTTTCATATTTTAAGAATTTGCTACTGACTTCTTTAAGGTGTGCATTAAAAAGATTCTTTTGTATTCCAAAAATAGTTCCGAAAAGTATAATGACAGATTTTTTATTTTTGGGTGAATTAACCATTTACATAAAAATAAAAAAAGCTGAATCTAAGAAGTAAAAGTAACCTTTTGAACTATATATTCTAAAATTGTTAATCAAATCTCCCATGATCCAAATATATATATTTTTTGTAATCTGGTTAACTTTAAACAACCTTATTATCCTCTAACAATCGTCCAGTATTGGTGGTGTGCTGAAAGGAGTTAAGGTGTTGTGTGTCGGAGCAGGTCAGCCAGGTTGGAGAGATGCAGTGATGAAGAGCTGGAGAGGAGAGGAGAGAATGAGTTTGTGCTGCCAATGCTGTGGTTTAGCAAAGCGAATGTGAAAGAGAGGCAGTCGTGGAGGGCCTCTTCATTTCTCAAACACCTCATCTCTCTGTGTGTACCTGCATTAGAGTAGTTTTGAGCAGGGCAGTGATCGTCTCCCCTTAACTGCCTTTGAAAGCACTCAGGAACTTGCTCCCATTCAGAGGTCCTTTCCAGCGCTGTTAAGCAGAGATCTGCTCACGCACAGACTCTCTTTAAAGCTGTGACCCAGGCTTTTAACCGCCCGCTCTGGGAGTTATTAGCCCCCCACCCCCTGCCTTAAACGCTCTGTCACCGGTGCATGGATCCTCGGCAGGTGGACCCACAGCTGGACAAGAGGAGGAGCGATCACGCTGCCATTTGACCTAAGAGCTACACATGGATTTCCAGAAGACACAAATTCATGTGAATCTCACACAAGAGCCCTGCTTGGATTTACAGAGGTTTAGAATAAAATCTGACAGAAGTTTCAGAAGCTCTGATTTAAAGTGACGTGACTGAGAGTGGAGTGGTTAATTTTTTAAGGCGGACTGAATGTTTCATGGCTGAGAGTGATGGCTACAACCTCCTCACTATCACCAAATATAAAGTTGGGGGAATGGCACTAAGTTCCTTCATACCCTCGAGCGCAAAGTAAACTTCTTTTTGTACGCATTCGCGAGGGTGTGCGTGATGCAAATTCCGTCACCAGAATAGTATACAGTTGTGGTCAGAATTAATGGCACCCCTGGTAAATATGATCAAAAATGGCTGTAAAAAAAAAAATCATAAAAAAAAAAAAAACAGCGCTATAAATAGCACTATAAATACAGTATAGAGATAAGTAGCGCTGACTCTGGACAAAGATGAAACTTTCTAGAGTGCATGAGTTGATCACCTGCGTTCACGCACGCTATCAAATTATTGCATTATTTAGTGTCATGTGTACTTTGAAAGGGTGACTATACGCATATGCTAGCGTACGCATGAAAAAACGAAGTAGGCTTTAGAAGGCATCTTGTTTTATATGAGTTGCAGGGGGTTGTAGCGACAACGAGAATGGACCCAAACACAATTGAAGCTTTTGGGTGATTTTGTTCATACTTCATACATAATCCCACAAAGAGTCTTCACATTCCAGATTCAAATCACCAGACCCAGAGAGTCTACAACCAAAAAGACCTTTTATTGTTTAACTAAAGGAATAATGTTGTCTACATTTGGTAATTGTGAAAGACAGATCTGTTCAGAAATGGTACTGCTCAGGGCCCTAGCAGGGGTCACCTGCGACTAACAGACCCCTTCTTTCTTAAGGACCAAGAGATGTCACGGGATAGGACCTACTAAATTAACGCCACGAGGTCAGGAGATCCCATGACAGAGATGTAAAACAGACTTCCCCCTTCTTGAAGACCGTTGAATGACCTCAGTGTTGAGATCCATTAAAACCCACAGAGACACGAGACTTTACATATCAAAATCCATAAAACTCATCCCAAAACAATTCTTGATGGACTTGATATAATCAAATATAATCGTTCAACCATATTTCTATGTGTTTCTACAATATATGACCCCTATGTGTCTATTATGCTTAGATCACATATAAATCATGTAATTGTGTTATAACCGTGGGTATGAATGAAAGAGTACCGTGCTTCCAATCAAAAGAATCGTATGCCCTTAATTCAAAAGATGGCTTGATTGAAATCTGTGTAAAATGTTTATGGTCTTAAAATGGAAATTATGTCTAAACTAAAGCCTCTGCTCAGCTACAGAGTAAAGCAAACCACAGATACCACATGATTTACGATGCGAGGGGGATGATGGAAAATACCCCCTTCTCAAACAACCTTACAAGTATCTTATTGTCCAAATTCCTCCAGGAGGCGGGACAAACATTTGAGTTTAAAATCTTAGACCCGAACACAGAAGTCGGGCGGGCTCTCTCTCTCGAAAAGGTCTCGGCAGAACAACAAGTCGGGTGGAGACAGCAGACGATGGTTGTGGTAGCCTAACCATGTAGATAATGACGCATAGAGACAAAGAACCCAAATTAAGATCAGAAGAACGGGTTCAACAGCTTCATTTCAAGCCATCTAACTCGTCTCACTTTCTTTCTTTCCTAAGTTTTCCTTTATTTTCCGTTGTGAGTCTCGGTTCTAAGTTAAGTTTTGCTGCAAAGTTTCGTTTTAACGTTTCAACTGCAAAGCCTGCTTCAACTTCAAAGACTTCATTCATCCGCGCCAACACGCCACGTGATTGGCCGCCCCAAGACGTCTCCAGGCACAGCCAGCCAGGCAACGGCCGGGAAACCCCTTTGACGAAGCACTAAGCCACGCAAGGACATGCAAGTAACACTCCAGACTCTTAACCGAACTGGTGCATTAATGTAATATCTAATAACCTGCCTGAGAAACGATAGAAGGGTTAAATTAATGATTGATGGTTCGTTCAGGTCATGTCTTATAAGTGCATATAGAAACTTGGGATTTCACTATCTCACTCTTAAAACTCATTCTTTCCTCACTCTCTTTCTTTCTGCAACTTGTATGAATGCGTGTGCGTGTGTTTGTGTTAGATATCAGTTTTATGTTTTAGGATAATCAATAAAGTCTTGTTTATATTTGAAAAGATATTTGCCTTGTGTTGTGCTTGCACATTTAATGTCTTGTACTGTCGATCTAAAGTTACCTTGCTAATACATAGTGTTTCACTATAGATTGGATATTTATATCTGTGCCAAGGTTATAATTACGGCCCGTTCAAATGAACTCTAAACGAGTCATTTGCTCGGTTCCATAGTGATTCGGTCAAGATTCATTGCAAATCGATGAATCATTCCTTTTGAGCTAAATTGGCCTTCCGGCCCCCCTTAAATACATTTTATGTATATTATTATTGATGTACATTCGTTACAGGGTTCACCTAAAATATTAGGGTAATGATCAGTAAAAGACTGTGAAAATTCTACACTAAAACATATTAGTTGGTTGACAGCAAGTTTCCTTACTATTAACCATACATTTTTATTAGCATCACATTTGATGGTTTTTCATTTAATTTTTTTGTTGTTGTTATCAGTGTAATTACTTTTTATGCTGTAAATATAATGTTCATTGCATTATTTAGTGTCATGTGTCTTACCAACATTATGTCAGTTAATAAAATATATATTTTACTGTAAATGTAAGTAAAATGCATGAAACTTAACATTTTGCTACCATATTTTTTAAAGGTAAAGGCCAGCTGCCATTTTTTGGCGTACATTTGACAAATTTTTTTGTTTGTTTTACAGTGTATGTTTACTAATTTGTTTGGAGAGTTTGTATCCTGGATGCCAGCCCGAATCCCGTCCACAACATTTTTTGGTCGGGAAGTTCGGTCTGGACTCGATCCATTGAGGAGCTATTATGCCCGAACAAAAATTAGTTCGGACCAATCAAATTGTCAAGGCGGGCTTTATACGATGATGGACAGATGATCAATAACGTAATCATCCACGTTACCAAAGAGCACTTGGGTTGAATTCGTTTACAACAAAGATAACTGCCGCTGGAGAATTGAGATTTCACACTTACAAATAAGTCAGATAGAATTAAATGCGTATATGACGTGCTGTCCGAGGAGAGGAGTACTCCCCCCGTATTCCTGGCTGTGAAAACACAAGCCAAGAGTGAGGAGTCGGGGTGGTGGAGGGATGCTGAAAAACTGTCAAGGAGTGTTAGGTGAGTTGACAGAGTGAATATATATGCTTCCTCTCATGCTGATAGGGTAACGCTAGACATGTTTGATGACAAGTTGATTGGATTGATTATTTGAACGTGCTCCTCCCGAATTATGTTTATGAAACATCATGTGTAGATTCCGCCATCGCATCTGTTATAGAAGATATCGACAGCGCATTAATTTAAAAAGAGGAACAGAGAACCGCGATAAAACCAATTGTCGATTGGAAATATGAATGAAGAATATTCGTCATTCACTCCATTGCTCTGATTGGATTTAGGTCTATCCAATTGAGTGCAGAGGCATTTTCTTTCCTTGTTCTGTTGAAACACGCTCCGTAATCACAGCCCAATGGAGCAGTATCAGACTCACATTCTGACTAGAATCTGTGTATGACGAAGTCAGGCTAGAGAGCTTGGCAATTGACCGAAGAAATAATGAAAGAAAATGTCGATAAACAACAACAAACAGGAATGAAGGGTCACTGGGACAGTCCGTTCTCGTCCATGTGTAGTGAGGGTGTCATCTGTTCTCTGTTTGTTAATAAAAACCTAATTAATCAGACTTTCAAAGGGGACAGGACTGTCCTCTACCCTCCTTTATTAATTTAGTTAGTTGGCAGAGCTAGCACACTTCTCTGATTTGAATAACAATGAAAATCAACTTCACCAGGTTTAGTTTATGTTTTACGCTCTCAGATGTCCACTCAGACAGATAGGTGGCATGTTAAGGGATGTGTGTGTGTGTGTGTGCTTGGTTAGCTGTGAGGAGAGATGACAGCCAGTCCATTCTGTCTCCTCCTGTATCACTGGGCTCTAATCCACGCCCTGCGCCTCCCCCTAATTAACACCAAATTACATGCAAATTTCACCAAATAAATGAGTTTTAAGTACTTGACAACCTGTCAGCCTTAGAATATTGAGCCATCCTGACGGCTAGATAAACAATCAACAATAATCACTCTATGCAAATTTGATATTTCCTACACAATTATCAAAAGAAAAAACTAAAAATATCCAGACACAAAGGCAGCTGGCATTTGTTCAGGTTCTGTGCAGATACGAATGCAAATGAAAAATTCTTTAGGATGTAATTGATTCAAACGATGCTCGCCCCTCTGCCTTTTTTATTGTTCTTTTCTTTTTTCTCTCTCTCATGTGTTTTTTCCCTCTTCCTTCGCACACTCCCTCTCTCTCTTTCTCTTTATCTCTGCAGCTTCAATACACTGGGATAATGGCCAGTGTAGATGAGTGAATAAGTGAGAAAAGGAAAAAAAAAGGGGGGGGGGGCAGACAAGAAGGATGAGAGACCCTTTAGTGCTTCTCTCATTTCATCTTTCAGGCAGTGAGTGATTGGAGGGGCAATAATATGTGCTTATTAACTGCTTTTGAAATGAATATGGAGCAACGCAGGCAGAGTGAGTGTTCGTAGCCCACACCGCAGCACTGAAGATCACAGCCAAACCCTCTTTCCCTGCGGTTAGGACTGATAACAATAAATCTGGTTGTTTAAGAACAAAAAAAAAACAAAAAAAAAAAGAAATGCTGAGCTGCATTTCCCTGAGAGATCTGTGGAATACTCTGTGTTCCTCAGTGGAATGCTGATGGAAAACCGGGGAAGGTGTTATCAGGAAGAGAGGGAGATATGCAAGTCAAGGGGGGAGAGGGGAAAAAAGTGACATATTGACCTCTATGCCCAGATTATAACATCCATTAGTTGGTGTTAAACACTGGCTGTTTCCCTCTTTATTTATCACTGACACCCTTTCCCAAGTACATCAATGCAGTGTCACATCTCTTTCACTCTCTCAATATACCCATTACCTGTTTTAACCCTTTTGGCCTCTCAACAGAGGTGTGCAAACAGGAACCTCTGCAGGCCAGGAACTCTGACAAAATGTCTTGTTCAGTCTCAAAGTGCAAGAACATGAAATGCCTTTGCAACACTCCCGTAATTTGGTGTATTTAATAAAATAAAACTTTTTGTGCGTCAATCTTAAAGTGTAACTTTGCCGATTTTCAGCCTGCTTTGTATTGTTCTGTTGGTAGTATTTGTAAATTATAAATGTTTACTCCTTCTCCTTGTTACCTGGACCAAGAAATTAAACTGGAATACTATGGCAACTCCCTCCGTTTGAGTTAAAACACAGTGTTCATTGTCATCCAATTTGAAATGTTGACTACAAACACCTAGGTTTTTTAAGATGTTCCATTGCAGAATTTCTCACCCTATTTACAATTCTTTGCAGCCTTTAGCCACAAAGCACTGGGTCCTTCACTGGAAACTGAAAGTAACTCACTCCCGAAAAACGTTTTCTCTGGTGTTTAAGTAAACACCATTATGGCTAAAAGTTTGCTAAGAAATATTACTTAGAAAAGCAAGGCGGTATTTGACTCTGGTAAGTGTATCCATAGCTGACATGTGAGACTGGCCTTGGATGGAAACATGCCTAGTGCTTTATGGGTGTTAAAGTTTTTTTTACCTATTTGGCAAAAGAGAAGACAACAGACTTTGGGCCCTATCTTGCACTCAGCGCACGATCTAAAACGCTAGTGTCAAAGCGCAAAGCGCAAGTAACTTTGTGGGCGGATCCCGGCGCTGTTGCTATTTTCCCTGCGGGATAAATGCCTCTTGCGCCTGGCGCAAATCTAAAAGGGGTTTGTCTGAAGTAGCTTCATTATTCATAGGTGTGGTTTGGGCGTAACGTGAAATAAACCAATCAGAGCGTCATATCACATTCCCTTTAAGAGCATGATGAACGAGATGCGCTTGTTCCATGGCGCAATACTATTATAACGGCGCATTTACCAGGCGCGCTTCAGAATCGGTTCACAGCCGAGGAGATCGATGTTCTCGTCAGGGCCGTAAAAGAAAGAGAAGTGGCATTGGAGATGGGACAAACCCACCCAAATTAGCTTCGGTTATACATGCATATAATAATTTGGGTAAATATGTAGGCCTAAGCTTTATGCCTATTTTTCCGATCGTCATGGACACAACATATTAATACTGTGAAGCTGCTTTGATACAATCTCTATTGTGAAAAGCACTATATAAATATACTTGACTTGACAACAATGATTTCCCTCGTGTTTTAATATTTTTCCTTATAATAATGTATCATTTGCAAAAAGGAAAATGCATCTGTGTAGATGAGAGAATCATCTACAGTGTATGCGCGTTGTTCACACTCTGTATTATGACCAAGCACGCGCGCTTAAAATAGCATCTGAATGTACGCGCAACGCGCCAGTGACTTTAGACTAGGTTTTTTCTGGTCAGTGGCGCAATTGTTTTCTGGAACTGCAAAATAGCATGAGGGAAAGTTTGCGCCGGAACACGCCTCCTCTTTGCGCTGAACCGCCCCGGGGAGCGCAAGTGTATTTCTTAGTTAACCGACGTGTGTCTGTGGAGGGAAAAGTCCGCTTTGCGCGGGTGCAAAATAGGAATGATACATGCGTCGGTGTACAAAGTCAATTGCGCCGGGTGCAAGATAGGGCCCTTTGTTTCTCTAGTTAGCACTGATTAAAATTATTATTTCTATTTTTGTCTCACTTTTTTACTGTATAGGCAGTCAAGTTTTATTGAAAGCCCATTTTGCCCGCAGTGAAGTACCCCTTTAACCCTTTAAACCCACCCAAAGTGTACCGCCGTAATCCATAATCCATAATCCATAATCAAATTACTAAGCAACCACTGAATGGAATAACACAAATATGTATCATTTTAAAGCTTAGAAACACACACATTTTTAATGGTTTTAATGATCACTCTTAACAAGTGCTGAATAATTTGATCCGGATGCAGCTCACATTCATCAATAAATGCCTTCAGGGCGTAAAGAGTTAAATATATGTCCATGGTTAAAACTATAAATAAATAAACAAACAAACAAATGAGTGAATAAGTGAGAAATATAAATAGTATACGTTTCTGGGGAGTCGCACCATGTGACATTTCTCAGTAACTAATCTTTACTAGAGATACAAAAAGTCTAATTATCTAATATTTTCTAATATTTAAAGAATCTTTTTTCCCCCTCATCATAATCTGAACATTTTTGTTTTTTACCAGAAATATAGCCATTTTTTGGTCATATTAGCCTTAAAGTAATTGTGCAAGATATTTTGCAGCTCTATGCTTAGACTTAGTGGTGTGTCAGTCTCTCTCACGTTTTGCTCTTATTTACACATCTCATCTCCATCAACACCTCATCCTCACACCTGAAAACTCTTCATCACTGCCTGCACTCCTCCTCCTCACACCTGTCTCATCTTCGTTCACTCTGTTTTCGGATTTTTATTCCTCCCTCACACATAGCAAAGCTCTCTCCATCACCCAGTGCTCCACACTGGGTTCAAACGACTTTTAAAGGCAGGGGAAGCAGGGACCATCGCTTTGGTGGCGCAGCGTACCTAAAGGCCCATGCATAAACATGCACGAGTAATACTCTTAAACGAGCAAGCATCCAAAACAGGACGCATGCAAGATGAGCAGAGAGAGGGAGAGAGAAGGGTAGGCATACCAGATGAGGGGTATTATCAATCATGGGCTGCTCTATTAATTCCATCAAGGCCTTGGCGCCTGCTGACATTATGACACGCCATGGGCCAGGCAACGTCCCTGAGGTGGCTACATCATGCAAAGCTTTTGAAATGCTAATGGCAGCATAACCTTAAACAGTGTGGCGAATTATCTCCATGCCTTCAAGTCGAGCACCCCTTTACCTTCACTCCTCTCCCCCTTCTTCCCCCAACCGTCCTCTCCCCTGGCTGCCTGACCCCACTGGCAGACAGAGACCGCTTGAGGAAGAGTGTGATAAAGGACAGGGAATATAGAGAAAAGACGACAATTGAAAGGGAGAGAGGTCGCCCCTTCCTGCAGAGCTGAAGATACTGACGATGGTGAGCAGTGTGTGATTGTGTGTGTTCGTGTGTGTTTGCCTATATGTGTGAGTGAGATGACGCCCTTAATGAAGATGTCTCAAGGACATGTCCACACGCACGAGGTGGGTTGCCGCTCCCTCTGGTCACTTGCCTGTCTGTAATTATTTCTGACTCATGAAGGTGACTGTGAGGGACACACACACATACATACAGGAGGGTGTGATACAGACACACATTTTCACATGCACATACCAGCATTATTTTAGTATCATTTGTATTATATTATAGTTATTTTTAATAAGCTTAATTTATTTTCAATTTTCGTTTAAATTTGTCATTTTTATTATTATTAGTAGTAGTAGTATCCACAATAGTAGTAGTAATTCAATATAACTATTTAGCTTTAATTTAATTTTATTTCAGTTCAAGTTCATTTTTAATTATTTACAATTTCCATTTCAATGCTTTAATTAGCATGCAAATCAAGCATGAAAACATATTCTAGTACACCCCAAAAACAAAATCAAGACTTCATAAAAGGGGATAATAGGATCCCTTTAAATAATGTCTTTATCCTGCATTCAAGTGTAGTGCACTCCAGGCGGCTAGGTGGCAATGTGAAGCACTGCCACACAACAACACCAATATCTGATAATATTTTGTACAACTGATGAAAAGACTCTAGTACGTTTATCAGAGCTTCTAGGGCAACTTGGAGGTCCGACATATGGACATAATTTGACATGTTGGTTGTTATTTTCCTGTACTGGCGCATGCTTGTGCCGTAAACACGCACGCGACGAGAGCCACTGTGATATAAGTGAATGATGTGTGTGTCATGAAACAGACGGATTCACACAGACAAAGTAATCAACAAGTTTATTTGCAGAAGTATGTGACCGCAACGATGGAAGCAGGTGAGTATCTGATGAATAGTGTTCAGGATGGATATCTGGATGAGTAATGGTCTTATTTTTTGCAGGTTCTGAAATGGAGAGCGACGGAGATGACTGAAGACAAATCGTTCTGGTAGGTATCATGCAGGTAAGGAGTCAGGTAAGTATTATTTGAGGGAACGACCAGACCAGGGAATGCAGAAGTGTTATAGGGAGTGCTGATGATGAGGTGCAGGTGCTGATGTAGGGGATAGCTGATGGTGTGCAGGTGGGAAACATGAGGGATGCTGGGAAGTGTAGTGCGGTAGACGTGACAGAGCTGGTGTGGTGAGTGGATTCGCGACAGTGTGGTTCTGCACTAAGCATGGACAAGTTTGTAAAAGGACTGCCAGTGCCAGGTAAATGTAAAGCAGACAAAACATCTACTTCAAACATCGCAACTACAAAAACATGTATTTTTTGCAACATTTGCAACAAAAGCAAAATAACCCATTATAATCAGTGATGCGGTCTATGCTGGATTTGTTCTTCCATGTACAGTATGTGGCAGCAATAGTAAACTTTGTTTTCCTCTTTATGTACTTGTGACACACCATCCCCTTCAGGATGACCAGAATTTAGAAATTAAGAATTGGTTATCTTTCCATTCATGAGTTGAAATTTTAATTGGCCACACCCTACAGGAAGATTAGTTGGAATGCCAGTAACAGAAATTACTGAACTGCAATTCAAAGAAGTTCAATAGCTAATGGCATTCTGGGAAGTCATCATAAATTTAAAATGGACAAATATTTTTTTTTATAGAATTTATCAGTATATATATTTTTTTTTTTACATTTTTTTTTTTATTCATGTGCCCTCATTATCAAATCAAAATAACTTACCCTCCTTTTTGAAACAACATCTCTTCTCTGATGATATTTTTACTGGTGTGAGGGCGGGATAACCTGTCCCTCACATGAGATCACAGCAACAGCAAACCAGCCAATCAATTCCTCATGGACAAAATCAAGTCCCGCCCTACATTTTGTCTCATTCAAGAAGCCATTTCACTTGAATATCAATATAGTTTTTTTAAACTTTCAAACCAGACTGTCAAGCTTGTAAAAGCCTGTAATTTGTCTTGACAAACTTTATATTTTCTTTATATTAAAAATAATAGTGAATCTTAATAAATTATCAAAATTATGCACATTTCTTTAAATAGCAAATTATTTGAATGTCAAATTTCACTTGAAGTTGCTGCAACTGAAAATCAACTCAAATTCAATAAATGGGAGCTCTAGCGCAAGTTCTACCGGAAAGACTCTAATATCGTCATTCATTAATCACGTCATTCATTAACCACAGATCTAGCCAATCACCACTCGACATATGGAGTTAAGCTGGTTTCACTTTATTTTGATGGTCCCTTTAACACATTCTGTTGACTATAAGTAACATTGCTCCTACATGTCTACTAACTCTCATTAGAGTGTTAGTAGAGTATTGATAGACTGGTAGGGTTAGATTAAGTTGACATGGAGTTGCAAAATTACTTATAGTCAGTAGAGTGTCTGTTGGAGGACCATCACAATAAAGTATTTGCAGATATTAAGCCGACAGTCTACTAATACTCCAATGAGAGTTAGTTGACATATAGTTGCAAAGTTACTTATAGTCAATAGCACATTCAAAAGGGACCATCAAAATAAAGTGTTACCGTTAAGCCCGTTTACATTAAGCCTGGTTAACACCCATTACTACGTTTGCAGATTCTGACGCCAGTGTTCACCCCCATCCTCCCCACTACGACCAGGTCGGTCCCTGTCCACTACGACCAGGTCGGTCCCTGTCCCTCGGGGGTAGGCTTCGCCCCTGCCTTCATCTTTAGGCAGGAACTGCAAGCATCTGCTACCCTCCGGATTTGGATTACGGACTTTAATGTTTCGTTTTGCATACTACTGTAATAAATTGTATTCATACGTTCTCTTGCCATCCAAGTCTTTCTGGTATAACTGAATTGAATGTAAAATCGATTCAGAATAGTGTATAACCACAATTCCAATAAAATCAATGGATCTACAATGTTTTTACAGTGTAAACTGTAGTCTGTAGGCACGTACAAATGATTAATATTCGTTGACCAAATACGACAAGTAGTTTTTATGTACCAGTATGAGTGTGATGTACTGTAGGCTAACTCTTAAGGCCCATTCTTACCAAGGATAATAACTTTTAACGAAAATCATTAAACATATATAAATATATAAATATTTTTCTAAATTTGAAAGAATAGGATAATCATAACTATAATGATAACGGATTTAACGGACAACTTTAGGAGCTTAAGCAAACGACAAAACTGCAGTCCGCACTTATAAAAACCAGAATGTTATGAGTTGGTGTGGACGCTAATACAGTTATCATCATAGTTATTTTTATTGGCGTCAATGGGTCTTAAGAAAACAGTAGTCTTGTCATAAGTGGCTACTGATGTCATCAAAGATAGATGGAACTGATTACAAAATCCAAAAAGCAATACTTTTCCCAAAATGGCAACTCAATACTTTTTCCCAATATGACAACTCAGACCCCCTTATTTCTGATTGCAAACCAATCACAAAGGTCTCTAATTTCACCTTGTTGGGAAAAAGATTCCATCACGAGGATCCATCTCTCTCAATGCCCAAATCTAAAGTCTGTTGAGAAAACAATCCCAAAACAAGCCACCTCAGAGCTGAAAACCCATACATGGGAACATTCATCTTTAACTCTCTCAAGTCCAAATCTCTGTTTTGATTGCAGAATGTGACAATACATACTCTTCTTGAGAGATTTCCATCTCCCTCTCTTTCTCTTTCTGTCTTACTCTCCGTGTTTATGGCCACTTGGAGGAATCGTTGTGATTATCATCATCACTGGAGATGCAAAGCCATGTAGTGACAAGCAATCTGTCTCCTGAGCGGGCTCTCATATGAAACAAGCAGCCGTGTTGACGGAACGTGCCGTGCCACCAGTGCAAGCGAGCCCACTAGAGGCGTAATAGCATTTCAAGTGTTTCTGCCACTCAAGCCGAATCCGCCCACTGAAGAACATTAACGTCAACAGCAAGCAGCTGCATGCATGCCAGACAAGCATGTAAATGCAGGAGAGAAACATTGCAACAGACTTAGCACCTGATTAACTAATCTTCAAATTAGAGGAGTTCTAGAAGCTACTGGTGTCTTATTGCTAAAGCTTTACTTGGGGTGGTACAGATTTTTGTTGACTCTAATCTGTCTATATGTAAAGTCAAGAGAATTTATGTTTGCAAACCATTTTCATTCATAATCTGATACATTTCTGAATGTAAAAGGATTTCCAAAGATTAACAAAATGTAGATTTTATCCATCTGGATCCTAAAATGTAACATTTCATAATGAGACTGAATGTAAATTTAGTGAAGCAAATAGCTATTTGACTAGTTGGCTATCTATTAACATTATGGAATAGCCAACGCTTTTTTCATTTCAGAGTCACATTTCATTTCATTAAAAACTGCTTTCTTTCCATGCACCTATTAATTGTTCAATATTAGACCAGGAATGTGCATTGAGAAAATATTCTAAATAGGGAATATATTATGTCACGTCAACTTTACTTCAATACCTTATTGGTATTGGACATTAAAAGGGACCAGTAGATTGTAATTTTCACATACTTACAGGCTTGTATTTTCAAGTCTATTCTATATTTTTACATGGAGGGATACATGAGATTTGTGAAGGGAGCAGCTGCGTGCATTGTTCTGAACTTGGTTTGATACTGACTTTTAGAAGGGGAAGATCCCTGGCCAGCGTAATTAGCTGCGAAGACTCTGAATGTCATGGAAACCAACTGCTTTTGATCCATGTGTCTCCTGCAGTATCTCTGCTCCGTGGCCACGTTCTCAGCAGCCCTTGTTAGGGCTTAGAACCGTTAATCCAGCAATACAATCCTCTGCCATCCTGATCCTGATGCCGGGATGAAAAATTTACACATTCTCACCTTGTTCTCTGAGCCTTTCCCCTCTCCCTCTCTGTATATTCGCCTCTTCTCTTTGTCTCTCGCCTTCCTTGTGATGATTATTTTAAAAGTGTGCAGAGATGGGTTTTGTGTTTGCTTCGCCTGCTTAACCAGAACAAAGCGCCTGAAGAACTGGGAGAGTAGATCAGAGTTTTTCTTCAAAGTTCCTCTCACCTGGGTGAGAACCTGCAGAGGCACTCTCAGAGCCAACAGTACTGTTGGTACAGCTTTTAATACAGTACATCAAGACTCTGATATAGCATACTTACTACATATTGTTCCTGACATTACATTAGGCAGCTACAGTCAAATGACTGTAAGCATCACACCAAACAATTGGTACAGAAATTTTTTTATGTGTAACTCCTTAGAATGACCTTATATTCTAAACCTAGTGTATCTAAATTCTACTGGTAATGTCCCCCAAAAATGCTACAGTACACACATAGTCTCTCGCATAAGTACCACAGGCGAATGCACCTGAAGTACACTGCTTACTGCTAGGCCACAGGTCCAATTGCAGAAATGTATATTGATAACTTCAGGAAATAACTACTGCTACATAATTGCTAACATCAATCCACTTTTTTCACAACAAAGCTTTCAAGTCTGCTTTAAATGATCTCTAATGGAGGTCTACATTCCATTAGCCCATCACACAAGTATATTTCTTTCCATTTTAAGTCTCTCTAGTATACGATAAATACTCATCTCATTGTAACTGATGAGCCAATGGTCACAACAGTGCAATTTGCTGCTGTGCAGAATCTTAGCTTGACTGCATTGTGGCATGCTGCTAATATCTCATTCACAAGCTCATGTTCTCACCTTGAGCGCTTTTTTTGATATGTGCAGCTAACACTAGGCTGGCTCTGCAAGCTGTGTGTGTGTTAAAAGAAGAATCTGAGCTATATTAAATGATTGCCATCCCCCATATCATATAGTAGAATCTCTCACTCTACACTGACAATGATTTGTACTAACAAAGAAAGCGAATCAATCTTAATAGTCTTCCAATGCATTATTACTTTGCATGTCTGAATAATTCTACCTTAGAAAACGAGAATGTTCTTTTAGCAGAAGTTTTAGGCAAAACATGATGCCTTTCCTAATCTAGAACCACCACCTGCAAATCACAGCTAATCTGTAAAATGAACACACAGATGACCACTTCAAAACCACTTAAAGAGATGACTTAAACAGTAATGCAAACAATCATTATGCTTTGTGGAATCCTACATAATGGTGATTGTAAAAGCTATAAAACAACAACACGAAAGTGGGATGCACTTGGAAGGTACAGCGTTATCTTTCATCCCTGCTTCCCTCTGTACTCAAACAAGGAGTCTGCATCAAATTAAAATCACACAGGCATCTGATGAGAGGAACTGTGTGTGTGTGTGTGTGTGTGTGTGCTCGCGCAGACGCGTCTCATGTGGCTACTGACGTTGTCGTTTTCTTGAAGAAACCATTTCAACTCGTCACATCAATAGGAAACTCTACAGAGCGGAGCGGAACGGCGATGCCTGATAAATCATTTCTGTGCAGAGGCAATCGCCTGCACTCAAACGCACATCTGACCCCCGTTCCTCTCTGCCTATATCATGAGGAGAGGAAATCTAAGAGTGTATTAGCTTTAGAACATTGTTGATACGTTTGTGCGAGGGCAATCCACTAATGAGCCATGCAGAAAGACAGCGGCCACCCTTCAGAGAATCATCTCTGTTTCTAGGGGTTTGATAGTCAGTTAATGATATATGAATGTAAATATATCAGCATGATATAGTGCTTTTTTCCATATCAGAGAGAATGAAGCTTGTGGGGGCATGCACATAGCTAGACTGATTCTGGGATTTGAACGAAGGGCATTTTTTTGCGCCGCCCACATCCATCTTCATGACTATGCTGTTTTGAATCGAAGCATCTTCATTGTGCTTAAGCCCTGAGTTGTGAAAAGCATCAAATCGACTGAGACATCTGGGGTCTTTTAAGGCGACTAGGCAGGCATCTAGTGACTGCTGTAAAAACTGGTGTGAAATTCCTGACACACGGAAGGGATAGTATCTATTTCAACCTCAGAGCCCATGACATGTCTTATATTAAAGAAATAACAGATAATAAAAACCAGTACCATTCCAATTAGAGCTCATTGTGTGTAAACAGAGGTTGTCTCAGCTAACCGAGGGGAAGCCCATACCGGGTCATTACCCGCTGCCCTTCAACTCCATGGGAAGTTGGATTTCCTCGTCTCCAGTTTCCACTAATCATTGTCCTCCAGGGCCGAGGAACCTCCCACCGTCATCAGCTGCCCTGTCCAAATGCAATCAGCAGTGAACACAGCAATCTTTTTCCCATTAAACAATCGTCCTCCCAGACAGGAGATAGGGCCGATTCCACGTCTTACTCCATCATAGGCCTCTGAGGACCGCCGCCCTATCGGCCCGCAGTAACGTTAGGAGGCTCCTGCTCACTGAGAGCCTCAAAGGGAAAAACAATGTCTACTTTGTTCTGACAGCGAGCTCTCAGCGGGGAAAATGTTTAAAGGCTACTTAATTAGGGAGAAAGTGAGAGGTAAGGCTATCCTCAGATGTGAATACAGCACAAACAAAGGGAATAAAAGGAGCTCGACTGATCGTTACCTGTTTAAATGCACTCTTAAGCACCTCTTTTTTTTTCTCAGGGGTTATTTATACAGAATAAATGCACTTCCTATATATATATATATATATATGGCGAACTACTATAGCATCATAGCATGTCTCCCTATTGACATTAGTACTATGCACAGTACTATGATGAGTACTTTGCACATTGATTACATGGGTCATGGATTTTTTTGTGAGCATTCTGCAGACACAAAGCATATTTCCTTATTGACATGTATGTGTATGCCTTTCAATCTTGAACATATGGTTTTCTGAAATATTTGGTTTTAAATTCTGTTGAAAAATTAATTGTACATTTTTAAATATAATTTTCCTGTGGGACCAGAGTATTTATTTACATGGCATTTATGGAATCATGATATCCAATGTGCACTTGCATTAAAATGAATGGGATATAGCTAATATCTTACTCTAGGTAACCTCTTTGACAATATAGGGCCTATTTACACCTGGTCACTTCATGCGTTTTCTCTGATCTGATTGCTATCCAATCGTGAAAATACCAGGCGTAAATGCTCTCCGAAACACTTTCAAGATGGATCACTCAAACCACTTCAGGAGGTGGTATGAGACGCATTCCAGACGACACTGGACAAGTGTAAATGCTTCTGGTTTTTGAAATCACATTTGTAAATTTTACTCCTCCCAAAATTGTAAAAAAATAAAAGCGTGAGAGCGTATTATAGGCTATATGACACGCTATAGCCTGATATGCAGCACTACTGCAACACTCATCGCCGCAGATGAGTTACTGAGTATCTCTTTAGCAAGTCGTGCAAACTACTGGAAAATAAATTGAAAGTTCGGTATCACATCCTGAAGCTCAACACGCAATCATCTTCATTAAAAGTAGTGAGACTAAATGATCTTACCAGTGCTGATGCCGCTCTCTCTCCTATTGTGGTCTTTGATCTTGAAATTAGCTCATAATCAATAAAATGCAGCTCATATGTTGCTTTCATTGACATGAACTCCGTTAAATTTGCATATAGCAAGGGAATTGAAGATCAGATTTATGTTCATTTTACGTAGACACATGTATGTGGCCACGAGTAAATGGAACTGTTTTAACAAATCTGATAGCTATCCGATCAATAGAAACGCATTAAGTGACCAGGTGTAAACAGGCCCATATAAATGAACACAATCAGTGGATTGCATTTTTAACATTTATATCTAAACTTGGAGATACATTTTCTTTTTTTCACCCTGATATGTACACACATATAAATAAACATACACAGTCTGTCCAGGACTACGAAGAGGAGACACAAGGTTATGGCATTTCATTCTCCGAAGACTCATACATAAACACACCCTTAAGCTATGGAAAACAACATACTAAGCTCTCCTTTCTCTCCCTCTCTCTGTCTCTCAGCTTGGAAGAAAGTGCCGTTTAGCCCAAACCTTAGTGAAAGGTATACATTCCCCTTGTGACAAACTGCCCCCCTCCCATCTTCAGAACTGCTCAATTATTAATAGATAAACACAGAGCAAGTCGTTTCTTATGGGTTGTCGGCAGACATATTGCAGGCGGGGATCTCTCAGGCCCTGAAAACACAGACTGGAGCTGACAGTCTAAAGGCAGAGGAACGGTTTAAGGTCAAACACACTCAGCTCCTGAGAGAGGGGGAGACGGGGGGGGGGAGAGCGGAGAAATGTCAGGAGGGGATGAGCGGGGAAAGGGAAAGAGAGACAGCAAGATGCCGTGTATTCATCATTCGCCTGAGTTGAAGGTGGATGTGTGTGTGTGTGTGTGTGTTTCTTTAAGTTTGGAGATGACTGCAATACTGCTGAAATGTTGCAAAGGGAAGTTTGTTATGAATCCTGATGTATGCATGCAATGTGCTCTAGTGAGTCGAAATAAATAATATTTACTGTACAGTGTACACTATACTGTAGAGTGGAAGCTAGAGAGGCAAAAGAAAACATGAAAGAAAAGAAAGCAAGGTTTTGTAAAAACATTTAAAAACAACAAATCAAATTTGTTGTAATTTCTTGTCTCTGAAGATCATTTATAATAGTAGTCAACGTTTTTTTGAAACAAAAGCCATTTTAGTTGCCGCTGCTCCATTCTTAAATAACAGTCTCTTTGCAATGTCAGGCTTACATTGTGACAAGTTCACAAAACAATTCACCTGGATTGTGCCACACACAAAGTTAAAGGATTATTTCACCCAAAAATGAAAATGCTGTCATTAATTACTTACTTAAAAAGAGGCTAACGATTGCGTCATAACCACTCGACTCTCCGTCGCACAGTCGAGAAATTACCGTACAGACAGACGGAGAAGCTCACGGAGAAGCTGCGATCTCTTATGCAGAATAAAACCTGCATAAATTACCACGACGATGAACACTGCTAAAAACGTATCCACCTTCTTGAGCCCCAAAAAACTGAGTTTACTCAAACTAATATCGAACTTACTTAGCCTACCTATAGCAACTGAAACCAGCTTTGTGCAACATGCCACAGGTATTTTATCAATGGAAAGGCTATCTAAAGAAAGAAAACGTAATGTTTGGCAGACTTTCCCTACATGCCTAATTTCCTGGCATTTAGGAATAATATGTTCTTGTTGCTGAATACACAAATAGGCATTAAAGGCATACACAAACAGGCATCTTCATGCCCTTTTAAGAAGTCTTGATTTTGTTTTTGGGGTGTACTAGAATATGTTTTCATGCTTGATTGTTCAAAAAACGCATTATTTTTCACATATTTTATAATATAGTTCCTCTCTCGTTTTCGATGAAGCCCCTCCTTCCGAAATACACAATGTCCTGTGATTGGTTAGCTGGCCAAGTGTGCTGTGATTGGCAGTGCCTTGCATGTCTTTGGGAAATATCACGCCCCTTCATAACCGGGAGGCACGAGCTCTAGGCCTACTAGTACTACTCAGGTGTAAGCTAAATATTACAGATGATGGCATCAATTTCAAACCATTTCGAGCTAACCATGTTAGTTTAAGTGTTCATTATTTATATAAGTTTGGTTTTAGCTATTTGATGCTATAAAAACGGGGCTGTGACATCATGACTGACAGCTGAGATTAACAGCTTCTCTGAGCGAAGTAGTCACTGAGGCACCAACAGACTTTTTCAGCATTTTCGGTAGGAGATTGGTGCTTTAACTTTAATTTCTACATTTACGTAACTGTTTATTTCACACCAATATAATGAGTTGTTCTGCAGTAAACCGTCTGATTCTGCAGGAGTGTGGGCGGGGCCTTGATACTGAAGCTCCATGCTCACTACTGGGCAGATTCGGCACCTGATATCAGTGCCATATTGGGACATTGGCTGCTTCACTTTTCTACCATAAAGTGGTGCAGGTATAACATCACTTTGTCGGCCAAAACGGTGAAGCGAGTTAGCATTTTAGCACTTCCGGTTCCATCGTCCCAAAGTCAATGTTTTTTTTTTATGGGGTTAAATGGCTGAAATAAGGGCTGTGGTGAACACAAACTCAAGACACTTTCTTACAAACTTTTCTAACTCAAACGTTCTGGGAAGATGTTTTTAGATAACTGAAACAGTGATGAGTGAAGAGTGAACGCTTAGTGATGGTGACGTTAAAGTATAGCGACCATGGGTTAGTTTATAGCCTACCTTTAGCTTTTTACTTCTGGCGACTGCATTTAGGCTTCAAAAGTCATAAAAGTTGTGTTCATCTGTGATAATTATCTGTATGGTAAAAACGTGCAAGTATAATAAACTTTTGATCACAGAACCTTGTTTTTAGCGATAATCCAAGAGCCTATGGGAAAATCCTATAGGGTTTTTCTCGAGGGAACCAGCGTGATGCTACCTGCTGGTAGGCCTAAAAACAAGTGACTTCATACTCTATGAAAGAGAGCAATTTTTTTTTTTATATATATTTTTTTATAACAGTCTGGCCTTTACCTGCAGTACAGAGTTATTCACGGGCTGCACGAGAAGGTAACTTACTGAACTTAATAAAGGCCTCACAGGAAAACAATAAGAAGTACTACTTTTTTAAACACACAAGTCCTAACAATTCAGTTGCTTACTTTTTTCGATTATAACTAAACCACAAACGTATTCAACCATTTGGAGAATTCGGCCGTTTCTCAATATGCGTTCTTGTCTGTACTTGTGTTCTTGTGGACTTGTGAAACGTCATCAGTCGCTGCCCAAGTACTGTCCCAATTCAAAGTTCACATCTAGCCAAGTCCAGTTCAAATCCCCGGATGTGTTCTTGATCCGCCCCTTTTACCGAGGATGCATCGAGTGGTGACTTGTGCGGACTTGAGACAGCCATGTATCCCAGAATGCATCACGCACCAACCAGCAAGCGTCAATACCAGAGGAGAAAACCCGCGTAATATCAAAATACTACTGTTATTGTGTCATGAAATGTAATTTTAAGAGTGTTTCAGGCGAGAATGTAGTTGTTTAAAGCTCAAATATGTGGTTTGTTTATAAAGATAGCGCCTATTTGAAAAATTTATCTTACGCTTTCGGAGTTGTAAGATCCAGGTGATCACCGGGTGTTCAGCGCTCATTAACCCCCGACTGGAACAGCTTTTCCCCGGCTAGTGCTTCTGGCGTGTGCCGCTGGCTCTGGTGTCTCTAGTGGATAAACATGACGTATATTCGTCTTGTGTCGATCTTTGGTCTCACTCATTAATCTATTTGTTCCATGGCAAATTGTTTTGACTGAGGGAAAAGTGAAGTTTCATAACTTTATATATTTAGGCTATTTAACTATTTAACTTTGTAGCCTAATTGTTTGCTTAATTTCTCATTGTAAGTTAGCTTCTTATACCTTTTACTTATACCTTTACCTACTGGATATTATTGATCATTAAAAATTACATTTAACAAAAAAGAGACAGGGTTGTGTAATTTTATTTTATATACTAGATATATTTGTTATATTTATTTTAACATTCTCTTCACTATATGTAAAATAAAATTACACAACCCTGTCTCTCTTTGACAAATGTCAATAAAAATCAAGAATGTTTCATATTTTTTAAATGAAATAAAAAAGAAGCAGGTTTGTGTTTTAATATTTAATGTTGTTATAAATATGCAGTGAAGATAATTAATGTATGCGTTGCCTGAACCACAATTGTGTGGCCATTTAGGCTAATATGTTTAAGATTTTTTTTATTTATTTTTTCATTTAAAGAGGCAGAATGGTGTTTTATAAAATATTTCGTTTTATTGTTGACGAAAAGAGGCAGAGTTGTAGCATATTTCGTTTGATTGTTGCCTAAATACACAATTTCGTATGCTATTTCATCACTAAATTCACTTCTGAGAACATTTGATGCGAGAAATAACTGATTTCAAATATTGGCATTTTTACGAAAATATATGGCGAGTCGTAAATATTTGGGTTCTGCAGACGGCGTCTGTCCGGGCGAATTGCGCAATACCCGCAAGAACACATCGTCTCAAACTGTCAGCAGCGTTCTGTGAGCTCATCACCTTGTAAGTTCATTCTTCCAAGAACAACTAGCAAGAGCGTTCTCCCCAAGAACACAAGTCCGTTCTTTGCATTCTTGGTTTTGAGAAACACCCTTCATGAATTCATGGTCGCCATTTTCCAAATAGGCCTATAGAGGTGAAATCAGAACCACATACTAGCATACCACTGCTACTATTTCTGTCATAGAAAGATGTTGTTAAAGTAGCAAGAGTACTATACTAGTATTCGTTTCCGAATTCTGCATGGGTCTCTGTGGAACAAAAAAGGGGTGCTTTCAAACCGGGATAGGCATATTTAACCATCCAAACAAAAAAGTACAGAAGGCCTAAGAATTCTTGCATTATTATTATTTTTTTCATTTTTGTATGCTCTCAACTATTTTGTTATATTTTGTTATAATTTGACTGACTTCAAGCTTTTTTTTCCCTACAAATTAAACCTCTATCGCGTTGTCAATCAAATTGACCCACATTCAGTTTTGAAACAGTTAAACAGGTTTTTTTGTTTTTTTGTTTTTTGTTTTGTTTTACAGTGTATGGTGTGTAGTATCAATTTAATTCGGACATCATTATCATGTGACCTACCAGCGCCAGTTTGAGGAGTGCCTAAAAAACAATGTCAGTGGTGAGAGGTTCTGTTTCAAAAAGATGCGATTCAGAAGAATGATAAGAGTCCAGACAGAGACAGCTGCACTCCCATCACAAAAGCCACCACATCTCCTCATCAGAAAAGGTGTTCAATGTCCGTCAGGAACCTAAAGGGGGGATAACATCCACAAAAGACCCTCCTTTTTTCCTCAGAGGTGGCCACCATGCTGAGGTGAAATGAGGTGAGTCTCCACAACTTAAATTACATTTGTAGTATGTTATTGAAGAAAGTTGATCATTTTTTGTTATTATTATTATTATTTTTTTTTTATGGAATATTGCAGTATTTATTATAAATGATTTATCCATGCATCGACAAAATTAAGTCCCTCCATTTTTTTTCTGGTTTGAGAAGCTGTTTCACTCGGTTATCACAATATGCAAGGAAAGACTATACTTCCATTCCATGCTGACTTTTTTCATCACTGGAAGATCCATTTATGACATTTTCATTAAACATTTGTTTCTGTTCTGTTTATGATACTTCTCAGTTGTTATTCCGACTCGAACGTGTGACGTCGTAATGACGAATGCCTGACTTGGAGGAATGAGCTTCCCAGGTGCACTTGAAGGCAGCAAACCCTGATTCATGGTACATTTCTTTTATGTACTACATCCAGACTTAAAGGTGCGGTAAGCTTTGTTTATATATACACATGTAAATAAAATATCACAAAAATAGTTATCTTGAGGTATTACATTTGTCTCTGTGACAGGCCTAGGTTCTATCAACAAATCTAGTTTTGTGTTTTGTCAATCAATGTACATGGTGGTTTGTTGACATGTTTTTGGAGAGTGGGTCTTTAGAAAGAGTGAAGGAATGAACTGAGGTTAAGTCTTGCAGAAATTAGTGATGTGGCTACAATTGTTTACAGGATATTAAATGTAAGAACAGCAACAGCTTGGATGTAAGGTTTCAGGAACTGCAGGACATCAAATAAATGGCATGCTCGAATGAATCTTGCCAGAATCTCACTTAACAAAAGTTTCCATTAGCACTGAGCATATATCCTTTAAAACGTAAACTACATTACAACCTTAGACTCATTAAAATAATGTTTTTTGTAAAAACTATTTTAAACTTTACAACACTCTTAGCCATAGATTTTACCTTCAGTCAGGGCACAGTCTTTGAGGAGAAATCATTAGCCTCTGGGGAACAAACAGTTGGACTATATTATGTGTTTGTTATTGTGTCTGATCTCGTGTCTAGTGGTACAGGCTGTGTGGCCACAGCTGTACGAAGCTGCTTTGTATGGAGCTTCAACAACCAATCAGGGCATGACGTAACCTAGGCATTATAATGACCATGTGCAAATCACACAGACTAGCCATGAGGTCATGTCTCAAAGCTCTCTGTCTCACTCTCTTTTTCCCCTCTCTTGAATGAATAATTTCAATAAAAATGTGGTGAGGAAAACATGGTGAGTAAAATGGATCAGCCTACAGTCTTCCTGGTGTGAGCAGAGAGAAGTGCAGAATCACTGCTGAAAACCAGCCTCTGCTCATCTCTCGCTGTTCAGCTGCTCCAGGAGTGACTGTGTGACTCTTCTGCTAATTGCATCTGTGCTAAATTTAGCCCATGCGATGAGGAATCCTTTTGATTGGGTGACTAAAAATCTTAAAAACATACCCTGCCTGCCAGGTAAATCTAGCAGCCCCTCTATCTGTTTCTCTTTATCTCTCTCTCTCTCCTCCTCTCTTTCTGTTTCTCTCCATCTGCCAATCATCTGGGAATAAATGTAATATTTCATATGTCAGACTTGTCAATCAAAAGGAGTTGTGGGAAGTCATTTAGTGATGGCAGAGACTATTCTCTCTAGCAGCAGTAATCTCTCTTTTTATAAGGTTGTTTATTAGCCTATCAGCATGGGTTGTACTCCTCCTCCTGTCAGTCAAAGTCTACATACCAGCACAAATCAATCAAATTTGAAGCAGTTTGCTGCTCGCCTTTTATTAGCCTCTGCAAAACTCTCCTATATTTGACTGACTTCAAGCATTTTTTCCCTAAAAAATTAACACTTAAACGCATAACTCGGGTCTTTAGTGACCTGGGACGTTTTTCACTACCCTCCTCATCATTATTTTTTAAAGTTAGACATCATCCTTCTAAGTATTCCTCAATCAATTCATTATAAACAATATAACAAGAAAAAAAAATAAAGTTATAAAAGAATGCCTGTTTTCCCATTCATGTTTTGTAAAAGTTACAAACTGTGTAACACACTATAAAGCCGTGTTTCCACCGAAATTACCCGGACAATTTGTCCCAGGAACTTTTTTCCCCCAGACTTGTTACTGTCTGCATTTCCAGTTCCCGGTGGATTTCATCCTCTGAATTTAGGCTTAATAAAGCCTAGTACCGAAACAGGAGATACTGAAGACTTGCCACTTCATACTCCTCCATTTGAGGAGCTTGTGAAATTTGTGACTTGCGCCGTAGCTAAATTAAACATCGATTGGCCAGCCGAGAAACAGGAGCTTCATCATAGCTCATCATCCCTTTCACAACTTCGTCGTCAGGGCTTACTGTTTTATTCCTGATCTCCACACTGAGGTGTCGAGGTCGTGGAAGACACCGGTTTTATATTGTGTGTTTAGTCATCAAACATCTACCTACTCAAACATCTTAGGGCTAAAACAACACGTTTATGGGGCTTTGCCCATTAGAGGTTGACCGATAGTGGATTTTACCGATACCGATATTTAGGTTTGCCCGTACATTCCGATTAATCAACCGATATTTTTAAAATGGATACTGGATTAAAAACAAAAACATAACACTCCAAGTAAAACAGTGCTGAACTGAAATGTGCTAAATGAAATGAATATTAATATATTAAAATGAGAAGTTCTACAGAACGAATTCTACAGAAAATAATTTTATTTTAAGGTTAAGGTTAAATGATAAAATAAAAAGTCGATTTAAAATGTATTAGTAAATTTTGACATTAACAAACTAACAGTGGACAATACTACAACATTTATTAACCTTAGTTAATGCTAAAAATTTAATCTTATTGCAAAGTGTTGCCATTTCATTTAAATTCAAAGAGTCTGCTATATGCTTAAAGATGGCCATCTTTAAATATCTGTTAAGGCCAGAGCATTAAAATTGCATAAATATATATTACATGTATAGTCTCTCACTTTATTTGCTTTTATATTAGAACACTTGAAGATTATCTAATCAAAATAACAAGGCCTATGTATTGCAGTGAAAAAAAAAGAATTGAATCAAATGCGTTTCTGATTTGTTTGTTTCTGTCGGCTACATGAACATATGTTGAGAAAGCAATCACGTTACTAATGCAAATAGACGGTAACAATTGCGACATTAAACATTTGGATCAGGTTTGCGTGTGTTTTTGTTACATTGTTTTAACAGCTTGAGGTAGCCTATATGTTAGAGTCCTCACAGCCACGACAGCAAACATACTTCTGTTCTTTCTCTGTAAATGCAGCATCTAGTCAACCAATTAATTATTTTATAATGATATGGCAATATTTTAGCCTGGTTAAAACCAGACCATTCTCAGTTGTAACTGAGTTAGGGTCTGGCAAAGCGTCATAGACAAATCATTTCCAGAGGGGCGTCACCAACGGACGTCGCTGATAGACCTAAAACCAATCAGAGCGATGAAGGAGATGACGTATGCAGAGTGACAGAGAAACATCTCAGAGTGTTGTTCTTTGCTCGGTTTTTAACAAAAAATAAACATTCAAATCGCTTAAAACAGACGCGATAGCTGATTCTGATGAGTGATGTTCGACGGCGGCATCCATCTTTGTAATGTAGGCTACAAAATCTGCTTCAAAATCCCAGCGCTGTCGTCATCGTGTAAAGCCCGCCCCAACGTTTCTGATTGGTGCCTTGATATCGACGGACTGGAAATGGGCTTGAATGAGCTCTTTGCCAGACTAACTTTCAGAGCAAATCTAAATTTGCCGGAAGTTGTCTGGGTTCCCTTTCAGTCGCTCACGTCGACGTCACGTCTCCCGTTCACTCCTTCAGGGAACGAGGGTTACATTAGTAACCGAGACGTTTTCCCAGGCTAGCAATATTTACTTTAGTGTTCTGTATTCATACAGTTTCCTTGTCAGTGTTTTAAATGCGCATCTGAAGTGTCAGCGCTCTCTGTGCAGCTTGTGGTCTCCGCGCTGCGTGCAGCCTCACGTGTTACAAAAAATAACACGTGATGCCAGTGGTAGTTATTATTCCGCCTCTAGAGGCCGCTCTCACTCTGTATAATGACAGCACTCTCTTCTCAGCCGCTCTAGCAACCCGGAAAAACGATCGGTATGGAACGGTATGGATTTTTGCAGATAACGATAGTTCCACCAATCAACTAACGGTACCGATATATCTGCAAAACCGATGAATCAGTTGACCTCTATTGGTAAGGGCTGAAGAGACGCTTGCGAGATATCTCTCTCCTGACTCTGCATTGTCCCTTAAAGCCCTGACATTACCCACCAAGTCACTACATCGCCACTGGTGGGCAAAGCTTATTCGGCTGCAGGTCAAGCCACAGCATGTCTACATACAATGTTTAACCTGCTTAGAGACCTGGATGAGGGCAAGGAGCTCTGACGCTATCAAAGAGCTACGTCAAACAGCAGATTTATCTCTCTGGACCACCGAGGAGAAGGCCAAATCAGCTGGCTGCTCTATGGCAGCCCTGGTGGACACGGAGAGACATCTGTGGATAAATCTGACCGGAGTTAAGGAAAAAGATAAACGTTTTAAATTGTACGTCCCACTCTCTCCGGCTGGCTTTTATGGCGATGCTGTAAATTCAGTCGCCAAAAGGCTCCAGGAGGCAAAAAAACAGGTGGCGGCATTTGAAAAATTCCTCCCTCTACGCAGGTCTCTGGGGCTACTGGGTGAGAGCAGCCCCAGCTGTCTTTGAGGTCCTCACATAGGGCACATCAGAAGCATAGCATCGGTACCTGTACTCCCCCGTAGAAAGACTAGGAGGCGGGGCGAAGTCCTCAAAGGGCAAAACGGATCTGAGGGCCATTATTGCTTCCAAGAGAGCTTCTACAAAGAAGTCCTGACACCAATCGTGTCAGACTTCAGAGGGCAGACACCTCCGGGGGGAGACTGTTTCCACCTCACTATACGGTGCCTGCTTATCCTTGGTGCCCTCTGGGGGCCGTTCTGCCTACCCCGGCACTTCATGTGCTTCGGGGAGCAGCGGTTACCAGCGTGCACATGTCCCAACGTCTGCCTGGAAACGTAGCAGTATCGGGTCGCCCTCTCCCTCAGAGGGCAGCTCTAGAACAGTCAGGTCAGTTGTTCCCTGTCGGTTCGCAAGTTATACCAGAGGCTAATCTCTGGTTCCGGTTGAGAGACTGGTTCCTTTAGTCGTTTTTTTTTTTTTTGCAGAATGTACACTACTGACAAATATATATTGATGGGTCCTGCAGACAGTCCAAAAGGACTACAACATTCAGTTCAGGTCTTGCCAGCTGGGAATCTGGGTTTTACAGCCAGTACTTTATTTTTGTGGTTTCTGTCCTATTGTGGTTTCTGTCCTATTCAAGATCTGTGCCCAACTAAACCGCTCTGTAGGGAAGCTCAAATTCAAAATGCTTACTCTGAAGCAAATCGTGTCACAAATCAGGTCTGAGGACTGGTTTGTCATGATGTATCTCAAGTATGCTTACTTCCACATGCATATCCATTCTTCCTCAACACAGAAAGTTCCTGAGGTTCGCTTTCAGGGGCGAAGGGTACCAACAGGGATGTAGTGGAGGCTAAACGCACGTAAACGCCGTTTACGCACCTCCCAAAATTCGGAAATAGCGTTTACCCACCTCCAAAGTGTGTTTATCCACCTCTAAATTGCGTTTATCCACCTCTAAATAGCCTTTAGTTCCTAAGCCATTTTTAATAAAGCTTTTGTCGTTTTAGTTTCAAATAGTTTCCAATATCGTGTTCTTCCTTTCGGCCTAGCTTTCACAAAGTGTGTGGATGCAAGCTCTTGCTCCTTTGCAACTCCAGGGCATCCGCATGCTAAATTACATCAACCATTGGTTGATTCTAGCTCAATCAGAGCACATGGAGGTTCCACATTGAGATTTCGTTCTTGCCCAAATAAGAAACTTGGAGTTGAGACTGAACGCCAAGAAGAGTGTGCTTTCTCGATTGCCACATCAATTGTCTCAAATTGATGGCTGTATTTCTGGCCCTGAAATACTTCCTCCGGCAGGAGGCTACCATGTCCTGGTGCAGGTAATCAACACTGCAGTAGTTGCTTATATAAATCGCCAGGGTGTACTGCATTCACGCCATTTGAACAAACTGGCACGGCAGGTTCTGCTTCCTTCAGGGCGAAAAAACACCCCCTATCGGTGATTGATTGGAACACTATTTATTTTGGTTTTGAGTGGTTGGTGAAACCAATTGTTTTTGTGTTTAGATCTCAGAGCCTAGGCTGCCTACAGAGACGTAATTTTTTTTTTTTCTGACGGCCTGCTTATGGGGCGGTTTGCTAGCGGTTTGTTAGGAAAGATTAGATGAATGTGATCATTATTTTTTTTTTTGCCTTTTTTGGGCCTGAAATCACTTATACAACCTTTAACTGACATAAAAAAAATATATTAAAAAGTTTAGTTTCATTAGGCCTATGCCTAATCTGATGCACCACACTAAAACTGTTTAAAAAAATAATACAAACTATAGACATTTTTAAAAAATAACAAAAACTTACAAAAAACGACCAAACAGAATTACTAAAACTTAACTAAAATTAAAATGAAAGCAGAATTAAATTGAATTAAAAATATGAACAAACTATATAGTATCTCAGTGATATTAAAATAACACTAGTATGGCGATATTTGTTAGCCTACAGTGTTTTATTTATATTTAGGGATGCACCCAAAGCTCATGTAGCCTACTCGTAAAAACGTACATACATACTCGTAAAAATGCTCCGATACCCGATACCAGGCAGTGTGTAAACAGTGTTTGTGTCCAGACAAAGAAACACTGACAACAGAGGGTGTAATGGGGATAAACAAGAAGGCAGCCTATTAAGTAAATGTATCTTAGTGGAATATTAAACGAAGTATAGTAACGCTTATATAGCTGTGGTGCGCTAGCTGCAACGTGCAGTGGATTGAGCGCGCAGCGGCACAGACTCGTGCGAGCTAGCCGAACGCATCCCTTTTTCTCAGACGTCAGTGGAAAGTTTGTAGTTCAGTCGGATGTCAATGGCAAAGACAGTAAAACGAGGCATTATTATGTAGCTTATTAACGTTAACTGATGAGAGAGAGAGAGAAAACGCGCACTTCTTTTGAATGCTCTTGATTGCTGATTGTTAATTCATCACGTGTTATTTAGATTAAAACTATATCGTATATGTAAGTAAAACATGAACTGTTACCTGATTTATGCATAATGGGTGGTTCCCTACATTATTACAGGACATTTGCAGGACAAGAAGTTCCATGGACGAAACATCCAAAGCGGCCGCTCCGAAAAACGTCTTGATAGACAGTGCGCGGATATTGCCTTAACGTCTTGCGCATGTACTGATGAATTCACACAAGTTTATGTAAAAACGCCTGTCTTGGTGATTATCCCAGTAAACAAAGTCGGTTATATCTCAAGTGAAGGTAGACAGTATATTCAAATGGGGTCCGTGCGTTCGGTCTTAAAGGGGCAGCAGCTGCTGCTGTGTTTTAAAGGATTAGTTCACTTAAAAAAAAACTTTTTACTCACCCCCATGTCATCCAAGATGTCTATGTCTTTCTTTCTTCAGACGAAAAGAAATTAAGGTTTTTGATGCCCTTTGAAGCTGCACTGAAACTGTCATTTGGGCCTTGAACCGTTTGGGTTCCATTGAAGTCCATTATTTGGAGAAAAATCCTGGAATCTTTTCATCAAAAACCTCAATTTATTTTTGAGTGAAGAAAGAAAGACATGGACATCTTGGATGACATGGGGGTGAGTAAATTATCAGCAAAAGTTTTTTAAAAGTGAACTAATCCTTTAATGTTACTCAAACAATGGACAAATAAATTACTTACTGCTCTTGACTAAATACAGGCTACACTTTTTTTTAACTTTACAAAAAGATTAATCTATATTTAATGTATACAATACAGAATATGCAATGAATATGCAATGTTTGATTACTTTATTCAAATTTCTGTGCTATATATGTGCAATTTGATTATTTGTTCTTATTTTATTACTGACTGCTTACTTGTCTTTAATAAAGTTTTAAATCCACATTAATTATGCTGGTAGTTTTTGTAGTATCAAAATTGAAATAAACAATTGATATTTCACTGGTGTCTAAACATTTGTACCACTGTCTGAATCCTCAGCATTGAGCCCCTTTGAAGCTGCTCTAAATATGTGATGTGCTATTAAATGAAAGATAAAATATGATAGAGCAATAGAATGAACAATGAAAGAAACAGAAGCTCATACAATGCATTTTAGCAGGCTTAAGCATCAAAATAACTGAAGGAAATATAATTTGATGAACAAATTAAGGCAACTAATATGATTTATATTATTTTGGTTGATCTTATAATACATTTAAAAATTAGAAATGCAGTGAAAATACAGGTATCGGTTTTCTTTATCGGTATTGGCCACATACGTGCTCCTTGGGGAAAAAAGTAAGCATCAAGCCCTGAATTGTCATTATATTTAACAATATTGCTGTTTTGTTTTTTGTTTTTTTCTCTCACTCCATTTCAACATGGAAAAATACATTGAGGGGTAGACCTGCAGCATATATAATTACTTTTAAGTACAGTCTTCAGCTCATGTGAGAGACCATTCAGATGACTCTTCAATCTACTTTGGTTTAAACCACACACTAGTGATCAATATATTGATTCAAATTTAGGAGAAGAGGAGACCAGGTACTGTTGTAATACATTTTAATGTGTGTTTTGATTTGTTTGTATTGTATGTTGTTGTTTTTGTTGTTGTTGTTGTTGTTGTTGTTGTTGTTGTTGTTGTTTTTTTTTAATGATTTTTGTAGTGTCTTGAACTTTGAACTTCTTTGTACATGTCAAAACATGTATCTATACAACTTATCCTAAAACTGTTTAATTTCATTAACATGATTGCAAATCACATTACAATCCAGACATCATCTTCTTCTTCTTCTTCTGCTTTTTTCTGCTTCTTCTTCTGCTGCTTCTTCTTCTGTTTCTTCTTCTTCTTCTTCTTCTTCTTCTTCTTCTTCTTCTTCTTATTATTATTATTATTATTATTCTGCTTCTTCTTCTGCTTCTTCGGCTTCTTCTTCTGCTTCTTCTTCTTCTTCTGCTTCTTCGGATTTTCACTGTTCTAAACCCTGCTTTTAACCCTGGGTGAAGGAAAATGTAACACTTGTCATTTAGAAATTTTGTTAGCACAGCTTTTTACCCAGGGTTTTGAAACTCTGTTCTGGAACACCTCGCATTGCAGTGCCAAACATGTATAGTGTGAAATGATGTGGTTTTAGAATGTTACGGCTAGATGCTTGGCAACCTACAGCCAATGGCGTGCCATTCAGATGCTTTGGACAAACACTCAAATGCCGTGTGTTGTATAAATGTTGTTTTAATGTTTGAGAGTGAAAATGTAAAATGGCAACTAAAAAAATCGTCAATTGGTGCGAAGAAGAGATCGTTACATTCTTTTCTTTATAACGATAGAATTAAAGTCCATTCAGGACACACTTGATAGTACATTCGGCCAGTTTTGGGAAAAGTTGCAGTACAATATTGCGTTACTCCCTAAAAAGTGTATTGTAAAGGCCCTTTCACACCAAAAGTGAAATGAAATGCAAATTCACGCCTGTACAGTAGAGGGCTTAGCTCAAACAAACCTTTCAGCTGCCCTGCCATTCTGGATTGCATAAGAATAGGACAAAGGAAAATAATATTCAACTTTCTTCAGCAATAAAAAAAAGAACATAGAATGTCAGCAGCAAAGACATTGGTTAATAAAGTGAGATTAATACATAAAGTGCATTTTGTGTAATTCAACATTTAATTAGGTTTATGTAATATTCTGAGTTTGCATTTCATTGTTTTTATTCATTTTTAGGAAAAAAGAATCTGTTTTTGTGCAAGTGAGACGCATGCTCTCATTTAGTCTAGAACTACAATAAGCCGAGGTGTAAAGTCCAGGTTCAGACAGTAAAAGTCCTGCTCAGTATTTTGTTCCAATCACATGGATTTGCTAATTAGCACAGTTTTTCAGCCAGGAGATGGAACTAATTAGTGAAATCAGCTGAATTAGTTCATAGGTGGAATAAACATATGGCAGGACTTTTACTTTCCCCTGGACTTGGCCCCTGGACTTAACACCTCTGACAATAACCATCATGTATACACAGCGCACATAATGCCTCTGCACTTACTCTGTAAGTAAGTGCAGAGTAAGTATACATGGGGAAATGGGAACAGGAGAGGTGTCAGTCAATAAATGGTAAAAAAGTAACTCGGATATTTAATTGTAACTTTAAAAGTGCATTACTTTTCTAGTTACTTTAAAAAAAGTAATCTGCTTATGTAACTCACGTTATGTTAATGTGTTACCCCCCAACACCGCATTCTGCAAATTCTAATATGAGGACATACATTGAGCTTTTAAATAAACCGCTTGCTTGCTGCTTTTCTTCAATCGATGACACTGACACCACACATTTGCTAATTATAGGGGTGTAACAATACACCTGTGGACCGATACATTGATATATAACTTACAATACGATGTATCAATGCGACGTGGAAAAAATCCTTACGAATACCAAGGATTAGTTGTTAACCCCAGGTAAATTATGAGAAGTGGGAAACTTGATGCAAGATAACTCAAGACTCCATTTACCCTGGGTATACAATGATAGTATGCCCTGGATAGTATTATAGCCTAGTGTTGTAGGTTATAACAACCAATTTAGAAAAAAGATACAGAATTTAGGGATGTGCTGTATATTTTTCTAAACTAATTTAGTGTTTAGCCGGAAAATATGGGGATATTAAAGCAAAGTTTGACACAGCACAAAAGAACACACAAGCTACAAATGTTGAAACAAAATGTGTTAGAAAATCCTACACCCTATCTCTCCTAATTAGAAGTAGTCTCTTTAGACTAGTTCAAATGCATATGTAGCAATTAGGTTAAAAGTTATCTAACTTTTTAAAGATACATTGCCATTACTTGATTCATGATGCTGGGGAAATCAAACATTCATAACCACTGTGCTACTGTATTATAATTTCTTTAAATTATGTTCCATTGCATTATTATACTATTGAGGTACATTTGGGGTTTAAAATGTTCTGCTCTTTAATATGAAGGTATTTATATTAATAGAAATATTGCATACTCCTAACAACTCTGGACCTCAACATATGTTCATCTCTCAATCTGATTCCGTTTTGTACAAACACTTCACTGATTATATTCCATGTTATGTCATCGGAAGCACTCAAAGTAATACCAAATCCTTTTGGGATATTTTTTCAGCTAAATCTGGTGCACTTGTCATTTCAGATCAGATCATCCCTTAGAATGGACTCAATCAAACGCTGAAGTGAAACACAAAGTGTAGTTGAAAAGAGGCCTAGGAAAGGAGTTTAAAGAGAAGAAAAAGAGGAAGCTCTGGTTGAAGTATGATTTATTCATTGTTGTTTTTCTCAGGACTTTTTTCACACTAAAGGACAGGGTACTTTGAACTGGAGTACAAAGCGATGTATATTTGGGTCACACGTTATTCTGCGTCTCTTCCAGAAGTGTTTTTTTTTTTTTTTTTTTTTTTTCTGTTGTATGCTTTCGCTTCAGAGAACTCGTCTGGTGGCTGGGTTGGTTTCTTCCTCCTCTTCTACACGTTCGTCCTTGAAGAGTGGATCAGCGGGGTGCCCTGATGTGTGTGTGTGTGTGTGTGTGTGTGTTGGGGGGTGGGGGATGTAGAAGGGGCAGAGGGGCTCAGAGCTAAATAATGGATGATTTCTTATTGAAATAAAGCTGAGGAGAGAACAGTGCGGGCAGGCATGTCATTACCAAGGAAACGGAGCTGAATACCTAGTCCTAAACTTGCAGAGTCAAACACAGCCAGACCATCAGAACCGCTGCTGTTCAGTAGCCATTTCATTATAAAAAATAATCATTGTGACAGGTAAAAGTGAATGTCTTTAACACCCCAGCATATTATACACATTATATTTGGGTCTATGACATGAGTTATTTTTATTTTATTTTTTTTGTCTAGATCTGATAATTTATACAAAAAAGAAAAAGAAAAAATGCAGTTCATGCATGCACTTCAGTCAACCTCTGAATGAAAATTAATTTATATATATATATATATATATATATATATATATATATATATATATAAAAAAAAATCAAGCTCAAAAGTCATGAAAAACATGTTAATCTTCCCAAATCAATGTGGCTCAACCAACATGCAGGACATAATAATAATAATAATAATAATAATAATAACATAAACAAATTCAATGATGTCATAAAGACTTCAGAAGACCCCGTTGACTCTAAAGGCCACGAGTCTCTTAACGTTAAGGTTAGTTCAAGATCGAAAGTCTAACGTGATGTGACTTAACTCATATATTTGGAAATATATCAAATAAACCTTATGCATACTCTCACATTTATGTAAGGGAAAGATAAAGATATCTCGATGCATCACATTGCGTCAAATACATTTTTCTATTAAAGTCATGTAGGATATTTAATTCATAGCTTTTCAAGCTTCAAGCATACATTTAATTGTAAACCGAAATAATAGATTATGGCCCGGTGGATTATCGATTAATTTGATTAATTTCTCAAAAGTAGTCTCTACTAGGGCAGGGTCATATAAAATGTATTTGATTTTATGATTGTAATCAACCTGAACTATGGTCTCTCAAACACAAGTGGCAGCACTTGAGTTGCCAGTCCAGGGTATTTGTCAATGCTGCTAACAGAAAACATTACATTTTCCATTAGAGTCTCTATGGTATCTAGTTATGATGTGTTATCAAATAGTGAGGTATAGGCTAGGAGCATAAGCAATAGGCCTAGAACTAGTAATCACAGCTGTGGTATGATTTACAGTAATCATGATCATTAATAATATCTCAAATCATTTTGTTAGCATTAGTTAAGCACAGCCTCATTTCAAAATATCTTCCCTGTAAGATCTTTTTTAGTTGATGACACAATAGAATGCAACCCAACATCAACTAAAAAGTTACATGTTAAATTATTGACTTTATAGATCTTATTAATAACTTAATTCCACATTTGTTTTGCATATTTGTGACATTATATGTTACTTTCTACACTTACATAATATCTACACACAATGTGGCTGCAGAAATTTTAACAATGAGGCATATGACTTTCTGCAACCAGTAGAATCAGATTCAGAATTATAAAGGAATCAGAAAGTTTAACACTAACACTAAATGGGTACACAGAATAACATTTGTTGGCATCTACCTATAAAAACATGCTCAATTTGGACTGGCCAACCCCATTCTTAACACAGATTGGGTTCGATTGCAGATGCCTGTCTGACCGGAACTTGCTATCATAGCTTTGCTAACAGAGTTTTAAATTCGCGTTTATAGACCACCATGTAAGACAGTCATAACATAGACATTGGTTTCTGAATGTAATCATTCGAGGTGATGCAAAGCATGCCAAAAAATTAATTTTGCATTTATCAAATCCAGTTTACCACAACTGCTTCAGCACAATTTAAACAAACACAAGGTTTCCAAAGTGCTGTACACCACAACAATAAAAGACACAATAGGAAAAAAGTAATAAAATAAGCCAAACACAATAAAATAAAAGTAATAAAATAAGATAATAACAGCATAAAAATAAAATCAATTCAAATCGAATAATTTTGTGAATAAAGTGCACTGCAACACAAAATATTCAAATCACATCAATCACGATTACCTGGTGTTAAAAGCCAGAGTAAAAAAACTGGTTTTAAGCAGAGATTTAAAATGAGACATGTTAGGAGGCTTGTCTGATGTGTAGTGGCAGTACATTCCTAAGTTTTGGAGCTGCAACAGCAAAAGCTCGTTCTCCTCTAAGTTTTAGACTAGTTCTAGGCACTGTCAGGAGCAGCTGGTCAGCTGACCTGAGAGAGCGGCTGGGAATGTAGGGGTGCAGTAACTTCTCCGTAGACATACACGCGGAATCACATCCGAGGATAATAGTTAGTTTCTGCGTAGACATACACACGGAATCACATCTGTTTCTGCGTAGACATACGGAATCACATCTGTTTCTGCGAAGACGTACACGCGGAATCACATCCGTTTCTGTGTAGACATACACGCGGAATCACATCCGTTTCTGCGTAGACATACACGCGGAATCACATCCGTTTCTGCGTAGACATACACGCGGAATCACATCCTGGGATAATGGTTCGTTTCACTCAGAACATTTAACGGCGTAGACATACCGGTACACGCGGAATCACATCCGGGGATAATGGTTTGTTTCTGTGTATACATACACGCGGAATCACATCCAGGGAAGATGGTTCGTTTCTGCGTAGACATACACACGGAATCACATCCGTGGAAGATGGTTCGTTTCTGCGTAGACATACACGCGGAATTACATCCGTTTCTGCGTAGACATACACGTGGAATCACATCCGGGGATAATGGTTTGTTTCACTCTGAACATTTAACGGCGTAGACATACCGGTACACGCGGAATCACATCCGGGGATAATGGTTTGTTTCACTCTGAACATTTAACGGCGTAGACATACCGGTACACGCGGAATCACATCCGGGGATAATGGTTTGTTTCTGCGTAGACATACACACGGAATCACATCCGTGGAAGATGGTTCGTTTCTGCGTAGACATACACGCGGAATTACATCCGTTTCTGCGTAGACATACACGCGGAATCACATCCGGGGATAATGGTTCGTTTCTGCGTAGACATACACACGGAATCACATCCGTTTCTGCGTAGACATACACGCAGAAACACATCCGGGGATAATGGTTCGTTTCACTCAGAACATTTAACGGCGTAGACATACCGGTACACGCGGAATCACATCCGGGGATAATGGTTTGTTTCACTCAGAACATTTAACGGCGTAGACATACCGGTACACGCGGAATCACATCCGGGGATAATGGTTTGTTTCACTCAGAACATTTTACGGCGTAGACATACCGGTACACGCGGAATCACATCCGGGGATAATGGTTTGTTTCTGTGTAGACATACACGCGGAATCACATCCGGGTTTAATGTTTCGTTTCTGCGTAGACATACACGCGGAATCACATCCGGGAAGATGGTTCGTTTCACTCAGAACATTTATCGGTGTAGACAAACCGGTCCAGATAGCTCAAAATGCGTACAAATAACTCGCCACTTGGCTTTAGAAAGTGGCGTGTATGTTTACGCAAAGTCATGATGTCACGTTGAAATATGTCATTATAATTTATGTGATGGTTACATTACTTGTTTTACTTGTTAGGAAAATTAGATTTTTGCATAACCATATGAAACCAACATGAATACAACGTATACATTTCTAAGAACTGTTCAAAGATTTTTTTTTTACATTTTCATTATCATGAAGACTATTATTTGTGATTTATCAAGAAGAGTTAAATGAATATAACTATCCAAAAGAAATCCAAGAGATTTTCTTGGATAAAGTGGATTATAGTATAGATGCACATAATTTTAACAGATGGTGTTATGAACATTCTTGTGTTATATTAATCAAATAACTGTCCATGCATTTGCCCACTTCTTACTGTAACTCTCTCTCTTACACTGTATGTTGGGAGCTGAGAAATGCTGCTTTTTTTTTTTTTTAAGTTGTAGGCCCATAGCAAGGCAGTCAGATACTTGGCAAAAACTCATTACTTTTTTTTCCAGAATTACTTCAGTTGGGGTTTTTAGTCATTAATCATATAGTATTCTGCTTGTTTTTGCTTCAATCTGCACCATACAGGAAATGGTTTGTCACGTGTATTTTTTCCCTCCCTGTTGCCTTAATCAAAAACCCAAGGTCTAAGAACGACCTTAAAAATACTTAGCATATATCAAAGATGGCGATTGCAACTTTCTCCGCATTTTCTCTGAACTCATTAACACTTTGAGAGAAACTTCCAGGGCCCTTTGCCAACAGAGTGAAAAATGAGGTGAGGAGTGGCCCCCGACAGAGAGCTGCGTTCGGATTCAACGATAGCACTTGATTGGCTGTTCTCACTGATGAGGCCAGCATACACATTCAGCTCATTGCTGCATCATGCAAACAACCCATACATTTACACCCAAGCCTGACTCTAGCTTTAACCAAGGTCACATAGCCTGCTTTGGTTGTGTGTGTGTGTGTGGCTGACAAGGTTTTTGTAAGAAAACAGTTGCTTGTATGTAACAAAATTTGCATCTAAGCTCTGGAAAGCTACTGAAAGACTGTGCAACTAAAAGTAAACATAAGAAATCAGTACTCCGGGATAGTTTAAGGGATTAGGTACACAATGTAAGTGCAAACATAAAGTAAGCCATTTAAACCGTGCCTTTTTAATTTGGCAGCTCAATATAAAACAAAATCATTTTGACAATAACCAAGACAGGAACAACAATCTTTGCTTGGTGAATCCAGTGCTTTTAGTCAGACATATGGTGATGATAATTAATCCCAGAACCAAAAGAAAAACAAATAAAAAGAGGCTTCATAAATAAAGGGCCAACTAAGAGCTCGAGGGCTCTCCTGTGAGACACAGAGGAGAGACGAAAGAGAAAGAACTGATCTTATCATAGGTCCGCGGTGGAATGAGAGAGGACAGGAGAGTCAGGCCACGCAGAGGAGGAAGAGCTCAGACTGAATATATGCCTCCGGAACTTTTCCACAATACAAACAGACCCGAGACACTCTGATAACACATCTCTGCATTAACATTGTGATGTGGTATGAGGAATGGTGCGCACTGCACAGTGATGAGGATTCATCATGTTGCTGTTTTTTTATTTATTTTTTGCTCTGTTTTGTTTTTATAGAAGCTTGTTTCCTTCACAGAATAAAACATTTTATAAGATTATTGCGACTTTATATCATGCAATTCTGACTTTATTTCTCAGAATTGTGAGATATAAAGTCGCAATTCCATGTTATGAAGCACAATTCTGACTTTTTTCTTGCAATTGCGAGTTTATATCTCGCAATTCTGACGTATTTTCTCTGAATGATGAGAAATAAACTTGCATTGGGAGTTATAAAGTTCTACCAAAAAGACTTGAGGAATTTTGTATGGAATTAATTTGATTTAATCAAATAAATTTAGACGATAAAATACAAATAAAGTAAACCTTCAACGAGCTCCGTCTCAGAGTTCTTTGGCGTATGCCCCGTCCTCCGTCCAGGTTTGGAAGTTAATTGGTAGGTCCTGCCTTATGATAGAGGCAGGTGCGGAGCCTACCCAGGAACGAGTGGATGGGAGCTATCCTGGTGGTGGTGGGGAGGATGGAGGGGAACTTTGCTACGACACCTATAGGCAACAAAATAGGAGGGTAAGATCAGTCTTTTTATATTTGATGTCGAGCTGTGATTGGCTGCAAGAAATTATGAATTAATGACGTGGCAGAGGAGTCTTTCTGATAGAACTTACGCTTACGCTTTCATTTCTATAAGGCAAAAACTGATTAACTGCGAGTTGATATCTCACAATTCTGGGTTTATAACAAGCAATTGCGACTTTATATCATGCAATTCTGATTTTACATCTCCCAATTGCATGTTATAAAGTCAGAATTGTGGGATATAAACAGAATATAAACAGGAAAAAGTCAGAATTGTGAGTTTATTTCTCGCAATTCAACCTTTATAATACGCAAATGCACCTATATCATTTAATTCTGACTTTATAACTCGCAAATGCAACTTTATATCACGCAATTCTGAAAAGTAATTTACCTTTTTTATTTGTTATTCTGTGGCAGAAACAAGCTTTCATATGTTTTAGAGTGGTTACATTAACAAAGATAGTTGCACCCCTCTTGCAACTCCGACAAGACCAAAAAACACACCATCTTTCTTTTTTGACCACTGACCTATTTCAACCCAGACCACATTGGACAAATATAACCTAAAATTCACTTCCAGTGCTGTCATGCTATCAGTTACACTATTCATTAGCATGGCTAAAATAATTTACGATAATGATATTATCACAATGACTATAGAAATTCTGAATAATGATAATAACAATAATAATAAATGGTAACATTTAAATTGATCTTTAACTATCTTCTTTTTCTTTGGTTTTTTTTTTTGGTTTTGTTTTTTGGCCAATGAATGCACTCAAAATATGAGGGCAGAGGAGAGAGGGTTTGTAACCATAAAGGTGTACAAAAGGAACTTGTCTATCCTCAACTGTCTTTTCCAATAGGCAAAAAAGCCCCAAAATTTAACAAAGTAATTCCATCCAATATCATTTTCACATGATAAATATTTAACTAGTTTATGATGGATTTTCATATTTTAATATTAAAAGTCTGGGTCTGGGACAAGAGTATAACAATAAAATAATTACATAAAAGATACTTGAAAACTTGAAAAGTTATGACAAAAAAAAGTTTGAATGTATTATGAGGAAAGTTGATTAAATAAACCCTGGGACAAGCAGTAAAACTGAGGAACATAAATTAGAATAACAGTTCACTGGCACATTATAAGGTATTTGTTCCTATAAAAAGTCATGTTACAGTGAATGATCAATAAAGAGGGAACTAAAAAGAAATGTAAAAAAATCTAGCAAGCATTGTAACCAGTGATGACTCATGAGGAGTTCCCTTTGAAGGGAACTCGAGCTGCGTAAAACGCTGTGGGAACGCCCCTGCGTGAGTGCGTCATGAAGCACAAATGGAATCAGTCCAATGGCGAGATGGAACATCATAGGCAGGTGACGTCATCGACCAGGAAACTATAAAGCACCCTAAAATCACAACCGCGTCAGCTTCTGTGCCTTCAGCAAGTGCTCTGTGTGTGAAATCATTGTCCAAGTGTTTTTGTCTGTCTTTAGTGATTGCTAGGCAGGAGTTTTCACATATAAAAAAACCCATATATATATTTCATCATGAAGGAAGTGTGTTCCCCACTGTAATCGTTATCTCACGGGTGGGGATTCACACCAACTATGTGTTGTTTGTTTGGGAGTAGAGCATGCCCAGTCAGCCCTCGAGGGGGCTGATTGCGAGCATTGCGAGCGTTTCCCAGTTAGAACGCTCCGCTCCCGCCGGGCACTCTTTGAGGAGAGTGGTTCGGTTCGCGCTCCCCGCGGCGTCGGTCCCGCTTCTGTCGAGGCAGAGTGGGGTCGTCACTTGTGGGGATTGCAAATGGATCTGACAGCGGGGTTTGAGACGGGCTCTGCCCTATCTCAGCTTTCACCTGTCAGGTCTAGTGCCTCTGTTCAGGGTCTGGAAGCACGCGCTGCGGTTTCTTCTGCCCAGGCTTAGGCACCAATACTGCAGCTATCCAGTTCTGAGGAGCTGGATGTTGTCAGTATTGAGACAGGGGATACTGAGGACTCGTCACCTCATTCCCCTGAAAATGAGGAGCTCATGGAGATGCTTACTCGTGCTGTGTCTAAATTAAGCATTGAGTAGCCATCTGTTAGGCAGGAGTCTGTTCTTAAAAGCAAACTTGATGAGAGATTTCTGCCCTCCCGTGCCCAACCTCCACGTAGGTGCCTACCGTTTTTACCCGACCTCCATACCGAGGTATTGAAGTCGTGGAAAAAAAATAATCGTATTTTTAGTCCCCAGACCTCCACTTATTCTAATATTTCGGGGGCTAAATCTCATGGTTATGGGGCTATGGCCAAGGCAGAGGAGACGCTCACTAGCCATCTAATCAGCGTCTTCTCTTAAGGCACCAGCTCTGCCCTCTAAGCCCCTCAGAAACACCTCGGCTTTAGTGGGCAAAGCTTATTCGGTTGCAGGTCAGGCTGCGGCATGTCTGCACACGATGTTTATACTGCAGGCATACCAGGCTGATTTATTGAAAGATGTGAGTTAGAGTGAGAGTGAGGAGAACTACGTCAGGCTGATGATTTATCTCTGCGTGCCACCAAGGAGTGGGCCAAGTTAATGGGCCGTACTATGGCAGCCCTGGTTGCCGCAGAGAGACATCTTTGGTTGAACCTTTCTGGTATTAAGGAGAGAGAGAAAGCTTTCCTTTTGGACGCTCCACTTTCCACTACTGGCCTGTTTGGTGATGCAGTTAATACTGTTATTGATAAATTCCAAGAGGAAAAGAAACAAGCAGCAGCGTTCCAAAAACTCCTCCCACTAAAAATTCACGTCCCAGGGACTGCTGGGCTGGGGCAGTCCCGGCCGTCAACGAGCTCCTCCCATCGGGCGCAAAAGAAGCAGAGTGCTCACTATCAAGCAGATCGTGTCACAAATCAGGTCCGAGGACTGGTTTGTCACGATAGATCTAAAGGATGCATACTTCTACATTTCCATCCTTCCGCAACACAGGAAGTTCCTGAGGTTTGCTTTCGGGGACGAAGCGTACCAATATCGTGTTCTTCCGTTCGGTCTAGCTCTATCTCCCCGCACATTCACGAAATGCATGGACGCAGCACTGGTTCCGTTGCGCCTCCAGAGCATTCGCATCCTACTATCCAACTATGTCGACGACTGGTTGATTCTAGCTCAGTCGGAGCAGCTTGCGGTTCGGCATCGAGATGTCGTTCTCGCACACATGAAGAAGCTGGGGTTGAGGCTGAATGCAAAGAAAAGGGTGTTATCCCCATCTCAGAGGACCTCTTTTTGTGTTATTTGGGATTCGGTTATGATGGCTCGTTTATCCCCTGCTCGCATCGCTTCGATTCTCTTAGCCAAGAAACAAGTGAAGCTAGGCCAGTTGCTCACTGTGAAGCAGTTCCAGAGACTGTAAGGTCTGATGGCATCAGCGTCCAACGTTATACCTTGCGGCCTGCTGAACATGAGACTGTTACAGTGGTGGCTCAGGACCAAGGGGTTCTCCCCGAGGGAAAACCCGCTCCGCATGATCAAAGTCACACGGCTCTGCCTCCGTGCTCTGATCTTGTGGAAAGAACCTTGGTTCCTGTCCCAGGGACATGTGTCGGGAGCTCTTTGTCGTCGTGTAACGCTATCAACAGATGCTTCCCTCACAGGCTGGAGGGCGATCATGAGTGGTCGCCCATCCCGGGGTCTGTGGCAGGACCATCATCTCTCGTGGCATATAAATTGTCTAAAAATGTTGCCGGTATTTCAGGCTCTGAAATATTTCCTTCCAGACCTGAGAGGTCACCATGTTCTTGTCAGGATGGACAACACATCAGTGGTCTCCTACATAAACCACCTGGGGGGTCTGCGTTCGCGCCCATTATACAAGCTGGCTTGCCAGATCCTTCTATGGTCCCAGGGGAAGCTTCTTTCATTCAGGGCGATTTATATCCCGGGGTATCAGGGGGCAGACACCCTGTCGAGGCAGGGGCCGAGGCCCGGGGAATGGAGACTCCACCCCGAGGTGGTGGAGCTCCTTTGGAAGCATTTTGGTCGTGCCGAGGTAGACCTGTTTTCGTCCAGGGAGACATCACACTGTCCACTGTGGTTCTCTCTAAGCCTTCCAGCTCCTCTGAGGTTGGACGCTATGGTACAGGCGTGGCCGAGGTCACGTTTGTACGCCTTTCCCCCGATTGCTCTGCTCCAAAGAGTTCTGGAGAGGGTTCGCAGGACAGGGTCAGTCTACTGTTGGTAGCCCCGTTCTGGCCGGCCCGAGTATGGTTTGCGGACCTTATGTCTCTCCTCGACGGCTCTCCTCTGGAGATTCCGATAAGGAGGGACCTTCTCTCTCAGGCGAGTGGGTCGATCCTTCACCCCCGCCCGGAACTGTGGAAGCTATGGGCTTGGCCTCTGAGGGGGCCCAGCTCGTAAGTGCAGGTCTCTCAACTGAGACCATCCTCCACTCCAGAGCTCCATCCACGAGGAAGTTATATGCCTTGCCTTGAAGCGGAAATTATTCACTTCCTGGTGTGGTGAACGCCTGCTGGACCCAGTTAACTGCCCAGTGTGTGCAGTGCTGGAATTCCTGCAGGAGCGTTTCTCCACTGGGTTGTCCCCCTCCACACTAAAGGTGTACTTGGCGGCACTAGCTACTTACCATGTCCCTTTAAGTGGAGTCTCTTTGGGGAGACACCCACTTATAACATGTTTTCTTTGAGGCTGAGGCCAGCGGTTCGCACAAGGGTGTCAACCTGGGATTTGGCCATCGTACTAGAAGGTCTCTCCCTTGCTCCTTTCGAGCCCATTGAAGAGGTTTCTGAGAAGTTCATCACTCTTAAAACTATCTTTCTTCTTGTTTGTGATGTTTGTGATGCGGCAGGCTGGTCCTCACCACATACATTTGTTAGGTTTTACAACCTGGACTTCAACTCCACTCCTGGGGCGCAGGTGCTTTTGTCCGAATGTGCGCTCTTACTTCACACGGACACTTGCTCATATGGCGACGTAGGTATTAGCGATCCCACAGCATTTACTCATCTCGAGTTCCCTTGAAAGGGAACGTCTCGGTTATGTATGTAACCCTAGTTCCCTGAATAGGGAACGAGACGCTGCGTCGTTCTGCCATACTCCCGGCATGCCCGTGATCGACTTGCTTTAGACTAATCAGAAGCTGACGCGGTTGTGATTTTGGGGTGCTTTATAGTTTCCTGGTCGATGACGTCAGCCGCCTATGACGTTCCGTCTCGCCATTGGACTGATTCCATACGTGCTTAATGACGCACTCACACAGGGGCATTCCCACAGCGTTTGATGCAGCTATTCAGTGAACTATGGTTACATATGCAACAGAGACGGTTTTATCTGATTTTTTTTTTTCTTTGGTCAAAGCTCCCATCCATTTTCTTATGAGTTTACTCTTTAACATCATCAAACAATTTGACAATTCAGTGTCGGGCCATTGGGAAAATGTCTACCACTTAGTGCTGAATCATATAATTTTATCAATAGCCACAGTCATTGTTGGAGTTGCGGGATCTCTGATGAAAAAAAAAAAAATTGCAATTATATGGCCTGTCCAAAAACTGCTGTCTGAGATAAATACAAATTGTTTGATTAGATGGACACAATGCCATGATTTTTTTTTTGGCCTTACAAAAACTCTGCAGGGCAGAGGCTTACAGCTTTGTGTGTGTGTGTGGGTGTTTGTGTGTTTGTGTGTGGGGGGGGGGGAGGGTGTGTGTGTGTGTGTGTGTGTGTGTGTGTGCGGGGCTAAAACGAAGAACAGACAAACATTATAAGCATCTCTAATAAGACGCTTGGGCTTTGGGCTTTTGGGAGACTCCCCTCGGTGCAGGCCTGGTACTGAGATAAGCCAACTCTGTTGTCGTCTCGGTAAAATCAACAAAGAGAAACAGGCAAAGGGAGAGTTGCTCGTCCCCAGTGCAAAGTGGGGTTTTGTGGCGCCGGAGCATTTAGACGCATTAGAAATCATTAAGGCTGGGCTCTACAGGATAGTGTGCCAGTCCAGGCCGAACCAGTTTACTGTGTCTCCAACACCCCTTTTATAAGCCCACTAATCCTGCTCGGAATAAGGGAGAAAAGCAAAAAATGCAAACTATAAAATGGAACTCGCTTCGATGTGGAGTTTTTAGGCCTGGATGGGCCACACATATGTGTATTTATTCAGTTTACACTTACCCTCTGCTAATCTGTGTCCCTCTGTGTGCGATGCACCAGAGGGATAAAAAAAAAAGTCTGGTTTTTGCTGCCGACCAGCAGGTGTGTGTGTGTGTGTGTGTATAAATGGTTCCGGCGTCCTGCAGAATGCTCAGGGACACACACGCCGTTCAGATAATGGAGTGTGTGTGAACTTCACAGGCTCCGTGGGCAGCCCCAGGGGGCGAGCATCCTCACACTGATAGCAAAGAGGACGAAGTGTGTAACTGCGGCAGAAAGTGACTGCCGTAAGCTGCTCCATTCTTTCTCTGTCACACTCACTCATTTTGTCTCTCTCTCTCCTTCTCTTACTGCTCTAATGAATGGCCGGGGCTGGAGGGGTCAGCAGCTGGAGTCTAGGGAATCATTAGAGTGGCAGGCTGCAGGGCTGGAGCCCTGGACTCAGAGAACCTTTGGCCCGTGTGTGCTAAGTACCCAAACAGCGCGTTCAGACGACCGTGGCCGCGCTGAGCCGAGCAGCTCTGGGATTTGGCCCTGAACACCGTCATTCGTCTCTGGCCATTCCAGCCAGCCGCTGGGTACATTAAACACTGATCTATGAGAGAGGACCATCCTCACCCGGCCCATAGAACTGACACACAGGAGAAAAGGCCCTGTTCCATCACAGTGCTTATTACAGCTAACCTTTGGACCACTGAAAGTAGTTGTTTGTGAAGTGCATTTGTAGCATTTGGTTTTAGTAGACTGAAACATCAGTGGGGCTTTTTGGCACATTTTGATTGATAAAATCCATTGAGAAGCCAAACTGTTGGGGAGAGGGAGAGTTTGAATCTCCTCAATGTTCATTGACAGGTTTTTGGATGTTACAATATGATTATTAAAAAAGGAGGAAAGAAAACACTAAAATATGTTACCAATTCACTAATATTTTTTAAAGAAGAAAAATGAAAAACATTAAATAAGAAAAAAATTCAGACAGATAATCCAATTATAATGCTTTGAGAATCTACTTAAAGTTCTTGAACCAAAACACTGGTAAACATTGTGAATATGCCGTAACAGTGACCTAAAAACATAATCTAATATTCCAAACATTTCTAAAACACAAATTAATAACACACTCCAATACATGATAAATGCACATCACGTTGTAGTTAAACACACACAATGTAGAATCAATTCAAAGTCTTAAATAAACCAGTATCACACGTAGGAGAATAAACAAGGCAACTACACTTCAACATAGACGACACAGAACAATGAACAGAACGTACTCAGGGCTTAAATACACAGGGATGGTAATAAACGAAACAAGAACAAGGTGTGTTACTCAATTTGAAACCATGGAAACAAACAGTGAACGAGAACTTGGATAACAGGAACAGGGAAAACCAAACTAAACATAACCCTGACAGCAATATATTTTATAATATTTAAAATATTTTATACCACAAGTTTTAACTGCAGAGTAATGCTATGGTGGGTTGCTCCAATGCACCAACGATACACCAACATTATTTGGCAGAATCAAAGAAACAAGTTTAGTTTTGGGCACAAGTAGTTCTACATGGCCAAAAACATTGACGGAAACATTAGCCTTTAATTAGCAATATTTTTTTTACTGTGTCAGTGTCCATGTGTTTAGCTGAAATATTGAGAGGTGCCTCGTTGCTGTAGAACTCTGCTACATTTCAATTAATTTATCACATTTTCAGCTAATTGAAGCTTTCATTTCAGTTTATCACTAATGTATATGTAATTTATTTAATTCTTAGTACTTCATCCATCAGCTTAGATTGCCTCTCTTTATTTCACCATGAATTCACAATCAAATTAGAGGTGATGGTGTAAGCCTGGAAGCTAAAGCACTTTAAATGTATTACTGCTGAAACTCTTCTGCACGTTGCTTACACTGTACATACAGACTTGCAGTGTGAGCATGTGCGTGTATGTGTTTGATGCACATGCTAACATTAACACCCTCAGCCCTCGTTTTCATCACCTCCTCAGATGGCAGCCTGGCCTCACACCTCTGTTTTGGCTATTTCTTCCCTCTCTCATTCCTTTTGCTCGCCGTCTTATCTCATGTTCTCACCGCTGCTGTTGGGAAGGCCAATCTGTGCGGCCACAGCATCCTCCCCTTCTGCTCTCCTGCCTTTGGTGTTATACACAGTCTTTTGCTGTAGCGTGTCCCTGGAGCAGGGCCAATCACCGCCACTCAACAAGTCTGTCAAACTCAATTCTGTCGATATGGCTGCTGAAAGCTGGCATTGCAAACATCTCTGCCAGAGAAACCAGTTCCCGTCTCTCTTTCACTAGCTAGAGCCTTGTCAAATCCCTAGGACTCTTTTGTATTATTGCAACACGTGTGATTTCCTCGATGCGATATGCCTCGTTTCATATGAATTATAACAGCGGGTTTATTTGAGATCAACAAAATGTTCTTATGCAATATAATCCTGTTTTAATGGAGAATGAATCTTTGTTTTTAATGTTTCCTACTGCCAGAGCTCCTTGATGTTCATCCTAGCTGTGTTTGCGCAATGCAGAAATAAACACTCTCGTGAACATGCACAGTGTTTGCGCTGAACATCGTTTGGAGGTGGACAGCCTTAGAATGAGTGGTTTGTCTCTCTCTTTCTCTCTCTCTCTCTCTCCCTGATGAATCACTCCTTCCTTTGTTTCTTTCCCTTCTGGAGGAAATCACATTAAGTGGAGCCCTGTGTTTGGCTCGAGTCTGTCCTGCCTTAATGGCAGTCATTTGGACGGCGAAGAGAAAGACGCAGAAGAATGGGGAAGAAAGCGCCCTCACAACACTAATTCCGCACAACAAAAACACCCTCTGCCATTCCTCTGTATTCATTTGCATTCAAACATCCCCTCAGACAAATAAAAAATTTGGAAATCTCTGAGCTATTTTTGCGCGCGGAGTTCCTGGGATGCGGTGTGAGCATGTCTCGGATGTATGCGTCTCCCTGCGCCGCAGAGCTCCAGACCTCCCACACTAGGGCTTCAATGGCACAATGTATATTTATCTCATTCAAAGGCAAAAGAAAGCAAAAAGAGATAGCGAAGCGGCGCAAAATATAGATGTACGCAGGCTAGGATTGGAAAACGTGGAGGGTTTGGGAAAAACTGAACAGTGAATGAGCAGCAAATTGAGAAATGTGGTTGAAATTACAGAAGAGGGGCAAACAGACAAGGCCTAGACTCATCCAAACATCTGCAACGGACAGTATTTCTGCATTCAAGGGGCTTCGACTCGAAATACGTTAGCCTAGAAATCACGTCAGCTTTGTCTGCAGCTAGACTACCATTTGCGCAACTAAATAAAAGGAAATACAGTAGCTGCACTCACTATTTATGCACAATTAAATCGTCAATTTGTTGCAATGGTTAAAAGGTTGTGGTAGATGTGGAATTAGCCATATAACGGTCATGTTTACAAATTGCCAGCTGAAACAACTGTTAGTTCAAAGCTTTGCTTTGCTTTCCTGGGCTTTTTTTCCCCCTTGCTGATATCCAGCGCCCATATCTGCAGATAATGCTGTAATTTTATGGCAATTCTTAGTGCTGAATGGTCTGAATGATCCACATTAATGCCTCTCTCTAATGCTACAATCATGCTGATAATAGCATTATCCAATCCTGCCACTGTGAGTTTGTACCTTTCACTGGCGGAGGAGTTATCCAGATAATTCCACTAACTAATGCACAAGCTTCTCCCTGCTCGCCCCCGCTAAACTAACTCTGCTCTGGTCACGGCCTTTTATCTCGCTGCCAACACACACACACACACACACACACACACAGATGTGCGGCTAACATGCTAGTGCTTTTGTTATTCTTTACACAACTTCAAATCAAATGAATCTGGTTGAGGATTCATCTAAATTACATATTTATCTATCGGCTAATCTTTTGCTACTTTACACAAGGACCTCTGAGAAATTAATCGTTTTTATTGAAACTCCAATGTTTTCACAACATATTGCCGAATACAGTGGAGTCCTAATGAAGCATGCGATAGATCAGCAATCATGTATTAATAACATGCTACACACTGTACTGAGTGGTGATTTTGAACCCTTCTGCCTTTAACTAAATATTTAATTCCAAGCACTGCTAAAACCATTTGGGAAATGTCCTTAACTACAGAAGTCTTCTATAATCAGCTGTGCCTTTGGGGAATGCAAGGAGAAACCCTCACATTCATGCAGTTCAGATTCATGGCTGTCTCTGTTTGGCTTGCCATTTCCTAGTGGAACGCCACTGTTTTACTTGGCTGCTGCTGGAACTCAGGACAGGAGGACAGTTGTCCTCTCAGCTGCTCTGTGCCCCAAGTTTTCGTGCTTACTTTTCCCCTGCTTTTTACAGGGAGAGAAAGAGAAAAATAAAAGGAGAGAGAGGGAGGGAAGAGTTATGGACTTACAAGGAGAAGAGCAAAGAAAGAGAGAGAGTAGGAAAAGCTCAGTTTGTGTTTTCAGTTTCCACAGCACAGTAAATTCTCACCTCTCCCTCTGACATGGCCAGAAAAACCAACCGAAGCTTATGCTACTTATAGTGACTCATTTTTCAAAGAGACTTTTCCTTATAACCCACAAGTTGGATGATAAACTCACCCTTATGTAACGTGCACAGTTCAAACCGAACACATTTCTAATTAAGCACCAGCTGTCTTTAAGAATAAATTATATTATTTGTAGAAGTGACTCTTTTTCTGTGTGAAATCGTTAGAGACTGGTTTATGAACCTGACTTAACTTAGTGTCACAGTGGCTCCCTTTTGTATTTTATATCCGAATAGTATCTGGATATTGCTTTTACACCCTCATCTCAATGCGTCTCAAATGCATGCCAAATTTGAATCGCAACTCACATATTACTTGAGAGATTGATAATTTACCCTTTTGTTGTTAACATTCGCAGATAATTCAAAGTACTTTCTGTTAATAGCATAAATAAAATCTGTATAAAAATGGAAAAGGTGGTAGTGATTTTTTGGCAGTACATTTTCCATTAAGTTTGCACAACACAACACAATCCAATGGAACACACCTGTGAAAAATCAATACCGAACATTCATTCATTACACTGGGTCCTATTTTTTCTTCGTTTTTTTTTAGAGTGAGGGTTTACAAGAAAAGTGGAGAAAAGTTTTTAGTGTTCTTTTTTTGTGGAGAAAAATAAGAGAAACCAAATTCCTAACAATCGTGACACGTGATGAAGGGTTGAACCCGAAAAGTTTTGCGCAAAAGTTTATCAGTCATCATTTTAAGGGTTATTGATACAGACCTCCTGTAGTGATTTCTATTCACAAGTTCTCGATTCAATGTGATTTTGATTATATTAGATTTGTTTTCCAGTTAATTTGGGCATATTTCAATTATAATACCAATTTGTAAGAAATTATCTCTCAGCTGTTGGTAAACTTGGTACATTACAAAGAGTATTAATTTTCAAAGAAATAACCACAGGGACCAAAAAAGGCAGATTTTATAATCAAAACAAACAAAACCGTTCTTTGGATGTGGATTTGATAACATTTTATTTAAATGTTAAATGTCTTTGTTACTCATCAAATGTATTTACTATAGTAATAAATTAGGCATAATTGCATGCAACAAACCCTAATCCTACTCTAACACTACAGTAAGTAGCCTACATGTAGTTAATTATTATTACTCTGTACTGAAATGTATAATTACACTGTAAGGGGGACACATACTGTAAAATAAAGTGTAACCCAATTTTTGGTAGAACTGTTATAACATAACTGTTATATTATTGATTTGTTATAAGTATGTGTTCAACTATTAAAAAAATTATAAACTCAAGAAAACTTTAGGTATAATCTCTCACGAAAGAGTAAAATTTGAGGGTCTTTTTGAAGGAGTCATTCAAGAAGGACTTGCTCATTAGAATCAGTTTTAAGAATCAATATTGGCACGTTCAAATGATGATCTTGACAATAAATGTTCTGATCATGATCATGATCCCACTGCTTTTAATGTGGTCACTTGTGATCTCTTTGCTTTTTACACAACAAGAAGTTCATTTATACACAAAAAAAACAACAAAAAAAAACATCTTTGTGCATATGAAGCATGCCAAATCCTCTGGAAATGGCCCAGAATGCACCCAAACTGCAGAGAGGATTCCCATCAAGATGTCAGAGCTCAACTCCCCACTCACAAACACATTTAATCTTACTGTCAAACTAGACTTCAGCACACTGCCGCTACGGCTCTGGGGAGGAAGATCCATTCCTTGTCATAGTCTGTCATGTAAGTCAGGGGGTAACTGACATCCCCGCTGTTTTCTGTCCAAATGGGAAAACACAGGAGTTCACTCAGAACGAGGTTGCTTTCCTTTCCAGAACACTTTTAGCTGAGCTGAGCATCTCGGAGAACGGAATCAAGTTTGCTTGGTTTCCTTTTTGTATTTTCAGCTTTTCCGGCTTATGGTGCGCAGACTCGACAAGATAGGGGCTTTGGCCCTGCGTTTTAGAGAAAGAACGAGTTCAATGCAGACAGTTTGCTTACAGCTCAGCGGGAACATCACTATAGTGGGTTATTTTTGGGCGTTACCTGTGCTTATGTTTGTGTGCGTGATAGTCTATGTGGAAGAGAAAGTAAGATAGAGAGCAAGAAGGAGAGCGGGGAAAAGGATTGCGAAATCCCATTAGAAAGCCGTGTTAGCGCCACGCTTCCCCATACACACTCTGAACCGTGTGTAATCCACTCACACTCTCGCTGTGCGTCTCAACACCCCAACACACACTCACGGTCAAACACGCACACACTCGGGAACACAAATCTGCCTCCAGACTAGGATACCCAGGCAGCGAAAAGGGTATCGCTCCTCTCTACTGCTTTAGCTGCCGTGTAACATGACAGCTAATCACATCAAGCATGCTTCACAGTTTAAGGGGGTGCTGGTGGGGGAGGGGAGAACTTATTTTCCACAATGGCTACTAGCTACATTACAAACAATCTGTTGGTACAACTAAAATACAGTTTTAGACTGCAGCCAACGTTGCTGCAAACAGACCTGCGAAGAAAACGTTTGTTTTTGTGGGTTTACTGTTACACTGTTCCAATGGAGACTTGTTTGTGATTGTCTGTTTGTGTGTGTCTGGTTGGTTCCCCCATGACTGTAATTAATGATCTCACTAATGTGCTGTCTCAATAGGCTCCACGGCTATGGCTGTGCTGAATCTATAGGGGGCGCTGTGCATGCATTTCCATTTCCTACACAACAGGAAAGGGACAAGTCAGCTAAGATATGCTCTCAAACATCCACGTCTGTGAGGTTTCTCTTCTTCTTGCTCTCCCTTTCTCTCTCACCGTCCTTTCTCTTCTGACCTCTCCACCATCCTCCAGTCTCATCCTTTATGCATTCTGACAATATGCCTCTCAGTTTATGGCCCTGCATACCATCCCTTCATTACCACCTGCGAACCAAAGACCTAAACACCACAGGAGAGAGAGAGCAAGAGAAAGGCAAAGACAGAGCTGATAAGAAATCCACAGAGATGAGTGCCGATATTTGGAAGAGAGGGAGAAAGGAAACCAGCGGAGTGAATGAAAAAAAGCTAAAGACACAAAGATGGCAGCAGTGTTGCTGTCTAATACAGTGGCTCTAAACTACTGGGCCACGACCTAAAAATAGACTGCAAGTCTGGTTGGATAGGGTTGTGGGCAGCAGGGGGCAAAACCGATGCTGAATGCAAATAATAATGTAAAACTACTGATATAACTGTGCATGGTTATGACAGCAAAATGTTTGTCAGCTTTTACAAGCAGAGGAAGAATTGCTTCTCATGTCTTATGTTGTTGACGCCAAGGCCAGGCGTCCAATCAAATTCTACAGTATTTTAGCTTGTTTTTTTCTGAAACTTGATAGACCAAACCCAATTTAGGCAGATCTAAACATGGAGAGGTTGTTTGACATGCTCCCACCCTCAAAAATGCTAAACAAAACTATGCAATGTGAAAGAAAATTAGGCATTGGCTATATTAAATGCAGGTTCATTTAAAACATCTGATTGTTTAGTGATTGATTTCCTGCAGAGTATTATTTATTTATATAATATTGTATTAACATTTTGTTTATATAATATTTTTATCATTTTAAAATGATAATAAAATGTAATACAATTTTGCCTGTTGTACATTTGCAATTAGTATTTTAAATATTACATTATTACTAATAATATTAATCAGTGCAATCCATTGTGTATCAGCAGTTTTCTTTTTTTTCAGTAGTGTTGCGGCATCCGGGTTGCCAGCTCTGCTCTAGTTACCACAGCTGCAGCTAAAACCGTGTCGGATAAAAAAATGTTGGATCCTGCAGCCTATCTGGCAACCTCGAGTCAGGGGGGAGGGGGACTCTACAGTAATTTGAAAGTGATTGCAGTACCAGTTTTGGCCACAATCTTACATACGGCTCCTTTAATTAACTACATAATTTACTATAGAGTAAATATAATAATGTATAAAATATAATAATAACTTGTAATTATGCATACTTCACTGTTATTACTAGCAAGTACATGTAGTAAGGTGTAACTACGTCACCTTAAAATAAAGTGTTACGAACACTAAAGTGTTACCATTAAAAAAAATTTTTTTTTTTTTTTTTTTTTTTGCATCTATGCGATTAATCTGATATATGACTTGTATGGTTGAGTTAATTAACCTGCTTCGATGTGCTTTAAAGTGGTGGTTGATTATGATTTCACTTTTTTTAACTTTAGTTAGTGTGTAATGTTGCCGTTTAAGCATAAACAACATCTGCAAAGTTACGACACTCAAAGTTCAATGCAAAGGGAGATATTTTCTTTTACAGAAATCGCTTTTTAAGGACTACAACGGCTAGGGACTACAATGAGCTTCTTCACTAGTGACATCACTAAACCTAAAATTTACATAAACCCCACCCCCGGGAAGGCACTTTATAGATTATCATGACAGAATTTGCAAATCAATGACTAGAATATAGTTAACTCCACATCAGCTACATAAAATTCATCAACTAACCATTCAGAAATGTCCTGTTGTCACAGTCTGTCTTGTCTCCGCCTCTTCACTCCCAGCATCCCTCATGTTTACATCATAATTGTCATCATTGTCACCTGTGCTTTAAGCCCACCGGCAACTATAGTTGCCGAAATGTATAGTTGTCATTTTCCTTTTGTAAGTATTGTTCTAGATGTTATCCATGTTTCATGTCTCAATGACATGCAAGAAAACAACCAAATAAAGGATTAAAAAAAATATATATAAGGTCTTCACTTCCTTCCTGTCACATGAGGCTGTCAACTTCCTACCCCTACTTCCAGGAAGCATGGTGAAGGCAAACCCTCCCAAAGGAAGGTCATTTTCATGTTCCTAATAAGTATATATATATATATATATATATATATATGAAGAGTTCAGATGCAAAAGCCTCTAAGTGCCATTTGAAATTTTCTTCTAAACTGATCATTTTTATCAAGCTTGTATATTTAAGTTCAGTAATTTCACTTAAATGACAATTAATAGGTCATCTTCATTGCCATTTAAGTGAAATTACTGACCTTAAATATACAAGCTTGATAAAAATCATCATTCTAGAAGAAAATTTCAAATGGCACTTAGAGGCTTTTGCATCTGAACTCTTCATATATTTATATAACATATATATATTTATATAATCATGAAGGTCTCTAGAATCTTACAAGAGATCTATAGTTTTTTGTATACTTAGTCAAAAGTCCAAGCGGAAACTATAGTTGCCGGTGGGCAAATGTCTTGTAACATATCATGGGAAAATGGGGTATAATGTGTTAATAGGTTCATAAATCAAGGTTATTAAACTTGTTTAGTGCATAAACATAACTTTACCCTTTAAATTACATCTCTACTGTTCATAAGTACTGTCTGTATGCAATGTTATTTTAGTTTTTTGCCATTTTGTCATTTTTTGTTTTGTTTTTTTGTTATATATAGATATAATGTTTTCTTCATTCTATTTATTTGTATTTATTTATTTTCTTTTTGATACACAATGTCCTGTTATGGCTGCTTGTTCTTCATTTCTGTCTATGTGTTCTGTGTTCTTTCTGATTTTGAGGATGAATTTTGTCCATTGACAAAAATCATTTGATTCTAATCATAATATAACATTATTGAAAAACTGATTTTTTTCCAGTACAAACAATGCCTAAACTTTGACAAAAAAGTAACTTTTATTGTTATAATTATGATTTCATAATATGTAGATATGAATACAACTGGAAAAACCTGTGAAAAGATGTATTTTATTTAGTCAAATAGCAAATAGCAAATAGTGGAGCTCTGTAGCCATCTACTGGTTAAAGTGATAATGTGTTACTTTTAAAATTGCATTTTCCAAAAGATGGGCAAAAATCTTACATTA